>CM077160.1:133037210-133637210 GCA_039583875.1 Platanthera guangdongensis
GCTCAAGTTCAAGAACGGGGGGGGTGGGGGGGGGGTGCATGTTAGGGTCAGGGGGGGACCCGAAGGTGGCAAGACAATGCTACGGGACGGCGGTCAACACCATTTCTTGGATGGCAGAGGCAGAAGAGCTGGAGAGGGAGATACGGAGTAGGAAGTAGTTGTCGTAGAGGAGGAGCGCCCGGATGAGGTTAAGGAAGTGAGCCTGGAGGAGGCAGGGGAGGAGATTGAGGAGCAAAGAGGAGGAGGTGTGCAGGAGGTCCAGGGGGACGGAGAGTTGGAGCCGCATGAGGGTCGGCAGGTGGAGGAAGGAGGAGTTGAGAGGGAGGCCTGAGAGGCGTGGAGGTTGAGCAGCAACAGAGTGAGAGCCTTGGGGAGGCGATGGAGGTCGAGAAGCAGGAGGAGAGGAAGAGTATGGGCAGGAAGAGGGGGCAAGAGCCGGCTGGGAGCAGTCACGGCTGGAGCCCGGCTGGAGAAGTGGTAGAGATAGAAGTCTTCACCAGCGCCGGCCAGGAGCAGAGGGTCCGGATCAGCGGGTCTTGAGTCCCGAGGACCAGGAGCGAGTCAGGGCTTGCATCTAGAGCAACATCGACATCTTTGCTTGGAGGGCGGCTGACATGTCGGGCATTGATGCAGACGTAGCCTGCCATCGCCTGAACCTGATCCCCCGGACGCGCCCATTCGCCAGAAGATGAGGACCATCGCTACCAACTGGAGGAGCCCATCCGCGAGGAGGTCAAGAAGCTTCTGGAGGCTGGCTTCATCTGGAAGATCCAGTATCCGGGATGGATCTCCAACGTGTTAATGGTGAAGAAAGGGGGATGAAAATGGCGCATGTGTATTGACTTTTCTTTATTAAATAAATCATGCCCCAAGGATTGCTACCCCCCTGCCTCGAATCGACGCGCTGGTTGATTCAGCCGTTGGTTTTTCCATTATGAGTTTTTTTGGATGCTTTTTCAGGTTACCACCCAGATCCGAATGCACCCTCCTGATGTTAAGACGTCTCCTTCATCACAAGGGAGGGATGTTTCAGGTACAAGATGATGCCCTTTGGGTTGAAAAACGCAGGGGCTACATACCAAGCGCATGATGGATCCGGTCTTCCAGGGTCAGAGGGGGAGGAACTGGAAGTCTATGTTGATGATCTGATGGTCAAGAGCAAATGTGTGGACTCGCATCTTCGAGACTTGGAGGAGACGTTCGCCACACTGCGAAAGTTCAAGATGAGCCTGAACCCCTTGAAGTGCGTCTTCAGGGCGGACCGTGGAAGTTCCTTGGGCATCTTCTGACCCCGGCAGAGGTGGAACCTACCCGATAAGGTGAAAGCCATCCTGGAGCTGGAATCAACCACGTAACACTAAGGAGGTCCAGCGCTTGACTAGACAAGCTGGCCGGGCTAAGCAGATTCCTCTCCAGGTCGGGAGAGAAATGTCATTCTTTCTTCAAAGTGTTGAGAGGTACTCAAAGGTTCGAGTGGACTGTCGAATGCGAAGAGACTTTCTAAATGCTGAAGAGGCAGCTCTCCCAGGCTCCTCTCCTTCAAACCCAAAGGAGGGGGAGGACCTGGCCTTGTACCTCGGAGTGGGGCAGAGGCCGTGAGCTCGATCCTGGTCAGGGAAGAAGGAAAAAAACAATTGCCAATCTATTATGTTAGCAGGATCCTGAAGAAGGCGGAGCTCCGCTACCCCCATCTTGGAAAAGCTGGCGTATGCTTTTGATCGTTTCGGCCAGGAAGCTCCGACCATACTTCCAAGCACATTCGATCAGATGGCGACAGACCATCCCCTTCAAAAGATTTTTGAGGGAGTGGAGCACTCGGGCAGGCTGGCCAAGTGGTCCATTGAATTAAGCAAGTTTGAATCTCCCTTCGTGCCAAGGCTCTCCATTAAGAACAAGCAGTGACTGACTTCTTTGGAGGACTATGTTGTTGAGGTCGGGACCGAGGAGCCGCGACCGCAGGAGGCATGGAAGATGATGGTGATGGTGCCTCGGGAAGCACTCCCTCGGAGCAGGGGTCACCATAGAACAAGCGGTGGTATTACACTTTTTAGCAACTAACAATCAGACAGAGTACGAGGCCGTGATAGCCGGCCTTCGTTTGGCAAAGGAGCTCGAGATCCAGGATGTGGAAAGCCGTTACGGACTCGCTGGTGGTGGCATCACAGATCCGAGGGGAGTTCGAAGCTCGGGAGCCCACCTTGTGAAGTACTTATCAAATGTGAGGGCGGTCATCGGAGGGTTCCGAACATTATCAATTCAACATGTTCCAAGGGAAGAAAGTATGGCTGTCGATCGATTGGCTAAGTTTGGACCTCGAGGAGCAGGGACCTTGACTGAGCTATTTCGACCAGCTATCGAGGAAGGAGTTGATGGACGTGGATCGCGACCCTCGTGGGTGGATCCATTGGTGACTTTCCTAACTACCGTGAGCTTCCAGAGGGGACCAAAGACGGCAAAAAGCTTCAGGCACAAGGCAACTCACTACCTAATGCTGGAAGGGGGTTGCATCAGAAGATGTTGCCATGGCTTCTGGCAAGGTGTGTGACCGAGCAGGTCCCGAGGATCCTGTTGGAGGTGCATTCAGGAGTGTGCGACAGTCACTCAGGGGAAGGACGTTGGAAGCAAGGGTGGTGAGGCAAGGGTACTTCTCTGGCAGACCCTGAGAAAGGATGCAGCTGAGTTTGCGAGGAGGTGCCGGAAGTGTTAGCTATATGCCCCCCTCCAGCTCTTGCCCGCTCAAAGGCTCCGAAGTATCACGACACCATGACCTTTTCGCCATCTTGGGAATGGACTTGGTCGGGACCTTTCCCTCCGGCTAGTGGGCAGAGGAGATTCCTCCTGGTCATGATTGATTATTTCAAGTGGCCGAAGGTCAAGGCGTTTACCAAGTCACCTCACAGGTCACCCGGGATTTTGTCTGGGGGGAGATCATATGCAGGCACGGGCTCCCCCAGGCGATAGTAACAGACAATGGCCCCAGTTTGCCAGCGAAGAGTTCATCAGCTTCTGCGCTCAGCTGGGAATAGACCTCTATTTGCCTCCGTGCACCACCCCAGGAGTGTTGATGCTCGAAAACGGCACCGTCTAGTTAACACGGAGGGGGTGTTCGATCTCACAAGCTGGGTGAGGAAGAAGGATGAAGGCTGCGGGGCAGGAGGAAGAAGGAAGCTTCTGAGTGCTCGAGAGTGGAGCAAGCAGCTTGTCAAGGAGTTGCGGGATAGAGGAGAGGGTTGATGAGCAGAGGAGAAGCTTGATCAACAGAGAAGGTTGATCAAGAGAGGAGGAGGTTGATCAGGAGCTGTCGAGCAGACGGTTACTATGACGGTTGTGCTTGCAGGTTGGTGCCGAGAAGAGCTGAGCTGAGCTAGGAAGAAGGGAAGAGAGGGGGCCGCTAGCACGACAACAGCAGACTTTGCCCGCCGCGACTTAAATGTCACTATTGCGACGAGCTTTTCCTTTGATTAATAGCGAGAGTTACAGCTCGTTAGTACACATTTTCAAGAAAGCAATAAAGGAGTACAAAGGGAAGCTGGCGGCTCAGAAGAAGTGCCAGAAGAGTCGCGCGGACTGAGCTAGGGAGGCTAGCAGACCGCGCGGCTAAGCAAAGGAGCAACCGCGAGGACTGAAGATCCAGGTCGGTAGGCCGCGCGGCTAGAGGCGCAGAGGAGGGTGCGGTCTGAGAAACGGAGTCCGCAGGAGTTGGGCTGGCTGTCTGACTTCGGGCGTGAGCACTTTGGCGACGATGAGACCCCCCCCCAAAAAAAAATGAGAGGCATGGGGGTCTATTTATAGGCCCGAGGAGGTAACGACTTGCGGTGACGTTACCCCCGGTGAGACGGTAACTGGAGCGGGAAAGAGACGGAGTCCGCCGAGTCCGCGACAGGCCGCGCGGACTGGGGCTTGGTACTGAAGCCGGTGCTGCTGACGGCAGAGTGAGAGACTTGGCGGCGGACTACGATGCGAGTCTGCGGAGTCCGCCTCTGCTGAGCTGAGATTGTCCGCCTGCTGCATGGGTGGCGGACACTGGAGGCTAAGCGGTGGACTGCAAGGGGAAACCGCTGAGTCCGCCCCTGTCGAGCTGAGGGGACCGTCTGCCCGCTGCTGGAAAGCGGGAGCTGGAAGCTATGTGGCGGACTGCGAGGCGAATCCGCGGAGCCCGCCACAGCTGAACTGAATGAGCAAAGGGAATGCGAGCTGAGGAGCGCCCGCTGAGTCTGCAGGAGACTGGGCGGTCTGGGACCGCTTTGAGAGAGTTCTGGTGCCTGGCGTGCTGGACGGAGTCCGCCACTATTGATTGAGTCTGCGCCAGGACTGCGGACTGAGGGAGAAGTCTGCTACTACTGGCTGAGCTCGTGACAGGCTTGCGGACTGAGGAGGACTGCATAGAGAGGCCGCCAAGTCCGCCGAGTCTGCGGCTGCTGCGAAGCTGAGTCCTCTTGTGTTTTGAGATGGAGAGCCTGGATCTTGAGGTTGTTGGGGTTCAGCGGTGAAGGCGGACTGGAAGTCTAGATCACACTTCGAGTCCGCCCAGCTCGCGTGGAATTTGGACGCTGCTGGTCTTGCTGGGTAGCCGGAGTTGGAGTCCGCGCTCTGCAGGCGGGCTGGAGGAGTCGGGCTGCCCGTGTTGCTGGGTGGCTAAGGGATATGCGACCTGTTGCCGGCCTGGGCGGATAGGTAGTTGAGTCCGGCAGAGAGAGTCCTACGGAAACAAGCTTGCGGTTTAAGTTAAAAAAGAGGGCGGCCTGCAGAGGCGGACTGCGGAAGCAGTCCGCGGCCCCTGCCGACCAAGGGAAGGCGCGTGGCCCCTGCCGACCAAGGGAAGGCGCGCGGCCTGGTTGGTCAGACCGCTGAGACCGCGCAAGCCGCGCGGCCTGAGCGGACAGAGAATTCTGTCCGCCCTCCCTAGAGCATCACGGCCTCTAGGAGGACCCGGGGCAGGCCGCGACGAGCGAGCTGGCTGCCTTGGGAAGGATCGCCGATTTCGGGCTTAACATAATCCCCGCACTTTTTTAAGTTCTGAATAGAACTTCGAAAAAGTTGGAGACCCACGAAAATCGTGATCCACCCCAAAGGAAAGAGAAGGGGGCAAGGAGAGATGGAACCTGAAGCCTCTCCTTAGAAGTTTGGTGCTGCCTGTCTATTTTGTTGCAAGAGGAAAGTTAGGGTAGGCATGTATGAGAGGTACACCTTGCGCGTACCTGGGTTTGCCTTTGCAAAATGAAGAAGGTGTGTCTTCCACTAAGTTCTGCAAAATGAAAGCGAGGGGAAAACATAGAGGCATAACTTGCAAGTACCTGATGGAGGCTTGCAAGCACCTGTTATCCTCTGAAAAAAGGAAGGATGAAGAGTATACAAGAAGGAAAAATGAGCTGCAAGTACCTGTAAGGAACTTGCAAGTTTTTGATGGTTTCTGCAAAAGTGAGGTTTAGAAACAAATTCGAGAGTAAAGAAAGCTGCAAATACCTGAAGGCCACTTGCAGGTATCTGCTGGTTTCTGCAAAGAAGAGTTAAAAGTAGGCACAGTATATGAAAGTAACTTGCAAGTACCTGTGAAAACACTTGCAAGGGTCTGCCGATCTCTGCAAGAAGAGAGTTAGGAGCAGACAAAAACATGAGAATAGCTTGCAAGTACCTGATGGAGAAACTTGCAAGGACATGCTGATCTCTGCAAAGTGAGGGTTAGAAGCAGGTATTGTATACAAAGAGTAAGCTGCAAGTACCTGAATGAGACTTGCAGGTGTCTGCTAATCTCTGCAAGGAAAGAGTTAGGAACAGACAAAAACATGAGAATAGCTTGCAAGTACCTGAGAGAAGGCTTGCTAGTGTTAACTGTTGATGAGATAAGGTGGACATGACCAAATGGCAAGGAAAATGCCTGATGAACTCTTTATCATGAAGCCCAGATCAATAAATCGAACATTAACTGTTGATATGGCAGAGTGGACATGTTCAGATTAGCAGAGAAGGAACTTGACGAATTCTGCCAATCTTAACTGGATTGCAATAGCATGGCTTGATGAACAAGGAGAGTAAGATTTTTTGATCAATGTTTGACGCCATTAGACTTTGATAAGGATAATAAATAGCTCTGTGAATCATCATCTGATAGAGCTTGAGTAAGCGATGCATATAAGATGAGCATAAGCAAAGTGAATGCTGGAAACCCTTTTGGTAGGTCGGATTAACCTGTTCACCTGTGAAATAAGGCAGTTGACAAAAAGAGGTCTATACTCGGAAGTGACTAAAAAAGGCTGGATGCTGCCACAGGTGTTCCCCGTGGGCCTTATGCATCGCTTTGCCTGAGAAAAGTCATCCCGAGTATAGTCCTAGTCAAAGAGGGCTGGCCGCGCATCCTCTAGGAGGGCACAAAAGAGAAAAGCAAGGGAAAATACTGAGAAGGATCGCTAGATGCACTGCTCTCTTGCCTTGGGTACAATCATCACTGATCAATGAGACTAGTTGCGCCAAGTGGTCTATTGCTTGTCTGTGGATTGATCAGTCGAATTGTGGGAACCCGCGAAGGCACGGATCGAGAGTACCAGAGAGTGTTCGGCCATCACAGTCGTGAGATGATCAAAGAGACAAGACTACGCTTGATTGCCATTGCTTGTCAAGCAAAGATCATCGTAACTGTAATGTATCCTTTGCGAAGCACAGCAGAGCTAACACATGGGGCTCCCCTAGCACACACTCTGTGTCAGATGCCGGCTAGGATCCGAAATCTGAAGCCCTACATCGTAGATTGAATGACTCCCACTACACATATGGGTATACTCCCGCCATATGTGGTCGAAACGGTGTGCCAGAGAACAATCTACGGAGGGAGAATTCCAGACTTGGCGATATCTCATTGGTGTAGTGATCTCTTTGGCAAAGAGAAAAGATAGAGGAGGAAGCATCACAAGAGGGGAACTGTGTCAGTATAAGATCCCAGATAAAAGTTTTGTTGAAAAGCAAGAATGAACACTTAGAAGTGTTTTGAAATGAAAATGTTTGAAAAGAGTAAGAGCAAGAGTTGAGATAACCCATCAAGGTTGTGAGGAGATTTGTGGAACAGTGATGTCCATTGTTGGCTTAGAATAGCCTTCCAAACACACCCTCGTCATCAGCATCGAAGCATTCAACAGTTTTGTTAACAACGAGGAGAGGGGGTTCTTCGACTTGGTTCACTCCTTTTGAGGAGCAAGGAACATATGCAACCTCTTTGCCCTTTGAGGTTGCTGGATCAGGGCGATCTTCTCTGGGAAGCAGGTCTCGCATCTTACCCTGCCGGAGCATCCTTTGCACAAGCTGGCGGAGTGCTCGGCAGTTTTCGGTCAAGTGGCCTGACTCTTTGTGGAATTCACAGTATGGTTCGGAATCTTTAGACCTCTGATCGGTTGGTCGATAGGGCTTCTTGTAGCTTGCCCTATCTTTCATAATTTGGATTACTTCGTGCATGGCCTCGTCGTGATCAGACTCATGCAAGTCATTGTCTTGCTGGTGATGAACTGCTGCTGTTTGCGAAGGCGGAGCTAGTGACAGTAATGGGTCTTGAGCACGATCACGGCTCGGGAAGGAGTATCGATGGCGTTGAAACCTTCTCTCCTTTCTTGAGTGAGTTGGGAAATGATTGCGAGGAGACCTTGGAGGGTGCTTGTGAGGGAGATCTTCCTCGGATAGAAGCCGGGAGACAAAGCCTGGATTGCTCTTTTCTCCTCGAATGTACGAGTTGGCCAAGACAATCAACTTTGGTACGTTCTTGGAGCACGAACATTGGCTTCAAATTTGAGAGGCCCTTCACGTAGACCATGAATAAGAGCTACTCGGTACATCTCTTGATCAACAATCTCGATGTCCAAAATCTCTCTTTGGAATCGATCGACAAACTGAGACCAAGTTTCATTCCCGCGCTGCTTGATCTCAAAGAGGGCTTCAGGACCGCACTTTCTCTTGGTTGAGGTAGAGAATCTGAGAAGAAACTCCCTTCGTAGATCAACAAAGGAAGTGATGGAGTGAGGACGAAGGCCATAGAACCAGTCCCTCACTTGCCCATCAAAAGTTGTCACAAGGAGCTTGCATTTGGTTGCATCTGAAAGGGTTTTGAGAGCAACAGCCGATTCAAAAGCTTGAAGGTGCTTTACTGGATCAGTCTCTCCAGTGTAGATTGGTAACCGGGGTTCTTTGAAGTTAGCTGGAGTTGGCTCATGACGAACATTCTCTGTGAATGGTGAAGGTTCTTCTTGTTCTCCTACAACATAGGGAAAGAAGGAGGCATAAGCTGCAGCTGCAAAAGAAGCAGGAGGATAAAAAGGAAAAGCTGCTGCAGGAGCAAATGCAGGAGCTGCAGGGTAGGGATGACTTCCCTGAAAGTTGAGAAATCTAGCAGGACTTCCCCGGGCTGCTTCCGGAAGAAGTTTTGATGAGCTGCAAACTCTTCATCTTGAGTTCGCAAAGGGGCTGCAGGCCCTTGCGGGAAGGTTGCTGTATAAGGAGGGTAGACCGGCGGACAAGCTTGAGGATAAGCTTGCTGGTGTTCCAAAGTTGGTATTGGGTTGATCGGAGCGGCTGAAGCTGCTGCTGGAGCTGTTGCAGGTTGAGAGTCTAGTCGTTGTGTGATTATAGTGAGCATTTGGTTGATCGCTTGGAACTGTTGAACATTCTCACGGCGCGACTGCTCAAAGGCTTCCCATAGAGGATCTTCACTGGGACTTGGAGCAAGGTTCTCGGCTGAGTGATGATCTGACATGGTTAACTGTCGCTGTTCACCGTCTGATCGGATCTGAAGGTCGCGTGTTAACTGTTGATGCTCGAAAACGGCACCGTCTAGTTAACACGGAGGGGGTGTTCGATCTCACAAGCTGGGTGAGGAAGAAGGATGAAGGCTGCGGGGCAGGAGGAAGGAAGGAAGCTTCTGAGTGCTCGAGAGTGGAGCAAGCAGCTTGTCAAGGAGTTGCGGGGATAGAGGAGAGGGTTGATGAGCAGAGGAGAAGCTTGATCAACAAAGAATGTTGATCAAGAAAGGAGGAGGTTGATCAGGAGCTGTCGAGCAGACGGTTACTATGACGGTTGTGCTTGCAGGTTGGTGCCGAGAAAAGCTGAGCTGAGCTAGGAAGAAGGAAAAGAGAGGGGGCCGCTAGCAGCGGCAACAACAGACTTCGCCCGTCGCGGCTTAAATGCCACTCTTGCGACGGGCTTTCCTTTGATTAATAGCGAGAGTTACAACTCGTTAGTACACCTTTTCAAGAAAGCAATAAAGGGGTACAAAAGGAAGCTGGCGGCTAAGGAAGAAGTGCCAGAAGAGGTCGCGCGGACTGAGCTAGGGAGGCTAGCAGACCGCGCGGCTAAGCAAAGGAAGCAGACCACGCGGACTGAAGATCCAGGTCGGCAGGCCGCACGGCTAGAGGCGCAGAGGAGGGTGCGGTCTGAGAAACGGAGTCCGCAGGAGTTGGGCTGTCTGTCTGACTTCGGGCGTGAGCACTTTGACGACGATGAGACCCCCCAAAATGAGAGGCATGGGGGTCTATTTATAGGCCCGAGGAGGTAACGGCTTGCAGTGACGTTACCCCCGGTGAGACGGTAACGGGAGCGGGAAAGAGACGGAGTCCGCCGAGTCCGCGACAGGCCGCGCGGACTGGGGCTTGGTACTGAAGTCGGTGCTGCTGACGGCAGAATGGGAGACTTGGCGGCGGACTACGATGCGAGTCTGCGGAGTCCGCCGCTGTTAGAGAGAAGAGGAAGAAGAAGGAGGTTTCCGGCCGCCGGCGGAGCATCGGAGCACCGTTTCGAAATCTGAGAGCGGATCCGTGAAGTAAAGTTCGTTGCGAAGAGTTCTGCACCGTTTCATCCACAGACGGATGGTCAGACCGAGAGGGTCAACATGACTATGGAGGACATGCTTCGCATGTGCGTCCTAGATTTCGGAAAGCATTGGGAGGATCACCTGTATATGGTGGAGTTTGCGTATAACAACAGCTTTCAGACAAGCATTGGTATGACGCTTTTCGAAGCTCTGTACGGGAGGAAGTGTCGTACGTCGTTGTCTTGGTTGGAGGCAGGCGAATCGAAGTTGTATAAACGTCAAGCGGTGGAAGATGCCAACTCAATGATACGGACAATTCAGGAAAGATTGAAGATCGCTCAGGACAGGCAGGCAAAGTATTACAACGTCAAGCATAGGAACGTGGAGTTCAGTGTTGGCGACATGGAGTATCTAAAAATCAAGCCGTTCAAGAGTGTATCGCGGGTTCGACGCTTGAAGAAGCTGAGTCCGAGATACCTTGGACCATTTGAAATCCTGGAGCGTGTTGGCGAGGCGGCGTATAGATTGAAGCTGTCGGCGGAATTGAGTGGGCTGCATGGCGTGTTCCACGTGTCGGTGTTGCGTAAGGCGGTGCAAGATCCTTCGCAGATCGTTGCGGATAATCAAGTACCAGTTGATTATGAGTTGACCACAAGGGTCAAGCCAGTACGTATTGAAAATGTTGCAGTCAAACGACTTCGCAACAAGGAGGTCCGAATGGTTAAGGTCCGATGGGATAATTGCGGACGTGAGGAGCTTTCTTGGGAGCGAGAGCAAGCTATGTTGGAGGAATACCCCGAGTTATTCCACTCGGGTATTATTTAGATTTGTGTACCTTTACTTAATTTCGGGACGAAATTCCTTAAGTGGGGGAGATTTGTAACGCCCCGGAGATTGTATTTGAGTTGGTCGCGAAAAAGGGGGTTTTTGGTGCCTGTATAGGGGTACACGGACTAGGACACGGGCGTGTCCAAGGCCGTGTCTGGCTGGTGATTTTTGGCCGTTTTCATCCCGAGAAGAACACGGCCAGGAACACGGTTTAATGACACGGGCGTGTCATTGGACACGGGCGTGTGCCTACCCGTGTCCGTACCCGTGTGCAGTTGGGTCGTGTCTGTTGGCGTGGCGGTTATGCGTGACACGCCACCGGACAAGGGCGTGTCGAGAGTTCGGACACGGGCGTGTCAGGTTAGACACGGGCGTGTCTTTGCCCGTGTGTCTTTTCTCAGTTCGACGATCGTGCCTGGATCGAGGCACACGGCCTGGGACACGGCCGTGTGCCAAGCCGTGTTCGGCCCAGGTCTGGAGATTTTTGAACGGATCTGAGCCGTTCGTTTTCTTTGATTAAGATCCAACGGCACAGATGGTTTCCTGCTCTGTTAAGGCCGGGAATAGGGGAGTTAATCCATCATTTCTCTCCAAGGCTTTCTCTTTCCAAGGTGTTAGAGAGAAGAGGAAGAAGAAAGAGGTTTCCGGGCCTCTGGCCGCCGGCGGAGCATCGAAGCACCATTTCGAAATCTGAGAGCGGATCCGTGGAGTAAAGTTCGTTGCGAAGAGTTCTGTCCGTGTAGTTTTTCCATGACGCCAAAACGGATTACAAGGGTAACGATTCTCTACTTGAGTATGTGAAGCTCTTTCTTTCTGCATAGGGAATCCCGCTCCCGCGAGTGTGCGGTGAGTGCGTGGTGTTCCTTGGAGTTGATGTGAATAGTCCCCCTTGTGTTGCATATAGAGTCCGGAATCGTAAGTACGGGCATATGCATTGTGTGTGAAGCCTACCCGGACGTGTATTGTCTGGATCGGTGATGTTGCATTTGATATGTTTTGCCGGAGAAGACTCCGTGCTTTGAGTTTTTCGGGTTTCTACGCGGTAGATTGCAGCTGGGATCCTTGGAGGTTAGCTTCAAGGCGCACCCGGAAACCTGAGCGGAAACGTGTTCTGCTAACTTGGCGGTTTAGGATCCGGCCTTGATCATAACTGGGTTATGAGATTGTTTGAAAAACTTTGGGATCCGAGAGAAGCTTGGCCCGCGCGTAGAACTTAAATTGTATAGGTGGCGTGAGCAACGAGCAAGTGGAATCGGACCTAGGCTATGTGGAACGGTGCGAGAAATCCAAAAAGGGCACTGGCCGTTGGCATAGTCGGGAGCCTTTGACGGTGGTCAGAAAGGCTAAATGCTCACTTGGTTGCCATCTTTGGGATGGTGGTGAAGACACTGATATGTCAGGATTCATCGTTAATGTGCCCTGAGTGCACGGAGTGTCTGGCCGTGCGAGCCTACACCTGTGGCGTAGTATAGTTGCGCTTTATTATTTTATTGGGCTAATGTTATGCAGGGAAAGAGCACCGCCGTCCCGAGTAAGGGGCGGGGTCGTTATAATTTGGTTGGCTTTTGACTGACTGTTGCTTTGTTTGCCACCGTGCGGTGGAATTGTGCTTGCAGGTGTTGCGGAGCCGAGTACCAAATACCGGGCTGGAGCTCATGTTGCTGTGCTGTCCCTAGAAGGCCGTAAAGAATAGTTGTTTTTATTTTTATCATGTGTGACCGGCCTGCGAGCCGATGTATGTAAGACATGTTTCTATTAAGTGAACACTTGTAAGGCCATAAGGCCATGTACCCCTTTTTTAGTGTATTTGAGGTTTCATTTCTGTTGTGTGGATGTGGACATTCTTGGATATAGATTTAAGATTTGGGTTCTTTCAACTTTAAAAGCTTCCGCTAGAATGCTCTGTGTAGGACGAGTAGTTTTAATTGGATAGTTTGACTATTCATTTGGTAACCCTTCCGACTGTCTGTGGTATATGGCGTCGGGTTCCAGCTGGACCTTCTGTTATATGTCATGTGACGGATGGGGGTGTTACACGCTTCACATGACATATAAGTAAAGTTGGCTGAGATAGTAAAAAAATACAATACATCATCGGTAATTCAAACAAATGAATTGAAAAGAAACTACGGGAGCCATTGGATCCTACAGCAAGCCAAACTATAAAACCTTTGGTTCCGGGTCACTTAAAGGGGTGGCCAGCAAAATGACCGTGCATGTATTAATATTCGATTTTAAGTAACTTGAAAATATTTTATTTATTTAAGACAACTAATATTCATATCTTTAAGTTTGTGCATGTCTACATGAATTTAAAAATAGAGCGTGTAAATTTTTAGTTATATCGGTGAAAATAATTTGAGATTTTTGTTTTTTATTTTATTTGTTTTTTGTTGGTTTGAAATGTAAAAGAGAAGAAATCTTTTATATTTGAAGTAAAAAAAACTCAAACTTTATTTTGGTGTTTATTTAACAATTTGGCATGCAAATAAAATCTATGGTGTTTACTTGACATTCTGGTCTGCAAATAAAATTTATGGTGTGCACATATCAATGATGTGCACATAACCAAAAGTGGTGTGCACGTAACATCGTCCTAATTAAATTGCGCAACTAATTAAAAGATAAAGGTCACGCGGCAACACAACTACTGGCTAAGTGGGGGCGAGTCTTGCGCATGTACATCCTTCCCATGAAGGTTTCTGTTGCACAACTCCGGTCTTTTTAGTTTTAGTTTTAGTTTTCCATTTTGAACCTATCTTAATAGGAACATCTGTGACCAACCCAGTCTAGATTTGGATTATGTAGGGTTGTAATTCCAAGTTACAACAACCCTTTTGTATTTTTTTCAGGATCCAGAAGCCTTTTGGCTTTTCTGCTTCTTTCAGGAGTTCATACCCAGTGGGTGAAGTTAGTGATGGCAGAGTGCACTACGGAAAAACAATGGAGAATTCTTGAATTTTACAGTGGCATTGGTGGCATGGTAAGCTGGAACCTCCGATGTTATCTTCTTATTTATTCCATTCTATTTGCTATGTTTTAAGTATATTTTGGTTTGCTTTCATTTCTCCAATAAAACTCTTGTTGGCCGGTCATTCCATGCAGAGGTACTCACTAATGAGGGCTGGGATTCATGGGGAGGTAGTGGAGGCATTTGAAATCAATGATCGAGCCAATGATGTGTACGAGCATAACTTTGGACATCGTCCTTTCCAGGTTTTATTGCCTTTGCTCCTAGTCGTGACTATTTTTGTTTTATGTTTGTCTTGATATATGGTTCTGAGTAAACTAGAAGCAGTGATTAGTCTGATAGAGTAGTAATTATGTCATCACTGGTTCTTCAAATTGCTAAATAGATTTGAAGATGTCATTTAGTAGCATCAGATATTTGAAGGAAAAAACGTCAGTCATGGGGTGGCCCTAGTGGGGAAACATGGGTAGTTTTTTTTCAAATTCCTTTGAACCAGTTGTGAAATTTAGGCTCCGTTTGGCAGTGGTGGCGGTCATGAACATGGGGTTAAATTGTCATTCGTTATCGTCCACCTAAGGAACATCAACCACTTTTGTGTTCAAACGGATGATGTTTGTTAGATGATTCTTAACGAATGACGGTTTAACCCATGCGTTTACCGCCGCCACCACCATGCCAAATGGAGCCCTAGATATCTACTTGCTGTTGGTGGAAATTATTTGTGCTCACCTTTCCAATTCATGCAGGGAAACATTCAGAGCCTCTCCGCTGCTGAGCTAGACAAATATGCTGCACATGCATGGCTACTTTCTCCACCATGTCAGCCTTACACACGACAAGGTTTAAGTGAATGTTTTTCTTGTTGCATCACATCAATATTATCTTTCAGTTTTCTTATTTTACTTTTACTATTAATTATTTGTAGTTCTTTTGGAAGATTCAGTAATTAATGTAATTCTTGTTGCATCACGTCAATTTGTGACTCCAAAATTTCTTAATATAATTATACTATTTTTTATTTGTAGGGCTTCAGAAAGATTCAGCTGATGCTCGTGCATCCTCTTTTATAAGGATTCTCGAGCTTATTCCACAGATGCAGCACCCACCGATCATGTTATTTGTAGAAAACGTCGTGGGGTTTGAGGTCACTGTGTATCAGCTCTTTAATTAAAGGTGTGCATCGGTTCTATTCATCATAAAATCTCTATCATCTGATATTATCTCCTTTTCTTTAATCTCAGATTTCTGATACACACAAGCGCATGATTGCCATATTTGCTAAGACATGCTTTGTAACACAAGAATATATCCTGAGCCCATTGCAATTCACAATTCCATATTCTAGGCCTCGTTACTTCTGCCTGGTGAGCTAATGTTCTATTACCTTGCATATTACTTAAGTGTAATGTAAGTCAGCTAGCAAAAGTAATTACATTAACTTAAGATGGACTGTGGTAGGCTGGAATGTAAACTCTAAATAGTCATGCTTGTCTTCAACATTAACTACAGTTATTTTTATAATAATGGAAGATTTAATAACCGCCATTCCACTGTCATGCATGCAAAATCTTCACTGGATATAAAGTTTTGAAATGCTAAGCTTATGAATATGAAAGTCAATTTTTACCGTGGGTGACTACTGTTTCTCTCTTGGGAGTGTGCATGGTTATTCTTCGTTATAGGATTGAATTTGGTGGCCTGTGTTCTTGATGGGGATCGTCGAGCGGACCCGCGGTGGAGCATGAGTTTTTGGCCCGTTGGGTGCCGATTGGCCACCTGCCATATTTGACGTCTCCCGATTGACGATACGACTCCGGAGATGCGTCCTGATTTTCATTTACTTGCATTTTCATATATTTTATGAGTCCGGGTTTGTTATATTAATGACCAATCATCGTCATTGATATAAGCATGATAGGGTAGTAATAAATAGAGCAGGTGTGCAACCAAAAGGATATTGCTAATTTTGAAGAAGAGTGTTACGCGTGCGCGTAACTTATTATTGTCTTTTGTATTTTAATTTTAATGACATTAGGTAAATAGTATGTGAGCCCCCCACCCTATATAAGGAGATGGCTTGGGAGTTTAGGATTATCTTTTGATGTTTTAGGATTTGAGATCTCTCATTTTGGAAGAGGGACTTCTAGGAGGAACAAACCTCCAGAGGTTAGGCACGAGCTCGTGATTGTATCGGCTGATTGCAAATATTTTCTTTTGTTAACATCGGTCGAACCCAGCCTCTCCACCTGCTTAGCACGTGCCGCCGGGTTTCATTCCACCACCTTCTCTTCGTCGACACCGGCCGACCAGATCCAGTCCGTTCCACAACGATCGTTCGCTTCCTTTCTGATCCCGCCCAACACTAATAAATCAGCGATCGTCCCCGCTTCCTTCCTGATTCCGTCCACAACAAATCAGTGATCGTTCGCTTCCTTTCCGATCCCGTCCGACATCAACCAATCCAGACGACCTCGTTTACCCTGGGGACGTCTACATCGACCGATAACAACAGATCCAGAAGGTTACCATCCTCCCTGATCCCGTCACCCGCCGGATTTTGCTCTTCGTCAACCGCACGCCGCCGATCCCGATACTGATACCGCACACTGCCTGATCTCATACCGCACTCCCTCCCCGATCCCGATACCACACGCCGCCAGATCAAGCTCTTTGTCGACCTCACTGCTAGATCCAGACCTAGTTGACGCCTGCGACGTATGCACCGATCAGCTTTCTTCTTCCCGGCTCTCCTCGCCGCAAGATTTAGACAGCTCCTGCGCTCTCTCTCGACCCTCCAACTCTTCTACCCTCTTCTTCTTATGCCAAAGGGTTGTCACCTGATGGAATCCTGTATGGAGGCCATCGAACATGCCCTCACCACCATCAACTCTCGTCTCGAGACCCAAGTCGAGCAGTTCACTTCGATTATGACCATTTTCCACAACTTTCATCCCGACCACAATTCTAGCCCTCCCGACGCCTCTGCTTTGGGATCCCCCAGCACATTGCCCCCCCCCAAAGAACCTGCACTGGCGGGATTTCCTCCTCCGCAACTCCTACGCCTTGACATTCCCACATTCAACTGGACTGCCCCCCTCGGTTGGATTGCCTACGCCGAGCATTATTTAGATATTCACCAGACTTCTCAGACACAACAGGTCTCCATAGTTCTTATCGGCATGGAAAGGTCCGCCCTCCATTGGGTCGTCTAGCTCCACCAGTACTCTCCTGGCCTCACATGAACAACTCTCATCGAGACACTCATTCAACGGTATGATCATCGCTACTCCGACACCATGATCATTGTGGGGTCCGTCAGACCAGCTCCATGACTTGTACATTGATGCCTTTATCAAGTTGGTCACCCATGTTCCAGGTCTTCCACCCGACCATCATTTGGGCTACTTCACGCACAACTTACAACCCCATATTCGAGTCCGCCTACTCACCCTCCAACCGATAACCATCAACCAAGCCATGGACCTCTCCCCACTAGTGAAGTCCGAATTCCTGGCGATGTCCGGGGACCCTCCTTACCCATCACCTCCTTGCAAACCTCCCCACCAACCATATTTTCCTCTACCGTCTAAACCTCCACCACCGTTACCTCCTCTACCTTGCCCAACCATTATGATCCCACACAACAACCATCATATCCCCACTCATCCCCTTTCGAACCAAGAGTACAATGACCTGCAGAGTAAGAGTCTATGCTACCGTCGCAAGCAACCCTACTGTCTCACTCATGATTGTCCTGTCAAGGAGTTCTGGGGCCTGATCGTGGATGACTCGGACGAGATCGACATGGTTGACTTTGATGCCCTTATGATCACGGATGCACTACTGGACGCAGCCCATGGCACCTCTGCGGTAGCCCGTCCGCGGGCATATCACTACTAGATGATGGACGACACCTCGATCTTGGGGTCAAGGTCGATTTTTTGGCAGGATACATTGTTACACGTGCTCGTAACTTATTATTGTCTTTTGTATTTTAATTTGAATGACATTAGGTAAATGACATGTGAGCTCCCCTCCCTATATAAGGAGGTGGTTTGAGAACTTAGGATGTTTTAGAATTTGAGATCTCTCATTTTGGGAGACGAACTTCTAGGAGGAACCAATCTCCTAAGGTTAGGCACGAGAATACCTTGTGATTGTATCAAAGTTGATTGCATCTATTGCATGTATTTTCTTTTGGTAACAAAGAGCTATTTCTAAAATTTGACGATCCTCGGTGACAACTCCGTGAGGGGTAAGCTTAGTATCCTTTGTTTTTTTCCCTCCACCACCATCCAATCTCCTTCCAAACCCCACAAATAACTTCCTATTTTCTCTAGGAAAATCCACGCCTCACCCCGTGACGGACCCAGGATATTCGTCCGACCCGGGCACCAAATAAAAAATTTAGATTTTTAATAACCTGCTCACAAAATGAAATTTGTTTTAGTTTAAGCATTATGATTCATAAATACAACAACAACACTCAAGCCTTTATCCCACTATAGTGGGGTCAGCTATATGGATCCTTTGTCGCCATTGTGCCCTATCTTTTGTCATAGTCTCACTAATGCCTAAGTACAACATGTCTTTCCTTATAGTTTCATTCCAAGCCTTTATTGGTCTACCCCTCCCTCATTTAACATGCCTAGTGACTAGACTCTCACAACCCCTAACAGGTGTCTGTAATGGTCTCCTTTGTACGTGTCCAAACCATCTTAGACGAGCTTCTCGCATCTTCTCTGCAATTGGTGCTACCCCCATCTTATCCCTGATACTTTCATTCCTAATTTTATCCAATCTCGTGTGTCCACACATCCACCTAAGCATTCTCATCTCCGCAACTCCCATTTTTTGCTCTTGTACCCAATTCACTGCCCAACACTCAGAACCATAGAGCATCGCGGGTCTAATAGCAGTACGGTAAAACTTGCCCTTAAGTTTTTGATGGGCGCGTAGAGTCTGCGCGCCTGTCGGCTTTTTCAAGGAAACCCTAATACATGCAATATTCGATGAAATTGGCGCAACGAAATTTGAGCGAAATTTGCACGAACTTTAAGAAATGAAGCAACTAAATTCTTTGTAAAGCACAAAATCGATATTTTGTTTTAAAATTATTTTTTCTTAATAAAATGGTTTAATTTTAAATCCGGGGAAGTAAGTTTGCAACTTTCGTTTCGTTCCCCTTGTCGTAGCAAGCGGAAATCGTGAACTCCAAAATACGTTTCCGTTGGGAGTTTTCGACGTAGCGTTCGCTGACAAAACTCGGGCGAAAGTTCAACAATGAGTCTATTATCCTACGAGAAAATATAGAGGCACACATAAATGGGAAGATAGAAACAATTACCCACAGAAAAATGCGCCTTTCTGTATCCGAAGTCGACGACAATCACGCAAGGAATTCCTTGTCACCTTCGATTTCCCACTCCGAGGTCGGCCGCTATCACATATGGGAACCACAAAATTAAATCGCTCTCTCACACGAGGTGGTTCCACGGAATCACTCGACAAAGTAAGGAAGCCACTATCTAAACAACTTAAATTCACTCGTTCTTCACGCAAGTGGCTCCACGAATTCTCTAACACACGCACTAAGTCACTCAACAACTCATTCATCTACATTAACTGTTCGCCATTTCACGATTCAAGCCGCAACAATGTTACTCTCCAACATTAGATAACACCGTTCCTTAACTTAAGACTTTACAACTAATTATTCGGGTCACTGTTTATCATCCTCCAAACAGCAACAGGAAACAGAATACGAGCAGCAACTACACCTAATTCAATCGGGAACTGATTTCACAGCAGCACACCTTTCCTATCTCTAACATCACGGCAGCAAACAACCTTCTCTTAACATCCAACTCCTACAACAATTTTAGAATCTCACAATTTGACAGGGCTCCAAGCGTGGAAGCAGCAGAGCAGTCGAAAATCTTCATCAACAGTTTCCCTAATGTTCATCTTCTTCAAATTACACAACCCCTAACTGAAATTACAGCAAGCCCCCCTTCCCATGGTAGGAACTACAACAAATTTGACATTCTAAACAGGAAATACAACTCACAATCTAACTGCAAAATAAATCTCAATTTCATTCATCCAAATTTTCACCAACTAGAACGGAATACAACATCCTTTTATATAGGGTTACAACGAAAACAAAAACACAAGAAAATGGGGAACCTCCACGAAATCTGGAACCGGCGGGCCTGAAGGTGCGGCCATGGTGGATGAACATGCGTGGAACTGTTGCCAAAATCGCCGGTGGTTGCGGGCGACAATGTGGGCGATGTCGTGCAGAGCTCCCTTTTGCGTGCAACGACAACGTCGGGGAAGAAGTAATAGGCTGGCCCTAAATCTGGAAATGAATCGTGCGGCTCTCTCTTTTTATCTCTCTTCTATAGTTCTTTTAAACAGGGATGAAGCACTGTGTTGGACTGGTTGGAGATGAACAGTGGATTGGTTTGGATGCTGAACCGACAGATTATTTTGATATGTTATATATATAAACATAGGATCGATAGACGTCCGGACTGGTGCGGCGTCGGGACTTTTGCGTCGACCTGATCAGAGCTGGTCTCCACAAGTTTTAGTGGTACTTTGCGATCACATAAGATCCCTGACGCGCCTCTCCACTTCAACCAACCCACTTAGATTCTATTTGTTACATATTTATCAAAATTATGATTCATAAAAAAAACCAATATAAAAAAACTTTTTATTATGTGATTGTTACGTGCAGAACACCCCAAAGAAGTGTGACAAGTGGATGCAAAGGTAGTTAATTACTCGAGAACACACAAAAAGAGGGATTTTTATCGTTAATTATTATCGTGATATTATAGGAAACTAGCCTAGAAACCAGAAACACAAAATGGGAAACATCTCCTCTCAAAGAAGAAGAGAGAGAAGACAAAACAGAGGAGAATGAATCAACCACAATTAATTCTCCAGATAATAATTACCTCTGATGAATTTCAACAAAAATCCATCTAAAGAACTCATGTCCCAAAACATAGTATATTCCCTCCAAATCATACTTGTTTCCGTTTCACTACTCCAATAGCCCCAGAAGCCCTTCCTCTATTGAATGGTTGTTGTTTTCTTCCACATCTGATTCTACTTGCAGAGGACTTAAATCTCTAAATGATAGCAAATCCAAATGCCTCTATCTCAAAACCAACCACCACTGCGGCACTGCCGTTACATCGACTACCTCAGCCTCCTCTACTACGTCTTCAGATTCTCCTCTATTCTCGGTTGTATCTCTCTCACCATCTTGCTTTTGAAATTTTTCTTCCTTCATTCTCCCTTCATGAATTTGCCGACAAGAAAGCAGGATGGGTTAGTTCAACAACTGTAAAACAACTTGGCATTGCCCTGCGCCATGAATAACTTGCAGGATCTTGCTACCGTCCGATAAGAGAGAGGAGAGTTTTAGAGAGAAAGAGTTCTCCATCCAACATAGAGAAAAACGGGAAGTTTTAAGAGAAAAAGACAGTTTTCTACTAGGACTCAAAAAAAGAGGCCTTTCAAGCCTAGAATCCTGCAGCCTACACACGCAATAGTGGCATGAGAAAACAGTGCAAAGGCAAGAATTAGTCTCTTCCCTTATCTTTTTTATGAGATCTTGGTAGCTCTCTCCTCCCGAGCACATCTCGTCTAGGCGGCCGTAGTTCCGGCTCCAATGTATCCTTTGGCCACTACTCCAGCAAGCCCATAACAACTTGGTATCAGAGCTTTCCTTCCTCCGACACTACATCCCCCCCCCCCCCACCTTCCCCTGCCACCAAAAGCTTCTTCCCATTCCCCCTCTACTTTTCCAATCAACCACACTTGCTCCTGTTCTCGGACGCATCCGCTGGCACTACCCTCTGCTTCCCGTCGACCTCGTATCAACCTTTCACACCGATGCCGACTTGTATCGATATCCTGCGCACCCTTGTCGTTGGGCCTCCCCTGTCCTAGTTAGGACGTGAAGCCCGACATCTGTTTATTCAATGTTGCACTCCGACTTCATCTTCCTCGCGGTCAGCCAACCAAGCCGCGAGCCCTGCACTGCCGGAACCGCCGTCTCCAACCTGTGCCGTACCCGTCGATTCGTCTCCAACCCACATCGTCACTTGTGAGCTTCCGGGCGCTCAGATTGATCGATAGGCTCCTCATATTCCGCCAATTTTTTTGTCGCTGGATCGAGCGCCCAGACAACCTCCCAGAGCCATCCGCGCAATTTTCCCGCCTGCTTGCCAGCCCGGTATCCCCTTGGTTACATTTTGATAGCCTAATTTTGAAATCTTCACGACCTTCTCGAGCTCGTGCCCTTTCTCTCAAGCCCTATTCGACACTCTGCCCTTTTCTCGAGCCCCCCCAATAGTGCAGTAGTTCGAGATAACAAGCCTCCTCATCGAGCCTTGTGCATTCTAGAGGCATGCCTTCTTTTCTCTTAACCAATGATGTCTGAGGTGGCCCAACATGAATATTTAGAGGCCTAGATGGTCTCTCACGCCTCGATAAGGACAAGTTGCACCGCCGCCAGCCTCGCCAGATTTGACGATTTGATCACTGCACACAACCATAAACAATTGCTAGTTTGTCCTCTGATCCTGCCGCTCTGGCTACAGATTCTTGTTCCGCCGTCCTCTCTAGCGTCATTCCTGGCGGTGACCGCCCACGGCTAGTATCCTCACTTTTGATCACCGCAACTCACATTCAGCGAGTACACTTGCGTTGCCTCCAGCCATTATGCATGACAGTGTCTCCTCAGCACACGCCTCGCAAGATCCCTGCACCCTTCATGACATCTGTGGGCACAATAACGACATACCACTCAATGCAGGCTCTGCTACATCGACGTATTACCGGGCACTATTCTGGCGGGAAATTATGGAGCCAGATGATTAAGCGGTGCAAGCCTCATTCAAGATTGAGGACAAACTCGATTTGAAGATATGGTGAGATGTTATAGGCTTCGTGCCCGGTTATTATCCTTGGGGTTTTATTAGGTGTTATTGTTGATTGCCATTATACTATATTTTAAGTACGTCCACGTGTTGGAACCTATTTATATGTATACCCCTTGTATCTTCTATTTAAACGACCTCTTGGGTCTTGTAATGATAAATAAAAATTAGTCTCTCCCCTTGTTTTTGTTTATAAGATCTTGGTAGCTCTCTCCTACCGAGCACACCCCACCTAGGTAGCTGCGGTTTTAACTCCATTGTACCCTCCGACCACTACTCCAACGAGCCCATAACAACAACAATATTAGGACTAGTGAGTATGGTCACGAGGGTAAGGACGAGCGGCCCAGTGACCCTGTGATGGTGCATCCATCCCCTATACCCCATATCAACCTAGTTATTTCTTCAACTATAGACCCATTCCTCAGTACTCTATCCTTGTCGTTGTCCCGAGCCATTCAAATAATCCCACTCTTCCCCTATACCCAAAATTAGAAACTATGAGTACCTGTAGAGAACTTGCAAATACCTGTTTAATTCTGCAAAAGAAAAATAGAAACTGTAAGTAACTGAAGAGAACTCGCAAACACCTGTTTATTTATGCAAAAGAAATCCAAAACAGGTATGCAAAAAATGAAACTGTGAGTACCTGAAGAGAACTCATAAATATCTTTTTATTTCTGCAAAAGAAATTCTAAACAGGTATGCAAATATAGAAATAATGAGTACCTGAAGAGAACCTGCAAATACCTGTTTATTTCTGCAAAAGAAATCAAAACAGGTATACAAAAACAGAAACTGTGAGTGTCTGAAGAGAACTCACAAATACATGTTTATTTTTGCAAAATAAATCTAAAACAGGTATACAAAAATAAAAACTGCGAGTACCTGACGAGAATCCGCAAATACCACCATATTTCTAGTCCCACACCCAGTCCATTCCTGAGCCCCGCCCGCTTTTGGTTCAATCGTCTATGGCTTCACTGTCTGCATTAACGATCACACTTTACTACCAACACATCATTTACTTTTGAGAGCATTACTTATATCTTGGCCCACGAGCGCATATCCATGCTTGGCCGAGTTACACAAGAGTACCATTGAAGAAGATGCTCTTTGACAATACTTGTACGACCACCGATGGACTACATCGATTCTTGCCCAACATACACTGAGAGGTTACCTATCTCTATTCATTTCAAAAATGAATTCTTTCAAACCGGGGAGAATGACAGAGATCGACGACGCAACCACGGTGGAGCACGAGTTTTGGGCTCATTCGGGGTCGATCAACCACCTGCCATATTTGACGTTTCCAGATCGATGATCCGATTCTGCGGATGCGCCCAGATTTTCGTTTACTTGCTTTTTCATAAGTTCTATTGTATTTTTCAGTTGTTATTTAATGAGATCGGATTCGTTACACCAACGACCATTCATAGTTGTTGATGTAAGGGTGCCCTAGGGTAGTTTTTTTTTTTATAAATAGGGAGTAAGGGTGCATCCATGAGGATGTTGCTAATTTTGTAGAAGAACTATTTCTGGAATCCAGCGATGCTCTCACAGTGACGACTCCGTGAGGTCCTAGGTGACGGCTCTTAGGTAAGCTTTGTATCCTTTGTTTCCTCCCCTCCACCACCATCCAATCCCCTTCCCAAACCCCACCGATAACGTTCTATTTTCTCCATGAATATCCACGCCTCACCCCATTGAAGCCCTACTATTTCCCTCCAAGAGATCATGCCTCAATTCGTATTCTTCCAGGCCCCAAACCCAGTCCCTTCTCCAGCCATTCCACTCTCCCAGATCCACATACCTACTTCTACCACATCCCACTCCCCTGAGTGCTACTGCCTCACCCATCTAATTAACAGATTTGGATTCTGTGCAGGAATCTTCCCAGACAGTCCTGGACACTCATTCCAGGGGCAGGAAATTTCCTAATCTCCTTACAAATCTTCTCCAATTCCCTCGACCCACTAAACACCTTTCCCCCATCCTCCATCACCCTTCCTCATCCCCGCCACCTTCATCCAGCCCGCTAAAGACGCAACCCAGCATTCCAACAATGGCATCCAGCCATCCAACTCCCCTCCATTTAAACTCTAAACAACATTCCACCGTCATCTCCATCCCGGGACAACACACTAACATCTCCTACCTTCGGATCTACCACGCCTACGGTTGCCTCCTTACTTTGTTAAGTGTCATATTGTTGTATGAATCTGTGTTTTCAATATTAAGATATGGTGTTGTGAACTAATGTTCTTTTGGATCCATAATATTGTGAAATTTTGTTCTAAATTATTTTGTGATTTGCAGGATTTATTCGTTGTGCTCTTGCTTAGGGCCACATGGGGGAAAGTCGAAACCAGCTTGCTTAAAGAATTATTTTGTCTTGCTTAAAATATTTGTGTGATTCAAACTATTTATTACTTGTTTTTGATTTCTCTGCCGGGTCTTGCGTGCTCTGCACATAGTATTCAAGGATAATAGAGTTATCTTGTTACCGTTAAGATATTTTCTCGGGAAAAATCCAGCAAGGGGAGGGCCGGCGGAGGTGAGAGAGAAGCAAAGAGGGATAAAGAGATGAAACTTAGAGAACAACCCTAATAACCTTCATACATTCCAAGGTACCTCACATCTAGAACTCCTCCCCCTTATATAGATGAGGGAGGGAACCATACAAGGAAAATAAAATTCATTAAGTAATTAATTAATCTCATTAATATTACATTGATTATTATTAATTAAATTAAATAAAACAAATTAATTACAAGAAACAATCATGGTGGTTTCCAAATGTGCGCTCTATACATTATGACGAGGGGGGTCCACTTGAGTGAATGTGCCCGTGAGCATAGCGGCTTCCATATGCGCTCCCATGATTCCTGTCAGATGGTGTGCTCAGTCAAATGCAACGCCGTAACATATCTTCTCCGCACTTCACTTGGGATTGCGTAATAGTCGTCACCAACATAGCCTACATCTGTTCTCTGCTGCATCTTTCCTTTCATCTGTTGTTTGTTTTATAAAATCATTGCACTAACTAGCTCTTTCCTTTTAGGCAAAGAGAAAACCATCGTGCTTCAAGAATCCATACCTTAACTTTCAATTACTTCATAGATTCACTCCACTCGCAGCATTGGAGGACGACACAATGATGGCTGGATGCCCACCTGAAGAGGTAGAGGAAGAGTGCTGCTTATCATGCCAACCCATAAGAAATTTTCTTGAAGCAGGGTCTCTGATGGTATTTGAGCAAGATTGTCATGAGCAAGAAGTTAAAAGAAGTGGCGACTTCTTTGAAAAATTTGCTGTTCCTCATAGTTTGATAGAAAGGTGGGGAAGTGCCATGGGTATCCTTAAATCTAGGTTTTGATCTTGTAGTTATATTCCAAAACATAATTCACACTCTTTTTTGAATTGGAGAGGAAGTTCCTCAACGTTTGCAGATGTCGTGTACCCATGCTCAAAGCGCTGTTGTTGTTTTACAAAAAGTTACTTTCGTTATGTGAAGGGCACTGGATCTCTCCTTGCTACTTATGAAGTAGGATTTCCAACATACTATTTACTCTCAAAAATAAGTTCAATGAACACCCTCACCGCCATGGTGTATTATTCACGTTAATCATTTCTGAAAATTGTAGAATCTCAAAGATGAAGCAGGAAAGAGTAATGAAATATGCTTCATGAAAGATTTGGGTCTTCGGTATTTCACTCCGGGTGAGGTAAGCGTGTTGATACGATCACAACATTTTGAACTCAATGGTAGGTGCATTTAATGTGCTGTTCTGTCCATGCAGGTGGCGAGTTTCCATTCTTTTCCATCTGATTTCAGCTTCCCTGAGCACATAACGATTAGACAGAGGTAAGCTGCTCTTTAATGGAACATGAGTTTGCTTATTATTTTCTAGTATTAAATGGAGATTCATATGTTGTACGCTTTTTAGTTTTGTTGCTTTTTTCCAACAAGACTTTCTTGAAATGTTTGAGGCAGCGCCATTAAGTGCATTACATATTCAGTCAGAGATTTCATTAAGTGCATTACATATTGTCCACTTGGGCATCTGATCCAGTGCGAGGATAAGCTGGTTATCCTAATGATTAGTGATAGGGCCCCTTTAATTTATAAAAAATTCGGGCTGCGGATAGCCAAGAGACCCACCTCCTTTCGTGGAGAAAGTGAGGGTCAGTGGGGTTGACCAAAGTCAACCCACTAAACCCACTTGCGCCATGACTACATGACCGCACGCGACGATGCACAACGGCGATCGATGGTAGCGAACCACCCTGATTGGGAGGCTGCCGGTACCGCCCGGTGCGCCCAATCCTCCGCTCGGGCGAGCGCGGCCTCGTCACCGCGAGCCCGCACATCCACGCACTCTCTCATGCGCGTGGCCGTAGGGCCGCGCGGCCGTGCGCACCCATGCATGCGGCCACACGGCCCCTTGTACATGCCGCTGCGCGCCTCCATCGTGCGGTCGCAAGGCCACACAACCCCTTGGCCGCGCCGCCGCCACGCGATCGCAAGGCCGAGCGGCCCCTTGACCGCGCCGCCGCCACGCGATCGCAAGGCCGAGCGGCCCCTTGGCCGCGCCGCCGCCCTCTTTGGCCGCACGGCCGGCCAACCGGCCGGTCCCCTTTGGCCGCTCGGCCGGCCCCCTTTGGCTGCCCGACCGGCCTCCACCGGCCGGATTCCGCCGCCAGTCAGACTTCGCTGCCGGCCGGTCAGCCTCTGCCACCGTCCGGCCCCTTGGTCGCTATCCAACATTTGTCGCCCGTCCTCCACTACCTCGGCTGTGCAACTTCCATGCCCCATCATCCGCGTAACCACCCATTATGGGGTGTGCGTATAATCGAATTCCCATAATGCGTGTACGCATAGACAATTACATTAATTCGGGTATGCACATAGTAAAATATAAGATGACGGGGGTGCGAGTAACAAACATTTGCATGGCGGTGTGCGTATAGAGAAAACCCATCACCTTGTATCCTATACCTGCGAGAGCTTCAGAGGATTCCCTCGAAGCTCTCCCTGCTCGCTCGAAAACTTCCTCGAAGATCTTCGAAGACGTTCGAAGATCCCTTGAAGATTGCACTAAGCACATTGTTCTTGACTCCGCTGCTCGGGAACAGAGCACCAATGACAGCTTGCAGATTGCACCGAGCACATTGCTCTCAACTCCGCTACTCTGGTCCAGAGAACCAGACGCAGTTTCCAGATTGCACTGAGCACATTGCTCCAGACTTCGTCGCTTGCAACCAGTGTACAAGCTGCAGATTTCACTGCTTCAGATATCTTCCGAGCACGTCCCCCATCATTGCACTTCTTGTTGGCTCCAACAATCCGAAAGAACCATTGTAACGAGCGGTGGTCTGTCACCATCGAGTATTCTATTACTTGAAACAAGAGGTGTCTTGTCACCCTTCAACATTTTGCCTCTTGTAACTCACAAAAAAGATAGTGAAATTTGGCCGGCACAGACCCGACCTCGTGGTTTTTTCCCCTTTCCGAGGTTTTTCCACGTCAACAACTCTCTTGCCAGCCGTTAACTTTTTCTGTGTCTGTTTGCGCGCTCGACCTGCTCTCGAGATAGGATGGTTCGCTTTTGACCGGTTCACAAGCCCCTCGGGCGACCCGCAACAAGTAGGATGGAGAAAGCTTAGGGATATTTACTCTGCAAGTCTCTGCCATTAGAATATGATTTGATATTGCGAATAGTTATACTTGTTATTTTCCTGATTAGTCAGATTTAATCTTGGCCGAGTAGCATAGAAAATGCTGATGATATTTAGAGATGAAACTTTTATTTGGTAATTGCTTCCGAATTTGGGTTTATATTCTAGCACTAACTGCAATTATGTAGATCTCCTTGTGAATTAGGATGATCTCCAAGCTGCTTTGTCATAATGCGCTAGAGCTCCTACGATGAAGATGTTGGTGTTAATTATATGTCCCGAATCCTAACTCTAGGATATTTTAGGTATTTTGTAAATGTATGGAGTGTTATATAAACTCCTTGTGTTCTAGAGTTTGGATCGTCCAAAAAACTGAAACTCACCCACCTTTTGTTATTATCTTTGTTCTTGATCTAGTGAAAAAATGAAATGCTGCTGCCCGCAAACGTAACCCATCTTGGGGTGAACCTCACAAATATGTGTCTTATGTTTTTTGATTTTCTATTTGTTTGATTGATCTACTCTCGTTTCCACAACAGTTGGTGTGTAGCTTACAAATATTAGTCATAGGACATGACTTGAATCTTGAATATTTCACATTGTGTTACAGAGCTACACGATGCTGAGCCCCCATGTCGAATCTACACGCGCCGGGCGCGTACATCGCATGGCCCCAACGAGCCCACAGTGGAGATCGTGCCTTAGTCATTTATTTTTATTATTTATTGGGCAGACTTTTTGTGCCTTTATTTGCACTCCACTACTATAAAGGGTGAGGTATGTTTTGTTTTGGGACATCTTGGATGAATGTTGGTATTTTCTATTTACTTCTAACCCTAACTCCCTCTCCTCAACTCGTTCTTTTCCTCTCTCCCCTACCGTCGGCTTCTCTCCCTCGTCGGGTTCCCCGAGTTCGCATCAAACTGGTCCGACACTGCCCTCACACCCGTCGCAGGCGGCCGGGTCTCTCGCCGTTGTTCCGCCTTTTTCACACCGATTCCGCGTGTACCGCACCGATAGGGCGTCCTCTTGCCAATTGTCTCCTTCGCAACATCCACGCCACAGGAACGAAGC
The DNA here is from genome assembly GCA_039583875.1 of Platanthera guangdongensis. Lineage (NCBI taxonomy): Eukaryota > Viridiplantae > Streptophyta > Magnoliopsida > Asparagales > Orchidaceae > Platanthera > Platanthera guangdongensis. The sequence goes on from CM077160.1 coordinate 133,066,516, forward strand.
CGACCCCTCCGAGCCATGTCGTCCGCCTGTCGCCGGCCCGCCTGAAGCCCGTTTTGGCTGTTTCGGCCAGATCCGCCCTAGATCGTCCGGGAGCTCCTTCTTTCTGCCGGTCCTCACTAGCGTTGCTTCCTACAGGCCGTCGTACGACATCTTTGGCACATGGCGCTCACGACTTGCTCCTCCGGCGACCTCATCCCTGATTCCGCCTCCGAAGCTCTTAGCCGACGCGTCGAGGCCCCGGAACAACTTATCGCCTCCATGCACACCTCCAATGGTCGACGGCCTCCTTTTCTTCAGGGGCCGCCTCGTCCTCGCCCCAACCTCTCCGAGCATCCCGCTTTTGTAGGCCAAGTTTCACGCATCCCCGTCGAGGGGACACAAAGGCGCCAACCAGACGTACCGTCGGCCGACAGCCTCGCTCTACTAGCCTCACATGTTCTGTCAGGTCAAAGTATTCGTGGCCTCCTGCCTCATCTAGGGCTGATATCGAGTCGAGTTCGAGCGATTTTGGCTCGGCTCGAAATCGAAATTTTCAACTCGAACTCGGCTCGAAATCGACTCGAAATTGATTTCGAGTCGAGTCGGCTCAACTCGAAATGACTCGATTTCGAGTTGACTCGAAATCGAATCGGGTCGGCTCGAAATCGAATCGGGTTGGCTCGAAATCGAATCAAATTGGCTCGAAATTGAGCAATTTTCCGTCTTATTCATAGTTTGCTCAAAATTAAATTGGACAACCTATAAATTTAGCAAATGAAACATTTAAAGCCTTCATTCTTTTTATTTAGGTTTAAATTTTGTTATTTTTAATCTTAAAATAAGAATATATTAATAAATACATAATTTTTTTAATTAATTCGAGTTGACTCGAATCATATTTCGAGCGATTCAGGGCTGACTCAAAATCGACTCAAAATCAGATTCGAGTCAAATTGAATCGACTCAAATTGAGTCGAATCAATTTTAACCGATTCCGATTCGACTCAATTTTCGAACGATTTTCGAGCGACTTTCGAGTTTCGAATAATATGCTCAGCCCTAGCCTCATCTGCCAGAATGCCAAATACGTGGCCGTATTTCCGAGTGGTCTACTCCAGCCTCTCTCTATTCCCGACTGCGTTTGGGACGATGTCGCCATGGACTTCATCACGCAACTTCCTTGCTCATAGGGGCACAACTGTATCCTGGTTGTGGTGGACTGGATCCCGAAGTATACCTATTTCATTCCCCTCCGCCATCCATACACTGCTTCCACAGTCCCCGACAACTTCATCCAGGGGGTCGTGCCCTTCCACTGGTTTCCCCGATCGATCGTGAGCGACCGTGACCCGCTCTTCTTGAGTACCTTTTGGAATACACTGTTCCGCTTGTAGGGCACCCATCTTTGCATGAGGACGACATACCACCCGCAGACCGATGGCCAGTTGGAGGTCCTCAACCGATGTCTGGAGACATACCTTGGCTGCTTCATGGGGGAGCAGCCCCGTAGCTATAACATACAACTTATCGCCTGCACACCTCCCTTCTGGGCTATGATTTCAGCATCGAGTTTTGTCCGGGGAAGACGAATCGCGTGGCCGACGCTCTCTCGCAATTCCATACTAGCGGTCATTTCCCGACCGGTCTGGGAGGATGCGGATACCCTCCAATGGGAAGTCGAAGCAGACCCGATGCTCGACGAGATTTAGATAGCGCTCCTCGCTGATGATACCGCTCGACCACCTTACTCCTTGGTCGGCTGCCTCCTTTTCTTCAGGTGTCGCCTCGTCCTCGCCCCACCTCTCCGAGCATCCCGCTTTTGTTGGCCAAGTTTCTCGCATCCACGTCGAGGGGACACACAGGCGCCTACCAGACGTGCCGCCGGCTGGCAGCCTCGCTTTACTGGCCTCACATGTTCTGTCAGGTCAAAGCATTCGTGGCCTCCTGCCTCATCTGCCAGAATGCCAAATACGTGGCCGTATTTCCGAGTGGTCTACTCCAGCCTCTCTCTATTCCCGACCGCGTTTGGGACGACGTCGCCATGGTCTTCATCACTCGACTTCGTTGCTCACAGGGACACAACTGTATCCTGGTCGTGGTGGACTGGCTCCCGAAGTATACCCATTTCATTCCCCTCCACCATCCATACACTGCTTCCACAGTCCTCGACAACTTCATCTAGGGGTCGTGCGCCTTGAGGAGTACATGTTTTATACATATTTTTGAACTCATCCGGGCTAGTTTTCTCGTTGATGCACTCCACTTTCGAGCTTTATTTGTTCATATTTGTTATTATGTCCGTTTCATGAGTAAGTGCACTTTCGACCCGTTTTCGGTGTGCTTTAGTTGTTTTTGTATTTCCGTTTGTTTTACTTGTTCTTTAACCATGCCTTGAGAATGTGGTGTGCACTTTTGGTGGCATATCTGCCTCTTCTGCTGGTGCATGGGTCGTGTGCGTGCTCCGGAACCGCTCGGGAGACCCCGACGATACAGGAACACTGCGCACGATCACTGGATTCACTTCGTGCGCCACGGATCGTGCGCATTACATTCTCCTTTGCCTAATTCTGCCCGGGTAATCGCACGAGCACTGGTCATATTGCGCACGACCACTGGTCGTGCGCCACCGCTCGTGCGCATTTACCTCTTGCTTTCTGCAGTTCTGTCTTAACCAATCGCACGATCAGTGGATTCAGTGCGCACGACCACCGGTCGTGCGCCACTGATCGTGCGCATTTCTGCTGATGTTTCTTTCTAAGTTGCAGGTTTAATTGGAAATTGCGCACGATCATCGACCGACAGTGCGCACGACCACTGGTCGTGCGCCAATGATCGTGCGCTCTGCTTTTGCTGCCTCCGTATTTAAGGGCCTGCTCCGCGATTTAGGTCAAGACGGGTCATTTTAGCGATCGGCGAGTGCGCGGGAAGTGCCATTCTACTTCTCCCGCTGCTCCATCACCTCCACCTTCATCGGGAGTCCGTAGCCGGCGATTCCGAAGCTTTCCAAACCCTCCGGCGAAGCTCCCGGCCATTGATGACCTCAACTATAAGCTTTCCACCAGAGTTGGAGAAGAAGACAACCTAGAGAACGGACTCAAATGCCTTCGAGGTGACAGCTCGTTGGTACCGGAAGACTCCTCGGACTGAGCCTGGAAGCGGATTGACAACTCGCTATTCCGATCACGACCTGCGGTGGATCTTCACCCTTTATTGGTTTACTCCTCTTCCCCTTCCTCTGTTGTACGGAACGATTTGATATTATAATGAACTACACTTGCTATTCTATATCTAAGTAGATGTTGTAGTTTCTATTTGCTTTTGGGTTGTGTGTTGTGAATGCGCCTCGCTCACTCCACATCCACTCCATACCCTTGTTTCACCCGATTGCACTCCGCACAAGAATACTTCCATCCATTAGCTTTCCGTCCACTCGCCCAACCGAAGTTCGGCATCGCGGCCGATACACTCACTTCACCTTGCGAAGCGGTGTCTTCGACCCGCATAGCTTTAATTAGTTTATTAGATCAAGCAACCACAGTCTCTCAAGCCCCTCTTTTTTTTTATCTTTTCTGAGTATAACTCTCATAACGATATTTTTCTGAACTGTTGCCGCTTTATGCTAATTGCATTACTCAAGAGACCGACACTCGGGGATTTATTCCCAAACTTTATTACATGTGAGACCGGTGCGCTTGCCGATATCCACGCATCAAGTTTTTGGCGCCGTTGTCGGGGAATGCAACTGTAGAGCGACTCAGGATGGCTGAAAATATTGTTATAAGAGTTAGTGTTTTTTTACTGCTGTTTTCTTGTGTTGTGTTTGCCGCAGTGAATGCAGGGTCGAGCCACAAGAGATCTTGTAGCCTACGACCCAGAGATCGAACGTACTATCTTATCACGAAGACGCGCCGCATCCATCACTTTAGCCCCAATGGGAGACCAGCTGAATATCGATGTCGACAACCGAGTTGGAGGAATACCTCCTGGCGACCGAAATGGCGACGAAAATGAATTGAACCCTCCCCAGATCCGCACCATGAGGGATTACACTACACCTACCGTCGGGAGCATATACCCCGGTTTCGGACCTGCTATCACCAACCAACAGTTCGAGATTAAACCAGCTATCCTGAATATCATTCGGAACAACGCTCAGTTCTCAGGAATGACTACTGAAGACGCCCATCTACACCTGGCGGAATTCTCTGAAATTTGCGCTACGTTCCGCTACGCTGGAATCCCGGACGACACAGTCAAGCTCCGCCTCTTCCCTTTTTCACTAAGGGACAAAGCAAAGACATGGCTTCATTCCCTCCCACCTGGAACAGCCACCACCTGGGAGGCTTTGACCACAAAATTCCTAGCTAAGTTCCATCTGGTAGATCGGATCGTGAGCATGAGGCGAGCAATAACCAACTTCCGGCAAGCCGATCAAAAAAGTTTAGCTGAAGTTTGAGAGCGTTTCAACGAGCTGCTGAGGAAGTACCCTAATCATGGATTCCAAACGTGGAACCTGGTCGAAAGTTTCTACTTTGCTATTGATCCTCATCACCGAGCCATGATTGATGCCGCCTCCGGAGGAACAATCATGAACCTTGCTCCAGATGATGCTCTGAGAATCTTACAAGACACCGCCACCCACAGCGCTTACTGGACCGCTGGAAGAAACATCCCACGAAGCACAAGCGGAGTATTCGCCGTGGATATCCCCAAGCCCACCGCACCAGTGATGGCAATCTCATGCCAAGGTTGCGGAAATACCGACCACCACAGCTTTGAATGTCTAGGAGTCGAGGTACCAGATGAATCTTCTTTTCTGAATGAGTCAGTTAATTTTGTAACAAATCAAAACAGGGGAGTGCCTTACGGAAACACATACAACCCGGGGGTGAGAAACCACCCCAACTTTTCTTGTAATCCTAACGCATCTGGCCAAAGATGGCAACCGGGGCAGCATCAAAACGATGCGTATGCCTCCGGAAGCCAACCGCGGCCACCTCAACCAAATTATTCTCAAGGGCCCCCCGCCGTTAAAAAAAGTTCTTTGGAAGAGATGTTCGAGAAATTCGTTGAAATTTCCCAAACCAACATGACAAATCAGACCGCCTCGTTGCGCAAACTGGATGCACAATTGGGCCAATTGGCCCAAGTGGTCTCCGAGCGCACCCAAGGCACCTTACCTAGTAACACTGAAAAGAACCCTCATGAACAAGGTAAAAGCCTTGGGGAGGAAAATTTGGGAAAAAACAACGAACTCGTCATCAATTGTAAAATAAACAACTTCGAAACCCCAGCATTATGCGACTCCGGGGTGTCCAGCAACATCCTCACCCTGCAAGATGTTGCGAAGATGCACCTACAAATTGACACTGAAAACCGGAAGTCACTTATCTTAGCGAATGGCAAGTTGGTTGACACCGAGGGAGGTGTTCGGGAAGTCAAAATCGAGGTCAACGGACAAAGTATAACCACTGACTTTCAGGTTTTGGGACCAAGGGAAAATAACTCTATTCATATATTAGGAGTCCCATTCCTGACGGCCAGCTGCGCATCCCTCGACTTTTCCAATGGATGTGTCACTTGGACGACCAAAGATTCCGCCCTCGATAACACATCCATACATTCCTCTCCCATCCAAAATAACAATTTTCTGAGTGTCACAGATACCAAGATAGATTCAGGACTCCCAACATTGGAAGAAGCACATCTGGAAGAGAAGACAAAGAAAGGACTCTCCCAGGAGATAGATGAGAATCAAGAGCTATTGGTCAAAGAAGAGATCGAGTGCGCCAAAGCCACGACTGCCTTTCTACTTCCAGCCAACTCTGTTTTTGAGCATGGCGAATTGAGTTTTATTCGGGAGAAATCCCTAGACACTTATTTGTATAACATTGCTGATAACTCTGTTAAGCGATCTGTAGCTTGGGCAGATCCGGTCGCCGTCACGGTGCCGGACAGGACGCCACAAACCACAAAAATAGGAAAACCCACAGACTACATCCATTGGAAGTCTCCCACGGTGGAGAAACTGAAAGAGGCAAAGCGTTTACGCGACGAGCGCTACGCTGCCTTCCGGCGCGAGAAAGAGTACAATCGAAGTAAAGGGAAAACCCCTACCCCCAACACAAAAAGACAATCTGTTGTCCCCTCGCACCCCACCGGAGAGACTTACCACAAATCTGCTTATAGCTGATTGTCACACCTTCATTCCACTTACCCTCCTCTTTCTGTTTTCTTGCTGCGTATGGAACGCTGGTTCGCTCTGTTTTTATTTCTTCATTTTTCAACTGCAAATAACTCTCTATTATAACTGCTAATACATGTATTTGGTACACCTTAAGGACGGTAAACAAAAGGGCTTTCGGGAGACAACCCAAGTTGGACCATTTGGTCCTGTGCTGTGTTTTGAGTTCTTTATATATATATGTGTGTGTGTCTATATTTTGTTTTTGCGTGCATATTTCAATCGCAGGTGCATGAATTTTTGAGGCGCGACAACTTGGCCGCACTTGGACATGTCGTCGCACGACCGGTATGCTCAATTTTGAGCATAGGTACTTCTTACCCAAGCTCTTTTTCACATTTGGAATGCTTATTTTTAGTAGTTGTCATATTCAAGTCTGGGGGAGAATATGCCTGTGGTCACAGGTCACTACACAACACATTTTGTTGCATACCAGTCTGTTGTTTAGTTATCTCTGTCGCACACACTGATTCACCCACACGAGTGCGCTCTTATCCACACGCGCAGCTCGAGTCAAATGTATTGTTTTTGTGTAAACTTTAAAATAGTGGTGCTGACTTAGGATTTCAGGATATAGTAGTTCGAAACTCATGCAATGCTCCTAATCGAGTACTCATGATTTGTGTAGAAATAGTATAGATTTAATTTTTCTTTATGCTCGTAGATTTATATTTTTTTGCAGATGTAAATATTGTTTGTATTACTCAAAAATATGAATCTGGAGTAATCGAACGATATTGTAGGAATGTGTGTAGCCGCCACTAGATTCGTATTGCTCGAGTCGGGAGGAAGGATCATCTTTCTCGGTGGCTAAGAACTTGCCCTAAGCTACTCTTGAAGCATTGGTGCCCGGTTAGTCAAGAGTGAGCATGACGTAGACCATCATTTTGGCTAGTTTGAGCCTTGTTTAACATTTCCTACCCGTTAACCGTTGCATGCCAAATTTGTGGCTACCCCTTCTTTGATTCAGCTCCACTCACATTCACCAAAGCCCGAAGCTAAACCCACCATCGCAATCAAATGCTTGAGCTTGTTTGAATTTACTATTTTGATGATGTTGTGATATGTGGAAATCGTGTAATGTGGTGATGAATTCGTAAAATTTTTGCTTGCTAAGTTTGGGGATTGCAAACGAAGAAAAGAAAAAGAAGAAAAGCAAAAAAGAAAAATCAGAAAGAATTGCTATGAGAATTATATCCCCATCCTATTTATTGATTTTGGTCGGGTTAGGCCGTGTACACGCCCAATTTTCAAGCTAAGTCTGGGGGTGTGTCACACGTACATTTCTAAGTGGCTGTGTTGGTTTAAGTTTTTGTTCGCTCGCTTTGGTTGCGTGTAGCATTCATGTTTATCATTGACTACCAAACCTTAGCCTAAGCCCCATTCTCTCCTACAAGTTTTACTGATTCACGATTGAGTCTAACACGCGCTGTGGAGAGAGTGTGAACGTGCAAGCGTATGGTCCCCGACATTGATGGATATCTTTGGAGGTGATCACGAGCTCCGATCTTTGGCAATGCTCACCTTAGTGGCCTGCCTACTTTCTTCCTACACATGACCGCAAGATTCTCCAGAATTCTAATTTTGAGCAAATACAATATTTATTTACGCCTGTCGAATAGTTTAAACTACGTAGTATAATTAAAAAGTTTTTCTATTATATCTTCTATGCCCATGATGTATTTGATTTCTCGTCTTACTTTTTTTTTGAAATTTCTGAGCTAGCTAGCTATTTTCTAGTCCACGGAGTGATGATTTGCTCGGGACGTGCAAATGGGTAAGTTTGGGGGTGTGATGAGTCCATGGTTTATACATATTTTTGGACTCATCTGGGCTAGTTTTCTCGTTGATGCAGTACACTTTAGAGCTTTATTTGTTCATATTTGTTATTATGTCCGTTTCATGAGTAAGTGCACTTTCGGCCCGTTTTCGGTGTGCTTTAGTTGTTTCTGTATTTCCGTTTGTTTTACTTGTTCTTTAACCATGTCTTGAGAATGTGGTGTGCACTTTTGGTGGCCTATCTGCCTCTTCTGCTGGTGCATGGGTCGTGTGCGTGCTCCGGAACCGCTCGGGAGACCCCGACGATACAGGAACACTGCGCACGATCACTGGATTCACTGCGCACGACCACTGGTCGTGCGCCACGGATCGTGCGCATTACATTCTCCTTTGCCTAATTCTGCCCGGGTAATCGCACGAGCACTGGCCATAGTGCGCACGACCACTGGTCGTGCGCCACCGCTCGTGCGCATTTACCTCTTGCTTTCTGCAGTTCTGTCTTAACCAATCGCACGATCAGTGGATTCAGTGCGCACGACCACCGGTCGTGCGCCACTGATCGTGCGCATTTCTGCTGATGTTTCTTTCCAAGTTGCAGGTTTAATTGGAAATTGTGCACAATCATCGACCGACAGTGCGCACGACCACTGGTCGTGCGCCACTGATCGTGCGCTCTGCTTTTGCTGCCTCCGTATTTAAGGGCCTGCTCCGCGATTTAGGTCAAGACGGGTCATTTTAGCGATCGGGGAGTGCGCGGGAAGTGTCATTCTACTTCTCCCGCTGCTCCATCACCTCCACCTTCATCGGGAGTCCGTAGCCGGCGATTCCGAAGCTTTCCAAACCCTCCGGCGAAGCTCCCGGCCATTGATGACCTCAACTCTAAGCTTTCCACCAGAGTTGGAGAAGAAGACAACCTAGAGAACGGACTCAAAGGCCTTCGAGGTGACAGCTCGTTGGTACCGGAAGCCTCCTCGGACTGAGCCCGGAAGCGGATTGACAACTCGCTATTCCGGCCATGACCTGCTGTGGATCTTCACCCTCTATTGGTTTACTCCTCTTCCCCTTCCTCTGTTGTACGGAACGATTTGATATTATAATTAACTACACTTGCTATTCTATATCTAAGTAGATGTTGTAGTTTCTATTTGCTTTTGGGTTGTGTGTTGTGAATGCGCCTCGCCCACTACACATCCACTTCATACCCTTGTTTCACTCGATTGCACTCCGCACAAGAACACTTCCATCCATTATTTTTCCGTCCACTCGCCCAACCGAAGTTCGGCATCGCGACCGATACACTCACTTCAACTTGCGAAGCGGTGCCTTCGACCCGCATAGCTTTAATTAGTTTATTAGATCAAGCAACCACAATCTCTCAAGCCCCCCTTTTTTTATCTTTTCTGAGTATAACTCTCATAACGATATTTTTCTGAACTGTTGCCGCTCTATGCTAATTGCATTCCTCAAGAGACCGACACTCGGAGATTTATTCCCAAACTTTATTACTTGTGCGACCGGTGCGCTTGTCGATATCCACGCATCACGCCTCCACGGGTTTTCCCGATCGATCGTGAGCGACCGTGACCCGCTCTTCTTGAGTACCTTTTGGAATACACTGTTCCGCTTGTAGGGCACCCATCTTTGCATGAGGACGACGTACCACCCGCAGACCGATGGCCAGTTGGAGGTCCTCAACCGATGTCTGGAGACATACCTTGGCTGCTTCGTGGGGGAGCAGTCCCGTGTAATGGCCCGTAGTCCGCACAATTTGCATTCATCTCTTTTCTTGATCATTACCAAACATTTATAAATTTTCTAAGCATAATGAGTACAACACAATACGCACAAGTTCATCATAAAACAAATAGGTACATGTGTCTCTTCATAATAAGAATGTGCCATCATTTTAGTACCCAACCCTCACTCCAACAGGTTAAAATAATAGCTACATATACATGCAAGTTTCACAACAGGGTACAAAATACTATAGGTATAGAGGTTATCTATATATAAATATATGCAAGATTAATGTTATTCACGAGCCATAAAGAAAACATTGATATGAGTTCAATCACTTCCTTTGCTCCATTCAGCGCACTATCCTTGACTGGCATGCTGTTTTCCTTTTCCTAAAAATTTAGAATTCTAAACCATTAGTCTTAATGTCTCAATTAAAGTAGCCGGTCCAGTAACATATAGATCAACCAATTGATGCTAAACTGAAACCATATCTAGAGCTCAATATGTCAATTACCAATCAAACAAAAGAAATCATATGAACCACTATGGCAAAATTGAAATGAATTTGCAATTTATCGTATTTTCGCATCACTGCTGTTATATTTTCATCATAGGGGATTTTATTATATAATGATAATAATTTTAGAACGTATAAAGTACTCACAAGCAATGTCATGCGTCACACCTCGTAGCTGGGCTAAGTGGCTCGGATGGGCTGAGTATTCTTACAAAACCGCCTACCACCAGGCGGCCGACACTACCGCGTTCGAGGCAGTTTATGTGCGGCCTCCACCATCCATCGTTTGCCACCTCCCAGGGGAGTGCCAGGTGGAGAGCCTGGCCACCGCTCTTCGCGACAGGGACACCATTCCGGATCATCTGAAGAACCACCTACGACGGGCCCAACATCAGATGGTCTCCTTCGCCAACAAGAAACGTCGTGACCTCTCCTTCGCGGTGGGGGAGAAAGTTTTCATCAAGCTCCATCCCTACCGATAGCTTTCGGTGGCTTGCCGACCGTGCCCGAAATTGGCACCCCGATTATTTGGGCCTTTCGAGATCCTCGCCCGAATAGGGGCTGTTGCTTACCACCTTCTCCTTCCAAGCGGGAGCCTCATCCACCCGGTCTTCCATGTCTCACAACTACGACGCGTGGTGGGCGAGCATGCCACCGCAGATCATTTCTCGGCCGACCTTGTCCTCTCCGGGGAGGCGCCCTACTACCCAGCCTCGATCCTCGGTCGTAGAGGCCGAATTCCGGGGGACCATACATCGAAGGAGGTTCTCGTGGCTGCCCCGAGATGATTTCCGCCGCCAGTTTGCCGACTACTGTCTTGAGAACAAGACACATTTTCCTGATGACCTTAGTTATTAAAGGCACAAGGCGCACCAAGGCGCAAAGAGGTCTTGGAGCCTAAGCGCAACGCTCAATGCGCAGGCGCACTCCTGACGAAGGCAAGGCATAACCACTAACCACATCTATTTTAAATAATCAAAATCAAACATCATTTCAGCTTCTGGATCAATTTCTTAATCTAATCTACTAATTAATCATTCATTAATATCGTTTATATCTCATAAAAATAGAATCAATGTGGTCATTTGCATCATATATAAGTCCCAACGCACAATTATCTTTCGCAAACACTAAATCAATAAAAAATTATTGTGTTATTACATTATTTTTTTTTAAAATACAACAATAATCTCCCCATGCACGTCTTTTATGTTCCAAAGGCGCCAATACGACGCACGAAGGCGCAAACCTCTGAGCCCGGTGAGCCTTGAGCCTTAGGCGCGCCTTTAATAACATAGCTGACGGTGGTATTGTTACGGAGCTACACGACGCCGAGCCCCCATGGTGAGTCTACACGTGCCGGACGCGTACATCGCATGACCCCACAGAGCCCACAGAGGAGATCACGCCTTAGTCGTTTATTTTTATTATTTATTTTCGGCTCCTTTTATTGGACGGACTGTTTGCGCCTTTATTTGCACCCCACTACTATAAGGGGTGGCGTATGTTGTGTTTTGGTACATCTTGAATGAAAGTTTGTATTTTATATTTCCTCCTTACCCTAACTCCCTCTCCTCTCATCTCGTATTCTCGTTCTCTTCCTCTCTCCCCTACCGCCGGCTTCTCTCCCTCGCCGGGTTCCCCGAGTTCGCATCACATTGATTGGAACCAAATAATGCATGATAAGTCGCAAGCCATGTTATCATAATTTAATTATAAAGTGTTTGTAATATATAATATATCCATCTCCTTCAAAATTTTGATGTCACATTTACGATACCAAGGTTGCTTTGGGATCACTGTCCTATGAGTTGGATGACACTGAGCTTTGATATTTGCTATTTTTTGTTAGGAAAAAAATACCATCTTAACTCTTTGGAGAGAATTTTCAAGCGTTAATTTTCCAGTGTAACAATGCTTTTCAGGTATGCCTTACTAGGTAATAGTCTCAGTATTGCAGTGGTGGCTCCCTTGCTGGAGTATCTGTTCACAGAACCTACTTGATGTTATTGAAGCGCAAAATTCTGCGGGTGGAGGCCATGCTACTTGATATATTTTTTTTGGCATAGCACCACCAGCTCAAAGCCCCATTGAATTTGTATGATATATTAACTTATGGTAGAATTGAAATTCAAACCATGATAAATTTACTTTTTTTCTGTGTTCAGAGTTTACCCAAGACAAAGCTTTATCATCTTTATCTCTATTTGTTGTAGTGTGCTGCAGCCATAGAAAAGCATTGCTGTAGACGCATGAGTGCTTGCATTTCAAAAAGAAGATAGTGTTAAGACACACCAGCTCAAATTGTGCAGTGCAGGTAGCTGAAATAATTTGTTCTGGTTGTTCTAATTTGGATGGTTCATGTGTTTGAAGTAGGTATCAAATTTATGTACAAGGTATGTGCAATTATACTTGTTTGAGTATTAAGGTGTTCTCTAATTTAGATTCCACTAGCTAACATACTGCTATTTATCTCGTGTCTAGGCACGAGTGCGTGGGCGCTGAAGAACTGGATAAAAGGATTCAGGATGAAACTATTTTTCCCTTTGCCTCGCTTGGTTCTCAATCTTAAGACGATATTGGGAGTTTATTACAGCAAACTAGGAATGAATACCGAGCTCTCACCTATCCAGAACAGTGCGAATGAGGTCTATGGTGAGGAGCAACAACCAAGTGAGCGGGGGATTGATCTTTTGTATGTTTTGTATGGGAGCAGCGGTCCAACACAGAAAACCTAGCCTAAAATGGTAAATTTTTCAATAGCCTAAATTCATTCTTCAAACAATACAAATGCACCCAAATAAAAGTACAAAAAGAGGGCCCTAAACAAAATGCTACCAATCAAAGAAAAGCAGTCTAGGGGCTTGATAGAGATGGAACTCTTCATAGCTAAAGTGTGCCCACAAAAGTTCAAAAAAACTCTCACGGGCTTCCATTTGGATGCTGTACTATTTCCCCATAAAGCAACTGGGCTCCAAGCCAAAGATAGATCTCCAATATAGGACCCGATAGATTCTTCTGTCGCCCGATAGGAGCAAAACTAACATCCTCATATCATATTGTCTCATTTTCCAGTTGCACGTCCCATAGCATCCTTCCCATTCTTCATACTTAGCTTGTCAAGCACGAAGAAGGGGTATTTTGCTTTGAAACTCCTACTGGGGATCTTGCATGGCTTCGTCTTCAGTTCGGTTGAACCAGTGGATCAACATATATAGATTATAGGGTACCCTGATTCCGACGAGAATGGGTGCCTTGAAGGGTTGGGGATGAGAGGTCAAGCTTGGAGAGACTCAGTTCTCCATGAATCCCATTTAGAAGTTCTCCATGAATCCCATTTAGAAGTTCTCCATGAATCCCATTTAGAAGTTCTCCATGAATCCCATTTAGAATGGGAAATTTATCTTGATAGTCTTTTAATTGAGCTCCTCATGGCCCACTCAAAATCTCAAGGAATCCTTTTTAACTAACAACACCGAAGAAGAGGAATGAGATTGATATTGGTCAAATAATTTCTTACTAATGCATTGTCGTTCGATCTCATATTTCAGAGAAAAGTATAACATACCACAAACTCCATCCCTGGAAGGAGACAAATGCTACGATTTTGCATATAAGGTGGTGGGAGGCCCATATGTGTCTCCACGATGTCACCACACTCAAGTAATGTGGGTTGTAACAAAGATAGGAGCAAGGAACGATGTAATAGCGTATAACTCTTCTAGATTTGCCATGCAAACTTATTGTCGTTTCTTCGAACAATCATGGTGAGCGTAGTGAAGTAGTGAAGCTGTACACAGTTGACTCTATGAAAAATCTAAATAAAAGGATTTTTATTGCTCCAGAAAGTGAATAATATGATGGTATGTCCCCTATTTATAGAAAAACGGGGGTGAAGAGAGAGAAAAGAAGAGAGAGAGAGTACATAACGCCTGTCACATGCGATTAGACGGATAGATAAAAACAGACCGCGCGGGCTGTGCGGTTAGACAAGCTAACCGCACAATTACACAGAGCTTGAGATGATATTAACTGGGTTGCTTTGGTCTCTATCCGTCAAGATGCTGCGGACAACTCCTTGGGCAACAACTGCGGTTAGATTGAATCTAACTGCTAGACCGCAACTGCGATAACACTTGGGAACCGCCAAATTTCAACTGCGGTGAAGCCTTTGCTGATCACCAAAAGACAGTTGCGGTAAACATACAGAGCCACCTGGAGCGGTTTGACAAGTACTAACCGCCAGACCGCAATTGTGACTAACCTCAGCTGACCTCCAGACCCGGTTCTAATAGAACATCAGTAAGACCTTGACAGTCACCAGACCGCACCACCACTAACTCTGATCATCAGACCGCACTGCGGTTAACTCTTGCTAACCGCCAAACCGCATTGCGGAACACCGGTGCGGTTACAAAGGACAACTACTAGACCGCCAAACTAGGTCACCAGTCCGCCAGATCTATCCGCCAGTCCTGTCCGCCAGACAGCCCAGACTCCACATGTTCTAATACTCCCCCTCAAGCTAGAGCATATATGTCAATCATGCCCAGCTTGTTACAGACGTCCAAAAAAAGGATACTGGTTTGATAAAAACATCGGCTAGCTCTTTTTTAAAGGTGATAAATGAAGTGCAGATTTGATTCTTCAATACCTCTTCTCTGATAAAATGACAGTCAACTTCAATATGCTTTGTCCTCTCATGAAACACCAGATTCTTCAAAATATATATAGCTTTCTTGTTGTCATAGAACATTGGCAGGGGATGATCATAGATCTCTCATAAGTCAAGCATAAGTATCCGTAACCACTTTAACTCATAAGTAGTCAAAACCATGTTTCTGTATTTAACTTCAACACTTGATCGGGAAACAACCGACTGTTTTTTGCTCTTCCAGCTAACCAGATTTCTTTTTACAAAGGTGCAAAAATCAGACGTAGACTTTCTATTCTTCTTGTCATTAACATAACTGATATCAAGTAAGCTTCAACCCTCGAATGATTATTCTTCTGAAACAGAAGTCCCTTTCTCGTAGATCCTTTCATATATTCCAAGATTTTTAGAGCTGATTGAAGATGACACTTCTTGGGAGCTTGCATAAATTGACTCACCTTTCCTACCACATAACAAATATTCGGTTTTGTGACTGTCAGATAAATGAGTTTTCTCACAAGTCATCTGTATCTCGTAGTATCTGAAAGAAGAGGTGAATTCTCACTCTAACACATGTCATCACCAACGGTCATTGGTCACCGAGCAGGTTTAGCCCCAAGAAGACCTGTCTCTTTTAAAAGATCCAACACATACTTCCGTTGTGAAAACACTACTGAGTTGGGCTTTCGGGAGATCTCTATCCCTAAGAAGTACTTAGAAGACCTTATATCTTTTGTAACGAAGTGTTGAAGAAGATTATTTTTTGTCAGATCAATCTTCTTCTTATCATCACCTGTAAGAAGAATGTCATCTATATAAACAACAAAAATAACTAGTCCTGTAGAAGTCTTGTGTATGAAGAGAGAGTGATCTGCGAAACTCCAAACAAATTCAATAACAGAGATAACATTGCTGAACTTATCAAACTAAGTTGCTTAAGTCCATAGATTACCTTTCGCAACCTACACACTTGAAACTCCCCCCGAGCAACATACATAGGAGGTTGCTCCATGTATACCACTTCCTGCAGATCTCCATAAAGAAAGACATTTTTCACATCTAATTGAGGCATCTCCCAGTCTTTGTTAATGACTACAAAAAAGAGAACACGAATCGTGGTAATGCGAGCAACTGCAGAGAAGGTGTCAAAGAAATCCATACCATAGGTCTGGGTAAAACTTTTGACAACAAGCCGAGACTTATAGCAATCGATGGTACCATCAAGATGAAACTTGATCGCAAAGACCCAGCGACAGCCAATCACATCTACTCCTGGAGGGGTAGGGATAAGAGTCCAAGTACCCCTCTCGGTTAAGCTTTTCATCTTCTCGTCCATAATAGCTTTCCAATGAGGGATAACAAGAGGTTTTTGATAGGTAGTCGAGGTGTCATTGGCCGAGAAAGAGAGAGCAAAACTTTTGCAAGAGGGGTATAGACGAGCATATGAAACGACATCATGAATGGATTGTTGAGTGCATGTCCGAACCCCCTTCAAAGAGAAATGAGAAGATTAAGGTCCGACTTGTCTGCTGTATCATATACACTCGTCGGAGAGACTGCTGACCCTGGAACTGTCAGCAATGGCTCGGGTAGAGAAGCAGTATCAGGAGAAATGGATGGAGAATCAGAAACTGGTGAAGGAGGAGAAAGACACGCAGGCTCAGGTAGAGGTGCAAAGATAATAGGTAGAGAAGAGAGATCATCAGACGGTGAGAGAGTAGAGGTGTGAGAAAAGTAAGGAGCATCTTCAAAAAAAGTGACATCAGCGGAAACATACTGTTTAGACATACTATTTTCGAAGCAGTGCATCATAACACCGACACCCATTTTGAGTTGGACAATAGCTAAAAAAGATATACTTAACAGATCGAAGAAAGAGTGTCACGATCAGGAGAAGATGAGTGAACAAACGCCGTACAGCCAAAGACTCATGAAGGCAAATGGAAGGGTGTGGCACCAGGGTACAAGATGGAGAAGGGGTTTTGTCGTTGAGAATCGAAGAGGGAATTCGGTTGATTAGATAACAGGAGAGAAGAACGGCATGACCTCAATAGGACCGAGAGACATTCATTTGAGTGAGAAGAATGCGAGCAACATCAGGGAGATGACGATTCTTGCGTTCAACAACTCCATTTTGTGGGAATGTGTACGAACAACTAGTTTGATGTATGATGTCACGATGCATACAAAAAATCGAGAATTGATGACAAAGATACTCTTTTGCATTATCAGTGCGAGACATTTTAATAGATACATCAAACTGTGCGCACATTTCATTATAAAACACAGTAAAAATAGAGAAAAATTCATAACGGTCTTTCAACAGATATAACTTGGCACATCTATAAAAATCATCAATTAAAGTGACAAAATGCAAACTACCCCCACCAACAGACTTGGTAGGAGAAGGACCCCAAATGTCAGAATGTACACGATCAAAAGGACGAGAAGAACTACGTCTTTGTCTTGCTGGAAAGGATGAATGGTGACGTTTGTCGAGTTGGCATGCCTCACAGTAGAGGGAGCAGTATTCTCTAGGTTGATTTGGTAGGAGTTGGTAAATAAGACGATGATGAGGATGTTTAAGACGAAGATGTCACTGTAGAAGAGAAGTAGAAGTAGAAACAGAAAGAGCAGAGACATTTCAAGGTAGAATAAGCCACCACTTTCAGCTTCAGTAACAATCGTCTCCTTGGAGTATGAATCCTGAAAAAAACAAGTGGCTGTAGTAAAAGTAACCATGCAATTTAGTTGTTTATACAAAGATGTAACAAAAAGTAAGTTGCACGAAAACGTCGGGACGTAGAGTGTTCTCAAGTTGGAGAGACGGAGTGACGTGGACTGTTCTAGTTCCACACACAGGGGATGGAAAACCATCCACAATAAAAACCAGACGTGGTAGGTTATGTTTGTCCAAATGTGAGAAAATATGAGAATTGCATGTCATATGTTTAGTACCACTGGAGTCAATGAGCCACATACCCTTAGTGACCACATGAGCACTACCGAAGAGAAATTGACTTCTTCCAGGTAGTGTCACCCGCATAAGGGTGGAGATGAGGATGCTTGACCTAACAACGATCAACAAGATGGCATGTTTTGTCACAATGAGAGCAGAGATATCTAGATGGACCACATCCACCAGAGTGACCTCCATGGCCACTAGGAATGCCATGATTAGGTGGATGAGCAACAATTTTTGGAGGTGGAGAGGTAAGTAAAGGACGTTGAAGAAGGTAGTGACAACGGAGATGCGCGTAGCAATGACATCCAGAGTAGGAGTGTCAGTCTCTCCGAGAATTTGTTGCCGGATCATATCATAAGACTTTGGTAAACGAAGCAGATATCACGCAACCAGAAGTTCCTGAAAATGTTTGTGTTGCTCAACAAGATCAACAGAGAAGGGACGATGCTGAAGAAGCTCAACACCAAGAGCTTGCATCTCCTGATAGACAACAGCAAGAGTCATCATGGGATGGGCAAATAGATCCACATACAACGTGTATATGCGCGAAGTTTGAGTTTCTTTGGAATATAGAGCAGCAAGATGAGTTCAGACAACCTTTACCGTCTCATCATGACGATTGACGGGAAGACACTCATCAGAAAGGCTATTGACAAGCCCTGTTCTAACCAGAACATCACTGACGTCTCAGTCATCAAAGGCAGTAGACACTTGTGCAGGAGGGTCATCAGTGAGATGATGACACTTACACTGAGAGCGTACTAGAAACACAAAGAAAACACTCTAATCCGGATAATTTTGGTCAGTGTGCTTGGAAGCAGTGCCCAAATTGTCGAAAGGAGTGGGGATAGGAGCGGTTAGAATAGGAGGCGCAAACAGAGTAGATGAAGAGTATGCTGGAGTCTCCATAGACAGTAGAGAAAACTGATAGAAAAGGGTATCCGCACGGACAAAGAGAGACCACTCGAAGAAAGGGAGATCACGAAAAGCGCGATCAAGAGAAGGGAGAGAAACTCTAACCGCGCTGTTAGAGAAAGAGGTCACAAAAAAGCGCTCAGATTCACAGAAAGCGCGATGAGCAAAAGGAAGGGCGGGAGGGCGACAAGAACCAGCAGTTAAGAAGAGACCGCAAAAGTGAAGGACGCGGTTAAGAAAGAAAACCGCAGAAACCATAAGGGAAGAAGAAGAGCAATCAATTAAAAACAGGAGACCGCTTATATTGCCTCACGCCCAAAAAACAGAAACCCGAGCAAATAGACCGATGAGCTCTGATACTATGTGAAAAAAATCTAAATAATGAGATTTTTATTGCTCCAAAACGTGAATAATACAATGGTATGCCTCCTATTTATAGAAAACGAGAGAAAAGAGAGAGAAAACAAGAGAGAGAATACATAACGCATATCACATGCGACTAGACAGATAGATAAAAGACAGACCGCACGGGCTGTGCAGTTAGACAAGCTAATCACACGATTACACAGAGCTTGAGATGATATTAACTGGGTTGCACTGGTCTCTATCCGTCAGGATGCAGCAAACAACTCTTGGGGTAACAGTTGCTGTTATATTGAATCTATCCGCCAGACCGCAACTGCGATAACACTTGGGAACCACCAAACTTCAACTGTGGTCAAGCCTTTGCTGATCTCCAAAAGACACAATTGCGGTAAACATACAGGGCCACCTGGGGCGGTTATGCAGGTACTAACCGTCAGATCGCAACTGTGACTAACCTCAGCTGACCGCCAGACCCTGCTCTAACAGAACAACAGTAAGGCCTTGAGAGTCACCAGACTGCACCGCCACTAACTCTGATCACTAGACCACACTGCAGTTAACTCTTGATGACCGCCAGATCGCACTGCGGAACACCAGTGTGGTTACAAAGGACAACTGCCAGACCGCGAAACCAAGTCGCCAGTCCTCCAGTCCTGTCCGCCAGTCCTATCCACCAGTCCCGTCTGTCAGACCTGTTCGCCAGTCCTGTCTGCCAGACCTGTTCGCCAGTCCTGTCCTCCAGACCGTCCGGACTCCACATGTTCTAACAAACTCCAATGTTTGCACTCATTCACTATGGGCACAATGTAGGGTTCTCCTAGCGTAATGATGCATATGCTACCTCCCTCCCACACACCCAACATCACCACCACCACCACCACCAAAAAAAACTTGGGCCATGGTTGCTATTGTATGTTGGGAAACAAGAATATCCCACTGCGCTTGTGCGGTCCGGCTCCCAAGAAGATAAAGCCGGCAAAAACAACAAAACACATAGCAACTAGAGAACACAAATCTTTTACGTGGAAAACCCTCTCTCAAATCAATGTGGGAAAAACCACGGGGCAGGACACTTAAAATCCACTATTATGAATATTAAAGATTACAACAAAAAACATTAGGTTTGCCCAACCTAAATCCTCCTAGATTCACAGATTGAATCCCCTCCCAAATCCCACGGTGAAAGATCTCTTCAAGAAGGGAAGCAAACTCAATCACGACCTAAAACTCCTTATAGCGAAGACGAACAACGCCGGTTCAAGAAAAACTGCTCTTCCTCTTGAAGAGCTTCCACCAACAACAATGAGACAAGGGATTCTTCTCGAAACAAAGAACTCTTCTGATTCTGCACTTGACGGCTCTAAAAAAATTTGGAATCCCCGTTCTGGAATAGGTCGTGACCTATTTAGGGCAAAGAGTTAGACTATCTTGACCCTAAAATGAACCCCAAGACGATTTGACAGCTGAAATCGCTGAACTTGCGAAACATGCTTGTTCGCTTCAACATCAGCACTTGAAAGACCATCACACGACGCCATAATGCTTCACACGACGCCATAGCCCTTCACACAACGCCATAGCCTTTCACACAACGCCATATAGATAACAGGACTCATCACGACGCTATCATCGTGTTAACACGGTGCCATTGTCGTGTTAACACGGTGCCATTGTCGTGTTAACACGACACTATCGTCGTGTTAACACGACGATAAGCCCACATTGCGCACCTGTAGCAGCACAACTCAAGTCCTGATCTGTTTTCAAAGTCCTTCGACTTTAGGGGATGGACTCCAACAAGCTCCCCCTCCACACCATAAAGAGTAGTTCCCGTACCTGTCATCTTTAGATTTACATCACGCTGATCAGTGATCGACAGAACTCGTGCTTCTTCCTTGGCACAACCATCGTCATCATGTCCGAAGGATTTTCATCAGTGTGGACCTTCTCCACCTTTAGAGGCTTCTCCTTGACAACATCTTGTGTCCAATGATACCTGACATCAATATGTTTCGTCTTGAACTGGTAGGCTTTCTTGGCCAGAAAAATGTCGGTCTGTCTGTCGCTAAAAACAATGAACACCTCTTGTTGGAGTCCAAGTTCAGACATGAACTTCTTCATCCACATGATCCCCTTTGACGCTTCTGTCAGAGCAATGTATTCTGCCTCCGTCGTTGACAGTGCCACACACTTCTACAACGTTAACTGCCACGGCACAGCTCCCCCTGCAAATATAACTGCAAACCCCGATGTGGACCTCCGGGAGTCAACATCTCATGCCATATCTGAATCAGAGTACCCAACAAAGGTCGGTGACCCTCCACCATACTGCAAACAGTAGCCCGAGGTACCTCTAAGATATTGGAGTATCCACTTCACATCATCCCAATGGACCTTCCCCGGGTTCGCCATGTAGATTGCTCACTACCCCCACTGCATAAGCTATGTCTGACATCGTTCAAACCATATCATACATCAAACTCCCCACTACAGATGCATAAGGGACCTGACTCATCTCCTCCACTTCCTTCTCAGATGAAGGACACTGAGAGCATGATAGCTTGAAGTGTCCACCCAACAGTGTAGCTACCGGCTTGGCCTTCTCCATCATGAATCTCTTCAGCACTTTATCCACATACTCGACCTGAGATAGCCATAACAGACCGCGCTCCTATCTCTGGTAATGTTCATACCCAAGATCTTCCTTGTCAGTTCCAAGTCCATCTCAAAAGACTCACTAAGCTCTTTTTTCAGCCCAGCAATGTCAGACTTGTCGTCATCGACAATCAGCATGTCATTCACATACAACAAAATGGTAAGGGCTTTCTCAGTCCTCCTCACATAGACACAGTGATCTGCCCGGGTCCTCTGGAACTCGCTCTTATGCATAAATGAGTCAAACTTCTTGTACAACTGTCTAGGTGTTTGCTTTAGCCCATAAAGACTTTTCCTGAGTCGGCACACTAAGTGTTCCTGCCCTTGGCCTCGAAGACTTCGAGCTGCTCCATGTACAACTCCTCTAAATCTTCATGCTGAAATGTCATCTTGACATCCATCTGCTCAATCTCAAGATCACTGGAGGCATCCAATCTCAATACTAGTCTGATAGAAGACATTTTCACCACTGGTAAAAATATCTTGTCGAAGTCCACACCGTGCTTTTGAATGAACCCTTTGACTACCAACCTTGTCTTGTACCTAGGATGGGAGAGGCTCTCATCAGTCTTCAATTTAAAAAACTCACTTGTTCTTCAATGGTCTCTTCCCCTTTGGTAGCCAGACCAAATCATACGTCCCGTTCTTCAGCCCTTTGAGCCTCTTAAAAAGACTCGGGCTCACCACCATCAGCAAGCAAGACGTAGTCCTGCGGTGGATACCGGGTGCTTGGCCTCCGAACTCTGTCAGATCTCCTGAGGGGTACATCCACAATAGGTGGAACATCTACAGACAAAACTTCCCCTCCATCCTTAATCTCCCACTGATCTGGAATCTGCACAGCTTCCTCTTCCGCATGCCCTTTATCAACACCAACATTTTCTGGCTTAGGAACTACATCAGAAAACACCATAGCTGGTGAAATCTATGGCTCAGCAACCTCCTGTTCACCAACAACTTGGTTTTCCACAAAGACCACAACCTTGCTTCTGACAATCCTCTTCCTCTCCGGGTCCTAGAGTCTATAGGCAAACTCCTCATGCGGGAATCTGAGCAAGATGCACTCTCTGGACTTCTCATCAAACTTCAACCTCTCTTCCTTGGGGACATGAATATGTACCCTGCAACCAAACACCCGCACGTGTCCATAAGACACCTTCTCGGACCAAACACGCTCTGGGATATCTCCATCCAAAGGTGCAGAGGGTGACAAATTGATCAAATGCACTCCAGTCCGTACGGCCTTTGCCTAGAACTGCTTGCTAATACCTGCCTGAGAGATCATGCTCCTGATCTTCTCCACATTCATCTTGTTCATCCTCTCTGCCAACCAATTCTGTTGCGGCGTCCTCGGATCTGTCTACTTATGCACGATACCATGTGCCCTACAATAGGCATCAAAGGCTCCAATATACTCACCCTCATTGTCTGATCAAACCCGCTTGATCACCTTCCCGGTCATCGTCTCCACCTTCGCCCTGAACTCCATGAATTTTGCAAATACATCACTCTTTTGCTTTAAAAAATAAGCTCATACCTTTCTCGAGTGATCATCTATAAACATGACAAAGTAAGCTGCTCTGCCCACAGACTTGGGCTCAATCGGACCACACACATATGTGCGTATCAAACTCAACAGCTCCACCTTCATCTTCGGTTCAGCATCTGTGAAGGATACTCATCTCTGCTTGCCAGCCAAGTAGTGAACACATGTCAGGTTGCTCTCTTAACAACTCTGGAAGAACTTTGTTCCTCACCAGAATCTTCAAGTTCTTCTCGCTAATGTGGCAAGCCTGCGATGCCACAACTTCATAGGGCTGCCTTCAACTGCATTTACACTTGGACTACAAATCTTGGTCTTTGCTCGGTACAAACCGCATCACTTCTTGCCCCGGGCCACCACCAAGGACCCTTTCACTAACCTCCAAGCACCACCGCCTTCAATGCTCGTGAATCCCCCATCATCCAGTCTGCCAACAAAAATGAGGTTCTTCCTCAAGTCAGGAACATACCTGACATCCTTGAGGATATAACCTTTCCCAAATCAGTCTCTAAGTGAATGTTTCCACTACCAACAATCTTCGACACATCGACATTTGTCATCCGGATAGTGCCAAGATCTCCAAGAATATATGAGTAGAAGTAATCTCGGTGATGAGTGCATTGGTAGGATGCTCCACCATCCACTACCCAATCTATGTCAACACACTCCTAGCAAGCAGCCCCACTGCAATGTAAGCACAGTCACTCATCCTCAGCAATCGAGGCCGCACCTGCACCCTCACTTGATTCTCCGATCTCATTTGACTTCCTCTTCTGATCTCTTTGCAACTTGAAGCAGTCTTTCCTAAAGTGACCCTTTCTTCATCGTCCTGCCCCTTCCCTCCATGAGAAAAGCATTTGATGTAGAGGCTTCAGAGTTCTTCCTTCTTAGCTCTTCATTCAACAAACAGGTCGTCACCATCTCTATTGACACAACGCCATCCGACGCCGAATTGTTTAATTACACCACAAGAGTTTCCCAACTCTCTGACAAGGAACTAAGAACCATCAAAGCTTGCAGCTCGTCCCCCAAGGTGATCTTTATGGCCTCCAACTTATTGATGCTGCTTTGAGCAAGGTTCAGATGCTCAGTCATCGGAGAACCTTCCATATACTTCAGATTTACAAGCTTTCTATTCAAGAAAGCTTTGTTAACCGCCGTCTTTTGCTCGTACAATGCTTCCGGCTTCTTTCACAAAGCTTGAGCTGATGACTCAGTGGAGACATGATGACAAACAAAATCATCAAGCCACTGTTGGATGAACCCAACTGCCTTCTGATCCATCATCTGTCACCCATCATCATGTGACATACCAGTCAACCTCCCTAATAAAGAAGTGTGGAGATCTTTGCAAAACAAAAGATCCTTCATCCGCGACTTCTAAGTAAACCTAGCTTTGATACCACTTTGGAAAACAAGAATATCCCACTACGCTTGCGTGATATGGGCTCACAAGAAGATAAAGCCAACAAAAACAACAGCAATACATTGCAACCAGAGAACGCAAATCTTTTATGTGGAAAATCCTCTCTCAAATCAATGAGGAAAAAATCACGGAGCGGACACTCAAAATCCACTATTTTGAATAACAAGGATTACAACCGAAAACAGTAGGTTTACCCAACCTAGATCCCTCGGGATTCACAGATTGAATCTCCTCTCAAATTCCGCGGTGAAAGATCTCTTCAAGAAAGGAAACAAACTCAATCACTTAGCGAAAACTCCTTACGATGAAGACGAACAACACCAGATCGAGAAAAATTGATCTTCCTTTTGAATAGCTTATTCCAACAACAATGGCGACAATGGCTTCTTCTCGAAACCGAGAACTCTTATGATTCTGCATTTGACGGCTCTAGAAAAAAATTGGAATCCCCGTTCTGGAATAGGTCGCGACCTTTTTAGGGTAAATGGTGAGGCTATCTTGACCCTTGGATCAACCCCAAGACTATCCGACGGATGGAATCGCGGAACATGCGAAATAGGCTCCGTCCGCTTTAATATTAGCACTTAAAAGACCATCACACGACGCCATAGCACTTCGCACGACGCCATAGCCCTTCACACGACGCCATAGAGATAGCATGACTCATCACGACGCTATCGTCGTGTTAACACGACGCCAAGCCCACAGTGCGTCTGTAGCAGCACAACTCCAGTCCTCCTGATCTTCTACGTCCTCTTAGTTGTCCTCCAAATCTTCAATTTCCAGCCATAAAAGATTTTTACACTGATGGCTCGAGATGCAGGGCTCATCACACTTAAAGCAAAGGCCACATGCTTGTTAAGCCATTTCCACTGTGTGAAGAGCCACTTGGAAGGAGTCATCAGATCCATTTTGGGCTAAACCCTCTTTTATGATGTAATGATTGCGTTGTAGCCCTATCTTTATACTCGATCATACTTTTTTCTTCCTTCAATGTACTATCCATTAACATGTGCTCGCAAATTCGGGCTAGACTCGTGGCCCCGTTGAGATTTGAAGGGATCTCAAACTCAATGTCTGAGACACATGAATGCCAGTAGTATAGAACATCATCTGGTGTTCTTGGGAACTAGAGGAAGCATGAGCAGGTTAGTTCTGAAATTGCTCTAAGTAATCATCAATCAAGTCCATTTGTTTGAATTAGATGAATTTCCTCAAAGGATTGTTTTTTAAGGGTGTGCTAAGTTGTTTGAACTCATTCTAATGGCCCGTTTGGGAGGGCTTTTTACCTCTTTCATTTTCTGAAAAATGTCATCGTTCATAAAATTATGTTTATTTTCTCTATCAATGGAACACGTAGCTCATTCAAAAAAAGTTATTATACATTTTTAGAAAGACATTCGTCTCTAAAAGAAACACTATCATAAATGGTGATGTTTTTCAGAAAATAAAAAGCAGGAAAAAAGCCCTCCAATAATGTCTACTTCTCAACATGTACGCACTATTATTATCTGACAACCATGAGATGGATGTAATATCCTGAATTCTCCTATGGGTCCCCAAACCTCTTTAAACTTAATTTATGATTCTTTCGATGTATTTTTAGCCGATTAAATGGACAAACTTGTTATTAATTAAGTTAAATTGTGTTAATGGTCGGGCCTATTTGGAGGGTGAAATCAATTTTTGACCCTCAATTATTAGAGGTGCATTTTCAGAGTAAATGATGAAATTGTGCAAGACACTTCATAGTTAGGTGGGTTTCAGTGAGAGTAGTTCTAGGATTGATGACCTTTTGGGAAGTGCTTGTAATCACGCAATTCAGTTCAATATGGGTTATGATGAACCAAATCGGATAATACTTTTGACATTGTGTGGGTTGGTTTGTTACAAATGATATTTCAACATATCTCATGTACTACGATGTGTGATTCGGGAATGAAACATGCTAAAACTAAAGGGCACATATCCTGAATTTGATGACGGTGATCTGATGAGGGCATGAAGTGTCTTTGGGGGCGGTGTATCCTGGACAATGCAACTCTTTGCAGGCTTCTATGATGTCAGATTTATAGGTGAAAGGACGTACAAGAATGAACCAAATCTCATTTTAAAATTGGTGGAAACATTATTTGGCTAAGTAATAATTTGTAGCCTCAAATATCAAATACTTTATTTTGGAGAAAGTGATGGAGTTGTATTGAAAACTTCATAGTTAATCGTGTTCTGGTGTGAGTGGTCTTGAGATGGATGACTTCTTGGGAAGTTGCTTATGGGTAACTTTTGGAAAAAAGATAAAATTTGTGAGGTTCATTGTAGGTTGGCTTATATGAACAAAAATGAATAATACTTCTAATATTGAGAAACCTTGCAAAATTTAGCCATTCAGCCCATAATTTGTGTTGGTGGAGAAAGAAATACTCACACGAGTAGGGGGTGCAAATTTAGCCTAGGTCTGATTGCTCGGCCCCGGTGCGCCCGTGTCTGAGCCCGATTGAGTCTGGGCCCGGTTAGGTCCGGGCCAGGCCCAGGCTCAGATCCAAAAGGGCTCAACAGACCCTATTTTTAAGCATTTTTAAGCAGGGCCCGACCTGATGCCTAGCACGGGCCAGGCCCGGGCCCTCCCGGGCATTGAAGCCCGCTGGGCGGTAAGCAATTTAATGTTGGCCGCCCAGCATAATGTTGGTGGCAACCAGCTTTAAATGTCGGCTGCCAACGTTTATTAATGTTGGTTGCAGCCGCAACAAGCATTAAATGCTGTCTGCGAGCATTTATTAATGCTGCCTGCGACCAACATTTATATGATGATGTTCAACATATTGCTGGGATGCCATCATTTGGGTCTGATTGGGCCCGATCTAAATGGCTCAATCAGGCCCCTTCTTTTACTGGGCCCGGGTCCGGTTTGAGCAGGGCCTGACCTGGGTCTGGCAGCAAAAAAGCCCGGGCCCGAGCTCAGCCTGGGCCCGCTTGGCCTTTTTGCACCCCTACGCACAAGGAGAAATTTCCCGGGAGATTTGTTCCGTCAAAGTGCTTAAAAATTTGACGTAGTGCCACACACTTCCCACATTGGCAGGGCATGCGTGGGCGCGGGGGCGGGTCACGGGCGGGGGCAGGGGCGGGTCACGGGCGGGGGCAGGGGCGGGTCAAGGGTGGGGCGGGTCACGGGCAGGTGCGGGTGTGGGGTGTGTGGGGTGTGTGGGGTGTGTGGGGGTGGGTGTGTGGGGTGTAGGTGTGGGTGTTGGTGTGAGGGTGTGTGTGTACGTGCGTGGGTGCGTGCGAGGGTGTTGAAGAAAAGTTTGCCGCCAATTGGCGACGCTCTGGAGTGTAGAATTCGGCAGGAAGCCAGGAATCCATAGCTTTGATATCAACTTATGGCAGAAAAAATTAAACTAAAGCCAACATAGAAAACATGCGACTATATATCGCACAAAAAATGATGAACCTCTGACTCATTCAAAATGAGAATCAACGTGCCCTTCGCCAACACAACGTGCTTCTCCGTTCACGATCATTCCTCTTTGAGGCTATAAAGAATGGACACGACAACGTGAGAGGTCACAAAGGGGGCAAGCATTTACTGACACGCCAATAGTGAGACTTGATCAATAAAGAAGCTGTTAAGGATATTAATATCACGGGGAACAAAAACATCAGGACTCAGGCCATAAAACAAAACATGACAGGCTGACATTTGTGACATTTGGATCACACTGGCCCGAAATCACTATTATCCTCGCTCCGTGATGTTTGTTATGATGTGCCTCTTGTACAACACCTAATAGTAACACATTCCGTAATACATTGGGTCCTCTAAGACTAACAGGGGATTGTGACACGTGTCTGGTTTAGTGCTCGCATGAAGAGTCTCCACAATAATGATCCCCTACAAAGCCCCACTCAAGAGAAAGTTCTTGTTGTGTGTGCTCTTCATTACGGCCTCCGCTCGTGCCAATGGTCCTCACTCGGCTTAATCTTCTCTTGGCTCGATTTTGTGAGAGTAATCCTCACTCATGCAAGACAGTCCTTGTATAACTATGCTTTTCATTGCCACTCGGGGCCTGACAGGTCATCGTTTAGGGTCCTTACCCAGCCCTTGCTCAAGTGAAGGCTCCGTTTGGCATGATGGTGGCGGTCGTAAATGCATGGGTTAAATCATCATTCGTAACATCTAACAAACATCATCCATTTGAACATAAAAGTGGATGAAGTTCCTTAGATGAGTGTTAACAAATGACAATTTAACCTCCATGTTCATGACCGCCATCACCGTGTCAAACATAGTTGAAGTCATCTTTCTATAAAAGATACACCGTTTTTGTAGGCCCAGTCGCTGACCTGCCACACATATATCATGTAGGGAAGATATAATTTGTTCTCCAAACAAAATTGTCAGCCCTAGGGAATACATTCTTACAACTATTCACTTTTGAGGACAAATTGTTGTCATCACTTTAGTGAATCTTTGCTGCGTGTAAGCGGCCTGTGCAGATGGGGATCCTCTCCATTTCTGACGAAATGGAGGAGAGGATTCATTTTGCGGTCCAAATTTCTCTGGGGAACCTGCTATACACATGACAACCATGTTCTTTATGGATTACATTTCATTTATACCCCTTAGAGCGAGTGAGAAAGGGTTCATGAATTTCTACCGGAGGAGTCCACAAAGAGGAAGTTGGGAGAATGAGCTTCTACGCACCCATTGCATTAACAGGTTCTCTAAAAAAATCTCTTTCGCCTAGCTCTAAAGGTTTGCCAACACCTCCCAAGACATGGGACCATGGAGTGCTTCATCCATACATCGTCAGAGCATAGTATAGCCTCTTTAAGGAAATTGTTTCTTCACCAGAGCCAATGTCACCCCCTTGGTGACTTCAATTTTCAAAAGCTTACCACCTCCAGGAGAATCTAACAACAGAAGGCTTGCGCAAACTTTCGTAACAAAGAAGAGATATATTGCTTGAAGAAAAGAAGAAACAGTAGGAGAAAGGTCAAGATGAATATGGAGACCTCCCAGGCAGGCTAGCTGGCCAGACGGCGGCGGCGTACATCGCCGCACATATGCTGGGGCGTACTTTGTCGCGTGAGCGCACCTGTGCCGCATGGGAGCGGGCACGCTTTGTCGCGCGTGTGGGGGAGCGGGTGCGCATGCCACGATACATGTGGGAGCATGCCCGTGCGTCCGTGTTGCTGTGCGTGAACACGGGCAGGCACACGCGTGCGCTGCTGTGCATGGGTGTCTCGTTGTGCGCGCCATCACACATGGTCATGTGGGGACGCGTGAGCCCCCCATAAGTGTGGGTGTGCTCGCGCCGTTCCGGCTGTGATGGGCCTCCTGCGCCTGGTTATTCTTTTGATCAAGGCAAAATCTCGCACGGTCTAGGTGAACCGTTTCAGCGTACCAGTCTGGTTTGCGAGTTATGAATGCCGGTTTGTCTTACTTAGATTTCAGGGTAACTCTATCTAATACCCCAATTTCCGGATGTTGTGATTTGGAAAGGATGTGCCCAGAAGTTTTTCTCAATCCCCTTGTCTTTTTTGATGCAAGTCTTGTCATGACTTTGTGTTCAAGATCGTTGCGCTTGCGTAAATATTTGTGAGCCCATGAGTGAAAGAGTACAAGTGTCGGAGGCATGTGCGGTCACATATGTGTGCGTGTATGAGTGTGTATGTAACGCTCCTGATTTTTCGATGTTTAATTTAATTCTTTTATTGACGTAAATTTGACTTCAGGGCGTTACGATGACCCTTAGTTGGTGGTTACCGTTGTCAGAGCGTGATTTTTGCTCGTTGGTATCCGAGATTTTGGTTTAGGAGTATTGGCTTGGCTAATTTCTCCTGTGTTTTGATATTCCCTTGCGAGCCGGGGTTCATTTTGGAACACGGTGGCGCCTTTTTTGGGAATGATGATATTTTGACTTCGGGAGATTTTTACCCGAGTTTGGTTTGTCGGATTTTAATTCCGACTTCGCCATTGGATTCATAGCGTCGACATTTAGTTACTGTGCGATTTTCGTTGAAATCCGTGTTGGTGCGAATTTTGAGGCGTTTAAACGATTAAATAATGATAAATTATTATTATAATACTTATATCTATAAGTATAAATAGTCTTGCGATAAGACGGAATTCTTATTCATCGTCTTCTTGAAACCGTCGGCCTGTTTGCCTAAGAGAGAAAGATGCGGTCTTTGGAGAGCCTTTGGTCGTCGATTGTAGGAGCTCTGGTGTGCGAAATCATTGTTAGAGAGTAGATCCAGATAGCTCTCACCTACATCTGCGTTTCAATGGTAAGTTTTCCAGTTTCGTGGATTTTTAGAGGTTTAGGTTGCGGTTTTGAGCTTCCTTCCTCTCGAAAAGTTTCAAGTTTTACCGCTTAAGTGTTCTTCCGGCCAGATTCGTGAGGAGTGCTGGTGTTGTCAAAGTTCGGCAAGGTTTGAGGCAAGTGGTGGTTTTCCCCCCCTTCCTTGTTCTTGATTCCATTGTTTTCTTGATTTTCTTTCCTCCCTATACAAAAATTGGGATTAGAACAGGATTCCTCCTTGTCAAACCTTGTTTGATATAGATCTTGAGGCAAGTGGTGATTTACACCCTTGACAAGCTTTCAACTTGTTGTATTCTGTTCTTGTAGGCCGTATGGTACTTAGCATAGCAGTGAACTAGTAGTCTTGGTGAGGGAGAAACCCTATTGCTGTTACAGGAGAATTCTTTTCCTGTGTTGGGCTTAGTTGTTAACTTGGTCTTAATCTAAGTTTAGTTGTAGCCAAAATTAAAAAGAGATAGCTAGAATAAGTCTATTAACCTCTGTTTAGGTATCTTAGTTTTTCTGCCAGGTTTCTGGGTCCTGACGTTCAGTGGCGTTGAGTGGCTGTGCGGCTAAGTATAAAAGCACTGACTGTTCTGAATACACTCAACGCAGCATTGAGTGTGTTGAATGCAGACAACGCCATCAAATATTTTCATAGGATAAGTCAAAGCGTTGAGTGTGCTCTATACACTCAACGCGGCGTTGAGTGAGCTGAATACACTCAACGCAATCCTTTAAATTTTGATTCTAAGGCAAAAACGTTGAGTGTGCTCTATACACTCAACACGGCGTTGAGTGTGCTGAATACACTCAACACCATAGTTTAAATCTGAAGCTAAGTTAAAAAGCGTTGAGTATGCTGACTACACTCAACACAGCATTGAGTGTGTTGAATACACTCAACGCCATCGACTTATTTTGGAGTCCAAGTGTAAAAGGTTGAGTGTGTTGAATACACTCAACGCGGCGTTGAGTGTGTTGAATACACTCAACGCCATCGATTTATTTTGAGCTTAAGTGTAAAAACATTGAGTGAGATGACTACACTCAACGCGGCGTTGAGTGTGTTGAAAACACTCAACGTCATCGGTTAAAATTTAAATTGTAATTTAAAAGCTTTGAGTGTCCTGAATACACTCAACGCGGCGTTGAGTGTGCTGAATACACTCAACGCCATCCTGTAAAATTCTGTCTAAGTATAAAAGCGTTGAGTGAGTGTTATACACTCAACGCGGCGTTGAGTGTGCTGAATACACTCAACGCCATCCTGTAAAATTCTGTCTAAATATAAAAGCGTTGAGTGAGTGTTATACACTCAACGCGGCGTTGAGTGAGCTGAATACACACAACGCCATCATGTTTTCTAGTTGGCGTCGAGAGCGTGGACTGCACTCGACGCGGCGTCGAGTATACTCAACACTTTTCTATGGACTTGGTTTTATTTTTGCTGATTCATGGTATATCACCAGTAGGCTAGTTTTGCTAAAAAAAATTAGTCTAGTGTCTGTTGTTTTCGTCAAGTTTGGTTTTAGGCCAATTCTTTTTGGGGGGATTTATTCCTGCATTTATTGTGGGAGAAGTCCAATGTTTGATGATGTGTTTTCTGTGTCTTGGCTATGATTGCCGGTATTTTGGCAGATCTTTTAACCCTGATGGGTTTATGACTGTGGGTGTGCTGGTGGAGGTGTCTCCCCCCACAGGTGCCAGTTTTTCCTCGGTTTGAGAGTGTTAAATATAAGACCTCCTTTCCTTGGGCCCTTGTGAAGTTTTATTGTGGGTGTGTCGGCGGAGGTGTCTCCCCCCTCAGGTACCAGATTATGCCGGTGAGTTTGCTCACTAATATTGAGCTGACCTATTTCTTACTTTTATATACTTGCTTGTATATGCATCTTATGAAGCTTAGTTCTTTATTGCACCTGGTGCAAGTACCTTATTCTTGGACTTGGTAAGTTTATCGTTTACCATGATTTTTATTTCTTAATTTGCTTGAGATTTTGTCAGCTAATCTTGGATTTGCAGTTGGTAACTCTTTTGCCTCCTTGTTTATTGCTTTTACTGACCTTCCTATCACCACTTGTATATTTTTATTGAGGTATTCTTTTCTTGTGAATGCCTCAGGATTGAAGCAGTTGCCAGTTGAGCGGCTAAGAGTTTTTGATTTAGGCTGGTGTTCTGCAGCTGTCTATTCCTCACCAGTTGTGAGGTAGTTGTTGTTTACTTTTCATTTAGTTCAGACATACATTATTTTGATGGGTTCTTGTCAGGTTGTTGACGCCCACATGATTTTGTTTAATATTAAGTACTTGCTAGCTGCTAAGTCACTTTTGTAGGATTCATTGGTTCCTACTTGCTCTTTGAGAAGTTTTATGTTATGTTGCATGTTAGATATTTTAAAAGTATAAAAGTATCATTTCTATTACCACATTCATGTCATCTTTTAAAGCTAATGTCACCATATTTTAACTAGTGTACAAACTATTTCTATACTTATATTGAAAAAACTTAGAGGTATGCATTTCATGAGTTGTCCTTTGCAATGTTTATGTTCATTGTTGAAGCCAAAAATGACCTCTGTGGAGTTCGGGGTCCCTAGAAAGGGGTGATCTCATACCTACTACACCCGGAGGAACGTCACAGACCAAAGATCAAGAAGCTAGAAACAGACCCTCGGCTCTACCGCGGAGGTCCCACCTCACACCCGGAAGACCTTTGAGGTCTCCCCCTCCCTAGCCAATGCTTGAGCTAGGGTGCCTTGAAGGATGAAGAGAGAATGAAGAAGAGATGAAGTGATCTCCTCCAAGGCACCCTTAAGGGCATATTTATAGTTTTCCAAATCCCATGGACCAAAATGCCCGAAATACCCCTACGCCAAATATGCCTTGGGTCAATAGAAAACAGCCACGCCGGGGGGTAAAGGGGTAATTCCTCCCGAGGGCAATACGGTAAAAGCAGGGGGGGCAAGGGCGAGACCCCGACCTCTGGCCGGTCTCCCCCGCTAGGTCGCCAGGCAGAAAGGGGCAGGGGCGAGACCCCGGCCCCCGGCCGGTCTCGCCCCGCCACGCTGCCAAGCTGGAGAGGGCAGGGGCGAGACCCCGGCCCCCGGCCGGTCTCGCCCCGCCAGGCCGCCAAGCAAGAGAGGGCAGGGGCGAGACCCCGGCCCCCGGCCGGTCTCGCCCCGCCAGGCCGCCAAGCAGGAGAGGGCAGGGGCGAGACCCCGGCCCCCGACCGGTCTCGCCCCACCAGGCCGCCAAGCAAGAGAGGGCAGGGGCGAGACCCCGGCCCCAGGCCGGTCTCGCCCCGCCAGGCCGCCAAGCAGGAGAGGCCAGAGGCGAGACCCCGGCCCCTGGCCGGTCTCGCCCCGCCAGGCCGCCAGGCAGGAAGGGGCAGGGGCGAGGCCTGGCCCCCGGCCGGTCTCGCCCCGCCAGGCCGCCAAGCAGGAGAGGGCAGGGGCGAGACCCTAGCCCCGGTCGGTCTTGCCCCGCCAGGCCGCCAGGCAGGAAGGGGCGGGAGCGAGACCCCGGCCCCCCTGCCGGTCCCCCGCCAGGCCGCCAGGCAGGAAGGGGCAGCGGTGAGACCCCGGCCCCCGGCCGGTCTCGCCCCGCCAGGCCGCCAAGCAGGAGAGGGCAGGGCGAGACCCCGGCCCCCGGCCGGTCTCGCCCCTCCAGGCCGCCAAGCAGGAGAGGGCAGAGGCGAGACACCGGCCCCTGGTCGGTCTCGCCCCGCCAGGCCGCCGGACAGGAAGGGGCAGTGGCGAGGCCCCGACCCCCGGCCGGTCTTGCCCCGCCAGGCCGCCCAAGCAGGAGAGGGCAGGGACGAGACCCCGGCCCCCGGCCGTTCTCGCCCCGCCAGGCCGCCAGGCAGGAAGGGGCAGGGGCGAGACCCCGGCCCCCGGCCGGTCTCGCCCCGCCAGGCCGCCAGGCAGGAAGGGGCAGGGGCGAGACTTCGGCCCCCGGCCGGTCCGCCGCTCCCACCTCGCACTTATCAGGACGGGGCGGGTGCTAGCCAACTTGTCGCACCCGCCCCCCAAAAGAGGGCCATTGGGGGAGGCAGATTTTTCCTCCCCCTACTAGTATATTTCCAAGGCCAAGCCAAAATTGGCCACCAAGAGCTCAAACCACTCCAAAATCTTAAAATCCAAAACCTGCGAATACGGGGTTGTACACAATCCTCCCTCTTTTCGAGGTTGGCACAAGCTCAGAAAGAAACGTCCAACCCAACGTATTCGCTGAGTGTAACTTTCCTGCGGGGTCAACCTGCCATGCCGGCTATGGGAGCCTGGGTGGCGAGACCTCCTCTGGGTAAAAAACACTTCACCCCCCGGAGGGGTCAACCTGCCATGCCAGCTATGAGAGCCTGGGTGGCGAGACCTCCTCCGGGTAAAAAACACTTCACCCCCGGAGGGGTCAACCTGCCATGTCAGCTATGGGAGCCTGGGTGGCGAGGCCTCCTCCGGGTAGAAAACATTTCACCCCCCGGAGGGGTCAACCTTCCATGCCAGCTATGGGAGCCTGGGCGGCAAGACCTCCTCCGGGTAGAAAACACTTCACCCCCCGGAGTGGTCAACCTGCCATGCCAGCTATGGGAGCCTGGGTGGCGAGACCTCCTCCGGGTAGAAAACACTTCACCCCCCCCCCCCCCCCCCCCCCCGGAGGGGTCAACCTGCCATGCCAGCTATGGGAGCCTGGGTGGCGAGACCTCCTCTGGGTAAAGGACTCGGCTTCCACGAGAGATCAACCAGCCCTATCAGCTAGTGAGAGTCTGACAGCGGAATCATCATCGGAGCAAAGGACTTGGCTTCCACGAGAGATCAACCAACCCTGTCAGCTAGTGAGAGCCTGACAGCGGAATCATCATCAGAGCAAAGGACTTGGCTTCCACGAGAGATCAGCCATCCCTGTCAGCTAGTGAGAGCCTGACAGCGGAATCATCATCGGAGCAAAGGAATTGACTTCCACGAGAGATCAACCAGCCCTGTCAGCTAGTGAGAGCCTGACAGCGGAATCATCATCGGAGCAAAGGACTGGGCTTCCACGAGAGATCAACCAGCCCTGTCAGCTAGTGAGAGCCTGACAGCGGAATCATCATCGGAGCAAAGGACTTGGCTTCCACGAGAGATCAACTAGCCATGTCAGCTAGTGAGAGCCTGACAGCGGAATCATCATCGGAGCAAAGGACTTGGCTTCCACGAGAGATCAACCAGCCCTGTCAGCTAGTGAGAGCCTGACAGCGGAATCATCATCGGAGCAAAGGACTTGGCTTCCACGAGAGATCAACCAGCCCTGTCAGCTAGTGAGAGCCTGACAGCGGAATCATCATCGGAGCAAAGGACTTGGCTTCCACGACAGATCAACCAGCCCTGTCAGCTAGTGAGAGCCTGACAGCGGAATCATCATCGGAGCAAAGGACTTGGCTTCCACGACAGATCAACCAGCCCTGTCAGCTAGTGAGAGCCTGACAGCGGAATCATCATCGGAGCAAAGGACTTGGCTTCCACGAGAGATCAACCAGCCCCGTCAGCTAGTGAGAGCCTGACAGCGGAATCATCATCGGAGCAAAGGACTTGGCTTCCACGAGAGATCAACCAGCCCTGTCAGCTAGTGAGAGCCTGACAGCGGAATCATCATCAGAGCAAAGGAGAAAAGAGCCACCCCCCGAGGCACTCTCGATCCTGCCAGCTGGTGTGAGCCTGGTGTGAGGAGATCCTCCCGGGGGTTGGGAGCTGGACATATCACCTAAGCTTTTTCAATTTCAACATCCTCTAATGGGGAAAAAAGACGGGTTACATGACCCCCCCGACTCTGCTGGTCATGGGCTGGACTCATTACAGCATAAGAAAAAGATACAAGATTCTGCCGAGACAAGGCTTCTTCAGGGGGCCTGGGCCTGATGGTCGTGATCCAATTCCTTCCCCTTGGATACTTCCATCCTGCTCAGGCTCTCCATGATATTCTCCATCTCCTCTGCCTTGGCCAACCAAGAGATGGTGTTGACAGCCGTGACGTAGCACTGCCTCGCCATCCTGGAGTCTCCCTTGATCCTGACCTGAGTCCCCTCTGAGTTGAACTTAAGACACTGGTGGAAGGATGAAGGCACACACCGGAAAGAACTGATGAGGGGCCTCCCGAAAATGGCGTTGTAGCTGCTTGGAGCGTCAACAATGACAAACCTGCAGTTTCTTGAGATCCCACCTAACTTCACCTGGAGTCCGACTCCGCCTTCCACTTCCTTCCTCTCCCCTGAAAATCCAAACAGGGGTCCGTCCGAGGCCAGCACCCTTCTTGGCTCTACCTTCATCCCGTCAAATGCCTTCTTGAAAACGACGTTGACAGAGCTTCCGTTGTCAATCAAGATCTGGGAGATGATAAAGCCTTCGATGGCTGCCTGGATGATCAGGGCGTCGTAGAAGGGATCCTCATGCTCTGACATGTCTTTCGATGAAAAGGTGTCTTTTCTTCCAGGGGCGGGGCCTGAGACGTCGAGGCGACGCTCCGACGGTACATGATGTGGAGACTTGTCTTTCGAGCGGCTTCTACCCCCCCCTTGGATCACTGCTATACCACCTCGGGGTCCTACATCGACCCGGTCCTCGCATACATCATCACCCCCTCCTTGGGGGCAGAACTCCTTCAACCTGTGCCGGCGGCTGAGGCTGAGTTGAGCCTCTCGCCCCCCTTACCTCCAGGAACTCGGGGCAGTTAGCCGTAGCGTGACCCTCCAACTGGTGGAAGTCACAGTAAGGCAAGGCTCTTCCTCCCCTCTTTCGGCGGGCTCGGTGGTCTCCCCCCATGCCTCTTCCTCTGTTGCCGATCACCAAGGCCTACTGGGGTGGGGGCAGGAGCTGCCTAGGGGCCTGCCTCTGGAAGTTGAACCTCCCTTGGCCCCCGTGGAAGTTCCCCCCTCCTTGGATGAGAGCTCTTCCTGGACCTTGGGCAGGTCCTCCCTACTACCTCCAGCCTGGTTTCAGACCCTCCTGTCCTTGGAACCCCTGAGCTCTCTGCTCCTCTCTTCTTCTTCCTTCCTGATGCCTTGAGCCACCCTGCTCCTTTGACTCCACCTCCGTCAACTTCGTCAACCTCTTGACAAATGCCGGGTTGGCTGCCTCCATGGCAATCTCCTCTGCCACCCTTTCCATCAGCTCCTCGAAGGAAAGGGGAGCCTTCCGGGTCAAGCTCATCTTGAAGAAGCCCTCCTTCAGCCCAACAGTGAAGGCCATCTGGAGAGCATACCCTGGCATCTCCTGGACCTCCAGGATATCCTCTTGGAACCTGTCTACGTAATGGGCCAGCGACTCCTCGGCCCCCTGCCTTATCAGGAAGATGGACTCAGGACTCCTCTTCCTCTTCTTGGAGGTGGAGAAGCGAAGCTAAAAGCTCCGACTCAAGTCCTCAAACTCATAGATCGACCTCGGAGGGAGTTGATGAAACCAGTCCCTTGCCTTCTCCTTCAACGTGATCGTAAAGAGGCGACGCTTGAAGGCATACATCATCGTCCTGATGGAGACGGCATCCTCGAACCACTGCAGATGCTGGATGGGGTCATCCTTCTCGGTATAGTAAGCCATGTCTGGCTCTCTGAACCCCTCGGGAATGGGAGCTGAGATGATTAGCTCGCTGAAGGGTGACCCCCTAAGGGGTGGTCTCGCCACCTCCACTCGCGTGACCTGCTCGCCTGGAAGGCTGGCACTCGCCGGGCTGGAGAACAGCTCCCGACCGGTGAGGTCTCGCTCGACCCCATCTCCCATCCTCTCCTTCTCTGGCCTTTTTCCTGGTGCACTTCCTTCTCCCCCCGCTGGGGTCATCTTGCCTAGACCCATGGGAGTCGACTCGTCGAGAGGGGGGGAGCTAGCTCCTGGGGGGTCGGGGTGGAGCTTCCACCCTGAGGAGCAATGCTTCGCAGCATCTCCATGATGCCTTGGATGGATGCCATGAACTCTTGCCTCCACACAAAGGGTCCTGGGCTGGGGAGCTCGTCGAGATCATCACTACCTCCTTGACCTCCCGTCATGACACTCTCTCGAGATCTTCTGTGTTGGTCACTCTCCACGCTCACCACACCAAAGTGTTGAAGCCAAAAATGACCTCTGTGGAGTTCGGGGTCCCTAGAAAGGGGTGACCTCACACCTACTACACCCGGAGGAATGTCACGGACCAAAGATCAAGAAGCTAGAAACAGACCCTCGGCTCTAGCGCGGAGGTCCCACCTCACACTCGGAAGACCTTTGAGGTCTCCCCCTCCCTAGCAAATGCTTGAGCTTGGGTGCCTTGAAGGATGAAGAGAGAATGAAGAAGTGATGAAGTGATCTCCTCCAAGGCACCCATAAGGGCCTATTTATAGTTTTCCAAATCCCATGGATCAAAATGCCCAAAATACCCCTACGCAAAATATGCCTCGGGCCAATAGAAAACAGCCACGCTGGGGGGTAAAGGGGTAATTCCTCCCCGAGGGCAAGACGGTAAAAGCAGGGGGGCAAGGGCGAGACCCCGGCCTCTGGCCGGTCTCACCCCGCCAGGCCGCCAGGCAGAAAGGGGCAGGGGCGAGACCCCGGCCCCCGGCCGGTCTCGCCCCGCCACGCCGCCAAGCTGGAGAGGGCAGGGGCGAGACCACAGCCCCCGACCGGTCTCGCCCCGCCAGGCCGCCAGGCAGGAGAGGGCAGGGGCGAGACCCTGGCCCCCGGCCGGTCTCGCCCCGCCAGGCCGCCAAGCAGGAGAGGGCAGGGGCGAGACCCCGGCCCCTGGCCGGTCTCGCCCCGCCAGGCCGCCAAGCAGGAGAGGGCAGGGGCGAGACCCCGGCCCCCGGCCGGTCTCGCCCCGCCAGGCCGCCAAGCAGGAGAGGGCAAGGGCAAGACCCCGACCCCCGGCCGATCTCGCCCTGCCAGACAGGAAGGGGCAGGGTCGAGGCCCCGGCCCCCGGCCGGTCTCGCCCCGCCAGGCCGCAAAGAAGGAGAGGGCAGGGGCGAGACCCCGGCCCCCGGCCGGTCTCGCCCCGCCAGGCCGCCAGGCAGGAAGGGGCAGGGGCGAGACCCCGGCCCCCCGGCCGTTCTCGCCCCGCCAGGCCGCTAGGCAGGAAGGGTAAGGGGCGAGACCCCGGCCCCCGGCCGGTCTCGCCCCGCCAGGCCGCCAAGCAGGAGAGGGCGGGGGCGAGACCCCGGCCCCCGCCCGGTCTCACCCCGCCAGGCCGCCAAGCAGGAGAGGGCAGGGGCGAGACCCCGGCCCCCGGCCGGTCTCGCCCCGCCAGGCCGCCAGGCAGGAAGGGGCAGGGGCGAGGCCCCGGCCCTCGGCCGGTCTCGCCCCGCCAGGCCGCCAAGCAGGAGATGGCATGGGCGAGACCCCGGCCCTCGGCCGGTCTCGCCCCGCCAGTCCGCCAGGCAGGAAGGCGAGGGGGCGAGACCCTGGCCCCCGGCCGGTCTCGCCCCGCCAGGCCGCCAGGCAGGAAGGGGCAGGGGCGAGACTTCGGCCCCCGGCCGGTCCCTCCGCTCCCACCTCGCACTTATCAGGACGGGGTGGGTGCTAGCCAACTTATCTCACCCGCCCCCCAAAAGAGGGCCACTGGGGGAGACAGATTTTTCCTCCCCCTACTAGTATATTTCCAAGGCCAAGCCAAAATTGGCCACCAAGAGCTCAAATCACTCCAAAAGCTTAAAATCCAAAACCTGCGAATATGAGGTTGTACACTCATGTAGGGTGTTAATCATTGTAAATAAACTATTTTTTCGCAGCGTGTAATTATGCCTGAGTGTCTGCAGTTATCCGCTGCATGACGTGGCATCACGACACGTATTTTTTCTTACTCTGATATACACTTAAATTCGGAGAAAATGCGGGTTGACAGTTGTTATCAGAGGGATGTGTTGTTTGACAATTGTGAAAGTGAAGGTTAGATCTGAAATACTCTAGAGGGGGGGTGAATAGAGTATTGTGCTCTCTTAAAAAATCTTTACAACTATTTCTGTAATCCTAGGTGAATAGATTAGTAATCAAAGTAATAAATACGACAACCTAACAAATCACAGAACACAGCCAAAATAAAAGGAAGAGGGCAACCAGACGACACAAGAAATTTATAGTGGTTCCCCAACCTGGGTACATCCATTCTTCTACCACCCGGGTAGGAATCCACTCAGATTTTTGATCAGGTGCCTGACACCAATGAGCTTTTGTTCAGGTGCTCGAAAACCAAAACCTCAAGTCTTTTGGTAGGAGACTTGCAACCAGGAATAATTTTGAAGGGACTTAAAACCCTGTACAAAAGATGAAATAGGGTGATGGTGTCTTCTCTTTCTCAATAACAACTAAGAAGACTAGTGGATTGATTTCAGCAGATTGCTCCCCCTGAGATCTTGAATGGATCAGGAAATCTGGAGCTCTGCTTCAGGGTGACAGGTCTTCAAAGACTTGATTGCCTTGACTAGAGATTGCTTCAGGAACTTTTTTGACAGATAGAGTTATTGTTGTCCTTCTGAAGTTGTCCTGTAGGGTTGAAAGAAGAAGACTCTTAATGGATATTGAATGTTCTTCTTCTTGATGATGATGTTCTCTGGCCTAGTCTGATTGCAGTGTAAAGCTTTTGATTTCTGTCAGACTGTTGAATGTGTGTCTATCAACAAGATTGCTTTTTCTTTTCTGTGTTACTGACTGAAGAACCCCTTCAAAATTTGAATGCTTGAGCAGTAACTGCAGTCGGCCTGGGAAGGAAGCGACAATCAATGAATTCCCTAACTGTCCCATGGAAAAACGGCATGTAATAATCCATGATCAATGCTCGTTCTAACGGTAACATTACGAGAAGATTGAGCATTAATTACTCAGGAATCATCGCCAAGAAAAGGGACGGAAAACCTGAGAAGACCTAGTATGGAATCGTTGAACGAATAACAGAATTCGTCAAACTGAGTTACCAGTTCGTCGAACTGAGATTCTGTATTCGTCGACCAGACAGCTTCTGTTCGTTGAGCTGATAGCAGAACTTGTATACTTCAAAACCTTTGCCTTTTCTGTCTGAAGTTCGTCGAGCTGATAATTGAATTCGTTGACTGGAGTTCAGCAACAGTTCTGGACTTAGACAAATAGTTTGTGTTGACTGATATTCTGTGTGTCGACATGAAACTTCTGGTGTCGACACAAGTTGGTGTCGACAAATAATATTGGTGTCGACACAAATCTTCTGGTGTCGACATAAGCTCTCTGGTGTCGACATAATCTTTCTGGTGTTGACCTAAGTTGGTGTCGACGCATGCCCTAAGTGTCGACACAAATCCTCTGATTCCAGAATTCGTCGAGTAGAGTACTGATTTCGTCGACCTGAGAAGTTGACTTCGTCGACCTGAGAAGTTGTGAACTTGAGGTTCAAGTTCGTCGAGCTCAGAATCTTGTTCGTCGACCAAAGCCTGAAGTTGGACTTAGAAAAATCTGGAGTTACCCTGACTTTAGTTTGTTGAAGTGTCCCAAATTTCGTCGAACAAAGAATGAAGATTGTCGAGCTCAGCTCGGAGAAATATCTCAAGATCGTCGAGCTGAGAACGCCTTTCGTCGACCTGAGTTCGACGAACATCGAACTCATTTTACTTGGTCTTGAAATCTTCTAAGTCTTGAGTCTCTGATGGTCTTGTTGATAGCTGGTGTTGGAACACCCTATTACTAATTTGGGTCAGGATCACTATGTCTCTAGGAATTTATGTTTTGACCTTCTGTATAGATTATAGGTCAATTAGAATTGAGTCTAAGGGTTAGAAGGCTAGGATTGGAAGCTGCTCTGAAGACCCAAGTTTTTCTGGAGACTAAGTCCAAATCATCGAGCTCCGCGCGACGTTTCGTCGAACTCCGGTCGACGATCGTCTAGCTCAACTATTGACAGATCGTCGAGCTCCATTCGACGATCGCTGAGCTCAATCTTCTCAATATCGTCGAGCTCTGGTCGACGATCGCTGAGCTCAGGTCGACGATTTTGACTCTGCACTGGATCCTTATCTCTGAGCTCAGTTCGACGATCTTTGAGCTCAGATCGACGATTTCTTTGCTGCTTGCATTTTCCAGTTCGCTGAGCTCAGCTCGACGATAGCAGAGCTCAGTTCGACGATTTTAGTTATCCTTCAGAATTCAAATTCAAATCAGATAGAAGTTATTCTGCATTTAATTCAGAAGATCTGCCAACCATTTTCATTTACTTCTGGAGCAAGTTTCAAGGGATTTTTCAAGGAACAAATCAGTGGACTTTCCTTCAGAACATATCATGCAATTAAGGCTGTAATCAATGCAGACCAACGGCTATCTTTGACAGAGTAATATCCTATTCAGACACAGAGAATAAAAGAGAATGTTTTTGAATAAAGATATAGAATAGACAAGAACAAAAAAGGGGCAGAAGATTGACAAGAAAGACACACCTCTTAATATACAGAGACTCTGAAAATTATTCTGTCAACAAGAATTCAGAAGAACACTCATCAAGAAATCAAGCTTTCAAACATTCTTCAGATCTCTTCAGCTTTAAAGTGTTCAAGGCCAACATCATTTCAAGACTCCAGACACTCAACATTTCAGCTTGCTGAAATCATCTTTTGCTGGAGATCTATCTTTGAAGGCCTATCACCCTCAGCAAAGCTCATCTTCCTGAAGATTTCAAGGACTCAGGGGGAGCTTTGACAACATCACTGAATCCATATAGTCTTCTCAGTTGCTTGAGAAAGAGAAGACTGCCATCACTCTCTCACCCCCATTCTGTAAAGGGTTTTTCAAACTCCCTTCAAAAGTTTGAATCTGGTTTTTGAGCACCTTGTCAAAAGCTCATTGGTGGCAAGACACCTGATCAAAAAATCTGTTTTGGTTTTTGAGCACCTTATCAAAAGCTCATTGGTGCCCAGGACACCTGATCAACTCATCCTGCAGTGGATTCCTACCTAGGGTGGTAGAAGAGTGGATGTACCCAAGTTGGGGAACCACTATAATTCCTTGTGTCATCTGGTTCTGCATGTTTTCTTTTTGTTTCTGGCCTAGATTTTCTTGTGCTTAGTTTCTGCATAGCTTAGTGGTGTGATTAGTTTTATTTCTGCTTCCCTGCTTACACTCATTACAACAATTGTTGTAAAGTTTTGCAAAAGTTTTCTTTGTGTTTTAAAAAGCACCATATACTCTATTCACCCCCCTTTAGAGTATATCAGATCTAGTTTCCCCTTTCAGCTGGTCCATCTGATATTGACTCTAAGGACTTGGCCTAGACTCTAGGACACAAATTTGACCGTGACTATACATGTTGGGTCACATCCTAGGTTAGTGAACCTAGCCCAAATCAACTAGGGATCCAACAAATTGGTCGAGGAACCATCTCTAGCTAGTGTTAGTTGTCTAATGTCATTTCATACACACACCGATGTGTCATCAGTACGTCTTGGCTGAAGCATGAACACTACACTCATAAGCATGATAAGAAGTATACATAGCATATTATGTAGTATGTGATGCATAATATGTTTGTATATGGATCCTCATAGGAGGCAACATGTGACTGTTATGTAGTATGAGATGCATAACAATCATCACATGAATGCACATTTGATTTTGATTTTCGTTGCATGTGATATTATGTAGTATGAGATGCATAATATTTCATGTGTATGCCACACATAACATGCGTTAAGGCCTTTATTAGATTGCATAGCACAAAATTCATAACATAACATC
The DNA here is from genome assembly GCA_039583875.1 of Platanthera guangdongensis. Lineage (NCBI taxonomy): Eukaryota > Viridiplantae > Streptophyta > Magnoliopsida > Asparagales > Orchidaceae > Platanthera > Platanthera guangdongensis. The sequence continues at coordinate 133,111,277 of CM077160.1, forward strand.
GCATAGCACACGTGTCAAGCTAAAGATTTACATGATGACACATGTACACACATGGTTTTTGGGTCAAAAAGTATAAGAATTCATGCATCCATTGTCTATGCACATGAGTCAATAGGATGATGGTATATCATCCTAAGTTAGGCATGACATCATTAATGATATCGCAGAGCAAGTTATCAGCTTAAGCAAGTATTTGTACATGTATTGTCTGAACAAAAATTGATAGTTCTAGCGGTAGGCTAGGTTTTGATTAGTTGTTAATTGCGATATTAGGATGTCGAGACGTCCTACGACAAGGTCGACTCCCCAGTCTGAGGGTGAGTCGTCTGGAACTCAAAATGAGGCCGTAATAGAAGGATTGCGGCAGAGCAACGAAGCTTTGTCTCGGCAAATGTTGGAGATGCAATCGCAGATCCAAGCCTAGTTGACTGTTGTGTCAGGACAGCCGCTTAGAGTTCAGGACCATGTTGTGGGTCTGGTTGTTCCCGCTCCTCTAGTTCCCCCAGTTATGCTGCCACCAAAGATTAACTTTATTTTGCACTTCCAGCGACTGGGACCCCCTACCTATGATGGTAGGGAGGAATTCATGGCTTTGGACGACTGGATTATAGCCATCGAGGAGATGTTCTCTTACTCTGGAGTTTCTGCCGACCAGAGAGTGATGATCGCTACTTATCAGCTCAAGGGACTTGCAAAGAGTTGGTGGCTGAGAGAAAAGGAAAACTTGAAGGATGGATGTTCATGAGAAGCCTTCAAGGAGCTATTGTTGAGAAAGTTTCTACCATCGATCGAGCAGGACTGCTTGATGAACAATTTTTTGCACTTGAAGCAGAGGCAACTCACAGTGAGTGAGTATGAGGTAGAATTTAGTAAGCTGAGCCAGTTTTCCCCTAACATGGTATCCTCAGAGTCTAGCAAAGTTAAACGTTTGCTGTGTGGTCTTCAGAATGACATCCAGCAACTGGCTAGTGCGTATGGATTCGAAAGCTATGATGAAGTTGTTGAAGATGCTCTAAAGGTCGAGGCGATCGACAATGCCAAGGATCGAGGAATGCAGTTGAGAAAAGAAAAGAGGAAGTCTGATGAGGGAAAGAAGCCCCAGGTATCGGGTTCTGCTTCGAGAAAAAGAAGCAAGGAGATATGCAGTTTCTGTGGCCGATCACGCCACCCGTTTGAGAAATGTTTCAAATGAATAGGAGCCCAGAAGGAGCATGCTCATGCTATTCAGGGCATTCCCAGAGAAGATTTGGTGTGTACCCTACGCAAGATAAGGGGGGCACAATGCTGCCCATTGTTGGAGCAAAGATAGAGTGTGCTACCAGTGTGGAAAGAAAGGTCATCTGAAGCCAAATTACCCCCAGCTTTAGCCCACGCTGCAGCCAGTTCCACTACAAGCTTTGCCATCGCCGCCGCGATTAGACAAGGGAAAGGGAAAGCTGAACGTGGTGTCTCTGGAGGAAGCCTAGACATCTTCCCAAGTGATTTCAGGTTAGTTTCTAACCTTGTTTTATTTCTGTTTAGCTCGTAGTTGTAGTTTCGATTGGTTATGAAACTGTTCTTATATGGAAATTTAAAGTAAAGAACCATTGGGCACGTGTCCTCTTTGATTCTGGTGCTACCCACTCGTCTGTGGCTAGAGCCTTTGTTGAGCGTCATCGTTCGACTCTCGATCAAGTCGGCAATGTGTTTCAAGTCAAGTTTCCCTCCGGTGATTCGGTGGTGTCGGGTCAGGGTATCCCGAGTTGTCCGATTTTGCTAGGCGATTTCCTAGCGTTATGCTGATTTGAAGGTAATAGACCTGGAGGATTTTGATGTGATCTTGGACATGGATTAGTTGTCTAAATATGATGCAGTTATCCAGTGTAAAGTCAAGCGTTTGGACTTCAAGATTGACAACAGCCAACCCAGAAGTGTTTATGGTTATCCGCACCAGGATTCCCCGATTGTTTCAGCGACATGTGCTCGGAAGCTTTTAGATTCCGGCTGTTTTGCTTACTTGGTTTCTGTTTTTGAAACTGTCAGTAGTTTGTCGCGTGTCGAAAAGGTTCCGATGGTGCGTGAGTTTCACGATGTTTTCCCAGATAATCTTTTCGGCCTTCCTCCTGAGAGAGATGTGTTTGTGATAAATTTGGAGCCGGGTACTCGTCCTATTGCTAAGGCACCGTACCGAATGACCCCTCGTGAGCCGGAGGAGCTGCGTACCCAGCTGGATGATTTGTTGCAAAGCTTATTTAATAGGCTGAGTTCTTCACCTTGGGGTGCTCCTGTGCTGTTTGTGAAGAAAAATGATGAATCCATGAAGCTGTGCATTGACTATATGGAACTGAATAAGGCAACCATTAAGAATAGGTATCCCTTGCCGAGAATTGATGATTTATTTGATCAGTTGCGTGATAGCTCCATGTTTTCGAAGATTGACCTTCGTTTAAGCTACCATCAGTTGAGGATTCGTGAGACGGATATTCCACAGACCGCTTTTCATTCCCGACACGGACATTTTGAGTTCTTGGTGATGTCTTTTGGTTTGACCAATGCACCCTCTGTCTTTATGGATATGATGAACAAAGTGTTCAAAGATTTTGTGGTCGTATTTATAGACGATGTTCTAGTTTATTCCAGCAGTGCAGATGAGCATGCCCAACACTTGCGTTTGGTTCTATTTGCCTTGAGGGAGCATAAATTGTATACCAAGTTAGACAAGTGTGAGTTTTGGCTACCACAGGTTTCCTTTCTGTGTCATGTGGTTAATAAAGATGGTATTTCTGTTGATCTAGAGAAGATTACTACCGTGATGGATTGGAATACACCTACCACACTCAAAGAGATAAGAAGTTTCCTAGGGTTGGCAGGATATTATAGAAGGTTTGTGGAAGGTTTCTCCACGTTGTCTGCGCTGCTGACTAAGCTTACTCAGAAGAATGCAACATTTGTGTGGAGCGATAAGTGCGAGGAAGCTTTCCTGGAATTAAAGAAGAGATTATGCACTGCTCTAGTTTTGTCTCTGCCTACTGAAGGGTTGGAATATGTTGTGTATGTAGACGCATCACACGTAGGACTTGGTTGTGTGCTGATGCAAGAAGGAAAGGTAATTGTGTATGGGTCGAGACTGTTAAAGATACATGAGAGGAACTACCATACGCATGATTTAGAGTTTGCAGCTGTGATTTATGCCCTAAAGTTGGGGAGCCACTTGTTGTATGACGCATTATGCAGGATTTATACCGATCATAAGAGTTTGAAGTACGTCTTCACTAAAAAGGAGTTGAATCTGCGCCAGCGAAGATGGTTAGAGTATGTTGCTGATTATGAAGTTGAGATTCTGTACCATCCTGACAAAGCTAATGTGGTAGCCGATGCCCTGAGTAGGAAGACTGCGAAAATTTTTAACCTCTCAGTGGATTCACGGGTAGAGGAATTTCTCTTGATGAATATTTCTATTGGAAGTTGTGACTCGTCGAGCAGTTTGGTTGTAGCAGAACCTTCTTGGGTTACACTTACGAGGCTACATCAGAAGGATGATCCGGACTTGCTACACCTCTATCTTAGAACGGAAAAAGGGGAGTTACCAGACTTTTCCATTGATGACGCGGGTACTTTGAAGTACCGCGACAGATTTTGTATCCCTGCTGTCGAGGACATTCGATTTAATTTGTGCAGTCAAGTGCACGGTTCTAGTGTTGCCTACAACCTAGGTTCTACAAAGATGTATCAAGACCTAAAACAGATTGCCTGGTGGTTTGAAATGAAGGGTGATATAGCCAAGTTCGTATCTGAGTGCTTTACTTGCAAGCGAGTCAAGGCCGATCATAGAAGGCCGGGAGGCAAGTTGACGTCTTTGGATATTGCAAGCTGGAAATGAGAGAGTATTTTCATGGACTTCATTACTGGATTACCGAGATCTCCCCGAGGGCACGATTCGGTTTGGGTTATTGTTGATAGAGTGACGAAGTGTGCTCACTTCGTGCCTTTCAAGATTGACTACTCCATGAAGAATAACAGAGTTGTACCTAGATGAGGTTATTAGGCTACATGGAGTGCCTGTTAGTATTGTGTCAGGTCGAGACTCCAGGTTTACGTCTCGCTTTTAGAAAAGCTTACAGAAAGGGTTGGGTACCGATCTGAGGTACTCCACCGCTTATCATCCGCAGACTAATGATCAAACAAAGAGAGTGAATCGGATTGCGGAGGACATGATCAGATGTTATATTTTGGACCACGGAGGAGCGTGGGATGAGCGACTCAGATTGATGGAGTTTGTTTATAATAATAACTATCAGGAGAGCTTGCAGATGACCCCGTTTGAGGCCTTATATGGGAGACGTTGCAGAACTCCCTTGTTTTGGGCCGAGGTTGGTGAGAGACCGTTGCTGGGTCCTGAAGCATTAGAATAAATGGATATTTCTGTGAAGCATATCAGAGAAAAGCTCTGTATAGCTCATGAGTGTTATGAGAAGAACGCTAATCGTCGAAGTACTGATTTGGAGTTTGCGGTTGGGGACCTTGTTTTCTGAAGGTTTCCCCAATGTCTGGCGTTAAGAGATTTAGAAAGAATCATAAGTTAGACCCGAGGTATGTGGGAGCTTTTAAGGTTGTTGAACGTATTGGTGTATCAGCTTATAGGCTGGATTTGCCCGCAAATTTTTCTGGTGTGCACGATGTGTTTCACGTGAGCTAGTTGTGGAAATGTGTGCTCAGTGACCGCTAGATTTTTGATGTTGTGCCCTAGTTGGGGCCTAATCTTTCCTATGTTGAGATGCATGTCCGCATTCTGGATACTCAAGATCGAGTGTTGCTGAGGAAAACCATATCAATGATTAAAATTTTGTGGCGAAATCAAGACGTGGAAAACGTCACTTGGGAGTTGGAGTCAGCTATGAAGGAGGCTCATCCTCATCTGTTCTCCTAGTTTCTTACAGTATGTATTTCCCTTCTATTATCTTTGATTATATTCCTTTTATAGTGGAATCTTTTGTGCGTAAAGTTTCGGAATGAAACTTCTTTTTATGGGGAGTGGCTGTAACGCCCCTAATTTTTCGATGTTTAATTTAATTCTTTTATTGGCGTAAATTTGACGTCAGGGCGTTGCGTTGACCCTTATTTGGTTGTTACCGTTGTCAGAGCGTGATTTTTTGCTCATTGGTATCCGAGGTTTTGGTTTAGGAGTATTGATTTGGCTAATTTCTCCTGTGTTTTGATTTTCCCTTGCGAGCCGGGGTTCATTTTGGAACACGGTGGAGCTTTTTTGAGAATGATGATATTTTGACTTCGTGAGATTTTTGCCCGAGTTTGGTTTGTCGGATTTTAATTCCGACTTTGTCATTGGATTTGTAGCGTCGACATTTAGCTATGGTGCGATTTTTGCTGAAATTCGTGTTGATGAGAATTTTGAGTCGTTTGAACGATTAAATAATGATAAATTATTATTATAATACTTATATCTACAAATATAAATATCCTTGTGATTAGACGGAAACCCAATTCATCGTCTTTTTCTTGAAACCGTTGGTCTGTTTGCATAAGAGAGAAAGAGGCGGTCTTTGGAGAGCCTTCGACCGTCGATTGTAGGAGCTCCAGTGTACGAAATCATCGTCGGAGTGTAGATCCAGATAGCTCTCACCTAGATCCACGTTTCAACGGTAAGTTTTTCCCGTTTCGTGGATTTTTAGAGGTTTAGGTTGCTGTTTTGACCTTTCTTCCTCTCGAAAAGTTTCAGGTTTTACTGCGTAAGTGTTCTTCCGGCCAGATCCGTGAGGAGGAGTGCTGGTGTTGCCAAAGTTCGGCAAGGTTTGAGGCAAGTGGTGGTTTCCCCCCTTGCTTGTTCTTGATTCCACCGTTTTCTTGATCTTTTTTCCTCCCTGTACAGAAATTGGGATTAGAACAGGATTTCCTCCTTGTCAAACCTTGTTTGCTATAGATCTTGAGGCAAGTGGTGATTTACACCCTTGCCAGGCTTTCAACTATTGTATTCTGTTCTTGTAGGCCGTATGGTACTTAGCATAGCAGTGAACCGGTAGTCTTGGTGAGGGAGAAACCTTATTACTGTTACAGGAGAATTCTTTTCCTATGTCGGGCTTAACTGTTAACTTGGTCTTAATCTAGGTTTAGTTGTAGCTAAAATTAAAAAGAGATAGCTAGAATAAGTCTATTAATCTCTGTTTAGGTATGTTAGCTTTTCTGCCAGGTTTCTGGGTCCTGGCGTTCAGTGGCGTTGAGTGGCTGTGCGGCTAAGTATAAAAGCGTTGAGTGTTCTGAATACACTCAACACGTCGTTGAATGTCCTGAATGCACTCAACGCCATCGAATATTTTCATAGGCTAAGTCAGAAGCGTTGAGTGTGCTCTATACACTCAACACGGCGTTGAGTGAGCTGAATACACTCAACGCCATTCATTAAATTTTGAGTCTAAGGCAAAAGCGTTGAGTGTGCTCTATACACTCAACGCGGCGTTGAGTGTGCTGAATACACTCAACGCCATCGTTTAAATCTAAAGCTAAGTTAAAAAAGCGTTGAGTGTGCTGACTACATTCAACGCGGCGTTGAGTGTTTTGAATACACTCAACGCCATCGGCTTATTCTGGAGTCCAAGTGTAAAAGCGTTGAGTGTGTTGAATACACTCAAAGCGGCGTTGAGTGTGTTGAATACACTCAACGCCATTGATTTATTTTGAGCTTAAGTGTAAAGTGTTGAGTGAGATGACTACACTCAACGCAACGTTGAGTGTGTTGAATACACTCAATGTCACAACCCGCATTTTCTCAACGATAAAATCGTATCAGAGCAAGAGAAAACACGTGCCGTGATGCCACGTCGTGTAGGGGATAACTACACACATTCAGGCAAAGCCCCAGACCTTAGATTTTAAGGAAAATCGTTGATTAATGTGAAAGAAAACCAGTTATGTTGAATGGTCGTATCCCTCGGCACGGTGGATCAACTAGTCCACAATTAAAAGTATATTTATACGCAGCAGAAAATACTTTGGTTCAATTAAGTTGACACTCTAAATGAGCATAAGTGTCCCCGAGGGACAACTCATGGTATACACGACTCTAAAGTGAATATAATATATATGAAAGATAGTCTTTTTACGCTAAGTAAATATAGTGTATTTGTTTTATAAATATGTTATGCATGAGATACATATAATAATGCTTTTAGGGTTTAAAATATCTAACATGCAACCTAGCATAAATCCTTCCCAGAAGCAAGTAACCAACCACAAATAGGCAAAAGATAGCAGTTTAAGTTCATAACCAGCATCGCAAGAAGCCACCAGTGAGCGCCAACAACCTGACACGAACCCATTGGTGAGTATGTATGTCCATACAGAAAGGTAAAGAACTACCTCACAAAAACGGGGATCAGCTATCTCAGCTACCCAAGAGGCCACCAACAAGCCCCTCCAAAAGAACTAACCGATGAACCGACTACAACCTGGACCTGAGGCATTCAAGAAAGGAACACCTCGGCAAGAAAATAATCAAAAGGTAAATAGAGCATTAGATTTATGAGCAAATAAAAAGGGTTTACCAACCCGGCAACAAAATGCTATAAGCAAAAGAAAGGGCATGACAGTAAGGAAAGAGCACTGTCTAAAGCACAGCATAGCACACCAAGTGCGAGCAAATAAAAGCAATATGTCCAACAAAAGAGTCTGCAACAGCAACAAGACATATACATATATGTCAAAAGAAAGAGCCACAGAATAGGAAAGGAACTAATAGTCCTAACACGTGGGTTAATGGCGGTGGTCAAAACATGGATCTGAATACATAACCAAAACCAGATCCAAAAAGGGCTAAGGGGTCAAACAGTGGCAGCACTAGGGTCCCACACACGCCAACCCAAACCGGGGCAAAAAGGCGGTGGCCACAACTCTCCACATAAAACCACCCCTCCAGAGGCCACCAAAACTCCACCACCTGCCACAACCCAAGAGTCGGCATGCAAAAAATTAGCCGAACACCCAATACCACCCCCTAGAGAAAGGGAAAAGTCATACTAACAAACTAAGGAAACACACGAACCCAAGACAGAAACGTCGAGCCCTCTCGACGCGGCGTTGAGTAAGCTCCACTTACTTGACGCCCAAAATACTTAGCCGCAAATCCTACGCTGGATGACGACGTTGAGTGAACTCGGCTCACTCGACGCTGTCAGCGCTTTCCATTTTGGGTAAACGTAAGTTTAATTTAAAACAGCAGCCTAAACTCTCTCAACGCGCAAAAACAGAGAGTTGGAAATTTAATCCCAACCCTCCCTTCCATCCTAACTACTAGGGACTACCGCAACTAAACCTAAACTACCACTATCGCGGCCTCACCCTAACTCTAGCTACCCACTGTACACCAAACCTTAGACATAAGAGAGAACATTGATTTAATTGTAAAAAAAGCAATGAAGCAGCCCATGGCTGAAATGAAGGAAAAAGGCATCCTATTGCTCTAACTTTCTAAGGAGGAAAAATAAAGAAAACAGAAGTTTTGCACAGGAAAAGAAAGCAGAGTAAAGGTTAGAAATAAATTGGCAAGGGCAAGGGAGCCACTTACCTCTACCTCCAGGAAAAACAACAGCTAACACCACAGCTTGGCACCGGCGGCAAGATCGGCCACCTAGAAGACCAAAACTGAAACTTGAGGAAAAAGAAAAGAAATCAGATATGCTCCAACTCCTAGAATCAACCCTAAATCAAGAAAAACTTACATGGGAGGGAAGATCTAGACGAGAGCAAGCCAAATCCGCTATCGCACGAGAAAAACGAGCTTCCTCCCGCAAACACCGGCCAAAAAACCACTGCCTCCTCTCAAAACCCTTCTGCTGGAAGCTCTCCAGACTCGGGAACGATGAAAATGAGGAGGAAAAACGGTTCACGACAACAAAAGATGCTCTCAGGAGAAAAAGTATGGAACACGGCCCAGACACGCCCGTGACACGGTCCGACACGCCCGTGCCACGGGGCGTGTACTTACACACTCGACGAACGTCGATCTCCACTCGACGAAAACACGGGACACGCCCCAGACACGCCCGTGACACGGCCCGACACGCCCGTGTCACGGGCCTTGTACTCACACACCTACCCACTCGACGAACGTCGATCTCAGCTCGACGAAACAGGTGACACGCCCTGTGACACGCCCGTGTCACAGGCCGTGTACCAACTCAAACACCCCTTCGACGACCGTGGAGCGCCGATCGTCGAACAGAGAGACACGCCCCGTGTCACGTCCGTGTCCGATACGACACGCCCGTGACACGGCCATGTTCTCACTAAAACACCGCCTCACGACCATCGAGCGCAGCTCGACGAACCGAAGGGGGACACGCCCTGTGACACGCCCGTGTCACAGGCCGTGTTCCTACCAAAAAAACCCCGCCGACCAAAAATTCGTCGACCAGAGAAAAGAAAGCTCTACCCGAGCACGACACGCACTGGGTCACGCCCGTGACCCAGGCCGTGTCACCCAAACTTTCACAAAAAGAAACCTGTTAACTCCTAGCAAAAAAAGACAAGGCACCAGCCTACAAGCTCGGCCACATCAGGCCACGCACAGCACATCAAACATTACAGCTAACAAAAACAATCGTCGAAACGACGCGAAAACGATCGATCCAGGACTTCGACCAAAACTCGCACCGTAGCTAAACACCCAAGCTACGAAAACAACGGTGAGGTCGAAAACAACATCCGACGATCGCACGCTCGGGCTAACACCTCCCGAAGCTAAAACACAAGCATTTCCCTAAGAGGCCCAACCGAGTCACCAAAAACAGACTCCGGCTAGCTGGGGAAACTTGCCAACTGGCTACAACCAGGCTACACCAGGAACCTAAAGAGCTAAGTGAAAGAAATTGTACCTAATCACCTAGAGGGGGAGGGGGTGAATAAGTGACCTTATCTTTTTAAACTTTTAGGCAGATTATATCACAGAATTATAAATACTTCTTTACAGCAATTCAGCACAGCAATCACAGAATCACACACACACAGAGTACACACAGTTTTATAGTGGTTCCCCAAGGTTTGGATACATCCACTTTCCCCCTTCGCCTATCTAGTAGTGTACTAGATTCGGCCAAACTCCTCCACTATATCTCAGATCCTCAGATCTTACACTCAGAACCCCAATCAGGTTCCTACAGCTCAGAGTGATCCCACTCCTACAACTCAGGCTCAACAGCCCTACCACTCAGTCTTCACAAAGACCTACACTCAGCCACAAGGCCTACACTCAGAGAAATGAATCTCCTACACTCAGGCACACAGGACCTACCACTCAGCCTTTATAATTTCAGGCTTACAACTCAGATCCCTAAGGATCCTACAAGAAATTAAGAATACAATGTATATAACCTCAACTCAGAATAAGAGAGAAGAGTTGACAGGTTTCTTGATGAGTTCTTAGAAGAACTCTGCTGAGATCAACCTCCCTTGGCTTCCTTCAAAGCTTCTTGAATATAGAACACAGTAGAGTTGATTCTCTATGCAGCTGATCTTCAATCACTGCAGCTTAAGATTCAGATCTAAGTCTGAAACTTTCTTCACAGCCTGGTTCAACAGCTGTCTTCTTGGAAGGAGCTCTCTCTCCAACTACTTAGATCTTCACTTGAATTGATTCTTCAATAAATTGCTTGATCTTCTTCTCAATCACTTAATCTACTTCTTCTGTTGACATAATGTGCCTTTATATAGGCCTTCTTCATAGTGATCGGCTGAACCGGTTTCTGACGACTTTCTGACAACTCTGACAGTTGCAGTAGACCGGCTGGAATGGCAGCTGTCATGTCATCCAGTCACTTCTTGAAATATCTGTAACTGTCTGAAAGTGTCGAGACAGTCTGTCTTTAAGTGTCGACACTTATAGACTAAGTGTCGACACAAGTTGACTAAGTTTCGACACTAGCCTTCATGGTGTCGACACAACTCCTTGTGTTGTAGAATTTACTTCTCGACACAGCTTCTTCAGAATGTGTCGACACTGATATTGTGTGTCGACACAACTCCTTGTTCTTCAGTACTTAGTTGAATTCTACTAAGTGTCGACACAACTCTTTTGTGTCGACACATCTTCTTGTGTTGAACTTGTTCAGTGTCGACACCTCTTCTTGGTGTCGACACATGCCTTCTGTGTTGATACTTTTGCTGAGTGTCGACACATCTCCTTTGTGTCGACACTTGTACTTAGAATTTGTTGAACTTTGCTGAGTGTCGACACAGTCTCCTAGTGTCGACACTTTCTTCATGTGTTGAGTCTTCTGCTGAGTGTCGACACATTCTTTAATATGTCGACACTTGTACTTGGACTCTGTTGAACTTTGCTGAGTGTCGACACAGCCTCCAAGTGTCGACACTTTCTGATGTCGACAAAGTTCCTCTGGGTGTTGACACTCCTTCTAAGTGTCGTCATTGCTTCACTGGACATTTCTTCATTGAGTGTCGACACAGCCTTTTTGTGTCGACACTTTCCTTCTGGTGTGGACTCTGCATTCCTGGTGTCGACACAATTACTCCAAGTGTAGACACTGCTTCTCTGGGTGTCGACACAAGTCTTCTTAAGTGTCGACACTTTTCTTCTGGGTGTCGACACATGGACTTAGAAACTTTTCAGCTGTCCCTGCAAATACTTAACCTGCACAACTAAACTCAAAACACATCAAATACATTTTGATGTATATTATTGAGTAGGGTGAGGCTTCTTTAAATCAGGTACATTTATTCCAATGTACCCAACAATCTCCCCCTATTTGGAGAAGTCATAACCCTTAGTCAATGATATACACCATACATAACAAAATCACAGTATGATGTAAAACAGGATTATATAACAGGGAAAGTACATAAACATGTATAAGCAAAACATGTATACACAAATATTACAGAACATTAATGTAATAGATTTAACATATATCACATTGTTCTTCAACATATTCAATATCCAAAATTTTACAGACAGTTTAAAAATCAAATGATTACAACTGTAAACTAAAGAAAAATTATATCCTATTGCTGCTCAGTCTCCTTGATCACAATGCCCTTTCCTGATTGTATCTTTGCTTGGACTGGGGCTACAGTGTCTTCAGCAGCAGCAGGCTTCTTTCCTTTAAGATCCTTCTTTTTCTGCTCTTTAGTCTTGATCTTTTGTCTTTCAAAGTAATGATATGGCTTTGGAAAGTACTTGTTAGGCTCCTGGGCAGTAGGAGGTAGCTTTCCCATCTTAGCCTTTCTTCTATATTGCACAATTGCCTCTTGCCTGGACTCATGCTTCCTCCACTCCAGTTCAGAATACCACTTGTTTCTATCTTGGATATTGTCCTTGGCAGCCTTCCATGCAGTCAAGATAATATTCCTTGAAGTGGGGCTCCATTGTTCAAAGTCAGGCCTAAGTTCAGCTTGCTCTCTGAATCTCTTCTTAGACAATTGAGTCTCTTGTTCCTTAAGCAAAGCTTCTTGTTCTTTCAGTATAGCCTCTGGCACTGGCTGAACTACTTTCTCTATGATGACCTTCTGATTTCCCTCAGGTGGGCTATACATTGACTGTATATCTGCATGTATCATATCAAAGTCTGGTGGAGGGTATATTACTTGAGCCACTTCAGCTTGCTCCCCTCCAAGATATGCAGGATTAATTCCAAACCCTGCAACATTATCATCATCACATAATGGAGGATATCCAAGGGTGGCTCTGATGGAATTTGAAATCCATTTTGCATGATCAGAGCCGGGTTTGACTAACACCCTCTCCTCATTTATGACTTCTCTAACAATGTGATCCCTCAGATCATCTTTCTGAAATCTTATTTGTGCATCCAAATAGTTTACTCCATCATTAAAGAAAGGTTTCAACCATTGGAGCTTGTCAGTTATAGCCTTTTGAGAGTCTACTATAGCAGTTTTAACAGCAGTTAGGCTTTCTTACAATGCATTGTCAAATTCTTCTTTGGCAGTGATCCTTGTTGTAGTTTGAGCAGCAGCCAGATTTTGCATTTCAGTGACTATCACATTGTGTGATTCAGTCAAATTGTCATTCATTCTTATTTGGTTTTCCAGGATATAGCCTTGCTTCACTGCCAGGTCTTCACTTTGTTTCTTGATATTTTCTTGATGAGTAGCTAGATAGACTACTGCATTTCCTCCCTTATGAAAGCAGTCAGTCATCTCTTTCTTATTCAGATTCATCTCAAATCTGATGGACTTAATATCTTGTGCAAGATCAAATTGTAGAGATTTATTCCCTTCATCTACATACTTTTCCAGAGCTTGCCTTTGCTCATCAAGCTTAATTTGTAAAGCCACCATCAATGAACTGTAATCTGTTGATGGGGCTGGCTGTGGTGCAGGTTGTGGTGCTATTGTTTGTAAAGCCTTCTTATATGTCTGGCTCCTCCTCTTGAAAACTTGAAATTTTCTTTTCTTGGCTCTTACAGCCTCTTCATCCTCTGATGCAGATGTGCTAGCAATATCAACCCTATCTTTTGGGCTTGGAGGCAAATCCTTGTCAGTTCTAGGAACCTGCTCAGAATCCTTTGGCTTCTCGGGTTCCTTCCTTGCAGTTTCCTCAATAATAACCACATGCTCCCCCTCAACATGGGCCTTCTCCCCCTCAGCAGCAGCACTTTCTTTCTCAAAGTCTGTTTGTAGAAGATCTGGGAATAGCTCTTCTAGGGTAAATTCCTGTTGAGTATGATGGGGTGGAGAATCTCTAATCTCATCAACCACCTGATCAGATACCATTTGAGAAGCAACAGATGTGTCTTCCATGACAACATCTTGGGGTTGACTAGGTGTCTGAGATTGCTGATTAACATGAGGTATTGAATCAGACAAAACATCATCCTCAATATGGAAATCTAATGCATTAATCTCAGTGATTACCTCAAGTATAGTGTGGGTAGCTTGTTCACTTTCTAGTGGAGGTGGCTCATCAACAAGTAAGGGCTCCCCCTGGATGGAATCCTGGTGAATTGGGCTTGCTTGAGGTAGCTCCCCCTGCCTTGGTGCATCTTCTTGTCTAGCAGGAGATTGTCCACCATTTCCAGTGTCTTGTTCATCATCTGGAGTAAAGACAACTTGCTCTTCAGAGCTACTAGAGGATTCTTGAGCCACTGGGGTTGTCTTCTTCTTCTTTTGGGGTGTTACCTTCTCAGGAGTTGGCATTTCCTTAGTCAAGACTCTATCCTATCTAGAGAAGATTCTCATATCCATTCTCCTCATGTGGTTAATTTTGGTTCCTGCAGCTTGGCTCATCACCTCTGGTATACTACCAGCCAGGTAAAGACTTAGAATCCTACCCAAATTGGGCTTCTTCATACTCTCCTTAATCTTCTCAAACACAACTGCAGACCAATCAGTTTGTAGTTTGAAGATAATCCTTGTCATGATGCTAAACATGTGAGCTGAGATCCTGTCATGGCCTCCAGGCTTGCTCAAGATAACTTTGCCAATAATTTTAGAGAGAAATTTGCCCTGCATGTTCATTCCTTTTCTATTGAACACAGATCCAATTTTCATGTTGGAATCTAGTCCACACCATGTTAATGCTTCCCTAGTTTTAGAAGCAGAAACATCATCTTCTTCCTTTGTCCTTGGTAGTTGTAGTACCTTTCTCAGACTCTTAGGAGAGACTTTTACCTTAGCCCCATGAACTCTAGACTTTATCTTGAGTCCAGATTCATCTATTGTAACTCCATTCAGGAATTCCAGAACTTCTTTCTTCCATATCTTGGTCGGCTCTGAAACAAGAAAATCTAACCCTGTCTCTTCTATTAGGGTTATCACGTCTTTGATCTCTGGTTCCGCGTCATTAAAAGCATGCCACACGAGTTCATAGCCTTCATTCACATTCTCTTTGAGCTTGGGCGCCATTAGGGTTTGAAGAAATTTGAATCTAGAGAAGAGAGGTGTCGACACACAAGTTTGGTCTCGAAACTTAGGTGAGTGTGTCGACAGACAATGGCGAAATCTTATTTATACCTTTCTAGAATCGAAGATGAAAGGGCGCGTCAAAATACTTAAATTGTGTTGACACTGTTGATAAGTGTCGACACAGACTTATAATGTCTCGACAACTATGTGTCGACACAAGTATAGTCGACAGAATATATGTGTCGACACTTGTTTATGTGTCGACACCGCTTAGCTCGACACTTAGTCGAGACTATACCAGACTAATTCTTTATAAGTCCTAAGTGTCGACACCACCTTGTATGTGTCGACACCTACCCTGCATGTGTCGATACTAATTCTCTGAAGTGTCGACACCAACTTCCTAGATGTGTCGACACCTTTTCTCTGAAGTGTCGACACCACTTTTCTGTGTCGACACAGACAACTCTGTGTGTCGACACCTTTTTACTTAGCCAACTTTGAAAACTTATTCTAAGTTTATCATACCTAATTCAATTTTAAACCTATTGAATTTGGTTTCATCTAAGGGCTTAGTGTACATGTCAGCTAGCTAATTATCTGTATTAACATATTCTAGGAAAATATCTCCTTTTTCCACATGTTCTATTAGAAAATGGTATTTGATTTCTATATGCTTAGTCCTCTATGGGAGACAGGATTGTTTGCAATAGAAATAGCACTAGTAGAATCACAAAATAGGGGTGTTCTACTTACTTGTATACCATAGTCTTCTAGCTGATGTTGTATCCATAGAAGTTGAGCACAGCAACTTCCTGCAGCAACATATTCTGATTCTGCTGTGAAGATAGTCACACTTGTTTGTTTCTTGCTACTCCATGATATCAGTCTTCCACCTAGGAATTGACAGGTTCCAGTTGTACTTTTCATATCTTCTTTGCAGCCTGCAAAATCTGCATCTGAATAACCTGTCAGTTCAAAGTCTCCATTCCTAGGGTATCAAAGGCCTAGATAAGGAGTGCCCTTAAGATATCTCAGTATTTTTTTGACTGCTGTCAAATGAGATTCTTTAGGGCAAGCTTGGTACCTAGCACAGACACATGTAGCATACATGATATCTAGTCTACTTGCAGTCAAATACAATAGGGAGCCAATTATCCCTCTATACAGAGTCTCATCTACAGGTTTCCCTGCATCATCTTTGCTAAGAGACATATTTGACCCCATAGGAGTTTTCATGGTAGTGGATGATTCCATACCATACTTCCTTATTAATTCTAGAGTGAACTTAGACTGGCATATGGATAAACCATTCTCAGTCTGTCTAACTTGGAGAATCAAGAAGAACTTAAGTTCCCCCATACTGCTCATTTCAAATTGTCCTTGCATAAGTTTTGCAAACTTTCTGCAAAGACTATTTTCAGTAGACCCAAATATTATGTCATCTACATATATTTGGACTAGTATGATCTTGCCTTTGGATTCCCTAAGGAATAGAGTCCTGTCTATTTTCCCCCTTGTGAATTTATTCTCAATGAGGAAACTAGACAGGGTTTCATACCAAGCCCTAGGGGCTTGTTTTAACCCATACAAAGCCTTCCTAAGTCTATAAACATAATTAGGTTTAGTTGAATCAACAAAACCTGATGGTTGTTCCACATAGACTTCTTCCTTCAGATTGTCATTCAAAAAGGCTGACTTAACATCCATTTGGTAAACTTTAAACCCTTGATAGGTTGCATAGGCCAAGAACATCCTTATTGCCTCCAGTCTGGCTACTGGAGCAAAGGTTTGATCAAAATCAATACCTTCTTCCTGCATATATCCCTTAGCAACCAGTCTTGCTTTGTTCTTTATAATCACTCCATGTTCATCCATCTTGTTCCTGAAGATCCACTTAGTTCCAATTATGTTGTGGTCTTTTGGTTTAGGAACAAGCTCCCAGACTTTGCATCTCTTGAACTGATTCAGCTCCTCCTGCATTGCCTCAATCCAATGAGTGTCTCGGATGGCTTCTTCAAATTTCTTTGGCTCTACTTGGGATAGAAAACTGGAGTAGAGTACTGAACTTAGATTTATGCTCCTTGTTTGTACCCCTTGTCTTAGATCACCAATAATTTGATCTGCTGGATGATCTCTTAGATGCCTAGTAGCTGGAGGCAGCCTGACTTCATGTTGAACTCCTTCAGCTTCTTCAACTTGCTGCACCCCTTGATCTTCTTCTGCATCAGGTGCATCTATTACTCCCCCTGGACAGCAACCACTATCATCTACATGCTGACTTGCAGTAGATCCTTCTTCAATAGTGAGCTTGTCCATCTTCTTAGTCACACCTGTGGAGCTGCAAATACTTCTAGATAATTCATTGTTAATGAGTCTAGCTTCATCAAATACTACATGTACTGTCTCTTCTACAACTTTAGTAGTCAAGTTGTAGACCCTATAAGCCTTACTATTGTTGCTGTACCCAACAAAGATCCCCTCTTGGGATTTGGCAGCAAACTTGGTCAAGTAAGACTTTTCATTGTTAAGTATATAACATTTACAACCAAAGATCCTGAAATAGGATAGATTTGGTTTTCTGCCTTTCACAATCTCATAGGGGGTCTTATTGTGGCTCTTGGTTATAGTAGGCCTATTAATTACATGGCATGCAGTGTTTACTGCCTCAGCCCAGAAATATTCTGGGAGAGATGTGTCACTTAATAGGGTTCTACCAGCCTCAATCAAGGTTTTATTTTCCTTTCAGCAATACCATTTTGCTGAGGTGTTTTGGTGAAGAAAATTCCTGAAATATCTCAAACTCTTCACATAGCTTTGTCATACTATCAGACTGAAATTCAGTACCATGGTCACTTCTTATTTTGACCACTATACTGTCTAACTCATTCTGAATTTGTTTGACAAAACTATAGAAGATACTAGGTGTTTCAGATTTCTGTCTAAGGAAGAACACCTAGGAAAACCTTGAGTAGTCATCTACAACTACAAATGTGTAGACCTTCCTACCTAGGCTGTGAACTGGCATAGGACCAAAGAGATCCATATGCAAGAGGTATAAGCACCTCATAGCATCTTTGTTTTCAATGCTATTAAAGATGGATCTAGTATGCTTGCCCTTTTGACAAGCTGAGCATATCCCATCTTTAATACACTTAACATGAGGATCATTCCTCACTAACTCTTTGCTATAGAGTTGGCCAATTGTCTTGTAGTTAAGATGGGCTAGTATCTTGTGTCACTTGACACAATGAGAGACTTTCTCATCAGCTACAAGACACACTGGAGAAATATTGTTCTCACACATAATGTCTAGGCAATAGACATTTCTCTTTCTGTAACCACTCAGAATGATCTCTTGATCATTTGATCTCCTGATATGACAACCATCTTTGACAAATGAGATATCATATCCTAAATCACTCAACTGACTTACACTAATGAGGTTGTGTTTCATACCTTTAACATAAGCCACTTGAGTAATTGTTATAAGGTTGCTAGAAATGTTACCAAAACCTTTGATGATTCCTTTTTCAGAACCACCAAAGGTGACTTTAGGACCATCCTTGATTGGTGTGTAGTCCTTTAGCAATCCCCTAGTTCCAGTCATGTGCCTGGAACATCCACTGTCCAAGTACCATATTGGGGCATGGTCACTTGGACTCACCTGCAAAACAGATTAGTTAACCTTAGAACCCAAAGAATTCTTGGGTCCTTGGTGCTGGTTAGTTTGCCTCTTAACAAAACTATTTGTAGCTTTTCTAGCAGGCAGATTGCTACTCACCTTGGCACTTGAATTGTGCCAACAGTCCATGACAAAGTGGCCTACCTTGCCACAACACCAGCACTCAAATCTGTTGTACCTTTGCTTAGGTACAACCCTAGCTGTTTTATCTACAGCAGGCTTGTTGAGTACTGGGGCTTTGCCTTTAGACTTGGACTTTACAGTCCTAGCAGGTTGTGTAAACCCTAATCCAGTTTTACCCTTTTGATATACAAATTCATCTATCAAAGGTAAAATAGATTTTGGTTTAGAAAACCTTGCAACTATGTCTCTCTCTTTCTGAAGACTAATCTCCAGATTTCTGATTTGATCATTCTTGAATGTTATAGTCCCCGTCTGAATAACAGTTATGTTCTTCAGCCTGGCTATTTCATTTAGTTTTTGATCAATCAATTTATCAAAATCTGTTGCAGCCTCTTTGAGATTAGAAATCTCCTTAGCCTGACTCTTGGCCAAGGATTTGCTTTTCTTAAAACCTTGCAACAATACTCTATATCCATCAATCAACTGATGAATATCCCCTTTAGATTCAGATCTACTAGCATCACTTAATGCTGATGTTACTGAATCTGAACTAGCACTAGAAATTGAACTTAAAGAACAATTTTGTACCTGACTAGGTCCAGGATGCTCCTGGATTTTGTCACCTTCAAATAAGGCCATTATACCCTGGCACTGATTATCCTCTTGCTCATATATAGAATTCATTAACTGGATGAACTCCTCTTCTTCTTCTTCAGCAAACAGTCCAATGTAAGCTTCAGCTTCTGAATCAGTTTCTGAAGAAGACATATCTGACAGACTTTTGTCCTTCTTTGCAACAAAGGACCTTTCCTTTTTGCCCTTGATTTGAGTCTTCTTCTTATCAGTTGACTCTTTCCTTTTCTCTGGACAGTCAGCAACAACATGTCCTTGTTTGTTACAACAATAACAAACTATCTTTGAAGATGTAGTTCTACTTGACTTAGGCTTTCTCCTGTCATTCTTTGAAGACTTCTGTGAAGTAGATGGCTTAAACCTCCACTGTTTCTTCTTTAGGAACTTCTGAAAATGTCTTGTGAAGGCTGCAAAGTCCTCATCACTCTCACTGCTTTCAGAATTCCTGCTTTCTGATTCATCTGACTCAGTCTCAGCCACTTTTGGAGGAGGAGATGGAGACTTACTTTTATATTTCTTGGTGGCTTCTGTCTTGAATACCACAGCTCTTTCTTTATGCTCAACTCTGGTAGTCTTCTCTTCTTCTTTCCTTACCATTAGCTGCATTTCATAGGATAACAGCTTTCCAAACAATGTTGGAGGAGGAATATCTGCTAACTTGGTCATTTCCCTTATGACACAAATCTTAGTGTCCCAGTCCTTTGTTAGGGACCTCAAGAGCTTATCATTCAGCTCATAATTGCTGAATTCTCTTCCATAGGACATCAACTCATTGATAATCCTATAGAATTTCTTGTAGCATTCTGTTATACTATCAGACCTGCCTTGTTTGAAGCTCTCATACTCTTAGTTTAACAAAGACTTCCTGTCTTGTCTAACTTCTTCTGAACCCTCCATATACACTATCAGAGTATCCCACATCTCCTTTGATGTTTTACAGTGTATCAAGTTCTGAAATGTAGCATCATCTATGACACTTACAATGATATTTGAGCCCTTTTGTCCATTGTAGCTAGAATAATCTCATCTTTTGACATTTCAGAAAAGTCCTTAGGAGTTCTCTGATTTGCATCCAGGACTGATACTTTCATAGGCACATATGACCCCTCTTTAACTGTGATATAGATTCTAGGGTCAGAGGCTTCCATAAACAGTTTAACTCTTTCTTTCCAGATGCCAAAGATCTCTTTTCTATAAATTGGCAACTTCATGGATCCAAGTTCTTTATGATTCTCTGTTGAACCCATTTTCTTGATTTTCTTGATTCTGCACTTGATTATACTGAATCTGCCAACATGATCTTTTACTTAGACAGTTAAGTCCTTTTTGAGTAACCTCCCTCTGATACCACTTGAAAGAAATTGTACCTAATCACCTAGAGGGGGGGGGGGTGAATAGGTGACCTTATCTTTTTAAACTTTTAGGCAGATTATATCACAGAATTATAAATACTTCTTCACAGCAATTCAGCACAGCAATCACAGAATCACACACACATACAGTACACACAGTTTTATAGTGGTTCCCCAAGGTTTGGGTACATCCACTTTCCCCCTTCGCCTATCTAGTAGTGTACTAGATTCGGCCAAACTCCTCCACTATACCTCAGATCCTCAGATCTTACACTCAGAACCCCAATCAGGTTCCTACAGCTTAGAGTGATCCCACTCCTACAACTCAGGCTCAACAGCCCTACCACTCAGTCTTCACAAAGACCTACACTCAGCCACAAGGCCTACACTCAGAGAAATGAATCTCCTACACTCAGGCACACAGACCCTACCACTCAGCCTTTATAATTTCAGGCTTACAACTCAGATCTCTAAGGATCCTACAAGAAATTAAGAATACAATGTATATAACCTCAACTCAGAATAAGAGAGAAGAGTTGACAGGTTTCTTGATGAGTTCTTGGAAGAACTCTGCTGAGATCAACCTCCCTTGGCTTCCTTCAAAGCTTCTTGAATGTAGAACACAGTAGGGTTGATTCTCTATGCAGCTGATCTTCAATTACTGCAGCTTAAGATTCAGATCTAAGTCTGAAACTTTCTTCACAGCCTGGTTCAACAGCTGTCTTCTTGGAAGGAGCTCTCTCTCTCCAACTACTTAGATCTTCACTTGAATTGATTCTTCAATGAATTGTTTGATCTTCTTCTCAATCACTTAATCTACTTCTTCTGTTGACAGAATGTGCCTTTATATAGGCCTTCTTCATGTTGACCGGCTGAACCGGTTTCTAACGACTTTCTGACAACTCTGACAGTTGCAGTAGACCGGCTGGAATGACAGCTGTCATGTCATCCAGTCACTTCTTGAAATATCTGTAACTGTCTGAAAGTGTCGAGACAGTCTGTCTTTAAGTGTCGACACTTATAGACTAAGTGTCGACACAAGTTGACTAAGTGTCGACACTAGCTTTCATGGTGTCGACACAACTCCTTGTGTTGTAGAATTTACTTCTCGACACAGCTTCTTCAAAATGTGTCGACACTGATATTGTGTGTCGACACAACTCCTTGTTCTTCAGTACTTAGTTGAATTATGCTAAGTGTCGACACAACTCCTTTGTGTCGACACATCTTCTTGTGTTGAACTTGTTCAGTGTCGACACCTCTTCTTGGTGTCGACACATGTCTTCTGTGTTGATACTTTTGCTGAGTGTCGACACATCTCCTTTGTGTTGACACTTGTACTTAGAATTTGTTGAACTTTGCTGAGTGTCGACACAGCCTCCTAGTGTCGACACTTTATTCATGTGTTGAGTCTTCTGCTGAGTGTCGACACATTCTTTAATATGTCGACACTTGTACTTGGACTCTGTTGAACTTTGCTGAGTGTCGACACAGCCTCCAAGTGTCGACACTTTCTGATGTCGACAAAGTTCCTCTGGGTGTTGACACTCCTTCTAAGTGTCGTCATTGCTTCACTGGACATTTCTTCATTGAGTGTCGACACAGCCTTTTTGTGTCGACACTTTCCTTTTGGTGTCGACTCTGCATTCCTGGTGTCGACACAATTACTCCAAGTGTCGACACTGCTTCTCTGGGTGTCGACACAAGTCTTCTTAAGTGTCGACACTTTTCTTCTGGGTGTCGACACATGGACTTAGAAACTTTTCAGCTGTCCCTGCAAATACTTAACCTGCACAACTAAACTCAAAACACATCAAATACATTTTGATGTATATCATTGAGTAGGGTGAGGCTTTTTCAAATCAGGTACATTTATTCCAATGTACCCAACACTAAGACCACGCTCTACAACGGCAAAGGGCCGGAAATGCGTCATCGTAACGCCAATCCAAGAGTAAACAAAACAAAGAAAAACCGGGGGCGTTACAGCCACTCCCCCTAAAAGAAAGTTTCGCCTCGAAACTTTACTCACAACACTCCTATGAAGAAGGAGAGAGAAAGAGCCAGGAAAGGACTATATATATAAATAAAACAGAACATACCAGACACAAGATCAGAGAAACAGATGAGGGTGAGCCTCCCTCATAGCCGACTCCAATTCCCAAGTCGCGCTTTCTACATCCTGATTCCTCCATAAAACTTTAACCATAGGAATAGTCTTCTTCCGCAACGCACGAACCCGAGAATCCAGAATGCGGACAGGCACCTCCACATAAGAAAGATTCGGCTCCAACTGAGGCACAAAATCCAAAACTTGCCTGCCATTCAGCACACATTTCTGCAGCTGACTGACGTGGAAGACATCATGCACGCCAGGGAAATTTGCGGGCAAAGCCAGCCTATAAGCTGATATCCCAATCCGCTCAACAATCGGAAATGGCCCCACGTACCTCGGGTCCAACTTCCTGTTCTTGCCAAACCGCCTAACTCCGATCAACGGGGAGACCTTTAAGAACACTGAGTCCCCCACCACAAATTCCAAGTCTGATCTACGCCGGTTGGCGTTCTTCTTGTATCTCTCATGGGCTATCCGAAGCTTTTCCCGTATAAGCTTCAAAGCGGTTTCCATCTCCTCGAGTGCTTCTGGACCCAACAAAGGTCTCTCGCCAACCTCAGCCCAAAACAAGGGAGTCCTGCAGCGCCTCCCATATAAAGCTTCAAAAGGAGCCATTTGCAAGCTTTCTTGATAACTGTTGTTATACGCAAATTCCATAAGCCGCAAGCGCTCATCCCACGCTCCTCTGTGGTCCAGAATATAGCATCAGATCATATCTTCCACAATCTGATTTGCTCGCTCCGTCTGACCATTGGTCTGCGGATGATAAGCCGTGGAATATCTCAAATTTGTACCCAACCCCTCTTGAAGGCTCTTCCAAAAACGAGACGTGAACCTGGAGTCTCGATCTGATATGATACTCACGGGTACACCATGCAATCTGATAACCTCATCCAAATACAGCTCGGTTATCTTCCTCATCGGATAATCGATCTTAAATGGTATGAAGTGAGCACATTTCGTCAATCTGTCTACGATCACCCAAACTGAATCATGCCCCTTAGGAGATCTCGGTAAGCCTGTAATGAAATCCATCGAGATACTCTCCCACTTCCACATCGGAATCTCCAAGGGAGTCAGCTTACCACCAGGCCTCCCATGGTCGGCTTTCACACGCCTGCAAGTGTAACACTCAGAAACAAATCTGGCTATGTCCCTCTTCATCCCACACCACCAGACAATCTGCTTTAAATCATGATACATCTTGGTAGACCCTGGATGGTATGCAACACTAGATCCGTGGGCTTCTCTGCACACCATATCCCGAATATCTCCAACTGCGGGAATGCAAAACCTGACACGGTACTTTAAGGTACCCGCATCATCTATAGAGAAATCTGGTAATTCACCTTTTTCAGCTCGAAGATACAAATGCAGAAGATCGGGATCATCCTTCTGATACAGTCTCGTAAGCGCAATCCACGAACGTTCTGCCACTACCAAGCTACTCTGCGAATCGCAGCTTCCCACAGAAATGTCCATCAAAAGGAACTCTTCCACTAGATGCTCGGCAGAGAGATTGAAAATCTTACCTGACTTCCGACTCAGGGCATCGGCCACCACATTTTCTTTGCCCGGATGGTACTGGATTTCAACATCATAGTCAGCCACATACTCCAACCATCGCCGTTGGCGCAGATTCAATTCTTTCTGGGTGAAGACATACTTTAAACTCTTATGATCTGTGAAAATCTTGCACTGCGCGCCATATAGCAAATGCCTCCACAATTTCAACGCATAGATCACAGCTGCAAACTCCAGGTCATGTGTAGGGTAATTCCTCTCGTGAGTCTTTAGCTGCCTCGACCCGTACGCAATCACCTTCCCGCCCTGCATCAATACGCAGCCCAGTCCGACATGCGACGCATCCACATATATATCATACTCACTATCTTCAGTAGGCAAAGACAAAATTGGAGCTAAACATAACCTTCTTTTTAGTTCCTCAAAAGCCTCCTCACACTTGCCATCCCATATAAAGGCTGCATTCTTCTGCGTCAACCTGGTCAATGGCGCAGACAAGGTAGAGAATCCCTCTACAAATCTTCTATAATATCCAGCCAAGCCCAAGAAGCTTCTGATCTCTTTGGGAGTAACAGGCCTCGCCCACTCCATAACAGCAGCGATCTTTTCTGGGTCCACCGATATTCCCTCCTTATTAACCACGTGGCCGAGAAAAGAAACTTGAGGCAACCAAAATTCGCATTTGCTCAGCTTGGCGTATAGCTTATGGTCTCTCAGAGTCGCCAAGAGCAGTCGCAAATGTCGATCATGCTCCTCCGCATCTTTAGAGTACACCAAAACATCGTCTATAAAGACAATCACAAACTTATCTAGAAAGTCCTTGAAAACTCTGTTCATCAGATCCATAAAAGCTGAGGGCGCATTAGTCAAACCAAATGACATAACCAAAAACTCGAAATGCCCATGACGAGAGCGGAACGCCGTCCGCGGAACATCTGACTCCCGAATCCTCAACTGGTGATAGCCCGAACGAAGATCTATCTTGGAAAACACGGCACTACCACGCAGTTGGTCAAACAGATCGTCAATCCGAGGCAAAGGGTACCTGTTCTTAATAGTAACCTTGTTCAGCTCTCTATAGTCGATGCATAGTCTCATCGACCCATCTTTCTTTTTAACGAACAGCACTAGTGCACCCCAAGGCGAAGAACTCGGCCTTATGAAACCTTTTGCCAACATCTCATCCAGCTGAATTCGCAACTCTTCCAGCTCTCGCGGGGCCATCCGGTACGGCGCCTTTGCAATAGGACGCGTGCCTGGCTCCAAATCTATAACAAACTCAACATCTCGATCGGGTGAAAGACCGGGAAGATCATCAGGAAACACATCAGAGAAGTCACACACCACATGAATCTCTTCCAAACATGGCACTCTAACAACTGTCCCTACCAGAGAGACCACACAGGCAAAACAGCCAGAATCAAGCAACTTCCGAGCACGCACCGCAGATATGACTGGAGACTCCTGGAGAGAATACCCATAAACGCTCCCTGGCTGACCGTTGTCTTTGACGAAGTCCAAGCGCTTACCCTTACACTGGATAACAATATCGTACCTTGACAACCAGTCCATGCCCAAAATAACATCGAAGTCCTCCAGGTCAATAACCTTCAGATCTGCCTTGGCTAGAAAATCCCCCAACAAAATCGGACAATCAAGGACACCCAGGTCCATAACCACAGAGTCACCAGAGGGGAACTTAACGCAAAAGGCACCACCAACACGATCTAGGCCCAAACTGAACCGCTCCACGAATGCTCTAGCCACAAACGAGTGGGTAGCGCCTGAATCGAAGAGAACACGCGCCCAGCGGTTCTTTACCTTAAATCGTCCTACAAATAGCGCACGCATCTAAGGCAACAAACGATAAAATGAAAACTACAACCAAAAAGGGAACATAACGAAACGACTGGGGAGGAGTCGAACCTGAGATAACCTGGGTCGAAGTCTGCGCTTCGTCTGCCGAAAGCACATTCAGCTTCCCCTTTCCTCTATCCATTAGCTGAGGCGGTGGCAAAGCCTGGAGGGGAACTGGATGCAGAACAGGCTGGAACTGTGGGCACTTTGTCTTGAGATGACCCTTCTGCCCACACTAAAAACAGACCTTATCTTTTAACCAGCAATGGGCAGCCTCATGCCCCTTCCTTCCACATAAGGCACATACCAAGTCTCCTCTGGTAGCACCTTGAATCGCGTGCACCTGTTCCTTCTTCTGCGCTCCCAACCTTTTGAAACACTTCTCAAAGGGGTGGCCTGGTCGGCCACAAAAACTACAAACCTCTTTGTTCTTCTTTCTCGAGACAACATCAGGTTCCTGAGGGCTCTTCCCTCCACCGGACTTCTGCTTATCCTTCCTCAACTGCTGGCCTCTATTCTTGGCATTCTCAATGGCCTCAACTCTCAAGGCAGCTTCAACCACGCTGGCATAACTGACTGCTCCGTAGGCATTTGCTAATTGCTGAATGTCGCTTCTTAGTCCACCCAGAAATCGCTTAACTCGGTCTCCTTCAACACTCACCAGACCAGGAGCAAACCGACCCAACTTACTAAACTCAATCTCATACTCACTAACCGTGAGTTTCCTTTGCTTCAAATGGAGAAAGTCATTCATCAGCTGGTCCCTCTCAACCGAAGGCAGAAACTTACTCAACAACATCACTTTAAATGACTCCCAAGAGCATCCTGCCACCAAACTCTCTTTCTCCCTTAGCCACCAATTCTTTGCTAAGCCCTTGAGCTGGTAGGCAGCGAGCATCACTCTCTGATCGTCTGTAATCCCTAAGTAAGAGAACATCTCCTCAATGGTAATCAGCCAGTCATCCAAAATCATGAAATCTGTCTGCCCATCATAAGTAGGGGGCCTAAGCCGCTGAAACTGGGATATGAACGCCATCTCTGGGGGCACCACAACCAAAGGCACGGGAGGAGCAGGAGGGGCAGGAACAGCTACCCCCTCAGCGGGGTCCGGAACTCTCGGAGTCTGTCCCGCCACCACTGCTACAAGGGACTGAATCTGAGCCTGCATTGCCACTACCTGCCTCGATAAGGCCTCATTACTCTGCCGTAGGTTTTCTACCAACACCTCGCTCTGCGCTCCTGACGTCTCACCCTCGGATTGGGGGGTCGATCTCGTCGCAGGACGTTTCGCCATCCTATAATCGCACAAGCTTTAGACAAAATCTAGCCCAACAGCTAGAACAAAACTACCCGGTACAGACAAACACACTTAAATATGAACTTCAACTGCAAAACTTGCTCTGAGAGTTGTTTTTACCATGATGATGTTATGCTTAACCATACTAACTCATATGCCTAAACCATGAATGCATGTATTTGTATTCTTTTTGACTCAAAATCATGTGTGTACATATGTCATCTTGCAAATCTTTAGCTTGGTACGTTGTGCTTATGAAATGTTATGCTATGCATGATGTGCTATGCATTCTAAAAAAGCCTTAATGCATGCCATGGGCGGCGTACACATGAAAATGTTATGCATCCCATACTACATAACATTCCCATGCAACGAAAAAAGAAAATGTGCTAGCCGCATTCATGTGGTGAGGTTATGCATCCCATACTACATAACCCTCACATGTTGCCTCCTATGGTGGATCCATATACAAACACATATTATGCATCTCATACTACATAATATGCCCCGTATACTTCTTTATGATCATGAGTGTACTGTTCGTGCTTTAGCCAAGACGTGCTGATGACATATCGGTGTGTGTATGGTATGACGCTAACCACTAATGCAAACAAGGGAAAGGTTGCCCGACCATTTGTCAAGCAACCTCCCTCTGATACCAACTGTAACAACCCGCATTTTCTCAACGATAAAATCGTATCAGAGCAAGAGAAAACACGTGTCGTGATGCCACGTCGTGTAGGGGATAACTACACACGTTCAGGCAAAGCCCCAGACCTTAGATTTTAAGGAAAATCGTTGATTAATGTAAAAGAAAACCAGTTATGTTGAATGATCGTATCCCTCGGCACGGTGGATCAGCTAGTCCACAATTAAAAGTATATTTATACGCAGCAGAAAATACTTTGGTTCAATTAAGTTGATACCCTAAATGAGCATAAGTGTCCCCGAGGGACAACTCATGGTATACACGACTCTAAAATGAATATAATATATATGAAAGATAGTCTTTTACGCTAAGGAAATATAGTGTCTTTGTTTTATAAATATGTTATGCATGAGATACATATAATAATGCTTTTAGGGTTTAAAATATCTAACATGCAACCTAGCATAAATCCTTCTCAGAAGCAAGTAACCAACCACAAATAGGCAAAAGATAGCAGTTTAAGTTCATACCCAGCATCACAAGAAGCCACCAGTGGGCGCCAACAATCTGACACGAACCCACGGGTGAGTATGTATGTCCATACAGAAAGGTAAAGAACTACCTCACAAAAACGGGGATCAGCTATCTCAGCTACCCAAGAGGCCACCAACAAGCCCCTCCAAAAGAACTAGCCGCTGAACCGGCTACAACCTGGACCTGAGGCATTCAAGAAAGAAACACCTAAGCAAGAAAATAATCAAAAGGTAAATAGTGCATTAGATTTATGAGCAAATAAAAGGGTTTACCAACCCGGCAACAAAATGCTATAAGCAAAAGAAAGGGCATGACAGTAAGGAAAGAGCACTGTCTAAAACACAGCATAGCACACCAAGTGCGAGCAAATAAAAGCAATATGTCCTACAAAAGAGTCTGCAACAGCAACAAGACATATACATATATGCCAAAAGAAAGAGCCACAGAATAGGAAAGGAACTAACAGTCCTAACACGTGGGTTAATGACGGTGGTCAAAACATGGATCTGAA
This sequence comes from Platanthera guangdongensis, assembly GCA_039583875.1. Classification (NCBI taxonomy): domain Eukaryota; kingdom Viridiplantae; phylum Streptophyta; class Magnoliopsida; order Asparagales; family Orchidaceae; genus Platanthera; species Platanthera guangdongensis. The sequence goes on from CM077160.1 coordinate 133,140,423, forward strand.
TACATAACCAAAACCAGATCCAAAAAGGGCTAAGGGGTCAAACAGTGGCAGCACTAGGGTCCCACACACGCCAACCCAAACCGGGGCAAAAAGGCGGTGGCCACAGCTCTCCACATAAAACCACCCCTCCAGAGGCCACCAAAACTCCACCACCTGCCACAACCCAAGAGTCGGCATGCAAAAAATTAGTCGAACACCCAATACCACCCCCTAGAGAAAGGGAAAAGTCATACTAACAAACCTAAGGAAACACACGAACCCAAGACAGAAACGTCAAGCCCTCTCGACGCGGCGTTGAGTAAGCTCCACTTACTTGACGCCCAAAATACTTAGCCGCAAATCCTACGCTGGATGACGGCGTTGAGTGAACTCGGCTCACTCGACGCTGTCAGCGCTTTCCACTTTGGGTAAACGTAAGTTTTAGTTAAAACCGCAGCCTAAACTCTCTCAACGCGCAAAAACAGAGAGTTGGAAATTTAATCCCAACCCTCCCTTCCATCCTAACTACTCGGGACTACCGCAACTAAACCTAAACTACCACTACCGCAGCCTCACCCTAACTCTAGCTACCAACTGTACACCAAACCTCAGACAAAAGAGAGAACATTGATTTAATTGTAAAAAAAGCAATGAAGCAGCCCATGGCTGAAATGAAGGAAAAAGGCATCCTATTGCTCTAACTTTCTAAGGAGGAAAAATAAAGAAAACAGAAGTTTTGCACAGGAAAAGAAAGCAGAGTAAAGGTTAGAAATAAATTGGCAAGGGCAAGGGAGCCACTTGCCTCTACCTCCAGGAAAAACAACAGCTAACACCACAGCTTGGCACCGGCGACAAGATCGGCCACCTAGAAGACCAAAACTGAAATTTGAGGAAAAAGAAAAGAAATCAGATATGCTCCAACTCCTAGAATCAACCCTAAATCAAGAAAAACTTACATGAGAGGGAAGATCTAGACGAGAGCAAGCCAAATCCGCTATCACACAAGAAAAACGAGCTTCCTCCCGCAAACACCGGCCAAAACACCACTGCCTCCTCTCAAAACCCTTCTGCTGGAAGCTCTCCAGACTCGGGAACGATGAAAACGAGGAGGAAAAACGGTTCACGGCAACAAAAGATGCTCTCAGGAGAAAAAGTACGGAACACGCCCCAGACACGCCCGTGACACGGTCCAACACGCCCGTGTCACGGGGCGTGTACTTACACACTCGACGAACGTCGATCTCCACTCGACGAAAACACGGGACACGCCCCAGACACACCCGTGACATGGCCCGACACGCCCGTGTCACGGGGCGTGTACTCACACACCTACCCACTCGACGAACGTCGATCTCAGCTCGACGAAACAGGTGACACGCCCTGTGACACGCCCGTGTCACAGGCCGTGTACCAACTCAAACACCCCTTCGACGACCGTGGAGCGCCGATCGTCGAACAGAGAGACACGCCCCGTATCACGCCCGTGTCCGATACAACACGCCCGTGACACGGCCGTGTTCTCACTAAAACACCGTCTGACGACCATCGAGCGCAGCTCGACGAACCGAAGGGGGACACGCCCTGTGACACGCCCGTGTCACAGGCCGTGTTCCTACCAAAAAAACCCCGTCGACCAAAAATTCGTCGACCAGAGAAAAGAAAGCTCTACCCGAGCACGACACGCCCTGGGTCATGCCCGTGACCCAGGTCGTGTCACCCAAACTTTCACAAAAAGAAACCTGCTAACTCCTAGCAAAAAAAGACAAGGCACCAGCCTACAAGCTCGGCCACATCAGGCCACGCACAGCACATCAAACATTACAGCTAACAAAAACAATCGTCGAAACGACGCGAAAACGATCGATCCCGGATTTCGACCAAAACTCGCACCGCAGCTAAACACCCAAGCTACGAAAACAACTGTGAGGTCGAAAACAACATCCGACGATCGCACGCTCGGGCTAACACCTCCCGAAGCCAAAACACAAGCATTTTCCTAAGAGACCCAACCGAGTCACCAAAAATAGACTCCGGCTAGCTGGGGAAACTTGCCAACATGCTACAACCAGGCTACACCAGGAACCTAAAGAGCTAAGTGAAAGAAATTGTACCTAATCACCTAGAGGGGGGTGAATAGGTGACCTTATCTTTTTAAACTTTTAGGCAGATTATATCATAGAATTATAAATACTTCTTCACAGCAATTCAGCACAGCAATCACAGAATCACACACACACACAGAGTACACATAGTTTTATAGTGGTTCCCCAAGGTTTGGGTACATCCACTTTCCCCCTTCGCCTATCTAGTAGTGTACTAAATTTGGCCAAACTCCTCCACTATACCTCTGATCTTACACTCAGAACCCCAATCAGGTTCCTACAGCTCAGAGTGATCCCACTCCTACAACTCAGGCTCAACAGCCCTACCACTCAGTCTTCACAAAGACCTACACTCAGCCACAAGGCCTACACTCAAAGAAATGAATCTCCTACACTCAGGCACACAGGCCCTACCACTCACCCTTTATAATTTCAGGCTTACAACTCAGATCCCTAAGGATCCTACAAGAAATTAAGAATACAATGTATATAACCTCAACTCAGAATAAGAGAGAAGAGTTGACAGGTTTCTTGATGAGTTCTTGGAAGAACTCTGCTGAGATCAACCTCCCTTGGCTTCCTTCAAAGCTTCTTGAATGTAGAACACAGTAGGGTTGATTCTCTATGCAGCTGATCTTCAATCACTGCAGCTTAAGATTCAGATCTAAGTCTGAAACTTTCTTCACAGCCTGGTTCAACAACTGTCTTCTTGGAAGGAGCTCTCTCTCTCCAACTACTTAAATCTTCACTTGAATTGATTCTTCAATGAATTGCTTGATCTTCTTCTCAATCACTTAATCTACTTCTTCTGTTGACAGAATGTGCCTTTATATAGGCCTTCTTCATGGTGACCGGCTGAACCGGTTTCTAACGACTTTCTGACAACTCTGACAGTTGCAGTAGACCGGCTGGAATGACAACTGTCATGTCATCCAGTCACTTCTTGAAATATCTGTAACTGTCTGAAAGTGTCGAGACAGTCTGTCTTTAAGTGTCGACACTTATAGACTAAGTGTCGACACAAGTTGACTAAGTGTCGACACTAGCCTTTATGGTGTCGACACAACTCCTTGTGTTGTAGAATTTACTTCTCGACACAGCTTCTTCAGAATGTGTCGACACTGATATTGTGTGTCGACACAACTCCTTGTTCTTCAGTACTTAGTTGAATTCTGCTAAGTGTCGACACAACTCCTTTGTGTCGACACATCTTCTTGTGTTGAACTTGTTCAGTGTCGACACCTCTTCTTGGTGTCGACACATACCTTCTGTGTTGATACGTTTGCTGAGTGTCGACACATCTCCTTTGTGTCGACACTTGTACTTAGAATTTGTTGAACTTTGCTGAGTGTCGACACTTTCTTCATGTTTTGAGTCTTCTGCTGAGTGTCGCCACATTCTTTAATATGTCGACACTTGTACTTGGACTCTGTTGAACTTTGCTGAGTGTCGACACAGCCTCCAAGTGTCGACAATTTCTGATGTCGACAAAGTTCCTCTGGGTGTTGACACTCCTTCTAAGTGTCGTCATTGCTTCACTGGACATTTCTTCATTGAGTGTCGACACAGCCTTTTTGTGTCGACACTTTCCTTCTGGTGTCGACTCTGCATTCCTAGTGTCGACACAATTACTCCAAGTGTCGACACTGCTTCTCTGGGTGTCGACACAAGTCTTCTTAAGTGTCGACACTTTTCTTCTGGGTGTCGACACATGGACTTAGAAACTTTTCAGTTGTCCCTGCAAATACTTAGAAACTTCTCTGGGCCGGAAATGCGTCATCGTAACGCCAATCCAAGAGCAAACAAAACAAAGAAAAACCGGGGGCGTTACACTCAATGCCATCGGTTAAAATGTAAATTCTAAGTTAAAAGCATTGAGTGTGCTGAATACACTCAACGCGGCGTTGAGTGTGCTGAATACACTCAACGCCATCCCGTAAAATTCTGTTTAAGTATAAAAGCGTTGAGTGAGTGTTATACACTGAACGCAGCGTTGAGTGAGCTGGATACACTAAACGTCATCTTGTTTTTTGGTTGGCGTCGAGAGCGTGGACTGCACTCGACGCGGCGTCGAGTATACTCAACGCTTTTCTATGGACTTAGATTTATTTTTGTTGATTCATGGTATACCACCAGTAGGCTAGTTTTGCTAAATAAAATTAGTCCAGTGCCAGCTGTTTTAGTCAAGTTTGGTCTTAGGCCAATTCTTTTTTGGGGGATTTATTCCTGCATTTATTGTGGGAGAAGTCCAATGTTTGGTTATGGGTTTTTTGTGTCTTGGATATGATTGCCGGTATTTTGGCAGATCTTTTGACCCTAATGGGTTTATGACTGTGGGTGTGCTGGTGGAGGTTTCCCCCCACAGGTGCCGTTTTTTTCCCGGTTTGGGAGTGCTAAGATATAAGACCTCCTTTCCTTGGGCTCTTGTGAAGTTTTATTGTGGGTGTGTCGGCGGAGGTGTCTCCCCCCACAGGTACTAGATTATGCCAGTGAGTTTGCTCACTAATATTGAGCCGACCTATTTCTTACTTTTATATACTTACTTGTATATGCATCTTATGAAGCTTAGTTCTTTATTGCACATGGTGCAAGTACCTTACCCTTGGACTTGATAAGTTTATCGTTTACCACGATTTTTATTTTTATATTTGTTTGAGGTTTTGTCAGCTAATCTTGGATTTGGGGTTGGTAACCCTTTCGTCTCCTTGTTTATTGCCTTTACTGACCTTCCTATCACCACTTGTATATTTTACTGAGGTATTTTTTCTTGTGAATGTCTCAGGATTGGAGCAGTAGCCAGTTCAGCGGGTAAGAGTTTTGGATTTAGGCTGGTGTTCTGCAGCTGTCTATTCTTCACCCGTTGTGAGGTAGTTGTTGTTTACTTTTCCTTTAGTTCAGACATACATTGTTTTGGTGTGTTTGTGTCAGGTTGTTGACGCCCCCATGATTTTGTTTAATGTTAAGTACTGGCTAGCTCCTAAGTCACTTTTGTAGGATTTATTGGTTCTTACTTTCTCTTTGGGAGGTTTTATGCTAGGTTGCATGTTAGATATTTTAAAAGTGTAAAAGTATCATTTCTATTACCACATTCATATCATCTTTTAAAGCTAATGTCATCATATTTTAACTAGTGTACAAACTATTTCTCTATTTATATTAAAAAAACTTAGAGCTATGCATTGCATAAGTTGTCCTTTGAGATGTTTATGCTCATGTAGAGTGTTAATCATTGTAAATAAACTATTTTTCCGCAGCGTATAATTATGTCTTTACTTGTGGAATAGTGATGCACTGAACTTAGGGATACGACTAAGTAATTTAACTTAATTAGATTTTCTTCATAAATACTTATGAATTTCATATAAAATGTGGAGTTGGAGTCTTTCCCGAGCATCTGCAGTTATCCCCTGCATGACGTGACATCACGACACATGTTTTCTATTACTCTGATATACACTTAAATTCAGAGAAAATGCGTGTTGTGACAGTGCATGTGCGGGCTAATGCAGAGACCACATGACTGCAAGCACAAAAATGCACGTGACTGCATTTAGGTCTGAAGGGCCAAGCGAATGCAAGCGATTGGGAGAGCACGCGCGAGGTGCGTGTGTTCATGTTGGCGTGAATTATGTGCGGTCATGTATCGTAAGTTGTTTATGGGATCATGCATAGTGCTTCTGTTTGGATGCAAGTGCGTGTTGTGTGCGCATATTTATGAGCTTTGCATGCATTGCACGCGTATTTAAACTTCGTGTGCATCTTGAGCGCACAGTTTTTGATTTGGAGTGCGCTTTGTGTGCTTGTGTTTTTTTTGTGCACCGCATGCAGATTTTGATTTAGGGCGTGTGGTTTTTGATTTTGTGTGCGTGACTTTAAGGGCGATAGCATTAGAGATATGTGGGTGGAATGATTTTCGCACATGGTCTTGGAAAGGAGCGGACTCTCATTGATCGGAGAACAATAGGTCATTCGATGGGTATCACGAGCTTTGTTTGAAGAGCGGTGCTCCTTTTAAAGTAGAGTGGGGGAGCGCAAAGGCGCACGTGAATGTGATGTGAAGTTATGTGCTCGTGATCATGCTGGGATGTTGCCCTAATTGCATGCTTGTTGCTTGGTGTACGCACCAGAGGTAATTTTTGTACTTGTCGGCACGTTTCCTTCAGGTAGTTGCTACTATTTTTTAGCGCGCTAGCATGAGGTAGTTGTTGTAATTTGTTAGCGTGCTGGCTGAAGGTAGTTGTTGTAATTATTAGCGCGCTACCCGATGTTAGTACCAGAGATTGCTGCTGTAGTAGTTGTAATTGTTAGCGCGCTACGCAGTGTTGGTACCAGAGGTAGCTATTGTAGCAGTTAGTACACTGTTTGATGTTGATACCAAATATAGGTATTGTAGCAGTTATAATTGTTAGTGCACTACCCGGTGTTAGTACTAGAGGTAGCTGGTGTAGTAGTTGTAATTGTTAGTGCGCCACCCATTGTTGGTATTGGAGGTCATTGTTGTAGTAGTTAGCACACTACCCTGTATTGGTACTCTAGGTAGCTGCTATAGAAGCTGTAATTGTTAGCTCGCTACCAAGTATTATTACCATATGTATAGCTATACCAGTTACTGCGCTACCTAGTGTTGGTACTAGAGATAGCTATTGTAGCAGTTGTAATTATTAGCACGCTACTCGGTGTTGGTACCCGAGATAGCTGCAGTGCGCTGTCCGATGGTGATGTTAGAGGTAGTTGATGTAGCAATTACCTGATGTTAATACCAGAGGAAGTTGTTGTAGCAGTTGTAATTGTTAGCATGTTTCCTAGTGTTGGTACCAAAGGTAGTTGCTGTAGCAATTAGCGCGCTACCTGGCGTTGGTACCGAAGGTAGCTGCTGTAACAGGTAGTGCGCTACCTGGTGTTGGTACCATATGTAGTTGTTGTAGCAGTTGTAATTATTAGTGTGCTACTCGGTGTTAGTGCTAAAGGTAGCTGCTGTAGAAGCTAGCACACTACTTGGTGTTGGTGCTAGAGATAATTGTTATAGTAGTTTTTATTGTTAGTGCACTACCCGATGATATCAGAGGTAGCTGTTGTAGCAATTAACACACTACCTAGTGTTGGTATCAGAGATAGTTGTTGTAGTAGTTGTAATCGTTAGCATGCTACCCAGTGTTAGTACTGGAGGTAGCTGGTGTAGTAGTTAGCGTGCTACCTAGTGTTGGACCAGAGGTAGCTGCTGTGGCAGCTGTAATTTGTAACACGCTTCCATGTGTTGGTACTAGCGGTAGCTACTGTCGCAGTTAGCCCTACCTGGGATTGGTACCAGAGGTATAACACCCCATCTTCGATGGTTAAATAATCGAAATACCAAATCAAGTGGTTGCAGAAAGATAATGTGGCGCGGCAGGAGTTACCGCTGGTGGTAGCCTTTTTACCTGGTTAAGTCGACATGGACTGTGTCGACGAGATTTGTCAACTAGAGATATCGCAGCGCAATAGCATCTACCGCAGCACGGTAGCTTGTTTTCTTGGTTGAGTCGACACAGACTTTGTCGACAAGAGAGATTCGTTGACAGGATAAGTCGACTAGAGATATCGATGCGCGGTAATCTCTACCGCCCCGCGGTAGCTGTCGAACCCAGATTATTTAATTTGTGATTTTGGTCATTGGATCCCTTTGGATCTTGATCTAAGGACCCAGATCAACTCGCCCTTAAACCCCAAAACTACAGAGCACCTCCAACTTCCTTATTTCTATCTTATTCATGCGTTTTGCGGCTAGGGTGAGCGAGAGAGAGCAGATGAGGAAGGTGGAGATTCCACCATTGGAGAAGCTTTGAAGCTCCAATCTGCGTTCTGAGGCCGACAACGCGGAGAGGGCTCTAAGGCACTCGTGTTCATCTGTGCACTTCAATCTCTCCACAACGAGGAGGAACTTTCATAAGATAGTTACATTTCTCCTCACGGTCTTTGGATGTGTGCATGTCATCTTCTATTTTCATGATTTGTTTTTTGCATTTTTGGCACTGAATTCCTCAAATGAGAGGGATTTGGATTGTCTTGGGTCAATGAGAACCACTGGGTCAATTGAGTCCATCTGCGACATGATTGCATTAGAGATTCGTTTCGTTAGCGGATTAGACATGGGGGGTGAAGCCAAACCCGTGACCGGTGGTCTGATTCGATGATGTTTGTTTGACGCGCATTTAGGGCTCGTGCTAGACATGTGATTGCAACAAAGATGTCGTTGTAATGCCCAAATTTTGTTAAATTTTGTTAGGATACCAAATGTTGAATTTAGGGCGAGGAATGCGCATGACGATTGTTTGGAGGGATTATGATGTTCACTTGTATGCTAAGGCGTGACTTCATCTCTGTGATCAGTTGACTAGCCCCGTAATATGGAAATTCACATGTGGAGGGCGTCTCAGCGAGATAAGTCCCCTTATGTGAAACTGATGAGAATGACTATGCTTATGGACAAGCTCGATGTTGTATCAATGTACGGGTGGGGTGTAATCTAGAATTCTTAGAATCAGATGTGTTGGTTTGGTGAAATTGACGAGAATGAATATGCTTATGAACAAGCCCGATGGTGCGAGTATACATGTCCGAGTGGGGTCAAGGTAGAGTTCTTAGAATCGGTTATGTTGGATTGGTGAAATTGACGAGAACAACTATACTTATGGACAAGCCCGATGATATGAGTATCCATGTGCGAGTGAGGTCTAAGCTAGAGTTCTTAGAATCATTTGTGTTGGTTTGGTGAAACTGAAAAGAATGACTAAGCTGATGGACAAGCCCGATGGTGTGAGTATCCATATGCGAACGAAGTCTCAGCTAGAGTTCTTAAAATTGGTTGGTATACCGTTAGGGGTGTAAGTACCCCTGTGTTATTGTGACAAGATGATGATTTGACGATGTGCTAGTCGCATACACTCGATAGGGTGTCTTGGGTGAAACCCGAGTTGCATACATATCACATTGAAAGACCCCTTCTTGCTCAACAAAGAAATGTGTTTGATGCTTGTGACATATATACAGTTAACTTTGTATACATGTTTATATGTTTTTTTTCATTTGCATTTGAAGTGTTGAATTGCAGGGTGATGAAGTACCCCATGGTCGGTTAGGACAACCTGCAGGAGGGGGTGTTGTTATGTTTTTATGGTCAGCCATGGCTGACCCTTGTACCGCTTCTTTTGTGTTGGTTTTAGGGCAAAGATCGCACGTTGGAGCTAGATCGCCGGCCAAAAGACCTAAATCTCATGAAGTGTTCCTCCTTCTGTTTTACTGTTTTTTCTTTGCATTATTCCGGCTTGCATGCCGAGGTAGCCTTAGAGTTTTGCTACTCCTATTTTATTATGTTGTATTGTTGATTTGGATTCTTGTTTTGTAAGGCCATAATGTCGGACCTCTCCTATATAGATGTGGACAACTTCCGGGTGTTTGATTTGTTTCTGCTGTGTGTACTTGTGTTTGTGTTGGGAAATATTCTTTTATCACCTTTTAAATCTAAAGCTATGGTGACTCTATGTTGTGGCCCGACCGGATCCATTATTATATAATTATTGCAGGGGAGGTGTTACAAGAGATAGCTACTGTAGCAGTTGTAATTGTTAGCCTGTTACCCGATGTTGGTATCGTAAGTAGCTGTTGTAGCAGTTAGTGTCACACTCTAGCCTAGTAAGCTCGAATTAATGATGCGGAAACCGTAATATGATTTGGATCTTTTATAGTACACAAGCAAGAGCAAGAAATAAACACATTTTATTGATATTATAATATTTACATGTACAACTTGTCATACATGCGTATCTCTTGTTTTTACATTTTTACATACTACATAATATAAAGTTGTCTTCCTGGCAGTGCTCTACTGCCCGCATCTTTGTAGGTACCTTAAACATTAATAGGTTGGTAAGTATCTTTACTTGCTCACCTATGAAAGAATAACACAATAATTATGTTTGCAATGCGCATTATACAAACAGTGTAATATAACAAAACTAGTATACAATTAAGCTCATCAATATATATCTCCTTATCCTTTTTTGAAATATATTTTTCGCATAGAAAAATAATTCATTTATTATTTAGCGTCTATAGTACGCCGTTTGGCCTAACTAGAGGCTCACTGTCTTTTCAGGCTCAGTTGAGACCCAACATGTCCTGCGGATAATAAATCTACCACAAAAGTTTATCTTACACAATTTGTGTTCGGGACTAAACCACAAAATTATCTTTAGGGAGTGCTACTTCCTTCAATTTGTATGTCAGCGGACAAGACCACAAAACGGTCTTTAGAGAGCATTATCCTCTTATATCCTCATGAGCCAAGCACTGGGCTAATATACTATTGTACATTACAACACGATATTGTAATAATGTTCATAGTAGGCATCATATTGCAAAATCGCATCTTAAATTATCTTTATCTGTGGAAAATCGATCAATTTTTACCCGGTGGTTAGTTTAGTTGTAAAACACCACAGTGGACTAATTTTATAATAATATCGGTCCGACCTTACAATACTTCCACGTGCATATTTATTTTCATTAATATTATAATCATTTCCATAATATCATGCATCGACGGATCTCAAATTATCAACATTGGTCACATAGTATAGTTGTAAAAGACCCTACGTAACTGAAATCATATTGGCTGGATCTCATGATAATTCAACATGTATTAATAAATCATTAAATATTTTATTCCTACACGATAATTAGCATAATATTTTTCATATTATCAATGTGCATGCAATCTGCAACTCGGGGACTCATTATCACTAGAATACAAGCGTCTCGATCCTTCATCATGCCTAACAAGTTATCATAGTTATTTCGGCAGCATTTAGGTATAAATATACCCGCGAAAGCTACAAAAATTATAACAAGCGAGACATAAACATTGCAATGTTTTCCATCAACTTTAATCTTCACGCTCTCAAATTTGAGATATGAACCTCCTCTTAGCAAGGTAGACACTTTGACAGAAATTCGACAATACTCTAACAACACGCCAACAATTAATTGTGTGACGACAAGAAAATATTATTTTGGTGTCGCTTTCTCAACATCTAGGATGGCTTCGACACGAGCTGAGGCCAAAAACTGGCCCTCAAGCTCCTCCCAAAGATTCCCCGAAAGTACGGTAGCAAACCGAAACATTTTCTCTCCTCTCTCTCACCTTATCTCTTGATTTTTTGGTGCTTGGAAGGGAATTAGAATGAGTAAAACATCACATCTCATAGGTATTTATAAGAGCTTCAAAACACCATCAAAATCGTCTCAATTCGAGTTCGGGAGCTCCAAGAAACACGAAAAAAACCCTCAATGGACAAAATGTCACATTCAGTCTCCTGGATGGGCGACACGTAAACCGTACATGCGCTACGTGGTGCCCATCCAAGTAGGCGCGTGATGGGCACACACAGGAGCGTTCACAGCCTGTGCCTTGGGCCAATGGTGGGTTGTTGCGTTGGCCGGTGCGTGGCTCCCGTGTGGCTAGCGTGTGCCCAAGCGCGTAATGCAGTTATGGGGCCACCATGGGGGCTGCAATGTGGTACTTTGTGGTAGCCACGTAGTGCCAGAGTCCGCCACGTGGCGTCATCTTGCTGATTTGGTCATTTTGTGTCCTTTTTAGGTCCCGAAAAATTACGAAAATACCTGCTATAGGGTTTCTCGACGTTCTGGCCCCGATTATGACCTCCGTTTTTCGAAATTTCAAGTAATAATTGCCCAAATTGTACTATTTCCGCATGTGCCCCAATTTTAACAAATAAAATATTGATTTTAATAGATTTTGATATTTTGAATCTATTGACAGACCCAATTTCTCGAAATTCGCACCGGCTGCACTGAAAAATCACACTTTTTCTCACAAACTCTGCTTTTGACAAATGATATGTCGATTCATATGTATATCGACATTCTGAGTCCAGTTGCAGACCCAATTTCTCGAGATTCATGGTGGTTGCTCAAAATTTGTGCTGGGTGCACAATAAATGCACTTTTTCTCACGAACTCCGATTTCGACAAATAATATGTCGATTCATATGTATTTCAACCTTCTGAGTCCAATTATGGAATCTATTTTCTGAGATTCGACTTCATTTGATAATTTGAATGCATGAACATAATTATTAATCTATAATCAATATTATTTGATGATACTCATGATTAAGTTGTTATGTGGTATTACAGTTAACGCGCAACTTGGTGTTGGTATTGAAAGTATTTGTTGTAACATGTAGTGCGCTACCCGGAATTGGTACTAGAAAAAGCTGCTGCAATAATTGTAATTGTTAGTACGCTACCTGGTGTAAGCACCAGAGGTCATCCCTCGGGTTGTGAGCTAGCTGCTTGACGTAAGCACTAGAGGTTGTTGCTTGGTTTTGGCGTAAGGGGGCTTCCCCCTCCTTATCGGAGGTTTGTGAGCTCGTTACTCAGTGTCAGCACCAGGGGTCATCGCTGAGCGGGGGGGGGGGGGGGGGTACTCAATTTTTGGCATAAGAGAGACTTTTCCCTTCCTTACCGGAGGTTGGTGAGTTCGCTACTCGTTGTCGGCATCGGAGATCACCGCTCGGGTGATCTCGCCACTCGGAGTGGGGGGCACCAGAGGACGTTGCTCGGTTTCTGGCATATGAGGGGATTTCCCCTTCCTTACCGGAGGTTAGTGATCTCACTACACAGTGTCGACAATGGAGGTCATCGATTGGGTGAGCTCGCTACGCGGCGTGAGGGACGTCGAAGTTGGGTACTCCGTTTTTGTCATAGGAGGGGATTTCTCCTTCCTTACCGGAGGTTGGTGAGATGGCTACTTGGTGTCGACACCGGAGGTCGTTGCTCAGGTGAGTTCGCTACTCAGCTCATGGGGAACCTGAGGTTTGTGCTCGATTTCTGCCGTAGGAGGGGCTTTCCCCTTACTTACCGGAGGTTGGTGAGCTTGCTACTCAGTGTCAGCACTAGAGGTTATCGCTTGGGTGAGCTCTCTACTCGGCGCGGGGCGCCGAAGGTCGGTGTTCGGTCAGGAGAACCCAGTTCCCAGCCGATCGCATATGGGTAGGGGGAGGGGCATGCCCTCCACAGCTGTAGGGCGCATGCTCGCTGCTCGGCATAAGAACCAAAGGCCACCGCTCGATTATGTGCTCATTGCTTGGCTTTAACACCAGAGGGCGTGGCCTTACCCTTTTGAGATTTGTTTCTAGCTGTGAGGATGATGGATGTGAAAGTTTATAGTTGTCTACCTAAATCACCTAGGGGGGTGAATAAGTGAATTGTGCGTCTTTTTGCGGAATAAAAATTACAAGCCAATGCACAGATCTATCTACCAATCAAACACAGACGAGGCAAAATGTATAGTGGTTCCCCAACCTTGGGTACATCAACTTTCCCTCATCGATCTAGCAATACACTAGACTCAGCTATTCCACTATCTCGGATTGAAAATCAATCCTACCCTCGGAACAACGTTCCTACAATCTCGATCCACAAAACGGATCTACACTCGGAAGGTAAAACTTCCTACAATCTCGGAGACAAAAGCTCCTACATTCGGAGAAATTTCTCCTACAATAATGAAATAAATTTTGTATAGAAATAGAAACAGTGATTCCTTATTCAGATCTGCAACAGTCGACCAGAAATTTCTTCTTCTAGGCTTTGCGGATTTATCAGAATGATGAAGAGAAATCTCGAGAAGAATGAATCTGAACCTTCTTGGCTTCTCACGATCGATCTAATTAGAGGATGAGGAGTTGAGTGAATCTCGATCTGGAGAGCCTTCTTGATCTGAATCCCCAAAAGATGAAACCCTAGCCGGTCGGGAATCAGCGACGGCGGCGGCGGCAGATTTTGTTTCTTGGAGAGAGAAAGAGGAGACAGAAATTCTTGAGAGTGCGGCTGCAAAACTTCTTAGAATAATCTTCTTAGAAAAATTAGGGTTTGTCGATTTAGACAAGACCTTTTATAGGATCAGAAAAGATTAGACATGATTAAGTCATTATGAGAGACACGTGGACCAATCACGTCAAAGTTTATGAATAAGACCATTAGTCTGGACTTAACGAATTTTTCTAAAAAGTCAAAGTAAAATACTCGAGATATACAAGTCTACTCGAGTACATGCAGCACTACTCGAGTAGGTAGAAGATGACTACTCGAGTATATAAGAAAACTACTCGAGAGAGTATGAGATAATTACTCGAGTACATGGAGTCAACTACTCGAGTAAATAAAAAGAAAAAGAAAATCAGCTACTCGAGTAACACGAATAACATACTCGAGTACCTAAGTACTTACACGAGAGGTGGAGTAAATTACTCGAGTAAAAGAAATACTACTCGAGTATAAGAAATACTACTTGAGACAAAGACTTAGAAAATTTCTGGAACAGGAAAACTGTATTACTCGAGTATAGAAGATGAATTACTCGAGACAAATAGAACTACTCGAGTATATAAGATGACTACTCGAGTAATTCACTTAGAGAAATTTTCTGAAATGGAATCATGGATTACTCGAGTATAAACACTAAACTACTCGAGTAGTAGATGAACTACTCGAGACAAATGGAAGTACTCGAGTATATAAGATAAAACTACTCGAGACAAAAAATAAAACTACTCGAGTATTATACAAAGCTACTCGAGTATTTAACTTGGAAAATTTTGAGAAGAGAATTTCTGTAAAACCCGAGAGGAGAAAAGAAACTACTCGAGTAGTTGTCTTAACTACTCGAGAGCCATAATTGACTACTCGTGATATATCTTAGCTACTCGAGTAGGAGTATTATTACTCGAGTATGAACCCAGTAACTTACTTGAGTAAGTAAAGAACTACTCGAGTACTTTACCTAGGAAAATTTTCTTGACAGATTTTTCTTCTTCTAAGGGATGACCAGCATCAAGTCTTTTCACATAGTCCTAGAGCTTGAATATGAAGTGTATCCCAATAGAGAGACTACACATGAGTCAACACCTTGTAGCACACAATGAGGGATTACACTGTATGGTCCTGTGTTTGGTGACACATTGTAGACTGACATTGGTCTACACTTCCCATAAGATTCCTGCAAACACATAACTCAAACCAAGCATCAAATACAACTTAATTCATCTTAGTTCAAGGATGACTTCATCAAATCTGGGTTAGTGTGGATACAATACCCAACAATCTCCCCCTATTTATAGAAGCCGGAACCCTTTACACTAAGGTGAATTATGGGCATAAAAAGAATGTTAAGTATATAAAGCAGTGTGAGTAAGCAAAAACTATGAAAAGGATAATAAGATCAAAAACTTAGAATTATATAAGTGTGATTATCCAGAAATGTCATTAATAACAAAAAACATTTCCACAACTCATAAGTCCTTTTGGCTAGTTCTGATGATGTTGCCTGTCTTGTTTCTCTTGATGTCTCCTTTGGTAGCTGAAAGGCTTTGAATAATACTTGGGAGGTCTTGAAGGAGCAACAAGATTGTTTCTTTCATATTCTTTGTCATATATCCTCCTTTTGGTCATAGATTTCTCATACAACTCCCACTCCTAGGAACTGTAGTGAATATTTATGCTCTCATGGTAATCCAAAACTAATTTGAGTGTTTCTAGGATAAGGGACTTAGAAGTGGGAGACCAAACCTCAGCATGTTCAGGAGCTGGAGTAGGAATGGACTTGCTTGTAGAAGCATCATCACCATACTTTATTTTCTTTTTGTAAGTCTGAATTTCAGGAGGAGCTTTGAAGAAAATATCTGCAGGATCTTCATCCCAACCCTGAGTATAGGTATCAGGAGGGGCAACAGAATCACCAGGCCTAGGAGAAAAAGTGGGTTGAGGAGCTTGAGCAGGAACATCAGCAGCAGCTAGAGGGTTCTTCATGGCCTAGTCTAGCACCCTTGGCCTTAGCTGAGAATTCAACAACGAATGGAAAAACAGTCTTAGGCTTCGAGAAACTTTCAACAAGTTTCTTTTCAGCGGCGAGTTGTTCTTCCAACTCATTAATGATTTTCTATTTAAGATCAAGGTGCTCTAGAGCCTTCTTATATTCTTCAATAACATTATTGAAGTTTTCTTTGAGCGAGTCAGTCTTTGTGACTTTCTCTCTTAAGATACTCTCTTCAGCTTTGAGAGACTTTATCTCTTTAGCCTGAGTTTTCACGACTCGGCGACATTTGTTGTAAGCCATGATTAACTCCTTATATTGGGCCATGAGTTCTGACTCATCATCAGAAGAGCTATCCTCACAATCATGTTCAGAAACTTCAGAATCAGAAAGAGGAGTGTGAGAATTTACCTTCCCAGTGAACTGTGGCTCTTTTTCATCATCAGTTTGAGCCATGAGCACAAAATAGGCTTCTTCTTCTTCACTCGACTCAGATGAGTCAGAGTCACTAAGAGTCTTGCCCTTTTTGGCCATCAAGCTCTTCTCTGTCCTCTTCTTGTTGTACAAGGACTTCTTTTCCTCTCTTCTACCACCCTCCTTCTTGTGAGGGCAGTCAGCGATGACGTGCCCTGGCTTATTACAACAATAACAAATAATGTCAGTAGAAACATGTTTGTTCTGTTTAGAATTATACTTGTCATGCCTGCTTGAGCCTTTTCGTTGACGATCACCATCGTGTCATGATCTTCTATAGGAGGCATCCTTGCCTTTCCATTGCTTCTTCTTGTTCAGGAATTTCTTGAACTGTCGAGAGAGTAGTGAGAACTCTCCTTCTGATAGTTCAGATCCCGAGGTGCTTGGCTCTGAGGTTTCTTCTTCACTAACTTCTTGTGCTGGAGTAGGAGGAACAACCTTGGACTTCTTAGAGGTGTCTGTCTTTAAAGCAACAGACTTCTTTTTGAATGCAGACCTACTCTTCTCTTCTTCAGCCTTTCCGGTGTTGAGTTGAAGCTCATATGATATAAGCTTCCCGAAGAGATTCTGAGGATCTATCTCGGCCAGTTTTCCAAACTCCCTTATAGCACAAACCTTGTTATCACATTCCTTAGTCAGGGATCTCAAGAATTTATCGTTTAATTCTCCATTAGTGAAGACTCTGCCACAGACCCTTAGCCCATTCACTATCTTGAAGAAATTCTCAAAGGTGTCAGCAATGGTATCTTTGTTTTCTTGTCGGAAAGCTTCATACTTCTGATTAAGAAGGGATCTTCTATCATCCCTCACTTCTTCGGTGCCTTCTATTAAAGTAACTAGAGAATGCCACATCTCCTTCGCAGACTGGCAGTGAATCGGGTTTTGCAGCATTGAATCATCGACTGCACTTGCTATAATATTTTTTGCCTTTTTGTCCAATGAGACAAGTGCAATCTCATCCTTATCTAGATCCATAAGTTTCTTTTAGACTTTCTTAGTTGGATCTATAGTGGAGACGGTCATGGGAATGTAAGATCCTTCTTCAACTATCATGAAGATTCTTGGATCCACAACTTCCATAAAGAACTTGATTCTCTCTTTCCACATGGGAAAATTATTTTTGGTGCACAATGGAAGCTTGACAAAATCTTTAGCCTTGTCCATTTTTTAGTAAATCTCAAATGACAACTATTGAAGGATCTGATTAAGGTGTTAACCTTTTAACGATGAACCTCGCTCTGATACCAATTGAAAGTTTATAGTTGCTTATCTAAATCACCTAGAGAGGGGTGAATAGGTAAATTGTGCGTCTTTTTGCGGAATAAAAATTACAAGCCAATGCACAGATCTATCTACCAATCAAACACAGACGAGACATGATTTATAGTGGTTCCCCAACCTTGGGTACATCCACTTTCCCTCACCGATCTAGCAATACACTAGACTTGGCTACTCCACTATCTCGGATTGAAAATCAATCCTACCCTCGGAACAACGTTCTTACAATCGCGATCCACAAAACGGATCTACACTCGGAAGATGAAACTTCCGACAATCTCAGAGTTGAAAAACTCCTACACTCGGAGAAAAATTCTCCTACAATAATGAAATAAAATTGTATAGAAATACAAACAATGAATCTTGTCAGATCTGCAAGTAATCGGCCAGGATCTTCTTCTTCTAGATTTTTCGGCTTTATCAGATAGGTGAAGAAAACCTCGGCAAAATCAGATCTGAATCTTCTTGACTTTACACGATCGAATAGAGGATGAAAAGTTGAGCGGAAATCTCGATCTGTAAAATCTTCTTAATCTGAATCATCTGAAAATGAAAACCCTAGCCGGTCGGGAATCTGCGACGGCGACGACGACGTTTTTCGTTTCTTGGAGAGAGAAAGAGGAAACAGAAATTCTTGAGAGTACGACTGCAAACTTCTTAGAAAATAATCTTCTTAAAATTTAGAATTGTTTGGGTTTGTCGGTTTAGACAAGACCTTTTATAGGAGAGAAGAAGATTAGCCATAATTGAGTCATTATGAGAGACACGTGGACCAATCACGTCAAAGTTTATGAATAAGACCGTTATTCTGGACTTAATGAATTTTCGGAAAAGTCAAAGTAAAATACTCGAGATGTAACAGACTACTCGAGTACATGCAACACTACTCAAGTAGATAGAAGATGACTACTCGAGTATATGAGAAAAACTACTCGAGAGAGTATGAGATGATTACACGAGTACATGGAGTCAACTACTCGAGTAAATAAAAGGAAAAGGAAATCAGCTACTCGAGTAACAAGAATAACATACTCGAGTACCTAAGTACTTACACGAGAGGTGGAGTAAATTACTCGAGTAAAAGAAATACTACTCGAGTATATAAGAATGAACTACTCGAGTATATAAGAAACTACTCGAGTCATAGACTTAAAAAATTTCTGGACTGGAAAACAGAACTACTTGAGTATAGAAGTTGAACTACTCGAGTATATAAGATGACTACTCGAGTATTTAACTTAGAAAAATTTGAGAAGATAATTTCTGTAAAACCCGAGAGGAGAAAAGAAAACTACTCGAGTAGTTGTCTTAACTACTCGAGAGTCATAATTGACTACTCGGGATATATCTTAGCTACTCGAGTAGGAGTATTATTACTCGAGTATGAACCCAGTAACTTACTCGAGTAAGTAAAGAACTACTCGAGTACTTTACTTAGGAAAATTTTCTTGACAGAATTTCTTCTTCTTCTAAGGGATGACCAGCATCATGTCTTTTCACATAGTCCTAGAGCTTGAATATGAAGTGCATCCCAATAGAGAGACTACACATGAGTCAACACCTTGAAGCACACAATGAGGGATTATATTGTATGGTCCTGTGTTTGGTGACCCATTGTAGACTGACATTGTTCTACACTTCCCATAAGATTCCTGCAAACACATAACTCAAACAAAGCATCAAATACAACTTAATTCATCTTAGTTCAATGATGACTTCATCAAATCTGGGTTAGTGTAGATACAACACCCAATAGGATGAGAAATTCCCAGATAGCCAAGAATGAAGTCTCGCACCCAGGTAGCCTTAATTCATCTTAGTTCAATGATGACTTCATCAAATCGGCGTTTTTCGTTTCTTGTCATGAACCGAACATCCTAGGGGCTGCACAAGAATGAACTTCTGGTGGTAGGAGGAGGATTTGCCACTGATGCACGATCGTTCACGAGGTCTCGCACCTTTGGGCGGGTTGTGATTCAAAATTGGTGTTGGTTGATCGTCGGGCGTGGAGATTGGACCGAGGGTGCATGACTCATAAATTCCTCACTAGTGTGAGCATTTTCTTGATACTTTTCTATGTGGTGCACACACCCTTCCAGGGATGATGGCGCGACTGAGAATTCTTCGGAAGTGACATGTTGCTTACAGGGGGATTGGTTGGAGTTTGATTTGCACGTCCCTCGAGACTGCTCCATCGGTAGTTTGGGAATTTTTCTCTGCCATTGTTGTCAGTTATGAGTACTTGCACAGAATTAATACTAATTTTTAGATCATTTCAGAGTGTTGGGAACACCTTCCCACAGATGGAGCAAAACGGTTGAGGGTTGCTTAGCGCTCCCATAAACTGGAGAAAACAAACCGTCTTAGCTTGATAGTGAGCGAAGTGTGGAAACAGTCAAAAGGACTACCAATAACTGAAGAACGAGATGTTTTACGTGGAAAATCCAGGAAAGGGTAAAAGCCACTTGGCCAGACCTAGTTCTGACAAATCCACAAATTGTAATCGATTATGGGAGTTAGAGTTCAGGAGGATGACATGCCACCGCCCCTTTACAAGTTTCTTGAGAGAAAGTTAATGGTTCATTTGTTTTCGTGATTAGGCTCTGGTACGGGAGCAGACGCCGCCGCAAGGTGGAAAAACAAATGGCGCGTAAAGCAGGCGGTGGCGTGTGCTCCCACCAACATTTGCAAAAATCCATAAATCGCCGTCTCCAACCCAGACATCCCACCTCCGGTTGCTCCCACCCCATTGTTTGCTCCTGCCCCGTCTTCCGCCACCTTTCCAAATGAATTCTAAGTGTTCAGTAGTACTCGTAGGAGCAATTTCTAGAGCCGATAAGTCCCAATCCGAGCAGGAGGAGGATGAAAGAAGAGTCAAATCTTTGCCGGAAAACTTCAGTGCGCGTATTCTTCTTTTTTCTCCATCAATTCAAATGAAGGCCTCATGAACTTTTTATAGCTTTTTCTGGGGGCGCACTGGGAATTGCGCCCTTCTGATGTTGAATGGGCTAATAAGAATTCAATATTTTAGTCAGTTGGATCACTAAAATTTGAAAAATGACGACCATGCCTCTCGGGCGGTTTGGACAACCTGAGTGGTCCGGGCAGGCTTGCCGGCGAGACGTCACTGGCGGCGAACTCTGCCGCACATGTGCCCGGACGAACTTTGCTGCTCGCGCGCATGGGAGTAGGCACGCAGGAGACGGCGCACGACTGTCCACGCAAGGCAAGCGTGTGCACCCACACTTCCCCACGCGCACGCTTGGGGGCGCGCGCTTGAGCCCCGCTTGAGCGTGGGTGTGCGAGTGCTGCTCCGACTGTGACGGGCCTCCCGCGTCAGGTTATTCTTTCGATCGAGGTGAAACCTCACGCGATCGATGTGAACCGTTTTGGGGTGCCGGTCCGATTTGCGAGTTATAAATGCCGGTTTGTCATGGATTTTAGAGGAACCCTATCAATGCCAATATTTTATTAGTTTAGCTTGAAGTCTAATTAAGATAGAAATGCTATACTGACATAAAATAAAAGAGGTAAATTATTTTTTAATCATTCTATTAAAATTATAGTATGAAATAGGCATTCAGCTCTACATCACTGGCTAACACGACGACATTATCTTTCAAATCAATAAAACTTAGCAAAGATTAGTAAAAAAATTATTTTAAATTTAGCATAAAGTTGAGATTAATATAAGAAAAAGAAAAATTTTAAAACCTATTTTAATTAAGTATAAATTTAAAGACTGATTTATATATTCTTACCTACCGTCGGATCGTACAGCTCTCTTACTGCAAACATCTAAAAGTAGGCGCGATATATGCACCCAAAATTTGTTCCCCAAATCAATGGGACGATTTATGTGGAGCCATTTCGGGTCATTTCGAGTAACCCATATTCATGCGTGATTGACCCGTTTCCTGGTCCCCTCTTTTCAGTGCAAAGCCAAGTTGCGGCGGTTAAGCGGTAGGTACTCTAAACTCTTCTGGCCGCGCTCACTCACCCGCCCCAATGGCTTTCGATGCTGAGCCCATGGCCGTCGACGGAGCTCCCGCTCCTCCGCCGCCGCCGGAAGAACACGTGACTTCTCCTCCTCCTCTACCTCCTTCTTCTTCCCCTTCCGCCTCCATCGAGTACATTCCGGACCCAACGGCATCGCACGCCGAAGGGTTTGGGCGGAAGTCGGTGGCTTCTTCCGGCGAAGACCGAGTAAAGGGGCCTTGGTCGCCGGAGGAAGACGCTATCCTGAGCCGGCTCGTTGCCAAGTTCGGCCCCAGAAATTGGAGCTTGATTGCCAGAGGCGTCCCTGGTCGTTCCGGTAAATCTTGCCGACTCCGCTGGTGCAATCAACTCGATCCTCATGTAAAGCGGAAGCCCTTCACCGGTGAGCGTTTTTATTTACTTACTCAAAACTTCTCGTGCTTTCATCCCTCTTACTGTATATGTTTATGCTTCTGGGATATTTTCTCCATCTGATGTGTTGCTGTCGCTTATTCAATTCAGCATGGTTTGTTTTTTTTTTCCATTGAATGGGGATGATGCATCGTTTTATAAGTTGACGATTGCTGAATCATTTTTAGGGTTTTCCACTTCGAGCCCTTGAAAAGTAGAACTTTTGATGCTGTTTATGGTTTAGTGGTAGATTGTCTTCTTTTTTAGTTATTTCAAATCGTGATCAGCATACGTATACAGTTTTGAAGCAAAGTCAGTTTTTAGTTTGATGTTTATCTTAAGACTCGAGTAAAAATATTATGCTTAAAAGGGGGTTCTTTGCTTCACAGACATTGTAATGTATTTAAAAATCACTGGTTATTGTGAAGATGTTAGTACTTTGGTATGCTTCCATCTAGGTAATTGTTTATAACTGCAAGTTTCATACAATATGTAAATGAAATTTTATAGATTGCACACAGTCACAACTTTAATTTTCTAGTTGTTTTTAATTAGTAATATTAAACTAACCACATAATATTTGATAAATGACACTGTGATGTAAACTGAAACCTAGGACTGTAGTTTTAAAATATAAAATTGAGAACTTTTAAAATAAATGTGGCGGGTGAGACTTTCGTGGGTTATTTTCTAACGAAATAAATGATCAAGACGTCGCTCACGAATGCAAAGCTACCGCACAATCGTAATAACGTCACGAATCCTAATTCCACAGGCTTAGCATTCGAAAGGTGGCAACACAGATATGAAAATAAACGATAATTATAGAATGAGATTGTTGGAAACGAAAGTAGGCACCCGCGTGAATTCTTCCTCCAAGATCCAACACTACTTCACTACACACAAGCACCAAATGCCCAGCGAGACTGAACTGGGCGAGACCACCACTCGCGCGGCAACCCCGGCGAGTTGCACTACCGGACGCGAACTGCTCCGGCGCGATCTCCGTCGGCGAGATGGGTGCGGGTCGATCCTACGGGCGAGACGATGTCGGCGAGATGTCCAAACCCAGTCGGCGAGTACTGCAGGCGAGAACGCCTCGCGAGATGTCTCGCGAGTCGGCGGTGGCGAGTCTCACAGTGACGGGCGCACTCCTGCGAGACCGCTGCGGCGAGTCCGGGACGACGTCGGCAAGCACTGCTGCGAGCCCCTCCAGCACGCCTTACTCCAGCGGGATGTCACCTCCGGCGAGACCTTGGATGAGTACAGCGAGGGGAGTAATAAAGTTCCTGCGGGAACTTTTAGGTGAGAAGAGTTCAGCGGGAGAAGTAATAAAGTTCCTGCGGGAACTTTTAGGTGAGACTAATAATAAACTCTCTCTCTCTCTCTCGCTCCTGTTCACAGAACCAAAATAAAACTGGAAGAGGGAAAAAAATTCTCAACTTTACAAAACTTTCTCACTCACTTAAGATGAACATCACAAGCCTTTATATAGGCATATACACCTAATATAAACGCGACAAGTGTCCTCATTAATTACAACAATACTAACATATAAAAAGCATATATATATATATAAAGGAATAAAGTGACCCAGTCAACTTAATAACTCCAGCAAACTCCCCCTCAAACTTGGCAGACCATGCCGAGTTTGCTCTTTACCTTCAGAAAAATCTCTACTTTTAATGCCTTAGTGAAGATGTCCGCAACCTGCTCTCTGGTTGGGCAATACACCACCTCCACTGTCTTCTGCTCCACTTGTTCACAGAGGAAGTGATATCAGGTCTCGATATGCTGGCTCCTCCCATGCAATACTGGGTTCTTTGCGAGCTGGATGACAGACATGTTATCCACTAATACTGTCGTTGGACCTTCCTGCGCATGATGCAACTCCCCCAGAAGGTTCCGTAGCCAGATGGCTTGGCAGGCGCATGCCGCCGCTGCGATGTACTCCGCCTCGCAGGATGATAAGACTATAGTAGCCTGCTTCTTAGAACTCCATGAGAACGCCGCGGTTCCCATGTTGAACGCGTACCCGGAAGTGCTCTTCCGGTCGTTCACATCACCTCCATAGTCGCTATCCGAGTAGCCGACTAGCTTCAACTCTCCTCCAGATGAGTACTTCAGGCCACGGTCCCGAGTCCCGTTCACATACCTCAGGATCCTCTTTGCTGCTGTGAAGTGGTCCTGCTTGGGCTCCTCCATGTGCCTGCTTACTACCCCGACCGCATACATGATGTCCGACCTAGTGAAAGTCAAGTATCTTAGACTTCCGACCAGACTCTTGAACATAGTTGGGTCCACTCCTTCCTTTTCGGAATCCTTCCTCAGTTTCGTTCCGGGGTCCGCAGGAGTGGAGATTGCCTTGCTACCCTCCATCCTGAACTTCTTCAGAATCTCCTCGACATACTTCTTCTGGGAGATGAAGATTCCATCTTCACTCTGCTTCACCTCTACTCCCAAGAAATAGTTTAGCTCTCCCAAGTCCGTCA
This sequence comes from Platanthera guangdongensis, assembly GCA_039583875.1. Taxonomy (NCBI): domain Eukaryota; kingdom Viridiplantae; phylum Streptophyta; class Magnoliopsida; order Asparagales; family Orchidaceae; genus Platanthera; species Platanthera guangdongensis. Next base: position 133,165,010 of record CM077160.1, read on the forward strand.
TCTCGAACTCCTTCATCATTCCTCTGAATTCCTCGTACATCGCAGTGTTGTTGCCTGTGAAGATCATGTCGTCTACGTATAGACACACAATCATCATGCAACCATCCTTATCCACCTTGGTGTAGCGTGCATATTCATGCAGACTCTTCTGATAGCCATGCTTTTGTAGGTAAGCATCTATCCTTCCATTCCAGGCTCTAGCTCCCTGCTTCAGCCCATAAAGAGCCTTGTCCAGCTTGCAGACTTTTCTCTCCTGCCCCTTCACTGCATACCCTGGAGGTTTCTCGATATACACATCCTCCTCCAGGTAGCCATTCAAGTAAGCAGAGACCACGTCCATCTGCATTATCTTCCACCCATGATGTGCTGCTAGCGCGATGATCAACCTGATGTGTCAATTCGCGCCACTGGTGCGAAGACCTCATCATAGTTCACACCCTGAACTTGGCGATAGCCCTTCACAACAAGCCTTGCTTTGTGTTTCTCCACGCCTCCGTCTTTATTTCTCTTCACCTTGTATACCCACTTCACCCCGAGGGGTTTGTGGCCTGCAGGTGGGTCCACCAGCTTTCAAGTGTCATTCTTCTTGATGGAGGCTATCTCCACATCCATCGCTTTTCTCCAAGTTTCTTCTTGGGCGGCTTCTTCATATGAGTACGGTTCAACATCTGCAAACAAACAGTATAAAGAAAAATTGTTATGAGTTGGAGCCGTCTCTTCATAGATCTCCTCCAACCTCCTTGTCCGAGGTTGAGGACGATCATCCTTGGTTCCGCTGGTGCTTGCTCCACCAGATCTTCCTCTGCTCGTACTTGCTTCACTTGAGTAAGGGGTCAGAGCTCCCCCTGACTCCCTGCTGGGTGGTGATGGTGGCTCAGCTCCACCCATCTCAGCTTCATCTCCCTGACCGCCCTCTTCTTCATCATCATCGAAGAACATCCCCTTGATATTCCTCACCTCTTCATCCCAGCTCCAGCAGTTGTCTTCCTCAAACACCACATCCCTTGAGATGATGGCCTTCTCCGTCACTGGGTTGTACAACTTGTACGCCTTGCTCGCAGGAGCGTAGCCTACGAAGATGCACTTCTCGCTCCGGTCATCCAGCTTCCTTCTCCTCTGGTCCGGGACATGGGCATAAGCCACACACCCGAAGACCCTTAGGTGCTTCACGCTTGGCTTCCACCCACACCATGCTTCGAACGGCGTCTTGAACTTTACACTCTTCGTTGGGCAACGGTTCAGTAAGTACACTGCCACCTGTACTGCCTCCGCCCAATACTTCTTAGGCAACCCCTTGCCTTTCACCATACTCCTTGCCATATTCATGATGGTCAAGTTCTTTCTCTCTGCCACGCCGTTCTGCTGAGGTGAGTACGCCGCTGTCAGTTGATGAGATATCCCCCACTGCTTGCAGAACTCATCAAACAGCCTCGAGGTGTACTCCCCACCTCTATCTGTCCTTAGCACCTTCAGTGGTCTCTCACTCTCCTTCTCAGCCATAACTTTGAACTCCATGAACTTGTCTAGGGCCTCGGCCTTCTCCCTTAGAAAATATACCCAACACTTCCTGCTGAAGTCGTCGGTGAAGGTAATGTAGTACTTGCTGCCTCCAACTGAGGTCGTCTCAAACGGACCTGCTATGTCCGAATGAACTAGCTCCAGCTGCCTTGTCGCCCTCCGGGACTTTCCACCCTCGAACGTTTCTCTCTTCTGCTTTCCTTTGGTACATGCCTCACATACCCTCTGAGGAGGCGAGATCATAGGCAACCCTTCTACCATCTTGGAGTGAGATAGTAACTTCAGGACTGTGTACCCCAGATGGCCCATCCGGTGGTGCCACAGCCAAGCTTCCTCTTCTTCTCCTGTCTTCGCAAGACATGTCGTCTCCTTGGCATCCACACTTAGAGGAAAGAGACGATTCATCGCCATCTTCACTCTCACCACCTCTCTTCCTTGACTATCCTTCATAGCTAAGGTACTATCCCTCAACAGGACACGATAGCCCTTCTCCACTAGCTGCCCAAGACTTAGGATGTTACTCCTCAAGCCCGGCACATAGAAGACATCGTTGATATGCACCTCCTTCCTATTCATTGTGACCGCTATCACTCCTCTTCCTTCCACAGATATCTTCGAGGCGTCGTCAAAACTGACTTCACCACCATTTGCCTCAAGGCTGGTGAATAACTCCTTATCTCCATACATGTGGTTACTTGCGGCAGTGTCCAAGTACCACACTCCGTTCCTCCCTTCTGCAGCACCTTGGATGGTAAAGAACATCATCGGGTCGCCACCCGTGTTACTTGTCTCAGCATAATGATTGACATCTCCTCCCTTCCTTGGAGCCCAACAATCGTAGCTCATATGCCCGAACTTTTTACAGTTGTAACATTGAGTCTGGGGCATATCTCCTCTTCCTCTTCCTTGACCTCTTCTCTGGTCCCTTCCTTGTCCTCTACCTTGGCCTCTTCCTCTTCCTCCTCCATCGTGTCTCCAACCCTGAGGTTGTTCCGCCTCCTTCTGGTTGTACTGATTTCTTCCGAAATCTCTTCCATCTCTTCTTCCTTTTCCTCTACCTTGGTAGCCTCGGCCGCGCTGGCCTCCTCTTCCTGAGTTCTCTCCAAAGTTAAGCTGAGTCTGGAGTGCTTTTCTCAAGCCACTCGACTCCTCGTCATCTTGTAGCATGCGGTACTCGTGGGCTTGCAGCGAGCCAACAAGCTCATCTATTGCCATCACGGTGAGATCCTTCGACTCCTCTATGGCTACTACCACGTGCCTGAACTTCTTGGACATAGATCGCAGGAGCTTCTCCATGAAACTGACATCATCAGTCACCTCTCCATTCCTCTTCATCTCGTTTGTGAGCGTCCGCAGACGGGTCACATAGTCACCAACTCTCTCCGAGCTCTGCATCTTCAACATCTCATATTGAGCTCGAAGAGATTGCAGCTTCACTTTCTTTGCTTTGTCAACTCCCTGCATGGAGCGTTGCAGTATCTCCCATGCTTCTCTCGATGTCCCAGCATCAGAGATCTTCTCAAACGTCATCTCATCAACTCCTTGGTACAATAGGAATAGGGCCTTCTTGTCCCGCTTCTTTGCTTCCCTCAACGCTGTCTTCTGAGCGTTAGTCAATGCTGCCTCCGCTTCAGCAGTAAGCGCCTCGACTCCTTCTTCAACTATCTCCCATAGCTCTTTGGAGGCGAGTAACACTCACATTTGTATACTCCAATTTCCATAGTTCGTTTTGGTCAACTTGGGGACTTGCCCCGACATTCCACTTCCCATCTCCATCTCTCCTTGTCACTTAACCTTCCGAGCCAACTCCCAGGGGATCCAACCTCCCTCTGATACCACTTGTTGGAAACGAAAGTAGGCACCCGCGTGAATTCTTCCTCCAAGATCCAACACAACTTCACTACACACAAGCACCAAATGCCCAGCGAGACTGAACTGGGCGAGACCACCACTCGCGCGGCAACCCCGACGAGTTGCATTACCGACGCGAACTGCTCCGGCGTGATGTCCGCCGGCGAGATGGGTGCGGGTCGATCCTACTGGCGAGACGATGTCGGCGAGATGTCCAAACCCAGTCGGCGAGTACTGCGGGTGAGAACGCCTCGCGAGATGTCTCGCGAGTTGGCGATGGTGAGTCTCACAGTGACGGGCGCACTCCGGCGAGACAGCTGCGGCGAGTTCGGGACGGCGTCGGCAAGCACTGCTGCGAGCCCCTCCAGCACGCCTTACTCCAGCGGGATGTCACCTCCGGCGAGACCTTGGATGAGTACAGCGAGGGGAGTAATAAAGTTCCTGCGGGAACTTTTAGGTGAGAAGAGTTCAGCGGGAGAAGTAATAAAGTTCCTGCGGGAACTTTTAGGTGAGACTAATAATAAACTCTCTCTCTCGCTCCTGTTCACAGGAGAACCACAATAAAACTGGAAGAGGGAAAAAAAATTCTCAACTTTACAAAACTTTCTCACTCACTTAAGATGAACATCACAAGCCTTTATATAGGCATATACACCTAATAGAAACGCGATAAGTGTCCTCATTAATTACAACAATACTAACATATAAAAGCATATATATATAAAAGGAATAAAGTTGACCCAGTCAACTTAATAACTCCAACAGAGATTAGCCGGACAAGCTCTAAATAATTAACTGGCCATTTAAAATCTGAGCATAAAAATAACAAAGGTTTGCAAGCGGGGAGATGAGAGGTATACCACAGGTGAAGGAACAACAGTTGTGCACGAAATCGCCTCAAGCCCGGCTGCACAGGACTGCCAGGTTACTCCGGGATGGATGAATGGAGCAAATAGGGGTTCTGGAGCAGGGAACACCCGTCTGGAAGCAAGGAGGGGAACATAACTTTGTTGGGAGAGAAAACTCGCCGGAGGGCACTGGAGTTGCCGGGAACGGGGACAGAGAAGTCGTCAGAGGCGGCGGGAGTAGTCAACGGGGGCTTGGTGAGATCCTGGCAGTGGCTTCGATGTCGTCGGGGAAGGGGAAAGCAACTCCAGATCTCGCCGGCCCAGGAAAGGGCCACCAAAGGCGGCGCCGGAGCCGGACGGGGCGGGGAAAGGGAAGGAATGGGCGGTGTCGGGCCTCCAGTCGAGCAGGCAGGCGGTGGCGTCGGTATCGGGTTTTGCAGGGAGCGGCGCTGAGAGGAATCAAACGAAACAATTCGTTCGATTTCTAATTTCCACCCGCTACACAATAATCCAAAAATGTACAAAAACGTGCACTACAATAATAAAAGACGTGCGATAAAAATAATAAAAAACGAGGCGACGTGGATTGCATCACACTGACATATAGATAATAACATCAAAATCTTAATATTACTAATGTTAAGGTTGAATTGAACCACACAACCCACATTTAGAATGACATGGCAACTGATGGTTTAATTTAATCATCTCTGCGTTTTTTTCATCGAATACATAAAATTTAGACTATATTTGAACTTGACCCTTCCTTGGCGAATATATGTTGTATACAATCCCTGCTCTTTGCAAGCTCATTTAGAGCTCAGAAAGAATCGTCCAACCCTTTTTCGGCGAGCTGCGTTTTCCGAGTTGCTCTCGTGAGATGACAAGTCGCTAACTCACTATTTCCGAGTTGCTCTGTAAATAGGGGGTGGCCCCCTGTAGAGTTAACCTCGACTGATAGTTGCCCAGATGGAATCCAAGTCACCTAAAGTTGTTGCGAAGTTGGCCTTGCTTCTTGCCGCCCTCAAGCGTCGTCCTTCTGGGCATGATAAGAAACACGAGAAGAGAGAAGGGAGGAAGATAAAAAGAACCTCCTCGCCGAATGCTGACCAAGCTTATGGCGATGGTGGGCCCTTCACAGAGGGAGGCAAACCCACTGAGGGGAGCGAGCCAACCACTCTGGAGCTCGTCCAAGTGCTAAACGGGTGTTGTTGCATTTTCTTAGCAACTTAATGACATCTTGATTGACTTCGACCTTACTTGCTAGGCCTACGATTAGGCTGGCTTCGTGTCTTACAATGACATCATCGCCGACGATTACCACATCGCTACCCCTTTGTGTAGGGATTTTGTGGCGACCCTGCCCAACGATCCCAAGGCTCAAACACGTATAGCTCGACTCGCCAGGTAGAGGTCTTTCTTTGCGGCCAACAACTCCTTGGTGTCTATGCTAACTTGATGCCTCTGTGCAGTTCCTGGCATAGCTCGACTCGCCAGGTAGAGGTCTTTCTTTGCGTCCAACAACTCCTTGGTGTCTATGCTAACTTGATGCCTCTGTGCAGTTCCTGGCTTCTTGCTCCCGATGAGATGGCCAAAGTCATCTCATCTGGCAAACTCGCTCCCACCGAGACGATCATGGTCGCGCCATCTGACGATCCTCTGGGGAAACATTTTTCATCGCGTACTGACGCGGGGGGGGGGGGGGGGGGGTAACTCTGCCCTTGGAGGATGAGAGGACTCACTCTCAACGAGACCTCGCTGCTGGATCCTTCGCGCTCGACTCATTCGTCGCGGACAACAGATCGTCCGAGGAGAATCCCGATCTTTCCCTAGGCGCGACGCCATCTCCCATCGTGACTTCACCTCCTCCTCCTATTCCTGGTCTCCACCCCAGGGGACTATTCAAATCGTGGTGCCCAACACCCCCCTTCACTATGAGTTCCTTTGCGAACTTCGGATGCGGTGGCTTCAACAAGTGGGACCCTTCGCAGGTCGCCTTCTCGCGGGAAGGCAACTTTAGTGCCGCCTACCGATTCCAGGGCGGCGCGGCTAGGTGCGTCGCGTAGGCGATCTCCTTCACGAGATCGCTCTCATCATCATAAGCGAACCAGGTCGCCAACCCTCGTCCAGGTGGGTGACCTCAAGTAGCTTCGTTTTGAGGGATCTTTTTCCTAACCTAGTCTATCTTTTGCAGATCGCGCTCCCTCTCCGGGCGCCAAGTTCGTTGACGCCACACACGCTCCTTCTAGCAAGTTCTGAACTCGCCTCGCTTCTTTTTTCATCTCCCTTGAATCATAGGTGAATAAGATCGCGACGTGCGAGTCGAATCATCGCTTGGCTTTGCTGGAGGTTCGAGTGTTGATGGTGGAAGAGTTCGAGCATCGCCTTTTGGGAGCCGAGGCAAAGTATTTCGGGATTCAAGATCTGGAGTGGTGAGTGTCCGACCTGGAGCATCAACAAAATATGCAGCAGGACGACCTTCATGAGCTGCACATGAGTGTGGGTTCTATTGGCAACTTGTCGCGGATGACAAAACATATCTGCCATGGCGAAGTGCATATGCCGAGGGCCAACGAAGAATTTCGGATGGCTCATGAGATGGACTGGCAAGGTCTCCATGCCCAGTCTCTGCATCGCCGCGCCCCCAAACTTTGATTTTTTCACTTTATTTTATGTGAAACTTGTAACTTATATTTGTACTTTTCCAACCATCTTGGCAATTTATTGTGTATTTTTCTTTGTGAGATGAAGTCGCACGTCGGCGAGATTGTTTATCTTTTACCTGTGCTGTAATGTGTTCGCGAGAATTTTATGTTTACTGTGGTTATTAGCGAGGTCGCCTATAGGTGATTTCATCTTGACAAGTTTTTCTAGGAAGTGGCACATGTCGTGTTAAGGCGAGATGAAAACAAGTTCGCGGGCTTGGCAGGAGATTGGTGGACGAGGCGAGTTCAGGGACCCTTGGTCTCACTCTTCTAGACACTCTCCATCTCGTCGCGCGCTAGTCAGTAGGCCCTGCCTATAAATAGGTGAACCCAACATTGTATAAAATGCGCTTTTTTCTGTTCGAGTTCTTTCCGGCGAGTTGAATCGCACGAGTCGATTGTTTAAAGCTTTGTTTGGCTCAGATGTAGCGACTGGAGAAGCAATGGTGAGAAGCAGTGGTGGAATAATCAACTTCTTTGCAGAGTAGTTGCAGAATCTGTGAAACTGTTTGGAAGAACAACGTTTGCACAAAATAATTATGAAAGTCCTGTCAATCTTAATGTAGTTCTAATGTCATAACTTTCATTCATATTACACTGCCCTTTTATTGGTTATTACAGGAGAATATATTTAATTGTATTATAAATATTGCTTTCTATGAAGATGAGATGAAGATTTTGGTACATAGGAGGTTTTACCTGATTTGTATAATTACTTTTTAACTTGAAAGTTGAAGTTTCTTCTCATATATCCCCACTAGAAATTTTGAGGTTTATTCCCATCTCGTTGAAGTATTAAAATGACAAGTTTCATTGAATTAAAGCTCAATGAATCATTGCATCCTAACTTTTATATAAGCATAACTTTTCATTAAGTATTATCTTGATGTACTTTTAAGGATTTGTATTAATGGTTCTGCGCTTATCTTCCATCCTGTAAATAAGAATTGTAGTTTGATATTTTTAGTGGTGCTTACTTTGTATTTACTTATTCAGAAGTTAGATGATATATCTTTTTGATTAATGAATCTCGTAGGATCTTACAATCCTCGATTCGATTCTCCGATCCGATCCGATCAAACCTCGAAACGATCCTACCTAGAATCCCGATCCTGATAATTTGCTTACAACGAAGTCTACCTTTGGGCCGAGAGGTTTGTCTTTGCCAGAGCCGACTTCGCCTCCATCCTGCTTCGACCGCAGCAGGCAGGTCCGGAGCTATTCGTTTGCCCTACATTGACGGGGCAACTACTCTCCCTTCATTCTCCTTCAAGATGAAGGAACTGAGCATCGTCCTTTTCCGTCAGCGAGTCGATGAACTCCCTTACATCAACCCGAGAGAAAGTTCATATGGAAGATGATCATACTCGTCTCGCATCTGTTGCCAAGGTTTATAACACCTTTGAATTTGTTTTCGCGGGTATTTTCTTGGTACTCGGGACCATCCTTCCCTCGGTTGCCATGGCCACCTGCCCTCGGCAAGCGAGGGTACTTCCAGCCAATTTTGCGAGACCGTCACTCTTGATGACGTGGAGGACCTTCCCTCAGAGGCGCACTTCGGCCGTTCGAGGCGGGGCCGTCAGAGCCGCTTAAGAGGTGATAGAAGGTGATCGCCCACAAGAGGCGAAGGGACGAAATAGAAGAGAGAGAAGAAGACGACTCCTTTGGGGACTCCGAGCTGCATCCTAACTTCGGCGAGATATCCGGGAGAACGGATCTTTTGGGTGATTCCTTAATAGACCCTACCAAATCAGATCTACCTCAGCTCGCGCATCCCGTCCTGGATAGAGGACGGCGAGCCGAACGATGAGGCTTTTAACTTCATGTTCGGCTTGTATGGGCGCGATGACACCGAGATTTTATTTCATTCCTCCCCCGCCACCTCGCCGAACAGGATTCTTGCTCACTCTTTTGGAGTACCGAGCTCTTCCGTCAGACGACGAGGAACCTTCTTGCTGCTGAAGTTTGAGGCAGATCGCCTCGCTGCTGTAATGAAGCTGGCCGAGACCAAGGCCAAGCAAGCAGAGGCTGCAACGAAGCTTCAGGAGAAGAGGCCATTTGACATCTCCTTGGTAAGGCGCGATTTGTCCGCGTTTAGGTAATTTTTAGGAAGTTTCTTTGACCTCGCTTGATTCACCGCGCACAAGGCCGAGATCCTAGTGGCGGAGCAACTCTCTAGCATGGGAAAAAAATTGGCGGACAGGCAAATGATGCTGGAGGCTGTTTTTGGTTTGAGTCGCCAAGTTGGAGACTATGCGCTTTGGAGCGAGCTCCTATTGCGGAGACCTCTACTCATTCGTGGTCGTATCACCTGCTGTTTTTTGAGATCAGGGCCATGCGAAAGGAGATCGCCCAGGGAATTGACGAGCTGATTTTAGCTCCCTTGGAGGAAGAAGGCGAGCTGACCGAGGTGGGTCTTAAAAAGACAGTGGACAACCTTTTGCTCGAGCTCCACGCCGTTGCGACTGGCATAACCTCCAGTTCTAGTGACAACATGAGCTCCTCCTCATGCGACTCAGGTAGCAGTTGGTCCCGCAGTGGGTCTTCCGACAACTACAAGGAGAAGACCCTTGAGTCGATATAAGCTGAGGTCGTTGGGTGCATTTTTTATTTTTGAGCTAATGTTTACACATACAAGATTCGACATTGTATTTTTTTGAAAAGTCAATAGAAAGGACACTTTTGAATGAAGTGATATATTTTAATATTACTACAATAGAACTCGCATAGGATCGTAGGATCACGCGAGTTGAGAACTCGTTGGGCTCTTAGGATCGCGCGAGGTGAGCTCGGTAGGATCTTAGGATCGTGCACGACGAGCTTGATAGGATCTTAAGGTCGCGCGAGGAGAGAGCTCGATAGCTCTTAGAGCTCGCTAGGGTTTTAGGATCACATGAGGCGAGCTTGATAGGCTCTTATGATCGCGCGAGGCGAGCTCGATAGGATCTTAGGATCGTTCGGGCGTGCTCTCCGAAGCTCATGACTTGGATTATTTCCAAATCGCGGAGAATGTTTTCACTGTATGTATATGTCCCTACTTGGGAGAGGAGGAAAGGGTTTGCATGCTAACAACTGTTAAACCAGGAACAGTTTACTTGGCGAGTGAGAGAGACACTTGAGGGTTCGTCGGCCACATGATGGAGGGAGCAGATATTAGCCGACAATGCAAAGACTTGGACTTTGGAGGAAGCATTATGTACCCGAGGCATCGTCCTATGGCCTTTTAAACTTACTTGGTCGGTGAGAGAGGCACTCGAGGGTTCATCGGCCAACATGCAAGGGGGATCTAATCTTGGCCAACATTGCAGAGGCTTGGACTTGGGAGGAAACATTATTTACTTGAGGGCGGTGAGAGAGGCACTCAAGGGTTCCCGGCCAACATGCAATGTGGAACCTAATCTTGACCGGCAATGCAGATGCTTAGACTTATGAGGAAGGACTATGTACTTGAGGCATCATCCCATCACCTTTCAAACTTACTTAGCGGGTGAGAGAGACACATGGTGGGTTCATCAGCCAACATGCAAGGGGGAGCTTGCCCCAACCAACAATGTATAGGCTTGGATTGAGGAGGAAATACTATATATTCGAGGTGTTATCCCATCGCCCGACCAAGTGTATCATGTGTTAGACAAATCCAAATATTTTAAAACACCCACACGGGGGAATCAGAAGGCCGTAATTATTTTGGGAATTTTGTCCTGCCACCGAAAAGGTCGATGAGATTACTTTCGTCCATTTTAGATGGCACGTAGTATCCATAACTAATTTTATTAGGCAAATTCAGCTTAGAGCCTTATTAAGTTGATAAACTCCTGAAGACGACCTAACCGCAGAGGCTAGGTGACTTGTAATTTATAGAGGATTTGTCTCTTATAAAATATTTTAGACCATGACTCCAGACTCTCCCCTAGTAACCCCGCAGATGTGTGAGAAGAGCACTTTAGGGTAGGCTTCGGCCAACATGAAAGGATGGAGTTTATCTCAGCCATCAATGCAGAGACTTGGACTTATAAGAAAGCACTATGTACCTGAGGCACCGTCTCATCACTCAACTAAGGTTTTTAAGGAGAGAGACAAAGGTTCATATTTTCATTCCCGTGTGGAGATGGGTTCCGCCTTGATATGACATAAAATTCAATCTTTCAAAAACTTAGGTTAGTATTAATTGGTAAGTAAATAGATACTTGCAATCAACATGACCTGACGAGTATCCATTACTTCTTTGGCGCTAGGTGTTTACTGGTAGAATCACTTCAAGACATCTTTGCTTCAAGTGTTCCCCAAGAGTTCTCCTTTTGGGTTTTGCAGGCGGTATCCTCTAGTCTTCAGAGCTTCTAGAACCACGAATAGTCCTTCCCAATTTGGGTTGGTCTTGTCGATGGTTGTAGATCTTCCTGCGATATCAACCTTCTTCAGCACAAAGTATCACTTCTGAAGTGCTTGATTCGAACATGCTTGTCGAAGTATCTTGCCATCTTCCGTTTGATCTCTTTCTGTCGGGCAGTTGCGAGGTCCCTAAGGTCTTCGATAAAGTCGAAGGAAAGCCGTCGTGCCTCTTCATTCTCAAGACACCACTCCTCTCCATCCTCTACTTCCACCACCCTCGGTCTTCTGACCTTGAACTCCTCGAGGATGTGAGCCTCTGAGTCATGAGATAACTTGAAAGGAGTTTCTCTTGTCACGGAGTTTGAAGTGGTCCTTAGGGCCCAAAGGGACGATGGAAGTTATTTCACCCAACTTCCCTTTAAGTTCTCTATTTTTTCTTTAAGAGATTGAGGATGAGCTTGTTAGTTGCCTCCACCTGACCGTTACTTCAGAGATGATGAACATATGCGAAGCGAAGATCCATCCCTTACTGACTGGAGAAATTGGTCAACTCTAAGCTGGCGAATTGCGGACCATTATCAATAACAATCTCTAGAGGCATCACTATTCTGCAAGCAATTTCTCCTCATATGAACTCTTTACTCTCTGGTACGTGACTTCGATACTGCCTTGGCCTCGATCAACTTGAAGAAATAGTCAATCATGATTAGGATGAACTTTCTCTGGCCACTCGCCTGAGAGAAGGGTCCTAGCAAATCCAATCCCCATATTTCAAATGGACACGAGACCATGACTGTTAATCGATCTGAGGTGCTGAGGTGGCTGCAGCTGGAGTAATGCATAAAGTTTACACCTTTAACACTTTTTGGAGAAGTTCTCTGCATCCTTTCAGATAATAGGACAAAAGAAGCCCTGCTTCAAAACTCGTTGCTCGAGACTACGACTTCTAGAATGGCCCACACACTCCAGAGTGAATTTCTTCGAGAATCCGAGAAACATCTACCCCAGTGATGCATCTGGCTAGCAGACCAGAGAGGGTCTTTCAATACAGGTCTCTTATATGGAGCATGCAGTAGGTTGTCTTGCACCGAAACTTCCTCCTGACCTATCTATGCTGTAATTGACCAGTGGTGAGGAAAATGTCTAATAGGGTGATCAAAGATACTTGCTGATCAATTTCTATCAACTCTCCTTCCTTGATGGATGACCGAAACAACTTGGTTATGGTACCCCTGGCCCTTGAGCAATACTTAGGCAGTTAGCTGACAAGCCTCCAAATTCTCCTCCCTTCGTACTCGTTGGACAAAGAAAGATCAGAAGGAGCCAATCATGCCCTTCACCTTTACAATATACTGCTACAAGATCGGTTCTCTCATTTCGAACTTCCCACGGATCTGGAATGCAATCACCAACAAATCCATGTGAGTTGTAAGATCATGCACTCCTAACTCCTTGGCCAAATGAAAGCCTGCAATAATGGCCTCGTACTCGGCCTTGTTGTTTATGACCAAGAAGAGGATCTCCATGGCTTGCTCGATCCTCATTTCTTATGGGCTCACCAAGCCGATGCCCACGCCGAGATAATTCCTTTCCAAGGCTCCATCAACAAGCATCTTCCAAGGTACACACTATGTAGAGCTTGCTTCTTGCTTGGCCTCTGCGGAGAAGTCGACCTGGATGTCAGCCACCGCTTGCGCCTTCATGGCCATCCGAGGCATAAATATTATGTCGAACTCACTAGGTTCCACAGACTACTTGTCCCAAGAACTTTCCCTTCCTGAATCCAAAACACATTTCGTCGGTTGAGTCTCATCTTGTACTTCTGCAACATTGCAAAGGTCTCGATCAAGTCCTCCAGATTCTCCTTGACACTTTTTCTCTTTACTATGAGATCATCCACATAGACTTCTAGATTTTGTCCCTTCTACTCTTTGAAAACGCGGTCCATCATCCGCTGATAGGTCGTTCCAGCGTCCTAGAGTCTGAAGGACATCATCTTATAGTTGCATCATCTATCATTTGCGATGAAGGAAAAGTCATGACAGTCTGGTGGCTGCATCTGGATCTGATGGTATCTTGAAAAAGCATCAAAAATGCTCCTTACTAGAAAAACAACGGCCGAGTCAACCAATATTTCGATCCGAGACAAGGGATAAAAATCACTGAGACAAGCTTTATCTTGAAGAGAAAAGTCGATACACATTCTCCACTTCCCCATCCTTATTTACTATTATAACATTAGAGACCCATCTAGGATACTGGATCTTTGACACTAAACCTGCCTCGAGTACCTTCTCAACCTCTTTGCTGATGGGCTCGACCAAGGTAGTAGCCACTACCCTTTTCTTCTGCCTTATAGAGCGAACCCCCAAGTTGAAATTGAGGTGATGACATGCCACATCTGCGTTTGTGTCGGCATGTCCGCGACACTCCATGCGATGATGTCGACGTTCCTCTGGATGCATGTCGTGATCTTTCGCTTGTCTTCCTCCGCCAGCTTTTCGCTAACCTTGGCGCTTTCGAGCCTCTTTCCCCCAACCACCACTTCAATTTCCCCAACTTCCTCTGCTAGCTCTAGACATGTCATCCCTTTTAGCACCTTGTCAACTTCCTCTGCCTCCTTCAAGTCGATAGTGTTGACGACGTTAAGGTGGCACTCCCTGGCCATCTTGGGATCGCTGTGGATCAAATCTGGACCCCTTGAGCTGTATTTCAAGCATTGTTGGTACGTGGAGGGCAAAGATTGGAAAGCACCGATCAATGGCCTTCCAAAGATAATATTGTAACTGCTCGGAGCGTCAACAATGACGAACCAACCGTTCTTTGAGGTCCCTCTGAGAGTGACAAGGATCTCCACTCCTCCCTCTACTTCCTTTCTTTCCCCTTAGAATCCAAAGAGCGGTTCATCAGATGTCGTTACCTTGTTCTTTGCATTGTTATACCTGCGTGGTTTTACTCGTATTATTGTTTTTCAATCGGATATCAGATCGCTCCTTGATTACACACATCATCCTAGGGTTAGGTGGAGTTTTCCATCTTGGCGCTGCACTTCGAGCTGCATCTTAGGATTCACTTTCACAGCTTTCTGTTACAGGTCATTTAATGACGTTATTTAGTATTTATTATTTCTTAATATATTTCATTTTGTTTTAAAAGTCGCGTTCTTATATGACGCCCTTATTGTGTTGTCTTTTTTAGTCACATGTCCAAGTTTGTTGTTATTTCCTTTTTGGTGCCGATTGCAAGTCCTATTTAAGGGGACCTATTGGTTCTTGTATCAGTATGAATGAATGAAAGTTCTATTTACCTAACCCTAAAAGAGATTGTGGAAGCTCTCTCTGTTGAGCACACCCCGCTCAGGCAGCCGCAGTTAAGGCTCCGTAGTATCTCCGCCACCGTCATCTCCACTGCTGATCACTCCTCCGGGCAACATTGAAAGACCCATAACAACTTGGTATCAGAGCTAAACCCTCCCCCAAATTCATGAAGGAATCCAACCTTTGTCTGGCTTTTTCGAAACCACGCAAGGAATCGACGTCCCGCCAAGGCCATCCCAGCCACTGCAATTTCCAGCGGATCTCGCAGCTCAGTTTAATTGGCCGCTGCTCCACAGCCCAGCCAGCGCTATGTGACGTCCCACCAAGGCCTGCAGCGGACGATATCGCGGACGGCTCGCGTGGGAGGTGTGGCGGCGAGCATTCGGCTGCGCCCCGACTCATCGTCCGACGGGTGCGTTTTCAGTGGCGTCACGAATAGGCGTAGGATCACGCGAGTTGAGAACTCGTTGGGCTCTTAGGATCGCGCGAGGTGAGCTCGGTAGGATCTTAGGATCGTGCACGACGAGCTTGATAGGATCTTAAGGTCGCGCGAGGCGAGAGCTCGATAGGCTCTTAGAGCTCGCTAGGGTTTTAGGATCGCATGAGGCGAGCTTGATAGGCTCTTAGGATCGCGCGAGGCGAGCTCGATAGGATCTTAGGATCGTTCGGGGCGTGCTCTCCGAAGCTCATGACTTGGATTATTTCCAAATCGCGGAGAATGTTTTCACTGTGTGTATATGTCCCTACTTGGGAGAGGAGGAAAGGGTTTGCATGCTAACAACTGTTAAACCAGGAACGGTTTACTTGGCGAGTGAGAGAGACACTTGAGGGTTTGTCGGCCACATGATGGAGGGAGCATATATTAGCCGGCAATGCATAGACTTGGACTTTGGAGGAAGCATTATGTACCCGAGGCATCGTCCTATGGCCTTTTAAACTTACTTGGTCGGTGAGAGAGGCACTCGAGGGTTCATCGGCCAACATGCAAGGGGGAGCTAATCTTGGCCAACATTGCAGAGGCTTGGACTTGGGAGGAAACATTATTTACTTGAGGGCAGTGAGAGAGGCACTCGAGGGTTCTCCGCCAACATGCAATGTGGAACCTAATCTTGACCGGCAATGCAGATGCTTAGACTTATGAGGAAGGACTATGTACTTGAGGCATCATCCCATCACCTTTCAAACTTACTTAGCGGGTGAGAGAGACACTGGTGGGTTCATCAGCCAACATGCAAGGGGGAGCTTGCCCCAACCAACAATGTATAGGCTTGGATTGAGGAGGAAATACTATATATTCGAGGTGTTGTCCCATCGCCCGACCAAGTGTATCATGTGTTAGACAAATCCAAATATTTTAAAACACCCACACGGGGGAATCAGAAGGCCGTAATTATTTTGGGAATTTTTGTCCTGCCACCGAAAAGGTCGATGAGATTACTTTCGTCCATTTTAGATGGCACGTAGTATCCATAACTAATTTTATTAGGCAAATTCAGCTTAGAGCCTTATTAAGTTGATAACTCCTGAAGACGACCTAACCGCAGAGGCTAGGTGACTTGTAATTTATAGAGGATTTGTCTCTTATAAAATATTTTAGACCATGACTCCAGACTCTCCCCTAGTAACCCCGCAGATGTGTGAGAAGAGCACTTTAGGGTAGGCTTCGGCCAACATGAAAGGAGGGAGTTTATCTCAGCCATCAATGCAGAGACTTGGACTTATATGAAAGCACTATGTACCTGAGGCACCATCCCATCACTCAACTAAGGTTTTTAAGGAGAGAGACGAAGGTTCATATTTTCATTCCCGTGTGGAGAAGGGTTCTTTGATATGACATAAAATTCAATCTTTCAAAAACTTAGGTTAGTATTTATTGGTAAGTAAATAGATACTTGCAATCAACATGACCTGACGAGTATCCATTACTTCTTTGGCGCTAGGTGTTTACTGGTAGAATCACTTCAAGACATCTTTGCTTCAAGTGTTCCCCAAGAGTTCTCCTTTTGGGTTTTGCAGGCGGTATCCTCTAGTCTTCAGAGCTTCTAGAACCACGAATAGTCCTTCCCAATTTGGGTTGGTCTTGTCGATGGTTGTAGATCTTCCTGCGATATCAACCTTCTTCAGCACAAAGTATCACTTCTGGAAGTGCTTGATTCGAACATTCTTGTCGAAGTATCTTGCCATCTTCCATTTGATCTCTTTCTGTCGGGCAGTTGCGAGGTCCCTAAGGTCTTCGATAAAGTCGAAGGAAAGCCGTCGTGCCTCTTCATTCTCAAGATGCCACTCCTCTCCATCCTCTACTTCCACCACCCTCGGTCTTCTTACCTTGAACTCCTCGAGGATGTGAGCCTCTGAGTCATGAGATAACTTGAAAGAAGTTTCTCTTGTCACGGAGTTTGAAGTGGTCCTTAGGGCCCAAAGGGACGATGGAAGTTATTTCACCCAACTTCCCTTTAAGTTCTCTATTTTTTTCTTTAAGAGATTGAGGATGAGCTTGTTAGTTGCCTCCACCTGACCGTTACTTCAGAGATGATGAACAGATGCGAAGCGAAGATCCATCCCTTACTGACTGGAGAAGTTGGTCAACTCTAAGCTGACGAATTGCGGACCATTATCAATAACAATCTCTAGAGGCATCACTAATCTGCAAGCAATTTCTCCTCATATGAAACTCTTTACTCTCTGGTACGTGACTTCGATACTGCCTTGGCCTCGATCAACTTGAAGAAATAGTGAATCATGATTAGGATGAACTTTCTCTGGCCACTCGCCTGAGAGAAGGGTCCTAGCAAGTCCAATCCCCATATTTCAAATGGACATGAGACCATGACTGTTAATCGATCTAAGGTGCTGAGGTGGCTGCAGCTGGAGTAATGCATAAAGTTTACACCTCTAACACTTCTTGGAGAAGTTCTCTGCATCCTTTCAGATAATAGGACAAAAGAAGCCCTGCTTCAAAACTCGTTGCTCGAGAGTACGACTTCTAGAATGGCCCACACACTCCAGAGTGAATTTCTTCGAGAATCCGAGAAACCTCTACCCCAGTGATGCATCTGGCTAGCAGACCAGAGAGGGTCTTTCAATACAGGTCTCTTATATGGAGCATGCAGTAGGTTGCCTTGCACCGAAACTTCCTCCTGACCTATCTATGCTGGTAATTGACCAGTGGTGAGGAAAATGACTAATAGGTTGATCAAAGATACTTGCTGATCAATTTCTATCAACTCTCCTTCCTTGATGGATGACCGAAATAACTTGGTTATGGTACCCCTGGCCCTTGAGCAATACTTAGGCAGTTAGCTGACCAGCCTCCAAATTCTCCTCCCTTCGTACTCGTTGGACAAAGAAAGATCAGAAGGAGCCAATCATGCCCTTCACCTTTACAATATACTGCTACAAGATCGGTTCTCTCATTTCAAACTTCCCACGGATCTGGAATGCAATCACCAACAAATCCATGTGAGTTGTAAGATCCTGCACTCCTAACTCCTTGGCCAAATGAAAGGCTGCAATAATGGCCTCGTACTCGGCCTTGTTGTTTATGACCAAGAAGAGGATCTCCATGGCTTGCTCGATCCTCATTTCTTATGGGCTCACCAAGCCGATGCCCACGCCGAGATAATTCCTTTCCAAGGCTCCATCAACAAGCATCTTCCAAGGTACACACTATGTAGAGCTTGATTCTTGCTTGGCCTCTGCGGTGAAGTCGACCAGGATGTCAGCCACCGCTTGCGCCTTCATGGCCATCCGAGGCATAAATATTATGTCGAACTCACTAGGTTCCACAGACTACTTGTCCCAAGAACTTTCCCTTCCTGAATCCAAAAACACATTTCGTCGGGTTGAGTCTCATCTTGTACTTCTGCAACATCGCAAAGGTCTCGATCAAGTCCTCCAGATTCTCCTTGACACTTTTTCTCTTTACTATGAGATCATCCACATAGACTTCTAGATTTTGTCCCTTCTACTCTTTGAAAACGCGGTCCATCATCCGCTGATAGGTCGTTCCAGCGTCCTAGAGTCTGAAGGACATCATCTTATAGAGTTATAGTTGCATCATCTATCATTTGCGATGAAGGAAAAGTCATGACAGTCTGGTGGCTGCATCTGGATCTGATGGTATCTTGAAAAAGCATCAAAAATGCTCATTACAGGAAAAACAACGGCCGAGTTAACCAATATTTCGATCCGAGACAAGGGATAAAAATCACTGAGACAAGCTTTATCTTGAAGAGAAAAGTCGATACACATTCTCCATTTCCCCATCCTTATTTACTATTATAACATCAGAGACCCATCTAGGATACTGGATCTTTGACACTAAACCTGCCTCGAGTACCTTCTCAACCTCTTTGCTGATGGGCTTGGCCAAGGTAGTAGCCACTACCCTTTTCTTCTGCCTTATAGAGCGAACCCCCAAGTTGAAATTGAGGTGATGACATGCCACATATGCGTCTGTGTCGGGCATGTCCGCGACACTCCATGCGATGATGTCGACGTTCCTCTGGATGCATATCGTGATCTTTCGCTTGTCTTCCTCCGCCAGCTTTTCGCTAACCTTAGCGCTTTCGAGCCTCTTTCCCACAACCACCACTTCAATTTCCCCAACTTCCTCTGCTAGCTCTAGACATGTCATCCCTTTTAGCACCTTGTCAACTTCCTCTGCCTCCTTCAAGTCGATAGTGTTGACGACGTTAAGGTGGCACTCCCTGGCCATCTTGGGATCGCTGTGGATCAAAATTTGGACCCCTTGAGCTGTATTTCAAGCATTGTTGGTACGTGGAGGGCACAGATTGGAAAGCACCGATCAATGACCTTCCAAAGATAATATTGTAACTGCTCGCAGCGTCAACGATGACGAACCAACCGTTCTTTGAGGTCCCTCTGAGAGTGACAAGGATCTCCACTCCTCCCTCTACTTCCTTTCTTTCCCCTTAGAATCCAAAGAACGGTTCATCAGATGTCGTTACCTTGTTCTTTGCATTGTTATACCTGCGTGGTTTTACTCGTATTATTGTTTTTCAATCGGATATCAGATCGCTCCTTGATTGCACACATCATCCTAGGGTTAGGTGGAGTTTTCCTTCTTGGCGCCGCACTTCGAGCTGCATCTTAGGATTCACTTTCACAGCCTTCTGTTACAGGTCATTTAATGACGTTATTTAGTATTTATTATTTCTTAATATATTTTATTTTGTTTTAAAAGTCGCGTTCTTATATGACGCCCTTATTGTGTTGTCTTTTTTAGTCACATGTACAAGTTTGTTGTTATTTCCTTTTTGGTGCCAATTGCAAGTCCTATTTAAGGGGACCTATTGAGTCTTGTATTAGTATGAATGAATGAAAGTTCTATTTTCCTAACCCTAAAAGAGATTGTGGAAGCTCTCTCTGTTGAGCACACCACGCTCAGGCAGCCGCGGTTAAGGCTCCGTAGTATCTCCTCCACCATCATCTCCACTGCTGGTCACTCCTCCGGGCAACATTGAAAGACCCATAACAACTTGGTATCAAAGCTAAACCCTCCCCCAAATTCATGAAGGAATCCAACCTTTGTCCGGCTTTTTCGAAACCACGCAAGGAGTCGACGTCCCGCTAAGGCCATCCCAGCCACTGCAATTCCAGCGAGATCTCGCAGCTCAGTTTAATTGGCCGCTGCTCCACAGCCCAGATAGCGCTATATGACGTCCCGCAAAGGCCTGCAGCGGACGATATCGCGGACGGCTCGCGTGGGTGGTGTGGCGGCGAGCATTCGGCTGCGCCCCGACTCATCGTCCGACGGGTGCGTTTTCAGTGGCGTCACATAGCGCTGTCTGCGCCGCGAATCAGTCACGAACCAAAACACCCGTCCCCCGCCTAAGCCCTTCCATCTATACGCACATCAATACCAGAACAGATGCTTGGAATTGATTCAACCAATCCTTCCTATTTTGATCTGGAATATTAGACGCGTACGCGGCTTCTTCTTTTGATCGCCCCTCGGGTGTGGGAATTTATTCAACTTTGATCCCACTCACAACCCGCAACAAGTCACTTGCTTGAAATATTTTTTCACACCATTGGGAAACGAAGAGGCACTCGTGGCAACGCGCAACCAACCAACTTCGAGTAATCTAGTCGTTCAGTCACCCGATCCTTATCTTGTGCCACCTCCATCCACAATATAGGAGACTCAACCGATTTCTTGGAAGCTATAAATCGAGTACACGCAGTCATATCCGCCATGGATGCACGCCTTCGGGATGTATAAGCACACTTTCGGGATGTCATTCGGACAACATGACAACCCTCACCACTAGGCTTAATAGACTAACAACAACACGTTTAGTAATTACCACCCTACCCACAGATCATGCCAGCAGCAGTCAAGTTCCTCTACCCCCGCTCATTCTCCATGAACCGCCACCACAGACCCTCTGTCGCCCTGAAGCTTCTATGTCAACGCGCTGTACACGGTTGGAATTTCCCACATACGATGGGAAAACAGATCCCTTGGGCTAGCTCACCAGGTGCGAACAATTCTTTGGTCATTAACAAACTCCAGCAGCCGAACGACTTCCTTTGGCCTCCTTCCACCTTCTCAACTCGACCTTGCTTTGGGTCATTCGTCTCCTCACCAATCAGCCGGTCCTGACGTGGGATGACTTCAAACAATTTTGCAACCTGCGCTTCTGCCCTCTAATACGCAACAATCCCTTTGGTGCCCTCACAACACTCCGCCAGACAAGCTCTGTGGGCGAATATCTAGACCAGTTTCAACTTCTTCTGGCACATGTCACATTGCCTCCAGAGATGCAGGTCAACATCTTCACCACCAGACTTCGTGATTGCCCACGACTTGATGTTGAATTTGAGGATTCTCCAGACTTAGTGACTATCATGAGTCTGACCAAGTTACGTGACCGTCGCCTCCAACTGGCACAGGAGGCCTATTTCCCCACTGACACGGGCATTCGGCCGGGTCATCCCGAAGGACATCCTGCCCCACCAGTCTGTAAACTATCTCAGGTCGAGATGATAGAACGACACGCTAAGGGCTTATGTTTCAACTGCAACGAGCCGTACACACGCGATCACAATTGCAAACAACTTTTTTGTCTGCACGTAATGGACGCTGAAGATGAGGGTGTCAGATAACGCGAGATACCATGGATCTCCCTCGAGCTTGAGGACAAGCTCATTTTTCCAAGACGGGAGAGATGTTACGGGTCATTTAATGACGTTATTTAGTATTTATTATTTTTGATATGTTTTATTCTGTTTTAAGAGTCGCGTCTTTATATGACGTCATTATTGTGTTGTGTCCTTTGTAGTCACATGTCCAAGTCTGTCGTTATTTCCTTTAATGTTATTTCCTTTTTGATGTCGATTGTAGGTCCTATTTAAGGGGAACTATTGAGTCTTGTATCGGTATGAATGAATGAAAGTTATATTTCCCTAACCTTAAAAGAGATTGTGGAAGCTCTCTCTCTCTACTCTCTCTCTCTCTCTCTCTCTCTCTCTCTCTCTCTCTCTCTCTCTCTCTCTCTCTCTCTCTCTCTCTCTCTCTCTCTCTCGAGCACGCCCTGCTTAGGCAGCCGTGGTCAAGCCTCTGTAGTATCTCCACCACCATCATTTCCACCGCCGTCCACTCCTCCGGGCAACATTGAAAGACCCATAACACTTTCCCGCATCAATAAGAATGCTCACATAACATTATGCTACAGAAGTTAAGAGCTTCCAAAACGTTCAATCAAATATCACATTTATAAGCTTTTGTTGTTTGCAGCAATTTTTTGGGATATTTAGACTTTGATGCCATGACATGGCCATGCTTGCTGAACCATGCATGAATCTTTATCCAGTAAAATGAGCATATTCATGTGTTTTCTATCCCTGTATAATGATATTCTTGCATGTTTCTCTTCGTGCCCTGCTGTTCAAGCAACCAATGTCTACATGATCTTTTCCTTGCTTCTCTCATATTATATATTGTTTGCATATGTGAAGAGTCTCATCAAATTTTAAAATGTATTTTTTACAAAATATGAGTTGGACATATCTGTGTGTATCAATGCATGTCAGTTCGTACTAGTAATATCAAGGTGTGGAGCTCCTGCTAATAATGTGATACATGACATGGCAGTGAATTGAAAGATATGTGGCTATGAAAGGAAGAATCTGATATAAAGGAGGACCGTAGAGTTTGAGTGATGAAAGAGTCCATCAATAGATAATGTCCATCAGCACAATTTACACCTGCATTTGTTGAGAATCTATTTTCATGACATGAACTTAAAAAAAACATATTTTTTCTTGTTTCCGGGGATAGAACCCGGGCCGCCCGCATATGTGATGACATAGTTTGAATCTTACTACCATGGATTTTGATTTTTCATTGAAATAAAAAAAAACAGACTTTTTAAAGTTGTGCACGAAATGCTACTTGATGGGGAGCAGCCGGCCCGACCCGTTCGGGTCTACTTCCGGTGACCTCGGGCGCAGTGACGATCAGGACCGCTCATTTCGAGAGGCTCGCCGTTTATAGTATTTTTGTCTCTTGTTGTATTTTATTTCAAGTTGTATTTTTATATTTTTTTGAGTAGCAGCGCGGCCAATCATAGCCGTTCATTGCTCCCTAGAAAAAGTTATAAATAGAGGGTGGGGGCTCTCATTAGAGGTATTGAAGGATTGGAGCTTTGAAGCCGATCCCTTGATCATTTTCGGTGTCAAAGCCGAACCCCGGGTGTGAAACTCTGGTCTACCTCCTTTCTCCCAACTCCCAATCGCCGGCCCTTCCCCTTGCCACACTTCCCTGGCCGAACACTCCATTTTCCCCTCAAACATCCGCTGGATTCCCAAATTTTCCATTCCATTCCACTGCCATCTTCAACTCTACTCCAAGGAAGGACACCATTTTAAATTCCAGCCGGTCATCTTCCCTCTGCCACATCCCACTCAATCAACCAGCCTTCATTTCCCCACTCAATCAACCAGCCTTCATTTCCCCACCCAAAATCCTTCCCTGGATTTCCCGTCCAGGAGCCCTGTAGCCCCTGTAGCTTACTACTGGCCACAACAAACCTTGCCCTCCACTTTTTGCCTAGTGTCACATAAAATCAGCCACCAAACAACCCCAAACAACCCCTGGACCTCCATTAAATTACTCCAGCGATCACCGGAAAACATTTCCGGTCACCGGAAAATAATTCCTATCCTTTTACATTTTCCGGTGGTCACCGGAAAATAATTCCGGCAACCACTCCAGCCACCACCAGCCACCACCAGCCACAAGTCACCACCCCTACTACCCCATAACTTCCATAACTCCCCCACTACCCCATATTTCCACTCTCAATTTTAGGAATTTAATTCCTAACTTTAAGGAAAACCAACCCCACTTCCCCATTTGTGCTGACCGGCCCCTTTCCCTTATCCCATGTTCCTTTTTTTTTAGCTTAACACCCCTCCTTTACTGATCCCCACTCATCCCCCTAGTCTTACCTCACGTGGATCCACAAATAACCCTTTTCCCCTGTTATATTTTCCTCATCCAGCCGGCTCCCATCCCCCTCTCCTGGAGCCCACTCCCAACCAAGCCAGCCCAAACTCCCATCCCCTGTACCCTTGCACGTGGAGTCACAAATACCCCATTTTCCCTCAATCCAACCCCAACCACCTAGCAAAATCTTCCCACGTTTTACTCCGTTCACTCACCCGGACCCCTCCTCACCTCCCCATCTAATTTCTCCCTTCCTGTTGCTGTTAGAATTTCCTGGCAGAAAAACACCTTAGTCCAGCCCTTAACAGTCCCCGCCCAGGCCCCATTTCAGCCTCGACACGTCTCCCCAAAGCACCTCCAGCCCTCCCCTCTACATTGTGTGTTGTTATTTTCTTTTACAATTGAGTCTTGTATTTGTTCTCTTCTTAAGAGATATTGGTTTGTAAGTTTTGTTTCAATTGTTTTCGACTTTGTAATTTCTCATTTTATTAGTATTTATTCTCGCGCTCTCTCGCGCTCGTATGCTTCTCTTTGTTGGCTTGTTTTAAATGCTTTAATTCAATGGTGGACAATCAAGTTATATGCTTTATAAATATTATTGTGCAAATTTGAATTCGCCGGACATTTGCATTTACATTCACATACAGCCGTAGTATTTTCATTTAGCGCCTTACCCTGCATCACTACTCCTTTCAATTAACAACCTGTTTTATCTGGTTTTTGCTTATTAAGATGTTATTACGCACTCAGAATTGTTTTGGTCATTAGTTCATGGATCAACTCTCAGGAATGGCGAATCATCACTATGGTCATCACTCTGTGGTGGAGTGGAAGGCCGAAAGACCAAAATACCCATCCAGTTCAGTGAGTATATAGCTTTTGAAGATTAGAGCACAAGGCTCAAATTGACCCGGCAAACAATGATTCAACAGAACTCAGAGCAATCTTATTAGTTGGCAGCAAAAATTGGAGGAGATTATTTGTTTAGTGACTGCTACTCTCAGATCAAAACAAGAATAATTCCCAACAAAAGAATATAAGGTTTATGAGTTTCAGCAAAGATTGAAATTAGAACAAAAAAAACAGCATGGAAAAAGAGTATAATATATAAGAAATCAGTTGGATAACCTATTCTTATGAAGAACTTCTGTCCAGTCCCGATAGGAACCAAATCTCTGTAGAGAAGAAACGTAAAACTTAGAGCCTGGGAAGAATCCGCAAGGTTCAAGAGAAAGTTGTCAAATACTGGAAGAAAAGTTTATGCAAAATGAATCAAATCTCTTATTCTTTCTCCATTTTTTCTGTTTAATCTTCTTCTCCCTTTTCTTCCTTCTTTCTCTTTCTCTCCTACTCATTCTTCTCTCCTTGGAGATCTTCTCCTAACTTTATAATTCATTATGACCACTGTTGGTTATAACATCTTGCTGCTCGTTGTATTTTTAGCCTCCCAAAATACCAGTTTCGGATAGGAATATGGGATAATAACACAAAACATCACCAAATCGATTCAAATTCAAAAAAAAATCACTAATTGTTATTTGCTTCATGCCAGTAGATATGGGGATACGCGAGCAAATTCGACATGCCACCACCTATTTAGCTGACAAAATATACAATTTATCATTACAACTCTATGATAATGTATTACTCAACTTGCACAATTCCAATCTCACTTCTTATAGATTTTGTAGAAATGGAGAAAGTCAACCTTGTATATATGTTCACTTGATAATAGTTACAAGTATACATACCCTTATATAGGAGAAGAAGGAAGGAAAAATCCTAATACATGATGTGGGACTAATACAAGAGAGAGAAAAAATAAGGAACAACATGGGCCCTTAAATGGGCTTTTCTAACACTCCCCCGCAAGCTGGAGCGTACAAGTCGTAGGCGCCAAGCTTGGATAAGAACTGATAGTATAGCGGCCTGGAGAGAGCTTTCGTCAGGATGTCCGCAACTTGGTCGGTAGCAGGAACATGCGCCAAATCTATCTTCTTTGACTGTACCTTTTCCCGGATAAAGTGACAGTCAACTTCGATATGCTTTGTTCGTTCGTGAAAAACCGGATTCTTGGCAATATGAATTGCTGCCTGACTGTCGCAAAATAAGGTTGCCGGAGATGAGAGACGAACACCTAAGTCTCTCAGAAGGCCTTCAAGCCAGGTTAGCTCAGAAACGACAGCAGCCATAGCCCGGTACTCGGCTTCGGCAGAGGAACGCGCAACCACATTCTGTTTCTTGCTACGCCAAGTTATGAGGTATCCACCAAAGTAAGTACAGAATCCAGTTGTGGTGCGCCTATCATCAATAGATCCTGCGTAGTCAGCGTCAGAATACGCGACAAGAGATAGAGATGTGGATGGCTTGTACACGAGTCCTTGTCCGGGGGCGATCTTGAGATATCGAAGGATGCGCTCGACAGCTTGAAGATGAGATGTCCGAGGAGCGTGCATGAAACGGCTCACAACTCCCACAGCAAATGAGATGTCTGGTCGAGTCACCGTAAGGTAGATCAGCTTCCCAACCAAGCGTCTGTAATATTCCGGATTTGTAAGTAGCTTGTCAGAGTCAGAGCTATGGGCCGAGAGCTTGTGATTTGCGTCCATAGGAGTCTCTGCAGGTTTGCACCCAGAATAACCTGCATCACGAAGGAGGTCTATACAGTACTTCCTTTGAGATAACACAAGACCATCAGGGCGTCGGGCGACCTCGAGCCCAAGAAAGTACCGAAGGTTGCCCAGGTCTTTGGTTTGAAAGGCAGAATTCAACTGCGCCTTGATCTGTTGTATTCCTGTCGTGTCGTCGCCAGTAATCAGGATATCATCAACATAGACCAGAAGAATCACAGTCCCGGTTGACCGATGTCGGGTGAAGAGAGAAAAATCAGCCGAGCTCCGAGTGAAGCCACTAGCACAGACCACCTTACTGAACTTTTCAAACCATGCACGCGGGGACTGTTTGAGGCCATAAATGGATTTCCGAAGGTGGCATACCAAAGACTCCCCCGTGGTCTCAAACCCGGGAGGCTGCTGCATATAAACTGTCTCCTGGAGATCGCCGTTGAGGAATGCATTCTTGATATCCAGCTGATAAAGTGGCCAGTGACGATGAACAGCCAAGGAGAGAAGAACGCGGACCGTGTTTAATTTGGCCACGGGAGAGAAGGTTTCCTCGTAATCAAGGCCATGTTGCTAAGTAAACCCCCGTGCCACAAGACGTGCCTTCAGACGGTCGATAGTGCCATCCGCTGCATGTTTAATGACAAAGACCCATTTGCAGCTAACAGGGGTGTGGCCAGTAGGAAGAGGAACCAGATCCCAGGTCTGGTTAGCCCAGAGAGCCTGCATTTCATCGTGCATAGCAGCCCGCCATCCTGGGTGGTGAAGCGCCTCCTGCACATTGTTAGGAAGAGAAATAGAGGAAAGGGAGGTGGCAAAAGCGTAGAGAGGCGGTGTGAGCCGATGTAGAGAGACGTAGTTGGTCAAGGGATGAGCTGTAGAGACGGGAGCGTGATCGACCGCAGTCGAGCTATCGCTGGCAGCAGGGAGCTGGGTCACGGGAGCATCCATGGATGGGCGACGAGAGTAGACACGGATTAGCGGTGGAGGAACCCGAGGAGGAACGAGGGGAGAGGAGGAAGAAGACGGCACAGATGGCGTGACCGGGACAACGGGCCGGGGAAGAGAGGGAGCAGAAGACGAGGGAGCAGAAGACGAGGTGGTGTCGGGTAAGTGGAAGGGCTGGTCTTCGCAGAAGGTGACATCTGCAGAAACGACCATTTTGCCGGTAGTAGGAGAGTAGCAGACGTACCCCTTTTGAGTGCGGGAGTAGCCAACAAACATATACTTGGCGGCCCGAGGAGCAAGTTTGTCGGAAGGAGGGCCAAGAAGGTGGACATAACAAACACACCCGAAGATCCGTGGTGTGAGAGAGGTGAGGGGGATGGAGGGATAGAGGAGTTGGATAGGCGAGGCAAAATTAAGGACAGAGGAGGGAAGGCGGTTGATGAGATGACAGGCGGTGGAAACAACAAAGTTCCAATATTTGGTGGGAACATGCATTTGGAACATAAGAGAGCGGGCAACATCGAGAAGATGACGATTTTTCCGTTCGGCCACCCCGTTTTGCTGAGGGGTATACGCACAAGAAGTTTGATGGATGACACCAAAGTCTGTGCAGAGATCGGAGAAGGCACGACCCGTATACTCCCGAGCATTATCAGTGCGAATGACTTTGAGAGGAGTGGCGAACTGCGTACGCATCTCAAGTAAAAAAGCACGAAAGACAGAGGGAAGTTCAGTGCGATCATGTAGGAAATAGAGCCACGTGGTACGGGAGTAATCGTCGATGAACGTGACAAAATACCGAAAGCTAAAAATACTAGGGAGCCGATAAGGACCCCAAATATCAGAATGAACTAACGACAAGGGAGTAGTACTCCTGGTACAGGCAGGGGGGAAAGAGGAACGGTGTTGTTTGCCGTAGACACAAGATTCACAGGAGAACTCTTGTAAAGAGATATCAGGAAGAGCCCGCTTGAGAATCGAAAGGGGAGCATGTCCAAGGCGGCAATGCCAATCAACAGTAGAGATGGTGGAGAGAAGAGTTGGTGGGATATCCAAGATGTACAACCCATTCACCAGCTGCCCCTGACCAATGATACTCTGGGTGCGGCGATCCTGCATAAGAAAAGAAGAGGGTGAAAATGTAATACAACACTCAAGGTCGTGTGTGAGACGACTAACTGATAATAAATTGAAGGGAGAACCCGGAACGTGAAGAACCGAGGAAAGAGAAAGGGTTGGCGTAAGCTGAAGATCAGCGGAGCCAAAGACAGGGAGGGTGTCACCGTTGGCCACAGTGATGCGAGCAGGATGAGGCATTTGGAGATATACTGGGGGCTTCTGAGAGGAGATATGGTGAGTAGCGCCAGAATCAACGATCCAACAAGGATGATGAGAGAGGCAGTTGATACCCTCCGTAGAGAAGGACACAACAGAGGTGACAGCTGAAGCAGCAGGCGCCATGTGGTGACAGAGACGAGGCCGGGCGACTAGCAGAAGCGAGGCCGGCAGCGAGCAGGAACAGTCCGCGGCGGACTGGAGGCGGTTGAGACGAGTAGGGCAGACCGCAGCGGGTAGAGAGAGGCCGCGCGGACAGAGACAGACCGCAGCGGACAAAGAAGGAGGCCGCGACGAGTAGGGAGGCCGCGGCGGACAGAAAAGAGGCCGCATGCAAGACAGGCTGCGATCAAGCAACGAGCGCAGGAGCGGGCTGACGAGAGGCCGCGACTAGGAGAGAGGCCGCAGCGGACGGGTAAGAAGGTGGTCCCACGGAGAGAGAAAAGGTTATAAAAGAGAGCGTCCGCAGCAAGAGAGAAGAGCGCACAACGGACAAGAGGAGGGTCCGCAGCAGACAGGAGCAATCCGCAAGAGATTGCGGAGTCGGTTGAGGGAGTCCGCGAGGGAGCGCGCAACGTACAAGAGGAGAGTCCGCGGCGGACAGAGAAAGAGTCCGCAAGAGATTGCGGATAGAGAGTCCGCGAGGGAGCGCGCAACGGACAAGAGGAGAGTCCGCAGCGGACAGGAGCAGTCCGCAAGAGAGTGCGGATAGGGAGTCCGCGAGCAAAGAGGCTCGAGCGGACAGAAGCAGAGCGAGCTAGAGTGGAGCAGTCCGCGAGCAAAGAGACTCGAGCGGACACAAGAGAGCGGTCAGCGGACAGGAAGGAAACCAAGAGGTTGAGGTCGCCGAGGTCGCGCCGGACAAGAGGAGGCCGCAGCGAAAAAGGGAAGCAGGGGACCCCACAAGATGGCTATAAATAGGGGGCCAGAGGAGGAAGGAGAAGGCGGGAGGAGAGGTGGTTCCACGGGAGGAGATGCTGCGGACTGGACAAGGGAGGCCGCATGACTGAAGCGACTAGAAGATGCGAACACACTTTCGCAGGCCGCAGAGGAGAGGTGGTTCCACGGAGGGAGAGGCAGCGGACAGGAAAAGGGAGGCCGCAGGAGGTCGCAGGGCGGACAGAAAGGGGAGTCCGCAGGAGTCAGCAACCTGACTCTGATACCATGTAGAAATGGAGAAAGCCAACCTTGTATATATGTTCACTTGATAATAGTTACAAGTATACATACCCTTATATAGGAGAAGAAGGAAGGAAAAATCCTAATACATGATGTGGGACTAATACAAGAGAGAGAAAAAATAAGGAAGAACATGAGCCCTTAAATGGGCTTTTCTAACAGATTTCAATGTATAGAAACAACAGTTCTTGGAAATGACAAATGACATGTAGACTCATAATACACACCGGCACCAAGTTTGGCAGTGGGATCATCGGGTAATGATTACCCCGGTTTCTTCCGCTGATTGACAATCCAGCCATCATTGCACAGATGGGTATCCTCGGACAACATCAACCATTCTGGTTCCCTTAAGTAGGCTAGTTTTAAGTTACCTCATCACATAGGACACTACATAACTAAGGGAAAACTGCTATACACATTTTTTGCATGCAGGTTCGAATCCTTTGATCAAAATTTCATTCCCAATATTTTCTTTAGGGGACCCAATGATTGGTTATTCTAGGTAACATAGTATCAAACCCGCAGGGTGAATTAATCTTAACATCTATACACTTGGAAAATATGACTTCGCATTAGTATCAAAGATTAGTAAAAGGACTTTGTAAAGGTTGAAATTTGTTCGTAATAACATTAAAGAAACTTTGTGGTCCTTCGTATTACGTAGATCGAATTGGATTATTAACCAAATCGGCCCGAACAACCTTGATTTTAGATAATCAAGCTTTGTTTGAGCCCTTTCAACTAGAGTTTATGGCCCTCCCCTAAATTTTTAAGATACACCATTATATCTGGTTTAAATAAAAAAATCACTATATTTATATGATGCCTTCTCATTGACAAGATCTTTTGACGATCGACTCGTAGAAGATAACAAGCAAAGAACGTGGGGGTGTTTCAAATTCTTAACCACTAGGTCAGACTATGAATCTCAATCAATATCCAATATGTAAGTTGACCCCAACTGAAATACAAATACGCAGATAAAAGAGACTTCACTATAATTTTTATTACGGGAATTGATGAACTATTGGACTTGTTAAGTAGATCAATATTTTTTTAGAATTCATATTTACATTTGAGGTATCAACAAAAAAGGATGTCCCCAAGCAGGTTTTTTGACATATTGCACCTTCCATTTGCTATTGTTTGACACTTTGCACCCTAAAGTTTTAAATATCATACTTTGCACCCTCCATTTACATTTATTTTGACATTTTGCACCCTAGGGCATTGTAATGAGGGGTATTTTCATGCAACTTCCTTACAAATGGACATATACGCCTGATCACTTCTCAGTGCCCCCAAATATTTCAGGTATAGCCCCTTGAATTTAAAGAATTTTCATCTCATCTAGACCGAAAATACCCCTTAAATTTAAGACCGGGGTGCAAAGTGTCAAAATAAATGCAAATGGAGGGTGCAAAGTGTCATATTTAAAATTTTGGGGTGCAAAGCGCCAAACAAGAGCAAATGTGGTGTGCAATGTGCCAAAAAGGCGTCATGGCCATTTTGATTTTTTTCATACTATCATTTGAATTGAAAAATACACCCTCAATTCATGCCCTCGTGAATAAAATTTTTATACCTTATTTATGAGAAATTGTGGTTATTAAATCAATTTTTTTAGGTTTCACGAGATATTATCAAAAATTTATTTAAATGTACAACCTTGGGCTCGCGAGAGGCGGCTCAAGGAGCGAACAAGACAAAAGAAAAGCGGCGAGAAGGAGGAATCAAGAATCACCTGTCTCTCCCCAGAAGACGCGGCATGGGAGAGTCAGCGAGGCTTCCCTGAGAGAGCATGGTCAATAAGCGAGACGACAAAAGAAAAGCGGCGAGAAGGAGGAATCAAGAATCACCTGTCTCTCCCCGGAAGATGCGGGGGGAAGTGTATCGGCTGCCGAGGCGGCCGAGGAGGTCGCGCCGGCCGAGAGTGGAAGGCCAACGATTTTGACCTTCTTCGAGCGAGATGATGAAGGTGCTGAAGCGGGGGTACGGATCGAAGACGGGATCAGGGAAGCCACATTGGCTTTATTCTGCTACTAGACCATTGCGAGACGCTCGCAGAAACTCTGGCTGTGAGACATGTTGAGGGTAGAAGAGAGGTGGAAATGAGAAAAGGGGCACTCCCTGAGGAGATGGGGTCTCATATTTATAGACTCCAGGGGGGGTGCACCAAAGATTCTCGTAAACGATTCCCAACGCCGCGATCCTCGGTTGGACTTTCTTTCCGAGCTTGGGGCAACCTCGAAAAGAGCGGGGATTGTGTACAACTTTGAGCTCGCGAGAGGCGACTCAAGGAGCGAACAAGAGAAGCTGACGAGAGGGACCAGATAGGCGAGTGAGACCATGTGGTCCACTCGTAGAAGGTGAGACAGAGGGTTCTCTGCAGTAGGCGAGACGGGTCTCTCGGCAGTAGGCGAGACGCCCTTTGGGGGCGTGGGCAGGCCCTTGAGAGCGAGATGGCTCCTGTAATGCGGGGAGCTTGCGAGACGAGTGGGAGGGCTCGTCTCGCCCGCGGGGTGCTTCCCCACTCGCCGTATATAAGGAAGGCTGTTTTTACCTTTTTACCCCCAAGGGGGATTTTACTCTTCTACCCCGGGTAATTTTACCCGTTTGCCCTTGGTGGTCTGCGTATAGCCCTTCATAACAGCGGAGTTTGGCTGTTGGCAGACCTTTCCAAGGGTACTTTGGTAATTTCAGGTCAGTTCAGTAAGCTTATTTGCAGATCCAACTCAGAGGCCTATAAATAGACCGATAAGGTGCCTGAGAAAAGGTTGTTGAACCTTGTCATATTCTTCCTCAGAGGCACCTAGCTCAGCATTGACTACGGAGGGGAATAACTACAGTTTCTTCCGGGTACGAGGTGGGACCTCCGAGCTGAGACCATCGGTCTATTACCGGTCTTGTGACTAACGTCGGGAGGGCGGTTCGAGAAGAGTAAGTGTGAGTTGCAACATCAGGTCCGAACTCTAGGTGGAACCGGGAGACTGGTTTCAACATTTTTGGTGTGGTGAGCGTGTACCGCAGCGCACAGAGAAGAATCTTGAGCAACCTCATGACGGGAGGTCACGAAGAAGGAGACGGAGATGGGTCAGATAACCCGGGAGGATTCGTTAGAAGGGAGGAGTTCATGACTTCAATCAAAGGCATCATGACATGCTGCAAGGGATCTCGCGACAGGGAGATTGTTCGACCCCGTTGCCCCAGGTGCCTGCTCCCGCGCCGCAGGAAGAGCTTGTCTCGGCGAGAGTAGGAGAAGACGCTCCAGGGAGGTGATCGGGAAAAGAGGTGATGGTGGAAGGAGTCGGGCGAGACATGGCGGGAAGGGAGCTGTTCCCGAGCCCCGCAAGCGCCGTCTCGCCAGGGGACGTCGTCGCGCGAGTGGGGGCGGCGAGACCAGCGGCGAGAGGGTCTCCCTTTTGCGAGTTGATCCTGTCGGCTCCCGTCCCGGAAGGGTTCAGAGAACCCGAGATGAATTATTATGTGGGGAAAGATGATCCCCTCCAGCACCTGCAATGGTTCGAGGACGCGGTTTCGATCAGGCCGATGACGAACGCGTTCAAGTGTCGTCTTTTTGCCATTACTCTGAAGGACAAGGCTAGGGACTGGTTTCATCAGCTCCCGACAGGTTCGATATACAGCTTCGAGGATCTGAGCAGGAGCTTTCAGCTACATTTCTCAACTTCGAAGAAGAGGAAGAAGAACCCGGAGTCGATCTTTTTGATTAAGCAGAGTGCAGATGAGTCCCTAGCTCAGTATGTAGACAGATTTCAGGAGGAGATCTTGGATATTCATGAGGTGTCTGGATTCGCCCTCCAGATGGCCTTTACCGTGGGACTACGGGAAGGCTTCTTCAAGATGAGCCTCACCCGGAAGGTGCCATTGTCCTTTGAGGGGTTGATGGAGAAGGCTGCGAAGGAAATAGCAATGGAGGCGGCGAATCCAGCTTTTGCAAAAAAGCTAGCAAGACTGACGAAGGTTGAATCAAGAGAGTCTGGAGGGAGACAGCAAGAGGGGAGGAGAAGAGAAGAGCCGAGGGCTCCGGCGTACCAGGAGTTAGGATGGAGGCAGCAGGGGGGGCCCTGCCCAAGGGCAAGGGAGAGGATTTCCCCAGGGAGGGAGAAACCAACCAGGGGGACCTGGAAGATTTAACCAGCAAGGGTGGGGGTACGGTCATAGACCACCTCTGCCCCCACCTCCGCAAGCTATGGCCATCGGCCGAGGGAGAGGTCGAGGCCGAGAGAGAGGAAGAGGAGCAGGAGCTGGGAGGAGGAGAAACCCTCAGGAGGGGAGACAGGGGTGGGGGGAGGTGACGTTGTCATACTGTGACTTCCACGAGGAGGAGGGTCACACAACGGCTACCTGCCCAGAATTTTTGGAAATGAAAAGATCTAGGGGAACAGGAGAACAACAGAGGCCGATACGGATAGTGGAGGTGACCGGGACCAGAGAGGAAGATCGATGTGTGGATCGAGCGGACGTAGGAGACCGAGGGGGAATTGGAGTAATCTATGGGGGGGGGGATCGAGGCTGCTCGAAAGGCGAGCCTACATACCATGTATCGCCGAAGCGTAGCTTCAACGTCACAATCCCCTCCCCCAGATGAGAAAATCACCTTTTCGAGAAAGGACATGCCAGACCATGAAGACCCCTTCTGTGACGCACTGGTGATTCAGACCGTCATTGAGAACTTCACGGTATCACAGATCCTGGTTGACAATGAGAGCTCAGTGAATGTTATTTTCAAAAAGGCGTTTAACGAGATGAGGGTGGAGGCCCGGAGGGTGCTGGCAGTAGACAAACCGTTGTTTGGATTCTCGGGAGAGAGGAAGGAGGTCGAGGGGGGAGTGGGACTCCAGGTAACCCTGGGGGGACTATCCAGGAACTGCCGTTTCGTCATAGTGGATGCCCCCAGCAGTTACAATGCCATTTTGGGCGCCCCTTGAACAACGCTTTTAGATGTGTGCCGTCTTCTTTTCACCAGTGCTTAAAGCTCAATGCGGGAGGTACTCAAATCAGAGTACGAGGAGACCTCGAAGGCGACTAGGGAATGCTATGTGACAGCGGTCAACACCATCTCATGGCAGGGAGAGGCTGAAGAGATGGAGAAGATGATAGAACAATGGCAGCAGGAGTTTGGCAACGAAACAAAGGAGGAAGAAGAAAGAGAGGTTGGAAGAGAGGGAGAAGTGGTGATGGTAGGAGGCATTTGCGGGGGAGCCGGAAACGGCGGGAGAGAAGGATGGAGAGACGAGGATGGAAGAGGAGGAAGACAAAAGAGAGGTTGGAGGAGAGGGGGAAGTGGTGATGGTAGGAGGCATTGCGGGGGAGTCGGAAAACAGCGGGAGAGAAGACTGGAGAGACGGGGATGGACGAAGAGGAAGAAGAAAGAGAGGTTGGAGGAGAGGGAGAAGTGGTGATGGTAGGAGGCATTGCGGGGGAGCCGGAAACGGCGGGCGAGAAGGATGAAGAGATGGAGGTGGAAGAGGAGAGGTGGTCGAAGGAAGGTGAAGGGAGGAGGAAGGAAAAGAGAAAAATGGGGTAAGCAGGAGGGTCGCCCGGAAGGGAGGCCAGGCTGGAAAAAAGAGGAATTACACTACTGGAAGAAGGGAGCACTGGCGAGCTGGAGATGAAGAAGCTAGGGGAAGAAATGGTGGTGACTATTATGGAACATGAGGCAACAAGCCAGGAGCCAGGAGAACGGGAGGAACTGGGAGAACAGGAGAAAGAAGAGGAGCCATCAAGGCTGATGACAGCCATGGAGGTGCTAAGAGATGGAGGTCCTCGCTAGAGAGAGAAGAAAAGAGAAGATAAAGGTCAACGACGAGCTCAGCCCAGAAGACTAGGAGGAGATCAGGGTATGCGTGTAGAGAAATATTGACATCTTTGCTTGGAGCGCGGCTGACATGCCAGGAGTCGATGCGGACGTGGCCTGCCACCGTCTCAACCTCGACTCCAACACCCGCCCGGTGCAGCAGAAGAAGAGGGCCATCGCCACTAAGATGGCTGGACCCATCAGAGAGGAGGTAGAAAAACTACTTAAGGCGGGGTTTGTGTCTGCCTGTAAGTACCCGGGGTGGGTGAGCAATGTTGTAATAGTTAAAAAGGGGGAGGGTAAGTGGAAGAATGTGTGTAAATTTCTCTCTTTTAAATAAAGCATGCCGCAAAGATTGTTACCCTCTGCCTCGAATCGACGCGCTGGTTGACTCAGCTGTCGGTTTCTCGCTAATGAGTTTTCTAGACGCGTTTTCAGGATATCACCAAATACATATGCACCCTACGGACGTCAAGGACGTCACCTTCGTCATGGAGGATGAATGCTTCTGTTTTAGCATGATGCCTTTTGGGCTAAAAAATGCGGGGGTGACCTATCAAAGAATGATGGATCGGATCTTCCGAGAGAAGAAGGGGCTGAACCTCGAGGTTTATGTGGATGACCTAATGATCAAAAGTCGGGACCTCAGATCCCGCGTCTTTGATCTTGAGGAAACCTTTGGAACCTTAAGAAAATATAAAATGAGGCTCAACCTCCTAAAATGTGTTTTTGGAGCCAGTCGGGGAAAGTTCCTCGGGCATCTTCTCACCCCATCCGGAGTAGAACCCAATCCCGATAAGGTGAACGCAATTATAGAACTATAATCTCCCAGAAATGCCAAGGAAGTTCAACGCCTCACCGACAAGCTGGTCGGGCTAAGTAGGTTTCTCTCTCGACCCGGGGAGAAATGCTCGCCTTTCTTCCAGACGTTAAGAGGGGGCAAGAAGTTCGAGTGGACCCCTGAATGCGAGAAGGCCTTTCAGGCTCTAAAGCAGCAGCTCACCCAGACGCCTCTACTCCAAGGGCCAAGGGAAGTTGAGGTCTTGTTCTTATATTTAGGAGTGGGGACCGGGGTCGTGAGTTCGGTTCTTGTACGGGAGGAAGGAAAAAAACAATTCCCGATCTATTACGTGAGCAGGGTCCTAAAGAAGACGGAGCTCGGGTACCCCATCCTTGAAAAACTAGCTTTTGCTCTCATCATATCGTCCAGGAAGCTTAGGACATATTTTCAGGCTCATTCTATTCATGTGGTGACGGACCATCCCCTCTGTCGCATCTTGGAGGGGGTGGAGCACTCTGGGAGGCTAGCCAAGTGGTCGATGGAGCTCAGTGAATTTGACCTCACTTTTACTCCTCGGCTTGCCATCAAGGCACAAGCGGTGGCCGATTTCCTAGTGGATTATACAGCTGAGGTCCAAGAAGCTGAAGCGTCCCCTCGAGTGGCTTGTGAGATGCCGGTGGATGGAACGTCATGAAAAAATTCCTTTGGAGGGGGAATGATCTTGGTAAGTCCGGAGGGGACTAGAATTGAGCTGGCTTTGAAGATCCACTTCGCGATTACCAACAACCAAGCGGAATACGAGGCAATCATCGCAGGGCTTGGGTTAGCTCTGGAGTTGGGCATACAAGACGTTAGAGTCTCCACAGACTCCATGGTGGTTGCGGGCCAGATCAAGGGGGAGTTCGAAGCAAGGGAACCCACCCTCCAGCTGTACCTGGGAAAGGTCAAGGGCATCATTGGGCAGTTCCGTAGTTTTTCGATTCAGCACGTCCCGAGGGATGAGAGCGCTCAGGCGGACCAGCTCGTCAAGTACGGTCCTCGAGCAGGAGGAACCGCGACGGAGCTCTTCAGGCCGTCCATAGAAGAGGGAGAGCTATTGGAGATAAGCCAGCAAGGGTCTTGGATGGACCCCTTCATCACCTTCTTGACCTCGGGACAACTTCCTGAGGGTGATCTCGATAAGAAGCGGGTCAGGTACAAATCGGCATACTACCTGTTGAAAGATGGGGCATTATACCGCAAGACGTTGTCGGGTCTGCTGGCTCGATGCGTATCGGAGGAGGAGGTCTCGAGGGTCCTGGAAGAGATCCATTCAGGGGAATGTGAGAGTCACTTGAGGAGCCAGACTTTAGAGGGGAGAGTGTTGAGGCAGGGGTACTTCTGGCCTACCCTCAGAAAAGATGCGGAGGAGTTCGCAAAAAGATGTCAAAAGTGTCAGGAGTTCGCTTCTCCAACTCCTTCCCGCCCAGAGGTTACGAACAATCACGGATCCTTGGCCCTTCGCGATCTGGGGGCTAGCCCTGGTGGGTCCTTTTGCTCAGGTTAGCGGTCAGAGGAAGTTTCTATTGGTCATGATAGATTACTTTTCAAAATGGCTGGAGGTGAAGGCATTGGCTAAGGTGACATCGCAAGTGGTCAAGAATTTCGTATGGAGAGAGATCATCTGCAGGCATTGACTACCGTTGTCCATTGTGACGGACAACGAACCACAATTTGCTTGTAAGGAATTCGTTGATTTCTGCATCCGTTTGGGCATAGATCTCCGTTTTGCCTCGGTTCATCATCCACGAAGTAATGGACAGGTGAAAGCAGCCAACAAGATCATTGTCAATCTTTTGAAGAAGAAAGTGGAGAATCTAAGGGGGAGCTGGGTGGAACAGCTCCCTTCAGTTCTCTGGGCCTTGAGGACCACACCAAACACCGCCATGGGAGAGACCCCGTTTAAGCTCTCTCATGGCTCAGAGGCTGTCATACCAATAGAGTTCGAGGTCACATCCCCAAGGGTAGCCGTTGCAAAGGAAGGAGACGAAGGATGGATGGCAGAGAACGAGGAAGAGCAGAAACTCTCTCTTGATCTCATGGAAGAGCTCAGGGATTTGGCGATGGTCCGACAGGAGGAGGTCAAGCGTCGGATGGCGAGGTACTTTGATAAGCATATAAAGATCAAGCAGTTCGAGAAGGGTGATTTGGTTCTCAAAAAGGTGGATGCAGCGGGCAGAGGAGCCTCAATAGGAAAGCTCAATCCAAATTGGGAAGGTCCTTTTGTATTAAAGGAGGTCTTGAAATCGGGAGGCTACCACCTCCAAGATGTGGACGGGGTATCACTTGATCATGCCCGAAATGGCGATGGCTTAAAGAGATTTTATCCATAACATTCTTCGTTCATTACATTTTTTATCGTCCAATGCTTGTAATTTTGATGTGGCCTTCTGATATGATGAAATCGCAGGTGTCTTTTTTAATGACATTAAGGTGAAATGGAAGCAAGGAGACCCCGAGTAGACCCGCTGACCAGGCTCTCATCTAGCTGGCAGGACTGTAGGCTCACTCGGTGGTTGGAGATATTTTGGAGAGGAAACCCCGAGTAGACCCGCTGACCAGGCTCTCATCTAGCTGGCAGGACTGTAGGCTCACTCGATGGTTGGAGATGTTTTGGAGAGGAGACCCCGAGCAGACCCGCTGACCAGACTCTCATCTAGCTGGCAGGACTGTAGGCTCACTCGGTGGTTGGAGATGTTTTGGAAGAGGAGACCCCGAGCAGACCCGCTGACCAGGCTCTCATCTAGCTGGCAGGAGCTGTAGGCTCACTCGGTGGTTGGAGATGTTTTGGAGAGGAGACCCCGAGCAGACCCGCTGACCAGGCTCTCATCTAGTTGGCAGGGCTGTAGGCTCACTCGGTGGTTGGAGATGTTTTTGAGAGACCCCGAGCAGACCCGCTGACCAGGCTCTCATCTAGCTGGCTGGGCTGTAGGCTCACTCGGTGGTTGAAGATGTTTTGGAGAGGAGACCCCGAGCAGACCCGCTGATCAGGATCACATCTAGCTGGCAGGGCTGTAGGCTTACTCGGTGGTTGGAGATGTTTTGGAGAGGAGACCCCGAGCAGACCCGCTGATCAGGATCTCATCTAGCTGGCAGGGCTGTAGGCTCACTCGGTGGTTGGAGATGTTTTGGAGAGGAGACCCCGAGCAGACACGCTGACCAGACTCTCATCTAGCTGGCAGGGCTGTAGGCTCACTCGGTGGTTGGAGATGTTTTGGAGAGGAGACCCCGAGCAGACTCGCTGACCAGGCTGTCATCTAGCTGGCAGGGCTGTAGGCTCACTCGGTGGTTGGAGATGTTTTGGAGAGGAGACCGAGTAGACCACGCTGACCAGACTCTCATCTAGCTGACATGACTGTAGGCTCACTCGGTCATTGGAGATGTTTTGGAGAGGAGACCCCGAGCAGACCCGCTGACCAGGCTCTCATCTAGCTGGCAGGGCTGTAGCCTCACTTGGTGGCTGGAGATGTTTTGGAGAGGAGACCCCGAGCAGACCCGCTGACCAGGCTCTCATCTAGCTGGCAGGGCTGTAGGCTCACTCGGTGGTTGGAGATGTTTTGGAGAGGAGACCCCGAGCAGACCCGCTGACCAGGCTCACACCTAGCTGACAGAGCTGTAGGTTCACTCGGAGGCAAGTCAAGTGGTAAGAGCTCACGAAGAAAGGTGTCTATACTTATCTGGAAATGGACGGAAGATCCCTGTGAGAGAAGGGTGGAGGCAGTACAAGTGAGGATGAGCACTTCAGACTGGCACTCGGCGAGGGTGATCTCGCCTACAGCGAGCGAGTGCTCGCTGTCAAAGGTTTGGGTCTCGCGTGAAAAAGGGGACTTATCCTAAAGAACGGTTTGATCTCTGGAGTCAACCCACGCTGGGTTCATCTCGCGGCGAGACGAGGCTAAAAGGCTGAGATGCCTCGCACTCGACAAGGGCAAGGAGAAGTTTAATGGCTTGTGTCCTAAACTCATTTTTGAGCTAGCCGGCAGTAGATAAAATGAAATAAAATAGAATAAAACAAAAGAAACAGAGCAGATAGTTATCCATTGAATAAAGATAGCTCGTGGGCGAGAGGTGACAGAAATTTCATATCCGTTACAAAAAGGGGCGGGGGGAGCGAGACTCCCATGAATATGCATTTAAGTGTTCGGAAAATAAATTTACAATTGCAAGAGATAAAAAAGGAGGGAGAAGTCCCAGGATTCTGACATCCTTTCACTCCTAGTCACTGGAGGTGGAGCTATCATCTGTCTCGTCGTACAGCTGGGGGACCAAGTCGCAGACGGTGACCGTCTCGGCATCAACCCGGACCACCCCCAGCTCCTTCATCATCTTGAGCATGAGCTCAGCTGTCTTGATGTTGGCATCTCGGCAGAGGGCGTCGACCTCGTCCAGCGAGTAATGAGTTGGCGGAGGAGCCTGGAACAGATCTGGGTGGAGTGTGGTGCTGTCCAGGAGATGGAAGTTCTCGTCCTTCAATTTCTTGTTCTCCCCCTCCAAAGCCGCAATGCGCGAGCGCATTCCATCGGCTGTCTCGACATCCTGCCAGAAATCTCAGTCAACAAAAGTCCAGGCAAAGCTAACAAGTAAAACTGGCGAGTGGCAATTAAAAAACTCACCACGCCGCCCTGGCTTCGGGCGAGAAGGTTGTCGGCGACTGCCAGCCGCTTCTCGAGGTCATTTGACTTCTCGCGTTCCATGGCAAGGCTGGTCTCGACCTCTTTCCACTTCTTGTTATTGAAGACCAGGCGACGTGAGATGCGATGCGAGAGCTCCATGGAGCGAAGTTGGGCGTGAGCGGTCTTCAAAACGCGGTCTCGCGACGGCTCGTTGTCGAAGGGCTCTGCCCCAAGACCACCATAAAGCCCATACCCGAGGGAGAAGGCATGGCTGGTGGGTGGGTCTTGCTCCTTCCAGGAGGGGAAGAGAGTAGACATCGACACTCGGTTGGAGTCTTTCTCCCACAAAAGTACCGGCTCGCCGGCGGCGTCCTTCACCACGGGGCCCATGTTATAATTTGGATGCGAGGAGGGGGCCGGGCGGCTGGAAGAACCATCCTCGCAAGAGGGAATCACGGCGGGCTGGACAGAGGTAGCGGCGGTGCGGTCAGGTGGGGCTGTCTTGCGGGTAGGCGAGACGGCTTGATGACGAGGTGAGAGAGTTCTTTCCACAGAAATGGGGGTCAGGGACCCCGACATTTCCTTCCTTTCCCTAGGAGCAACTCCTTTTTTCTCCTTCAGGAATGACACAACCTTTTTCATTTTCTTCTTTGGGCTATGCCGAGAGGTAGCGGCATCTTCCCCAGACCTCTTCTTAGGGGCGGGGGCTAGCGTCTCCTTTGCTGCCTCCGCCGCCATGCTAGCAAGGGCAAGACCCTTGTTGCTCTGGTAAGGGGTGGACGGAGATGGTCCTCTCTCCTGAACAACAAAAGGGTTAGAATGAGACAAGTCGGTAAGCATAATACTAAGAGAGCGAGAGTATACCTTCACCAGGGAGGACGGGAAGGAGCGAGTCGAGGTCTCGTCGGAGGTAGTTGACCTCGAAATTCTTCCCTGCGAAGAAGTCGCAGAGAGCCTTCTCGGCACCCCCCCACCTTGGGGGTCTCGTAGTAAACTTCAGCAGGTGACACCGGTGCGAGTGGGACGCCTCCAAGGTTCCCGCGGATGAAGACAAATCAGGTGAGCCAGTGGTGGTTCTTGTTTGGCGTCTCGCACACCTTGAGGCCCTGGCCGGTAAAATAGGAGACGCCATCGTCTTTAGCATGGTAGATGAACAGCTTGCGGAAGACGGTTAGACTGAATTCGATGCGCTCTCGCCGTAGGTAGCTGGCTAAGGCGACCAACATCGAGATTGCATTTGGGTTGAACTGTGCGGGAACAACGCCAAAATATTTGAAAGCCTGTTTTACCTCTGGACAGAGGGGGAGTCTTAGCCCCGCCTCGAAGTGCGAGACGGGGAAGGCGGGCTCGCCATTGTAGAAGGTGTTAAT
Organism: Platanthera guangdongensis; assembly: GCA_039583875.1. NCBI lineage: Eukaryota > Viridiplantae > Streptophyta > Magnoliopsida > Asparagales > Orchidaceae > Platanthera > Platanthera guangdongensis. The sequence goes on from CM077160.1 coordinate 133,207,763, forward strand.
AGCCTCGCCGATCTTGGGCGGGCGAGACTGATACCCCTCAGCCAGGAACTCGCTGGTAAAGCGGTGGTAGTCCTCGTCAGAGATTCTGCCGGGAGGGAAGTCATGGTCGACAAACCGCTTCCCGCACCGGCTGCGGCTCTCGCCTTCTTCTGCTCTCTTCTTTCCCATAGTGAGCGAGATGACAGAGATAGAGGAGGAGAAGAAAAGGATGAAGCGAAAGCGAGACGCGAGAAGGAGTAGGCGAGAGCTCCGGATCTCAGAAGTAGCAGAGAACGACAGTACAAGCGTAAAAGCATTTTTATCCAGAGGGGGGGGGGGGTATTTATAACAGATAGAGAAGAGAGGAAAGTGAGCGGGAAAATGAAAAGGCGGAAGCCGAAGGGGCAACCCGACGGTTCATCTTCTCTCTCTCTCTCTCTCCTGAACCCGAGGCGTGGAAACGCCGCGGCGACTTTTCCGATGAGCCAAAAATAAAATAAAAGAATAGGTTAATTAAACACAGCAATGATGAATAAACACAACAATGATGATAAAACACAACAATGATGAAAAATCCAGCATGACATGACAGGTTGACAAAAATATCATAATAATAAATTATCATAATAAATTATTTCGTCCTGCGCAGGGCGGGCATCTCGTCCAAGGGATCTAAAGGACAAATTAATAATCAAACAAGCCGGTGACCGATTAATGAACACAACGGAGTAACCAGCGAGACGCTTAAACAGACGAGACAGAGCCATGGTCGCTTAATTCTTGTGCCACTTCCAGTGGCCACCCCGAGCTCCCGCGCATGGAGGGCGACCAGGCATATGAAAGGAGCGGACGACGTCTAGACCGCGGCGCGTGAGACTGAGATGTTCGTCAGTCTCGTTTATGATGGCCGGGGCGTCTGTCCCATCTATTACAGTGTCAGCGTCGGCCTCGGGAGGGAGGCAGATGCATTCAGTTTCCAGCCAGTCAACGCGCTGATCGGTGGCTTGCTTCTCCCTTTCCATCTCGCGGATGACGTGAGAGTATTTTCGAAACATCCGGGCAGTCCGGCGCTTCATCTCCAGAGGGTCCATGGGATCACCCAGGTAGTCTTCGATCTCATCTGGGCCAGGAATGGGCGAGAGGGGAGACGGCGCGGGGGAATCCTCAGCATCCGAGTCAAACTGGATACCTGCGCAACAGAAAAGTGGAAGATCATAATGAAGGGGCGGTCTCGCACAAAGACTGGCCCTGTGGTCTCGAATGTACCAGGTGAAGGAATGGGAATCTGTGTGAAACAAAAAAAAGACGGGATGAGTTTTCTTACTTGGGATGCGAGGGTTCCCCACAAGTCGTGAGAGGTCTTCTTTCCTCGTTGCCGGTGGGGAGGATCCCTGAGGCGAGTCGGGACGTTGATGATGTTGGTCAGTAGTGTTAGGAGGATTCGCAGGCATGAGAGAGTCAGTGAGGTTTCCCTGAGAGAGCATAGTCAATAAGCGAGACGACAAAAGAAAAGCGGCGAGAAGGAGGAATCAAGAATCACCTGTCTCTCCCCGGAAGACGCGGGGGGAAGTGTGTTGGCTGCCGAGGGGGCCGAGGAGGTCGCGCCGGCCGAGAGTGGAAGGCCGACGATTTTGACCTTCTTCGAGCGAGATGATGAAGGTGCTAAAGCGGGGGTACGGATCGAAGACGGGATCAGGGCAGCCACATTGGCTTTATTCTGCTTCCGCACCATTGCGAGACGCTCGCGGAAACTCTGGCTGTGAGACATGTTGAGGGTAGAAGAAAGGTGGAAATGAGAAAAGGGGTACTCCCTGAGGAGGTGGGGTCTCATATTTATAGACTCCAGGGGGGGCAAAGATTCTCGTAAACGATTCCCAACGCCGCGAGCCTCGGTTGGACTTTCTTTCCGAGCTTGGGGCAACCTCGAAAAGAGCGGGGATTGTGTACAACCTTGGGCTCGCGAGAGGCGGCTCAAGGAGCGAACAGGAGAAGCTGACGAGAGGGACCGGATAGGCGAGTGGGACCATGTGGTCCACTCGCAGAAGGCGAGACAGAGGGTTCTCTGCAGTAGGCGAGACGGGTCTCTCGGCAGTAGGCAAGACGCCCTTTGGGGGCGTTGGCAGCCCCTTGAGAGCGAGATGGCTCCCGTAATGCGGGGAGCTTGCGAGACGAGTAGGAGGGCTCGTCTCGCCCGCGGGGTGCTTCCCCACTCGCTGTATATAAGGAAGACTGTTTTTACCTTTTTACCCCCAAGGCGGATTTTACTCTTCTACCCCGGGTAATTTTACCCTTTTGCCCTTGGTGGTCTGCGTATAGCCCTTCAGAACAGCGGAGTTTGGCTGTTGGCAGACCCTCCCAAGGGTACTTTGATAATTTCAGGTCAGTTCAGTATGGTTATTTGCAGATCCAACTCAGAGGCCTATAAATAGACCGATAAGGTGCCAGGGAAAAGGTTGTTGAACCTTGCCATATTCTTCCTCAGAGGCACCTAGCTCAGCATTGGCTAGGGAGGGGAAGAACTACAGTTTCTTCCGGGTACGAGGTGGGACTTCCGAGCTGAGACCATCGGTCTGTTTCCGGTCTTGTGACTAACGACGGTAGGGCGGTTCGAGAAGAGTAAGTGTGGGTTGCAGCATCAGGTCCGAACTCTAGGTGGAATCGGGAGACTGGTTTCAACATTAAAAATATGCTATGGTTGTGGGGCTATTGACAAATCTGTTTGCAAATGTCTAATTTAATTGGAATGACCAATGTTTAAAAAACATTCAATTTCCTAAAATACTTATTACTAAATGCACCAACTATAGCACATTTTTTTCAAAATCCTTTTCTTTTGAAATCGACATTTTGTAAATAAGAGTACGTTTTACATCGGGACATGAAATTGATTGCATTTTATAGTAAAAAACTTCCAAAATCATGTTAATTAAAGTCGACATACGTGAAAGAGGGTATGTAATTGTAGCCACATTGAATAAGTTGAGGCAATATTTGTTTAGATTAGTGATGCAGGGTAGGCCGCGAAAGTGAAATTTAAACATATGCAATCCTATGTACAGTACCAGGGAAGTCCTTAATCAAGTGTAAATGATGGATATATGGGATTAGGAGTCAGAATTAATTTGCACGTGATTAATTAGATAATTATAAGTTTACACAGTGAACACATGAATTTTAAAAAAATAACTTTGATTCAAAAAATAGATTTCGGCTCACCTGCAGTTAGAATGCAAATACTCTTAAGTGCTATGCGAATAAACCTCAAGATCAATGTAAAATCAAGGAACAATATGTATGCTATCACATCCATAAAAATATAGTTCGGACATATAATGAAAAGAAAACATGAACGTAAAATAGCAATTTACGCTTGTATGTAGAGGCATGGTTTTCAGGTGATTTTGATCTGGCGGGATCACAACACAGAGAGGATGAAGGTGGGGAGTAGGGAGAGTGGAAGGATTGTCCTTGTCTGAAGAGGCCCTAATGACGAGGAACGGGGCTGCGAAAGGGGGAAGACGAGGAACGGGGCTGCGAAATGGGGAAGCAACAGTTTCGGGGCATGCTGTGGATGCGATGGGTTGGTGAGGGAGGATCGAGGGGGACAGAGGGTGAGGGGTTGGATCGGAGAAGGGCGATGGAGTGGTGGTAGCTTGGTTGGTGGAAGAGGCAGCTGTTGCTTAGGATCAGGGAGACGAGACTGTTGTTGCTCTGGATTAGGGAGACAAGACAACTGCATCTTGGGATTGTGGAGAAGAGGTGATTGTGGCTAGGGGACCGAATGTCAGAGGGGAAGTCAAAAGGGTATGGGAGGCGGGTGGCTCTGGAATGAGGGAGGGACTCCATCGGGAGAAGGGCAAGGATGAGGAGAAATCAGTAGGAATAACCCTAGGAATGATCACCTAAAAGGCTCATAAATTCGATACAGTGAGGACTGACAACTCTGGTATATTTGAACCAAAGCTTCGATACCCCCACCTCTAATATGCGCATGTGTAAATAGAGGAACGGAGCTAGGGCAATCGGTAGGATGGCTCATAATGTGTTTTCATAGTGGTCCCAACAAATATTAATATAATTTCACAAAAATAAAAACCAATACCTGAGAGCATATCAAAACTACCTTCGGACGCATCCGCGACCTTGAATCGTTCGGACGGAGACTGGATCAATGCCTCCCGCGTAAATAAACCTGAGTAAGCTATCAGGGATGTCAATTTCTTAGCGCATGGTGATCTCCATCAATTAGAATTCACTATATATACGGATTATGAACCCCTTCATTATCTTTTAGCCCAATTAATTCAAACTCCTGAAAAAAACCATTTTATAATTCCTAGGCTATGCATATAAAATAGTTTATAAATCATGTTTCTATAGTATAGTAGCAGATGCTCTATCTTGTTCCTTACTACATAAATACCTATTTATTACTGATGATCATAAAGAGGATGAGTTAACATCAACAATAATAACACAAATCAATATATAACCAATTAAAAGCCCTAACTGGAAATATAAGGGAAATCGACTATTGTATAATAGTCAATTTTACATTCCACTTGAGTCTTCACTTATACAACCACTCTTGACCGAAGCTCAATCTTTTCATTCGGGAGGCCATGTTGGGAATAGGAAAACCAGTCATAAGCTACATGCAAATTACTGTTGGCCTGACCTCCACAATGACATTACTGCCTTCATTAAACTATGTGACACTTGCTAATGGTGCAAGCCAACCTAGAAATCACCTCATGGTGCTTTACAATCATTACCAATATCACAAATTATTGGCACACCTCTTTATGGACTTTGTTACACATCTACTTAATTCACTGCACTGTGCACCAGTATTAGTAATAGTAGATATGTTTTGAGAGCTTCTCACTTTGTTGCATTACCAACTCAGTACACAACCAGTGTGTTAGCGACCACCTTTTGGAGTGCTAGAAGCAATCATTAGTGATAGGGACCCGTTATTCTTATGTCAATTATGGAAAAACCTATTTAACATGAGTGTGTTATGGGTAAACCCGTAGTACGTAATTAGTCAGAAAGTTGATCGGAGGCAGAGATGATGACGAAGATTTGAGACTATGAAGCCGGAACTGTGGGTTCCTAATCAGATTGCCCTCTTAACAAGGGCAAGAAGAGAGATTTTAATTCATGGATACCTTCATTCCAACATCACAATATCACATGCCTTTAAATAGTCCCTCTGACTCTTAATGAAAATCAATATGTGATCATGATAAGAGCTCTATCTACTTCGTCAACGACTATAATCTTGCGTGTATATGTGATGAGCCACAGGCGTTTCGTGCATTGACATGATTTTAAAAGGTGTTGTCTACAAAAAACTATGATATGATGTTTTGTAGTAGTGCTCCATCCATAGAAGCCATCATAACCAATCCTTCGGTCCGTTCCCAATCCTTAATTAAGGCTCGTTTGGGAGGACTTATTTTCACCGTCAAGCGGTCACGACCGCATGAACCATGGCCGTAATTAAGATCCGGTTCATGCGGTCGTGACCGCTTGACCGGTGAAAATAAGTTCCCAAAATTAAATCTCTATTTGCTATTTACCGCCTCCGCCTGCCCATTTTAATGTGGATGATAAGACGCGTTGGTCCTAAACTTGAATAATTCCTCCCAAAAACATATAGTAAAAATCTTATCCTTATCAGAGATAATACTTTCAAGGAGACCATGGAGCTTGAAGATATGCTCAAAAAAAATGCTTGTGACACACTACCCATTGTGAATGGATGAGACAAGGGAATAAAGTGGACCCATTTGGAGAAGCAGTCTACTATGGCAAATAATACATTTTTCTTTGGAGCTTGGTAAACTTTTTAATGAAATCCATATAAATATCATACTAGAATTGTGTCGATCGGTAAGGGCTGTAACAAGACCCGGTGGAGGTGGTCGGTTTTGTTACACTGACATGTCATACAATGTGCTATGAACTCTTAGACCTTGCTCTTGAGTCCCTTCCAAAAGAATTCCCCATGTGCTGGGTGGAGTGTCTTATGTATACCTTCACAGCTTAGCCCGTGAGTTACTTCCAGTGGCCGAGTGATCATTGGTGATATTGATAAGAGGTGTAAATCACTCTTTGTAGTTTGTAGAAAAAGAGCTCATCGTTTACTCAAGGGCAAACCTCCTCTTCAATATGTCACAAAAGCTTTGTAAGTAAAAATGATTCTTTCATTTCCTGCTTGAGTGCTCCTGGCAACTTATAAGGAGCTTGAAGATGACAAATAGTGTTGGGGAAACGAGTGCAAAACAACAACCCAAAACGCAGAGCACAACACAATTAACATGGAAAAACCCCAAGTCCGGGGAAAAAACCACAACCACCAGCGCCACAGAAATCCACTATGAAGAACGTTCAAAGAAACTTACACCGCTTCTCTCTTCCGGCGCTCTCCTCCTTCGGTTTCTGAATTCTCTTGCGTCTAGAAACCCTAAGCTGAAATTATGCTTAAATACATACCAGAAATTGCGAAATCGTGTCGAGTGCCCAGTACATCCCACGCAGTCAGGCTCCACCTCTAACAAATAGTAACTCCACATTTGTCTTCTTGCGGGACAAGTCATCCACAATGCGTTTAGAACCTGGCCTTGCATTCCTCCCTAAAATCAAAGCCCAAGAGTTTGCTAACCCATCTTTGTTGAAGTGTGATGATGAGTTATTTTTCCCAGTTGTGCTTAAGGCTAAAATGATGTGTGGATCTAGAATGTCCTCCATTGGTAGGGCCGCCAATATTACACGGACTTGGCTAGGCTTATGAACTCGTTCGTGAGTAGCTTATTGATATGGTCCCATGCGACCATTTATCTTATTATTTTTATGTTCTAATTTATGTTTGTGTCGATGCATGTGATGTAGTTTACCAGTTATTGAGCCCCGCACATGTTATTTTATGAATCCAATTGTTCGGACTTATTACAATTTTACCGTATTGTAATTCTATATATGTATACCCTCTCGGGTCATGAATGAAATATGAAAGAAATTATGAAATGTTTCTTCCTTCCTATCTAGTTATTTCTTCCTCTCTCCCTTCTAGGGTTAGGGTTGAGCACCACTCCCTCTTCTTTCTTCTCCTTGCATTCTTCATATGTTGAGCTAAGCTCCTTTGTATCTCTGCCACTACCGCCACCTCCGACGAGATATCTACATCTTACTGGATAAGGCCGTAACATTTACAATGATGCATCGTTGTCTTCCTCCTGAAGCATGCAATTGTGTGGCATCCCTACTTCAATAATGTCTTGATGCCATCCATAGATGCATTGCACTCTACTTAGAACTATTTTGCAAAATTTGGAGATGAAGAGCTAGAACCGTAATCAGTGTATGCTTAAGGTTCTGGAGGGCCACATTAGTCTCACTCCCCCACTGGAAGGAGTCTTTCTTAAGGAGCGTGATTTGGTGAAGTGATGCCACTATATTCTCGAATGAAGCGGCGATACTACCCCGACAACCCAATAAAATTGTGGAGCTCACGCAATGTCTGTGGTTCCTGCCAGTCTTTCATGGATCTGATTTTCTCAGGGTCGTCCGACACCATTTCATTGCGCCTGATATTACCAAATTATGATACGTGTTGTACCCCAACTCTGCATTTCTTCCGCTTCAAGAGTAATTGTTGTTGCATGATCAGTTGGAGGATGGTACGCTGGTGGGTGAGGTGCTCCTTTGTGACATTGTACACCGAAATGTCATAAAAGTAAGCCAACACAAATTTACACAGGAGAGACTTGAGTACCTCATGCATAAGCATTTGGATGGTAGAAGGCACGTTGGTGAGCCCAATTGACGTCTCCAAAAACTTAATATTCCCATTGTTTTGAATGTCATCTATTGTTTGTCTTGTGTCACATGATGATCGCCTGAGTATAGATCCAACATGGGGAAGAAATGGACCCCATGAAACTCATCGAAGCGTTCCTTCTCCACCAATATAGGAAACTTGTCCTTAACGGTCTTCGACTTCAGGACACGATTGTTTATGCAAAATCTCCGTCTCATCCATCTTGCAAACAAGGTGGACATGGGACAAGAAAGGAGAGATGATGCATTGTATGATCCACTGCTACAACATGCCGTATTGATACTCAGTTTCGTCTTTTCATAGGAATGAATAACTATAAGGTCGCAGTACCACTGGAGGTGTCCATGATAAGAGGCAAATGTGACGATCCATGTGGTGTGTGATTCTTCATAAACCATACATATAGGAATCATTTATCATTGAGATCTTTATTCTCTCTTTCTATTATCCTTCCACCTTTTCAACATCCCTTTTCTTTGTTTCACAATTCATAATCAAATTTCTTTTTTATGAAAAGAGTTTCAGTTGCTACAATTATATGATCGATTCAATCATAGTGACTATTTCTTGTGATCTCGACAATATGAAGCAATAAGTTGGTTATTAGTTTAATCCAAGAATTCAAAAAATGAAAAGTTATTCATTAGTTATAACAAAATAATCACTTAGAATAGCGAAACAGATTAGATAAGCTGAGAAATGCGGAATGATATGGAAATGAAATTCATCGTGACTTTTGACCAATTGTATTGTTTCTCATATACAAAGTCTTTGCATGTGTTACCGAGTTCTCCTTTATTATCTTGCCCAAAAGAAATAGTTCTTATTTCATAAGTTTTTCTATAAAATTTTCCCCTTGAATATCATTCAAAGGGATTTTGGATTGCCTGATATTCCACCAAGAACCCATGTTTTTAGACATTTATTAAATGATAGAAAGTTGTGTCCCTTCCTATATTCCGCTTCTAGACAGAATGTTCACCTGAGAATCCGGTGCCGAACCCCGCCATTCCTAGACCAGCATGTAGTTGCATTTGCCTTGTAAGATGATCAAAGTTCCCACTTGATCCAATAGTTTGCAACCATTTGACGCTTAATGCCGGGTCAAACCTTCGTAATGGAATGATGAGCAAGTCCACATAAAACATGATACCCTTGACTAGGATCACATTTACGAGCTCTCTCCATCTTCTTTCCATTGGCCACCACCACTTTGATGATGACTCGACATGTGATCGGTAAGTGTAGTTGACTTGTGGTGTGCTCAAAAATGAAATTGTATGTGCTACCCAAGTTCCACAGAGCAACAATGTCCTAACCTCTAACCAAAAGAGATACACAAAATCTCAGGGTCTACTGCTTCCCTATCCTCATCATCACATAGCGGATCTTCAACCTCTAGCCCAAAGAGATGTTTACACTTGCACCCCAATGTATTTGACTCGTCACAAATGAAGCATAATCATCTTGTGTCAGGCCTTTGATGAATGGGTTGCAGATGTTCTTGGCCTTAGGGGCGGTCGCAGAGCCACTCAAGTCATAGGAAGAAGAGTTTCCCCCGGGTTGCTCCCTTCTCAAACATGATGATCGTCGCACTGCTTGTCCATGAGGTGAGGTTTCTCACAGATGCGTGTTGGTCTTGATAAGTTTTAGTGGTGCCTCAAATTCTACGTCGAGGCGAAGTCTATTATGCTTGCCTGCAGTGAAGATGGAACTCATGGTAGGCCAATGATTCTTAGTCACTAGGGCCTTGAAGATGGTGACATTGAAGGCGTGTTAGGTCGTAGACGCGACTTGTTGCATTGTCATGGTCACTTAATTGACTATCAGCTTCTTAATTAATTCCATAATCCTGCATTCCTCCTTGACTAAAAGACCCAAGGATTGTGTTATAGCATATTGCACGCTGGTGTTGGCCTGAGGGAGCTATATTGGACTTGACGATAGTCGAGGTGGCAAGCGGAGAAGTGGTCCGGAATTGTCGGTCAAAACACATGGTGTGGGTAAGCTTTGGGAATGGATCTCTGTTGCGATCAAGGGGCACTCGGGCGGCGAGAGACGATGTTCCTAGAGATGCGTTAATGAAGACAGTGGAGGGAGGAGGCAGCTCTGATACCAAGATGTTATGACTACTTGCTTGGAATTGAGTGCGCGACTTGAAGTGGTGGTCTTGAAGGCAGTCATTTCAATTCTTCTCGGACCTGTATACTTTCCATTGGCGAAGGAAGGAGAGGATCCAGGTGGAGGAGGAAGAATCAGAGGTTCTCTTGCTCGACCCAATGGAGTTCTCATGTATAGTAGTAACAAGAAAAAGAGATTAGGAAAATTAGGTCAAACTTGCATCTGTTACTCCCCCATCACACAAGTAGTAAAAGATGGGGTCCAAATATTACAAAATTGCCTCTCACCAATGATACTGTATGAATGGCAAGTCTATCATGACTATCACGAGGAAAGAAAATTACCAAAAAATGCAGATAAAAATATTTGAGTGTTCGAGATGTTTAAGTCTTGCTCCTACTGTGACATGCGACTCCCCAACGTAAACTTGTAATGCACGCCTCAAACCCTAAATTCTCTCCGTTCAAATTCAAACGAATGGATGCACAATGAGGGCATTGTTTTTATAGAGGGTGGTCATGTTACGACGCACTGAGAAATATCTCATATTTTAGTTCATGAATCAACGGTTAGGCAAGGCGGATCATCACCGCTAATGTCACCTAGCGGAGCAGCGGCTTGTCGAAAGACCAAAATACCCAGCCAGTTCAAAAAGTCTATCATTTTTAAATAGAGGGTAATATAGTCAATCTTAAACCCCCAAATCCCTCGCTCTCTCTTAGTTTTTCGGGCTAATCCTATTCTCCTTTCTCTCTTATCTTTCCTCTTTCTCCCTCTCTCTCTCTCTCTCTCTCTCTCTTCTAAATCTTCTCCTTAACTTTTTATAATTCATCACTATAGCTGCTGGCTATAACACAAGATCCTGAGATGATTATTGTAGAAACTTTTGAAATAGCAAGTAGAATCCATCAAACTCCCTCAAAATTTTTCTTTTTCTAGTGTCCTTTTGGCATCTAGATATTTATAAAGCACGCACATGTCTATTTCAGTCACGACATTCTTTTAATTATATATTCGGCATTTACTTGTTTTTGTTTATAATGAAATAAAATGGTGTTGGTTTGCAGAAGAAGAGGACCGCATTATAATTTCTGCTCACTCTGTGCATGGCAATAAGTGGGCGGTAATCGCCCGGCTTTTAGAAGGAAGAACTGATAATGCTATAAAGAACCACTGGAATTCTACGCTGAGGCGCAAATGCATAGAAATTGCGAGCAGCCCTAAGAGAGTAAATTGTGAAGGCACGGAGGATGATAGATCAGACTTTCTCGAGAAAATCAAGGGATCTTCAGAGGAAACTCAATCCTTTGGGGATGTTAAACCCATTACAGCTGGCGAAGGAAGAGACGTAAGTTCGAGAGAGAGCTTATCCCACCATCCTGAAGACTCAGCAAACCCAATTGGACCCGAATTTAAAGAGCCGTCGCCCACCCTTTTTCGACCGGCGGCTCGACTAAGCGCCTTCAGCCCTTATAATCCCGGTTTGAGCCATGCCGCACGTCATTTGCCATGGAGATCCTCCAGTTGCAAATTGCTTGAGAATATCCGCTGGGAGCATCGCGTGCCGGCCCAGTGCGGGCATGGTTGTTGCCGGACGAAGAGCGGATCATCGTCGTCGTCGTCATCGGATGGAGGAGAGGGCAGGAGGAGCTCGTCGTTGTTGGGTCCGGAGTTTGTGGAGTTTGTGGAGCCTCCGGCCATATTGCATCAGGAAATAGCTGCTATGGCGACGGAGCTCAGCAGCATCGCATGGCTTAAGAGCGGGTTGCAGACAGGAATATACAACAGCAGTAGCAGTTGCCAGCAGATTAATGCCTCGAGCAGCCCTTGCACGGCAAGCACGTGTTGAAAGGCCATTCCAAATCTCGGTGCATGATGAGTAATTTATATTTCTGAGGTGGGGATTCAATTTCATCATCTTGCTGCTCGACCAGAAATCGCAGCATCTCTTCTCGTGGTTTTGATGGTCGCTGTCGACAAGCTTGGTTAGCTATTGGCATTGACAATCTTGTTCTGTTTTTTTTCTTGTTGACAGTTGATGCTTGGATGAGTCGTGGCAGTTGGACTCTGATTATACTCTGTTTGCATAAATAATAGGGGTTAGCGTTATATGTTGACTTGGGGGCTTGAAAGCTGGCTGAAATATAACTGCTGGTTTAGGATATCTTTTTCACACACATTAATAAAACACCCAGCAGGGCTTAGCCAAATAGCAATTTTAGACATTTTCAGAGAGAACTCTCCTTGGACTGGGAGGACTCGACTTCAATACCTACTCAATTCACTAACCCTCTCACCATGTATTCCTTTGCAGTGTCTCCTAAGATCACTCACAAGCCTTGGCTAGATTTTTTGATGCGCCGGATGCATCGTTCTCATGTGCGCATTTAAATTTAAATAGGAATTATTTTCAGCGAACCCACCTCAATCCCCTCCCTGAAAATTTACCCCCATTTTGAAAAAGCACTCTTAGAAGACAGAACTGGTGGTGCTCTTAGAAGACAGAACTGCGTCGAAAACTACACCTTCCCGTGGAAGCATGAAAGGTGAAGATGAAGGCATTCCTCCCTAGCCGTTCTCGGGAAGATGAAGACCTAATTCCATCCACGTAATTTTCTTTAGCCGCTGCACTGCTCCGACGGGGTCCGGGGGTGGTGCAGTGCAGGAAATGCACTGCACTGTGCAATGCGCAAGATCTGACGGGTGCGAGTGCATCTCAGCTGTGCGGAGATGTGTGCACGCTTTGATCTCTCGCGCACTGCTTTGAGATATGTACGTTGAGATGTGGCATCTGCACTCGCAAGCCGTTCTCGGGAAGATGAAGCACCTAATTCCCTCCACATAATTTTCTTTAGCTCGTCAAGCTGCACTGCTCTGACGCCACACGCTAACCAGTGTTCTTTCCAGCCTCAAGGTAACCCAAGGTAATATAATAATGTAGACGGCTTACCTTACAAGACTTCTCCTATATACATTGTATGTTGTGGTAATATAATAATGTAGACGGCTTACCTTACAAGACTTCTCCTATTTACATTGTATGTTGTGGGGCTCATCTCGACTCATACTATATCGTGAATACATGTGGGGCGTTACATCGTTCACATCAACATCAAGGGAGTGGGCATGATAGTCGATTCTAATAATGGAAGAAACTTTAGGGCTTTTTAGTTCCCCCTGGCACAACCCCAAATTTGGGGAAATCTCATGCCAGACGATTCTAACGGGTCCAATTTCACGCGATTCTAAAGGGCCCAGTTACATGCGATTTTAAGTTTGTTTGACATCTTGAATAGTCCATCAAAGCAAGCATAAGAGAACTGACCAAAACAAGTGCAACCTGACCCGATTCAGACAAGACCAGGTCGGTCATTTCCTTCCTTTCGCAAGGGCACTCTGGCCGTATCATGAGGTCGCGAGAGGGGTGAAGGCCCTTGCCTCTGCCTCTCCTTTTGTCACCATTGACCATCAAATAACCTAGGAAGGCGCGCCCAAGTCGGGGGGGGGGGACTCCCACATGTCCATCTTCAACGAATCTTCAATATGAAGTGACATCAAATTGCTCTCAAAAAAAGATATTCATTTGAAGTTTTTTTTTGTTGAGTTTTGGCAGAATCATTTTCCCCAAGTTCCCATTTCATCGACGATTACAAGAGCTCCGGACCTCCCGTTCGAGAAACTTCTCCACTAGCGGACTCGTGGTGACAAGATGAAGCTTTTCTAAAAATTTTATCAAGTTCTAAGAACTGTTATTTTTCGACAAGGCCATCGCCACTCCCTCTCTGATGAACCAGACCGGATTACTCGGTTCCACATGTGGGACAAAGTTGTCTTGCCATAAAAGTTTGTTATCCAAGGGACTTAAATTAAGTGTTTATATTCATTAGTCAAATAATTAAAAAGACAAAATCCCCCAAGTGCCAACTCCAAAATCTATAAAAGAGGTCTATCCCTTCATTTGAAGGGGCCGGTAATTGGAGGAAGAGTAGGAGTCACTCTTGCATTGCGGCCTTCAAAAACCTCCAACGAGAGCCACTCTTGAGCCTTTGTGATACTCGTGGTACGATTGCACCAAGCAACACACAACAGGAGCATTGAAAACTGCAAAAAGTGCGCCCGCCCACATAAATCTAAAGAGCACACCCATGCGTGTAATTCCGAAGAGTGCACTCATGTGTGTAGATCCAAATAGCATGCTTGCATGTGTAGTTCCAAAGAGCGTGCCAACACATGTATCTTGAAGAGCACATAGTTCCATATAATGTGACCTTTCATGTAGAAGACTCACTCAACTATTATAAAATAAGGGGTGTGACATGTTACCCTCACAAACAACTATATACTAAAATATTAACTAATATGTTTGTCTAAACTGGGCCAGATCCTATAGTTTTTTCCCTTTTTAGATTTTTCACACAAAAATCATGTTGTTAGCTCTTTTGAGTGGTTGTAAGTTTGGCTCACTCTGAAGCTAAGAAGGCCTGCAACAAATTGAGAGCAATGAGCAATCCACAACAACTACAACAACAATAATAACGCTGAAATGAATATTATTGTGGTTTTGGTGATCAACGATGACATTGAAAGCGGGAAAGATAGGTTCTCCCAGGATAATCCTATCACAACTCCGATTAAATCAATTGGTTCCAGCCCATTTTCCATGTATTCTATTAGAGTCCGTTCGGCATGCAAGTATTTGATTTTTGGAATTGGCTTTGATCAAAAACTCATTATCTATAAAAATTGGCTTTGCGCAACAAATCAATAATGTTGTTCGATTGTAGGATGAAATTCAATCAACAAAATTGGAATTGAGACAAAAGCTCTTTGACGCATATGAATTGGCTTCCTGGAATTTCTGGCTTTTGAATGTTTGTTGTAATAATGCTCATTTTGATGCCAAAATTCGACCATACATGTATATGATTTCATTTCATCCTTTCTAAAATGAGTTCAGATTGTGGAAAGCTCTTAAAAATAAGCACCCTTTGGAACTTGCACAATGAAATTCAGTCTCGCAGGAATTGAAGTTTTTGGAATCGGACAACCTACCGAGTCTCGAGACTAAAAATAAGTTTAATCCAAATTCAGGAAGGTTCAAACACATGTAAACATCACCTTTCCATCAACTATCAAAATTTCACACAGTCATCCCTCCCTCAATTGCAACAATAGTTTGAAACATAGTCTTAACATTCTATTAACTAATGAACAAAGAAGTGCACCCTTAACATTTTATTAACAAAGAAGTTCACCATGTAAGGTCTAAACACATGTACAATAGCTTTTCCCGTCTCTGTTGTTCTTCAAGTGACGAACGCCTTTAAGTGTAGGCTATTCGCCATCTCGTTCAAATGGAAGGCGAGTGACTAGTTCCACTAGCTTCTCTCAGGGACCATCTACAACTTCGAAGACTTGCATCGTAGTTTCCTGCTGCGCTTCTCCACATCCAAGAAGAGGAAGAAGAGAGACGAGGCTTTCTTCCTCATTAAGAAGGGAGTTGAAGAATCATTGAGGAGCTATGTGGATCGCTTCCAGGAGGTGATTCTTCTAGTTCAGGAGGTGCCCTTACCATCGGGCTACATCAGGGGCTGTTCAAGATGGAGCTTGCTTGGGACCCCCCTCACTCTTTTGAGGAGTTGATCAACCAGGCGGGTCAGTAGAACGAGTGCGAAGCCACAAACTGCGTGTTTGTGGAGAAGTTGGCCAAGATAGGAGGAAGTGAGGTGAAGGCTCCAGGAGGATCCTAGCAGCAGGAGGTGAGAAGAAGGGAAGAACCGAGGAGGAAGGATTTCGAGGACCCCTCGGGGGGTAGGAACCGGGGTGGAGGTTTTAGTCACCGATCAACTGGCTGATCTAGAGGACACCGAGAGGACCTCCTCAGGGCTAGGGAAGAGGGTTTGCTCAGGGAGGAGTGCCCTTCCAAGGGGAGGGAACTTTTAGGCGGGGCAAGGATGGTTCAACCCTCCGGGGCGGCAACCCAGTCTGAGGCCATTTCAGCTCCCTCCCCTTCAAGTCATGGCGATCGTCCAAGGAGGATGAAGAGGAAGGAGGAACCAACCAGGAGGGGCGGGAAGGGGAAGGGTGGTGTTGCCATACCATGACTTCCACTAGGAGGAAGGTCACGCAACAACCACCTTCCTAGAGTTCTTGGAGATGAGAGAAGGAGTGAGAGCCTTGATGGGGCAGTAGCAACATTAGCATCAACATCAAGGAGTATGGGGATGAGGAGCATAGGTGGAAGACCGATGTGAATACCGGATCGACGTGGGTACTCGAGGCAGGATCATAGTGATCTATGGGGGGGGGGGGTAGGAATCGAGGCCACCTGCAAGGGGAGCCTTCATGTCATCTATCGTCAAAGTGTCGCTTCGACATCCCGAACCCCACCCCCATAGGAGAAGATCACCTTCTCAGTGAAGGACATGTCGGAGCATGAAGACCCGTTCTGCGATGCGCTGGTGATCCAAACAATGATCAAGAACTTCATGGTTTCTAGGATCCTAGTGGATAACAGGAGTTCTGTGAACGTGATCTTCAAGAAGGTATTCGATGAGATGAAGGTGGAGGGGAAGAGGGTGTTCACTTCGAATGGTACACTCTTTGGATTCTCCGGAGAGAGGAAGGTAATGGAGGGAGGAATCGAGCTCCTTGTGACTTTGGGGGGAACATCAAAGAACTACTTATTCGTCATCGTGGACGCCCCAAACAGCTACAACACCATCTTTAGGTGAACCTCATCTGCACCTTCTAGTGCATGCCTTCCTCCTACCACCACCAGTGCTTTAAATACTGCATCGGAGGAGTTCAAATCCGAGTCAAGTGAGACCCCAGGGTGGCTAGGTAGTGCTACGTCACGACTGTCAACACCATCTCGTAGAAGAAGGAAGCATCAGAGGTAGATAAGGCAATGAAGGATAGGGTCAGGCTGAAAGAGGTAGAGGAAATAGAGGAAAAGGAGATCATTACCCAGGGCAAGTGGCCAGAGAAAGTGCAGGTCAACGGGAGGCTAAGTGAGGAGGACTAGGAGAGGGTCTGAGAGTGCATGCAACAGAACGTGGATGTCTTCGCTTGAAGTCGCAGACATGCCAGACATCGATGCAGATGTGGTTTGTCATAGCCTCAACTTCAACTCAAGTGTCCACCCTACCCTCTAAAAGAAGACGGTCATGACAACTACTTTGATCGGGCCCATCAGGGAAGAAGTGAGCAAGCTGCTGGAGGCAGACTTTGTGTCGGAGATCCAGTACCCAGACTGGATCTCCAATATTATAATGGTGAAAAAAGTGATGGGAGATGGAGGATGTGTGTTGACTTTTCCTTATTAAATAAAGTGTGCCCCAAGGATTGTTATCTGTTGGCTCAAATCGACGCACTGGTAAATTCAGCCATCAGATTCCCGGTAATGAGTTTCTTAGATGTTTTTTCAGGTTATCATCAGATCTAAATGCACCCGCCAGATGTCAAGGATGTTTCCTTCATCACGAGGGATGAATGTTATTGCTATAAAATGATGCCTTTCGGGCTAAAGAACACATGAGCAACCTACCAAAGGATAATGGATTAGGTCTTTAGGGAACAAAAGAGGAGAAATTTAGAGGCCTATGTGGATGGCCTTATGGTAAGATCAAGGATATCATGTCTTATGTCCAGGATTTGACAGAGACTTTTGCTACCCTTAAAAAGTTCAAGAAGAGGTTCAACCCCTCGAAGTGTGTTTTCAGGACCGGCAGGGGAAAATTCCTTAGTTGTGTCCTGACACCAGCAGGGGTAGAGCCCGACCCTGACAAGGTGGGGGCAATCTTGGACTTGGAGTCACCCAGGAATGCAAAGAATGCCCAACGTCTAACAGGGAAGCTGGCAGTGTTGAGTAGGTTGCTCTCCCGAGTAGGGGAAAAATGCTCTCCCTTCTTCAAAGTTGAATAAGGTTTACGAAGATAGTGTACAATTAAAAAGAAATTTCCCAAGAAAATATTTTCTGGAAGCTACCGCTGGGCGGTAGACCACTACCGCGCGGCGGTAGGTCATAGAGAATGAATCTCTAGTAAGATTTCATTTTCTAATCTCTCACACAGTGCTCAAACCACAAACAATCATGATTTTGAGATGCCATAAACAATATATAATTTTATTCAAAAAGAACAGATGTTTATAGTAACAAAATTGGATCTCTGTGGCGTCGGAGATCGAAAGCGATGAAATACAAATTACTCTTTTTGTTTCTATACCGACCCTCTACCTGGACCGGTTGGCTCTCTCCCTTCCCCCCGGAAAGGTCATCGAGCCGACTCTTCACTTTCCTACCCGAAAGGGTCTTAGATCCCTACTAGATCCCCCGATCTAGACGTCCCTTACCGGGACGATTTCTCACAAAACCCTTCCCGGATTCCGACGACCCTCCGGTCGATTTTCCTCACACACAAATCAGATAATCAAAAGAAGAATACAAATTAAAGAACAAAGAGGTTAGAAATTATTTCTCCCTCAAACGCAGAACTCCTCTGAGGAACGGTGCACGATTGATGCTCTTGAGTATCATTTTTGTTGCAGTCGATCAACAGCGAATGGTCATTGAATATTTCGTTCGCCGAAGTTCTTCGATCGCGAGCGGAAGGAAGAAACAATGATTTTCCTTCAACGGAGATGAGAGTTCGTCCTTCTCCAGATGGCGGCCGAACCCTAGAGTCAATTGTTCTCCTTGGTTATATCTCCAGGAAAAGAAACACGGGCTTTTATATGTCTTGAAAAAGTAGGCTACTGCCGGTAGTAGAGCTAGCGCCCAGCAGTAGGTTGATGCGTATGGATGTGACAGCTGTCCAGCAGATTTGGAAAAATATTCAAATAAAATATTTTTCCGCTTTATCATGCTACCGCGGTGCGGTTCGAAGCAATCACCTAGCGATAACAGTATCTTCTCGACAAAGACGATGCGACGGTCGTCCAGGAAGCTAGCGCCCGGCGATAGGACTAGCGTCGCGCGGTAGACCACAAAGAGCTCTTACATAATTAAATCCGAGCTAGCGCTCGGCGTTAGCGCTAGCGCTCGGCGGTAGGTCATAGAAATTGATTTTCATGTTCTTTTTTACCTGTAAACCTGCACACTATACCCAAACCATTTATAATCAAATACAACACGAGATTTAATATTTTCAAACTAAAGAGATGCGAACCATAGGCTCCAACACAGAGATAATGGGTAGAGAAGCGGAGTCATCAGAAGGTGGAAGCGTAACAGTGTGGGAAAAGTAAAGAGTATCTTCAAAGAAAGAAACGTCTGCGGAAACATACTATTTTCGGAGAATAGGATCATAATACTGATATCCTTTCTGTGTCGGACAGTAACCCCTAAAGATGCACTTAACTGAGCGAGAGGAGATTTTGTCACATCTAGGAGAAGGAGAGTGAACAAACGTTGTGCATCCGGAGACACGTAGAGGTAAAGAAAATGGTGTCACACCATGATACAAAATGGAGAAAGGAGTTTTGTCGTGGAGAACCAAAGAAGAGATTCAGTTGATTAGGTAACAAGAAAGAAGAATGACATGTCCCCAATAGAAACGGGGAACACTCATATGAGTGAGAAGGGAGCGAGCCACGTCAAGAAGATGACGGTTTTCGCGTTCAACAACTCTATTTTGTTGGGAGGTGTAATAACAACTAGTTTGATGTGTAATTCCACAATTCATACAAAATACGTAGAACTGATTAGCAAGGTACTCTTTGGCATTATCTCTATATAAAAGTTTAATAGTAGTATCAAATTGATTACATACCTCATTATAAAATGTACTGAAAACAGAAAAAGTTCAAAATGTTAAGTAACAAAATACAGACTATCCTGCCCAACGAATTTGATCGGAGCAGGATGCCAAATGTCAAAATGGACACTCTCAAAAGGATGATAAGTGCTACGTCCTTGTTTTGCTGGAAAAGGTGTACGATGGTGTTTGCCGAGTTGACAGGCTTCTTAACGGAGAGAAGAGTCTCCCCGAGGTAGATCATGGATGAGTTAGTATAGAAGATGAACGGGAGGATCTCCAAGCAAAGATGCCATTGTAGAAGAGTAGCGGAGGCAGAAAAAGCAGACATATTGTCGTGGTAGAAAAGCCACTACTTTCAGTCACAGTAGAAATCGTCTCCTTGGACTGAGGATCCTAAAAAGAGCAAACAGATAAGGTAAAAATCACCTTGCAATCCAGCTGTTTACATAGAGAGGTAACAAAAAGAATATTACACGGAAAAGTCGGGTCATAAAGTGTCCGCACGTTGAAGAGGAGTAACATGCACTACTCCAGAGCCACACACTGGAGATGAAGAACCATACACAATAAAAACCGGAGGTAACCAGTTATGCTTGTCCAACCGAGAGAAGAGATGAGAATTGTCTATCATATGATTCGTAGCACCAGAATCAATAAGCCACCTACCCGTAATGGCCACATTAGCACTACCCAAATAGGTAGCAAGAGAAGTAGATTTCTTTGAAGTAGTATCACCCATAGCAGGGCGAAGATGAGAATGCTTGACCCAGCAGATGATCAACAAGGTGACCAGTCATGCCACTAAGAGGAACATAGATATCTAGAGAATCCACGGACACCAGAGCAGCCTCCACGACCATTGGGAATATCAAGACAGGCCCAATGAGCAAAAGTGTCAAAAGGAGGTGGAGAGGAAAGCAAAGGTCACTGGAGTAGAGTAGTAACAACTAAAATATGTGCAGCAGTAACATCCAGAGTATGGGGTATCAGCTTCTCCAAGAATTTGCTGCCAAAACATATCAAAAGAGTCAGGCAAGAGAAGCAAATAACAGATAACCAGAAGCTCCTGAAAGTGCTTACGTTGCTCGATAAGATCAGCAAAAAGGGACGATGTTGAAGAAGCACAGTGCCAAGAGCTTGCACTTCTTGATAGCCAGCAAGCAGGAGTCATGACAGGCCGGGCAAAAAGATCCGCATACAACATATATATGTGGGAAGTTTGAGCGCCTTTAGAGTACAGAGCATCAAGATGATTCTAGACAGCCTTAACCGTCGCATCATGTTGAATGACGGAAAGACACTCATCAGACAGACTGTTGGAAAACCATGTTTTAACCAGAGCATCACAGCATCCCAATCGTCAAAAATGGTAGACCCATAGACAGGAGGGTCATCAGTAAGATGATGACGCTTATGTTGAGAGCGTAGCAGAAAGTTAAAAGAAACACTCAAATCTAGATAATTCGGTCCAAGTGAGTTTGGAGGAAGTACCCAGATTGGCAGAGACAGAGATAGGAGCAGATAGAGTAGAGGATGAGAAGTCCGAGTTCTCTATAGAAGAAGAGAAACCGAGAAGAAGAGGCAAGTCGTGCGGTTAAAGAAGAGAAGTCATGGGGTTAAATAAGAGAAGTCGAGAAGAAGAGTCAAGCCACACAGTTAAAGAAGAGAAGTCGCGCGGTTAAAGTAGAGAAGTCACGCTGACACAGACGACAAAACGTGCCGAAAAATAGGACTAACAGAGAGTCTAACCGCCCGGTTAGAGGAAGAGGCCGGAAAGGAGGAGGAGACCGTGTTTAAGGGAAGAAACTGTGGTTAAGCAAGACTGTGCGGACAATAGAGAGAAACCGCGTAAAGAAAGCAAGCCGGAAGAAGAGCGGAAAGCAAAGGGAGGGAGGGAACCCATGATTAGGGAAACTGCGATAAGAGAGAAGATGAGAAGACCGCAATTATGAAAGGAAATCACAGAAAAGAAGAGGAGACCGTGGTTAAGAAAACCGCAGCAAGAGAGAAGAAGAGGAGGTGGCAGTTAAAGAAAAAGTAACAACTTGCTCAGCTGCTTGCCCAAAAAACAGAAACCGGAGCAAATGGACCGGAAGCTCTGATATCATGTGAAAAAATATATAAATAACAGAACTTTATAGCTCCAAAAAGTTACATAATACAAGGGTATGCCCCCTATTTATAGAAAAAAGGGGGAAAAGAGAGAAAACAAGAGAGAGAATAAACAACGCTTGTCACAAACGACTAGACAGTTACACAAAAACTTAACCATTCAGAACATGCAGTTAGAAAAGACTAGTTGTACAACTATAAATCTCCAATGTTATCTTTGTCGTCTATCCGCCTCCACTGTCCAGTTGCCCACTTCCAGGACTATACGGCGGTTAACACAACCTAACCGCCAGATAAAGTTGTGGTTAGACAAAGTCTAACCGCCAGATCACATAAGAGATGTTGCTTGAGAACTGCAAACACCAACTGCGTTCAAGCCTTTATTGATCAACAAAGAGCATAGTTGCGGGAAGAATATAGAAGCAACCTCATGCAGTTAGACAGGATCTAACTGCCTGACCGTCAACTGGATCTGACCTCAGCAGTCCTGCACAGCTACCTTAGAAACATCGACAGACCGCCAGACCGGTCTGCATATTCAGACCGCACCAATCCTGCCTGCCAGTTCTAGCCGCCAGACCGCCTAACATCACAAGTTCTGACTAGCTCCAACACTGCCAAGATGCCAAGGACAGACCGCTACTACAGACTGTCTGTCCTCCAGTACTGTCCCCCAGATATGTCTGCCAGACCGCCAAGCTCTATCCGCCAATGCTGTCTGCCAGACCACCAAGATCTATCTGCCTAACCACTTAGACTCCTTATGTTTTGACACATGCCAACTTTTTCTATAAATAGAATGGTCTTCCCTTCATTTATGACAGGAAATGCGCGCGAAATAGAAGTCCCTGCGGTCTGAGAAAATGGTATCCGCACGAACTCAAGCCGCTGAAGCCTTCCACGTCGCGGATCATAAGATATACATCTTATAGAGGACGACCTGCGAAAATTCATCGTGAAACACATGAAAAATTCGTCATTACACATGCAACTTCCAAAGAAGCAGGAAAGAATTAATACTTCACTGGCAAACTAGATCGCCATTCCCATCGACCATTTTGTATGCGGCTTCAATTTTCCCCTTGTGAGGGAAGTCGCGGAAATTTTTGAACATTACGGGGTCGTTTCGGGTCAGCTCGCCCCGAACACAATTATTGCGATCTATAACTATTTATCATATTTACGGTCTGAGCGAATAAGTTTCTCGATGAATATCTTCAGAAAAATATTCTTTGTTCGATCTATCATGACGTCTGGCAGCGCGACATTCAGAGGCATTTTGTATTTCTACTGCAGAGGGATGAAACTTGTGAACCTGCTGAACAAGGTTCTCAACTGGTCAGCTTGCTACTTGATGTTTGAAGGCGACCTGGGCTTGAGCCATACTCATCCGCAAGAATGGGCATACAACGATTTCAAGACCTGCAAGCTACCGACCATCAAGAAGAAGTTGAGTTCATATAGGACTCGCGGTTAGACATTGAATACTATCTTCCCCTACTCCCAAGCTTGGAAGGAGTAGTCCACCAAGACAGTAAGTGCCTTTTGTGGTCAAGAAGTTCTATCTGCCTTATCCATATTCTAACAATGATTTATGCAACAAACTTAGTGGTTCCCACAAATATGCCACTAATAGCAGGCAGCCTGACCCGTATTCAAAGGGAAAAAGGTGGATCTTGAAAGTAAATGGCGGGAAGAGGACGATCCTGCGACGGGCTATTCTTCTAAAGAATCCTATCCGCTCCATGGGATAGGTGAAAAGATGAAAGATCTCCGGGGAAACCCAACGATGTAGTGGCATCGTAAGAGCAAACACATTAGGGTGTCAACCACTCTCCCCTCTTGTAGAAGAGGGAAGTTCTCTCGACATGCCTATGTGGTGAGTACTGCTCTGTACGGAAAATGCAACTTCAAGGAGATTTCAGAGATCGCCCCCAAAAACTTGTCGTATTTCACTACTCAAAGTCAAGTGAATGGCCTGATCGCAAGCCACTACATGGGCTGCACCTTGAAAGAAGTGATGAAAGATAAACAAGATCTTATTGAGAAGGTGCACGACTTGAAGCAGAGATCGCCTGGGTGGAGGAGGAGAAAGCTGTATGATAACTCCTGATCACTGCGAGTTGATGTTTAGACCGCATAACCTAAGTTCTCTTATTTGATTCTTTGCAGAGTGCCTATGATCCAGAGAATCATGTCTTTTAGGATGCGGCCTTCTGTTAGGAAAAACCCTTATGATTTAGCTTAACAATTTATATTTAGTGATTTTACATCCTATGTCTACTACCCATGATGTATAAAGAGGGTAATTTGGTCTTAGATATCCTAGGATGTCATTGATATAAATGATATATACAAGACATTGAATTGAAGAGAAAAGTCAAAAATTGCCAACATGTGTCGATTAGATCTCGATGCAACATCGACTGAAATCCGATGTTACTTTGAAAAGAAGTCAGAGCAACTTAATCTGGATAAGTCGACGTCACTTATAGATTAAATCGACGTATGCTTCAACATGATATTGACGGAACGTCGACCTTCATACAGACAGACAGAAATCGATGTTTCTTCGACTAGAACTCGACGTTACATCGATTGGATTTCTTAGCAGAATTTGTTTTGTGCCTTCAATCTGATTTAAATCAACAAGTGGTTTACATAACATATTCTTGGAGACGTTAGAGGCAGTCGATCTATATATATGATGAGTTACAAAGAAACACAAATATAGATAAGAAATCTATCACAGTTTATCAAATTAATTATCAATCAGCAGACGATCAAGAAAATATATATCAGATCGTGTGATGATTGAATTTGACAAAGAAAGCTTGGAATATCATCATCATCAATTGAATCTATTCTAATATCAGTCGATTGATTTGATAGTTATTGTGTTTGATTAGAGAATTAGTACTTTTTTTTCTCGAGAGGAAATTGCTTCAGATTCATAGAAGATTTTGAAAGATCATCTGGATATTGGGCTTATAGTGTTTGATATTTTGATATTCAGAGATTCATCAGAAGTTTCAGAGATCATCATTGATTGTCCTCAGAAATATGAAAGTGGACAGAAAGAGAAGAATCATTCTAACTCAAATCTTCTCTTATTTTACTTTTTGTATTGGAGAAAAGAGTTTTGTGAATCCCTCATCAAAAGATTTTGTGAGGGCTTCTAAGAGTCTCTTTGAGAAAAAAAAATCAAATTGTAATTGGTTCAAGATCTTATCAAAAGATCTGGTGTGGTTCTAAGAATCTCCTGATCAAAAGACTCGGACACTGTGATAGTGAATTCCTACCAAAAGGGTAAAAGAGTGGATGTACCCAGATTGAGGAGGAATCACTATAATCCTTGTGTCGTCTGTGATTTTATTTGTCTTATTTTTTGTGGTGTTATGCTGTGATTTTACCTTACTGCATCTGATTCTAGATAATTGTTTATGTGAACCCAAATTCTGTGATTAGAATTAAGTATTTTAAGATAATTTTTAATCTATATTCACCCCCTCTAGAGAAAACTCTGAAGATTATGACAATTTTACTCTCATTTCACCTTTCCTTTTGTCAAAGAAGCATAGAAGACGTACGTCGCTTCAGCAAATTGGGTCGTGTCAAAGAAGGTTTTGAGAATACTTCGGCTCTATTTGTTTGGGCGTTTCGCAACTTCGTTTTGGACAAACGCCGCCGGAAGGAGGGTAAACAAATGAACCTCCGGTGACGTTTGCTCCGTTTCCACCCGCCAGCCTTGAGAAACGCTCAAAAAAGCTCCGTTTGGAGCAGCCACCTCCTCCCTCCGGTTCGAACTCTCCGTTTCCACCCGCCGGATCGACCCGCCACCGCTAAAACAAATGAAGCCTTCGTTTGCCGAACTCTTCCTAAAATTCAAAGAAGGGTAGCTGCGATGTACCATGTGGCCAATGGCAAGGCCAAGGTTGGGGAACAACCTGAAGAAAAAGAAGAAGAGGGCGCCAGGGGAGGAGAAAAAGCAGATGGCGATGAATCCGACACTGGCAGCCAGAAGAAAGAGACCGTGGTGTCCGCTTCTGAAGACTGACAGTTCCAGCGATAAGACCCCCTCTAGTGAATATAAAGGAAGTGAGACTAGTGAAACATCTTCGAGCTCTCTAACATCAAGCCATGAGTATTCGCTGGTTCAGAGGGATCTTCTGCGGCCAAGAAACTTAGACAGGGGGATTAAATGATGTAATTTTTGTTTTTTTTTGGAAAACTCGGCAGCTTTTTTGTTAACCGCACGAGTTTAAGGATGTAATTTTTGAAGAAGCAATGAAAGATATACTTCCATTGTAAAATGATTTTTCATATACGGTTTATTATTTACCAGTTCTCCTTCGTTATTTGAGCTTCCATGTGTTTACTGTCTAACCACATAGCTCAAGGCCAATAGACTTGTTCAGATATGTATATGTGGTCTGCTTTACTCCTTCGCATAACCCTGTGAGATGGTCAGCCTGACAGGATTGCTGAAGTAATCCAAACCTCAGATGATGGAGGCCGTAATATCGACTAGATTAGGCTGCAAGAATGTTTATAATTTTTAGCATACTTACAAAGTTTGATCATCGAGACCGCGGGCAGCTATGAATTCAATATGCTGATATTAACTGCTTTGCCGATTTAAACTATGCGTATAAAATTTCTGAGACAAACTAAAAATCCAGGCCAAAGATTCTATTAGTACGAATAAAACCTGTAATCTTAAACGCATTAATCCGCGGTGATCATAAAGGAAGAGAACCGTGGAGATTGATTGGCATTTGGTGACCAACCGTGCTGAGTATTTTATTTCATATCACAATTTTTAATCATAATATATCAACCCGTAATAATTTACAGAGCTATTCCATGCTGCAATAATTGATAGGTTGGACAATTCAGGCTGCAATTATTAATGGAGAACAATTTAAGCCGCAATAGTTAACAGAGGAAATAGTTTAGACTGCAATAACTAATAAAGCAGCCCAATCGAAGATGCAATAGAGAAGATAACCCAGATTGCAAGAATGAGATCATCCAACTTAAATAATTATGACATAAGGTAGTGGAAGCCTACAGTCTGAAGTAATTATCTATCCAAAAATTTGGGTTTGCAGCCCGAGATGGTCAAATGGGTAGGTGGATGCATGACAACATTGCTTTCTTCAAATGATCATCAAAACTGCAGCCCCTCCTCACATGATGTGTAAAACCCTCATCAAGGAACAGAAGTCACGATCGAGGGAAGTTTTAAGCCTAGAATATCCACCTTGTGGTAGCATTAGCAAACATTAGCATAGAAGTCATGATCCACAAAAGATAAATGTCAAAAACATTACATCATAAAAGATGCTACATCAGCTCCTTTAATATCAGAGTACACAAAACTGCCCGAAGGCTACATCATAACGCTCACAACTCACATCAGTCACAGAGGGGAGTGAGGGTATCGTCGTATCAGGCCCTGTCCCTCTGACCAGACTGTCCTCCTACACAAGACGCTGTTGCTGCTCCATCAACGGGATATCCTCCTAAAATGGTAGATGTAGCAACCGTTAGTCATAAAGACAAAGTGCTTTCACATCCGCTCACCCTAGCGGCTCTTAGGCGCCAGGCAGATGAAAAGAAAGAGGAGCACAATATAACAATAGTATAATATCAAACAGGTGACAAAAGAGTGTTATTAATCTAGCAGTCATATATATATATCAGCACATTCATATTAATCAGGTAACATCAATAAAACATCAACATATGAAAAGCAATCTATATTGTCAGCATATCAATCATAATTACAGAATTTAACTTAACTTATAAAAATATCAATACAAATTTATAAGTTAAGGATGTGTACATCATGGTAACTGATCATATAAAAGTGCTCATACAAATTTATATGATGAGAATCTTATGCGGTGCAATGCAATGAGATGGAATGAATACAGTATGATGACTCACCCATGCTTGTGCACACACACTTTACTATGTAGACATAGACCTTTAGTTCACACTTTTCTGAGCAGTTAGCTAATCTCTCAGACATCATCCGTCGTGGACAAACGGTGACAGTGGAGCGGGCTTCTCCACTACTAGGTGGGCATACACATTACCAGGCCTAGGACTCCGTACGACTCAACGCTAAGAACACAACAGCAGAGCCCCTGCATATTTCGACTCAGAAGGGGTCTTGGGTAGATGTGCACCAAGAGCCCATCCCAACTGGCCTATAACTGGCACGGAAAGAGTCTTGGGGAGTGAACAACAAAGAACCAAGCCCAACCATCCGCTGGAACGGAAGGATCCTTTGGGAGTGATCACCAAAGGACCAAGCCCAACCCTCATGGTCTAACTGCTAGCTACCATCGGTGTGATGAATGGCGAGCCCGTATACCTGCCACCTTAATCCTCAACGCAGGATCATATATCGCGTGTCAAACACACGTCCATACCCATACAAATCACACTTACCATGTAATCATGCATTCAAGGGCTCCAACTGAATCCCTTTATATTATAGTCAACACCGTGATCCAAAGCATGTAAGGGTCCACCTTTAACATAGGGTGACAATCCATCTTAATTACTACACCAGTCCCTCACTGCTACCCGTAGGGAGTTAAAATAACTCAAAGCAGTGGACTACACCAGTCATCCCTTCAATACTTGAGATCAAGGCTCAACTCATCATTTGGTCATGGTTGTATACCTCATCCAACCCTTTTCTAGATTTTGTCATATACATATACATTATATTAATTCAATCATCTCTACTGAAAGTTCTTGTTTTCAAGGTAGCTAGCAACCTAGAGGGGAGGGGAGGTGAATAGGTTTATCTAGGTCTTTTGAATTACTTTTTGTTTCTTATTGAGTTATTATGTGACTGAGTAGATGAGAGCTTTTTGAGAACCTGCAACCAAAAAAACAAACAAAGAAAAGCACACAAGTATTTTTATAGTGGTTCCCCAAAATTATGGGTACATCCACTCTTCTCCCACCTTGCTAACTTCCTGTTAGTCAAGACACTTCTCCAAAGCAATGCTCCAACGAGCTTACACCTCAGATCCCTCAGGATCTCTCAGTATCCTCCAAGATTTACACCTCAGCCACAAAGGCTTACACTCATTGATACAAGTATCACCTACCTCAAGCAATTACGCCCTACCACTCAGTATATGGAGGATAAGCCTACCTAAGAGCAAACTTGTTCATACAACTCAGAGAGATTCACTCTCCTACAGCTCAGGAAATATTATCTTACTTCTCAGTGAGTAAAACTGACCTACCTCAGATCCCAGCAGGATCCTACATTTAGAGAGGAGCCCTCTCCTACAGCTAAGGCAAATTTGCCTTACCTCAGAGCAAAGGCCCTACAGCTCAGATCCAGAAGGATACCACAACAAGAAATGTTTTAAATAACTTTGGCATAGAGAAATTTCTGTGTGTCAACAACTAGAGTAGAGAAATTTCAGCTCTAACTCTCCTCACAGCAGAGAAAAATATTGTTGGAGGTACTCAGAAGTTGACTTCTGAACTTGCTAAAGAAGGCTAAAGATCTGTTGATCTTGAGTCTTCAAGAAGCTAACTGAACCTGCCTAAGGCTAAAGGTTCTTCTTTTTTCAGAACAATTTCTGATTCTGTTGTGGCTGATGGAGATTGCACAACTATCTGATCTTTTTCTTGTAGGAGAGCTTCAAGCTTTTTGCATGCAGGAATGACGAAGAAGATGAAGTCGGATGCTAACTTTTGAAATAGATGAAGCCCTAAAAGTTATCTTATGTCTTGCCCCATCTCATCCTTTTGTAGTTGCTGATCAATAACTCTTAGAGATCAGTGGGTCCCACCTGCAGCTTCCAGCTACGCATTGTTTTAACCCCTATCTGTCGTACAATAGGCTTGCAACACATTTTGTCGTGTACTGTGGCTTTGCCGCTAACAATTTGAATATGGTTCACTTTTTGACTTGCTGACATCAGCACCTGAAGACTTAGTCAAAATTCAAGCATCAGTAGTATAGACGTTGAGTGAGTGAGCTTCACTCAATGCCAAAGTACTTAGACAGTTTTACTGTCTCTTGACATTGAGTGAGTTACCTTCACTCAACGCCAAACTACTTAGAATATAAATCTATTTTTAGGCGTTGAGTGATTCAGCTTCACTTAACGCCAACTTGCTTTCTCAGCTTTTTGTTGCTTGCCGTTGAGTGAGTGAGCATCACTCAACGCCAGACACCTTAGACAAAATTCTATCTTCCCTAGGCGTTGACAGCGTTGGGTGAGTAATGCACACTCAACGCTTTTTGCCTTAACCCTTTCTGTAGCCTCTTCTTCATGCATGACATTGAGAGCATTGAGTGAACATACTTCACTCAACTCCTTGAGCCTTAACTGCATTCTGCATTTTAGGCATTGAGAGCGTTGAGTTAACATGCCTCACTCAACGCTTTCTGCCTTAGCCATATTTTCTATTTCAGAATTCAATTTGAGCTCGACGAACTTAGAACACAGTTCGACGAACTTTGAGCTTAACTCGACAAATAAGTAATAGCTCAGTTCGACGAATTTGGAGTTCGTTAGACAAACTATGTGCTCAGCTCGACGAATAAGTGAAAGTTCAACTCGACGAACTCAGACCATAATTCGATGAACTCTGAGCTTAACTATTCAACAAATTTGAAGCTGAGGCATTGAGTTAGTGAGTTACACTCAACGCCTGTGGACTTAGCCACTTTTCAGCTCATTTCTCTTTAGGCTTTGACTGTATTAACCTGACTCACAGACTTTTGTTGTATGGCGTTGAGTGAGTTGACTTCACTCAACGCGTGTGGACTTGGCCGCATTCTAAGTTTGTCTCTTCATAGCTTTGACTAAATAGGCTTTACTCAACGCTATAAGTCATCAGGCATTGAGTGAGTGATCTTCACTCAACGCCTGTGAACTTAGGTAGTTTTCGATCTTTCCACCACTTAGGTAAGAATTTACCTGACTTAGCCACTTAGGCTATCTGTCTCATCACTGTCAACTACAATTATATGTTTATCATTGACTGGATTGACTTCCTCAAATCTAGGACATTGTGGGCAATGGACCCAACAATCTCCTCCTATTTGAGAAAGTCAAAACTCTTAAGCAAGTGAGTGAGTTGACTTACCTGATCATCTGATCATCATCTCTGATCATCTTTTCCTCCCCCTTTTTGACTTCAGCAAATAGCAGGGAGGACTCTTGTCACCTGATCCCCCTCAAATAGGCAGCAGTGAACAATTGGAGTTTTGCTGGACATGCTCCCCCTCAGTTGGAGAATCTTCATTTCTTTAAAGAACAACTCCATCTGTAAAATAACAAATAGCTTGCAACCAAATGAGGAGCAACTGAAGCTATACTAAGTTTAACATACCCAACTTAAATTTGAAGGTGTTAAACTTGGCTTCATCTAGTGTCTTAGTGAATATGTTAGCCACTTGCTTGTCTGTTGGGACAAATTCAAGGGTGATGTCTTCACATTCCACATGCTCCCTAATGAAATGATATCTAATCTCTATATGCTTAGTCCTGCTATGGGAGACAAGATTCCTAGCAATTGAGATTGCACTAGTAAAGTCACGGAATAGAGGAGTTCTACTTATCTAGAGGTTGTAGTCTTGAAGCTGGTGCTGGATCCACAACAACTGAGCACAACAGCTACCTGCTGAGATGTACTCTGACTCTGCAGCTGATATTGCAACACAGGTTTATTTCTTGCTGCTCCAAGATACCAGTCTCCCTCCAAAGAACTGACAGGTGTCATATGCGCTCTTCCTGTCCTCTTTGTAGCCTGCAAAGTCTGCATCTGAATAGCCTGTTAGTTCAAACTCCCCATTCCTAGAGTACCATAGGACAAGATCCTGAGTGCCCTTAATATACCTCAAAATTCTCTTAGCTGCAGAATAGTGAGATTCTTTAGTGCAAGCCTGATACCTAGCACAAACATATGTAGCATACATGATGTCTGGCCTACTTGCAGTCAGATATAGAAGGGAGCTAATTATCCCTCTACACAAAGTTTCATCAACAGGTTTCCCTACCGCATCTTTGCCTACAGGCATACTTGACCTCATAGGAGTTCTCATGGTGGAGGAGTTCTCCATGCCAAATTTATTTATCAACTCCCTAGTGAACTTAAACTGGGATATGGACAAGCCATCATCAGTATGTCTTACTTGGAGGCCCAATAAGAACTTAAGTTCACCCATACTGCTCATCTCAAACTTCCCCTGCATAAGTTTGCAAACTTTTTACAGAGGTTGTTATCAGTAGATCCAAAGATGATGTCATATACATAGATCTGAACTAGGATGATCATACCCTTAGATTCCCTTAGGAATAAGGTCTTGTCTATTTTCCCCCTTGAGAATTTGTTCTCAATGAGAAAACTAGACAAAGTCTCACATCATGCTCTAGGGGCTTGCTTCAGCTCGTATAGAGCTTTCCTAAGTCTATAAACATAATCAGGTGAGTTAGGAACTGCAAATCCTGGAGGCTACTCAACATAGACTTCTTCTTTTAAGTCACCATTCAGGAAGGCTGACTTCACATCCATCTGGTAGACCTTGAATCCCTTGTATGCAGCATATGTAAGGAACAATATGATGGCCTCCAATCTTGCTACGCGGGCAAAGGTTTGATCAAAGTCAATGCCTTCTTCTTGCCTGTACCCCTTAGCATCTAGGCTGGCTTTGTTCTTGATTATAATGCCGTTTTCATCAACCTTGTTTCTGTAGATCCACTTGACTCCAATGACATTATATCCTTGTGGTCTGGGAACCAGCTTCCAGATCTTGCACCTCTTGAACTGGTTCAGTTCCTTCTGCATAGCTCCAATCCAATGCTGATCTGTGTTGGCCTCCTCAAACTTCTTGGGCTCTACTTGTGACAGAAAGCTTGAGTACATGGCTGTGTTCTGACTTCTGCTCTTTGTTATCACTCCATGGCTTGCCTCATCAATTATCTGGTATGCTGGATGATCTCTTATGTATCTGACTGCTAGTGGCAGTCTTCTTTCAGCAACAGGTTCAGCTTCAGGTGCAGCCTCTTGTGGATCTTCGTCCACTCCCAGTGTTCCTGGTAGATCTTGTGAAGTATCCACTTCATCTTCTATAACTAGTGATGCTTCCTTGATGGTCAGTTTGTCCATCATCTGTTCTCTACCTACAGTACTATAAGAGGAGCTTGGCAGCTCTCTGTTAATCATAATAGACTCATCAAAGACTACATGAACTTATTTTGCTACAGCTTGGCTTTTCAAGTTGTAGATCCTATATTCTTTACTATGGTTGCTGTACCCAACAAAAATCCCATCAAACGATTTGGCAGCAAACTTAGTCACATAGGATTTTCCATTATGAAGAGTATAACACTTACTACCAAAGATTCTGAGATAGCTCAGGTTTGGATTTCTTCCTTTCAAGATCTCATAGGGAGTTTTAGTGAGATTCTTGGTGATAAAGGCTCTATTGAGGATATAACATGCAGTGTTGACTACATCAGCCCAGAAATATTCTGGGAGAGACGTGTTATTTAGTAGGGTCCTTCCAACCTCTATGAGAGCTCTATTTTTCTCTCAACAATCTCATTTTGCTGGGGTGTCCTAGGTGAAGAGAATTCTTGATGAATCTCATGTTCTTCATAGAATCTTGTCATGCTATCAGACTCAAGCAAACTTGGAAAAGTGATCAACCACCACAAGGGTGTCGACCTTCCTACCAAGACTATGAACTAGCATAGGACCAAACAAGTCCATATGCAGGAGGTATAAGCACCTCACAAAATCTTTGGTCCTAATGCTCTTGAAGGAGGCTTTTGTCTGCTTGCCCTTTTGGTAAGAAAAACAAATGCCCTCTTTGGAGCACTTCACATTTGGACCATTCCTAACTAGCTCTTGACTAGAGAGCTTATCAATAGTCTTGTAATTTATATGGTCTAGCCTCTTGTGTCATAGGACACGATGAGAGGCTTTCTCATTTGTCACTAGACAGATAGGAGAGTTTGTATCTAAACATAGAAGGTTTAAGAAATAAAAATTTCCACTCCTAGTGCCTGTCAAGATGAACTCTTGGTCACTTGACCTCCTAATTAGGCACTCATCCTTGTGGAAGACAATAACATAGCCAAGATCTGAAAGCTGGCTTATGCTTATAAGGTTGTGTTGCAACCCTTCAACATAAGCCACCTTAGAGATGGTGACTATGTCATTGGTGATCTTACCATAGCCCTTTATTACCCCTCTATCTGAACCACCAAAGATTACTTTGTGTTCATCTTTTACTGGAGTGCATTCTTTCAAATTACTCATTGTCCCAGTCATATGCTTGGAACATCCACTATCTAAGTACCATATGGGGGTATGACCACTTGTACTAATCTGCAATATACAATTTACTTTACCTTAGGACCCCAATATCAATTGGGTCCTAGGTGCACATTAGTATGAAATCAAACATGTCCACTAGCAAAATTTCTGACTGGTGGACTGACCCTAGCTCTGGCCACATTGGGATTGTGCCAACAATCAATGGCAAAATGCCATATCTTACCACAGCACCAACAATCATGTATGTTATATCTTCTCTTCTGTGTAGGCCATGCAGCTTGGTTAGCAGCACCCTTAACAGAAGGAGGATATGTTGCAGCCCTTTTCTGAGTTCTTTCAGCTAGAATTTGACTGAAGGCAAGTCTTCTAGCTGGCTTGTTTGGTCTGCTCTAAGTGCTATCAGCATCAAGCTTATTTTCAAAGAGCATGCTTTTGATGGCATCAGAAATGCCCAAATCAGCCTGATTGTTGGACTTGCCCTTAGTCCGACTCTTAGTTGTCGGATTCAGAGCTTTGGCTGCTATAATATCTTTGAGTGTTGGAGCTGAAGCACCAAAAACAAATGGTCCAGTTTGGGTCATTTGAGTTTTCACATGGGCAGCTATAAAGGCACTCACCCGGCTAGAGCTTTCACCAGAGCAGTAAACATCTTTGTTCACCCTGAAGAACAACCATTCTCCCAGTGACCACATGAGCTTTCCTGGACATACCTATTAGAAAATGATGGATCTTTTCTAAAGAGAATGGGAGGCTTGGAAGCAATAAGCTGAGCTGGAGCTGGAGCTTTCCCTTTCCTTTTGGAAGGAGCAGCTTTTGTGCTTCCCTTGAATCCCAACCCTTTCTTACCCTTTTGAGAGGAGAAAGTGTTTATCAAGGGTAGTACTGTACTTGGCTTAGAATAGCTTGCCACTATTATTTTCTCCTTCTCAAGCTTATCTTCAAGCTCCCTGATAAGACAGTTCTTGCGCTTGATGGAGGCTATCTGGATGTCTAAGAGGGACTCCAGTTGGCTTATTTACCTAGCTTTCTGGTCCAGCAGATTAGCTGTTACAGTCTGCTAGGCAACTGCAAGCTTAAGAGATGAAATCTCTTTAGTTTGCTCCTTAGACAACTTCTTGACCTTCTTGAAGGCATTCAGAAGTTCTCCATACTTATCAATAAGTTGATTGACATCTCCTTCAGATCCAGAATCTTCTTCACCACTAGGTGAAGAGGTTTCTGAGCAAGGACTGGTATCATACTCAGACATAGATGCAGAATTGGGTAATGGATGTACCTTGCTTTGACCAGGCTGATCCTAGTTGCCCTCTTAAACTGTCATTGCCATCAGCCCTCTGTAGCTATTGGCATCTTCATCCTCCTCTGAGTCACTATCTGATAGTGTTAGAGGGGCCCTGATTCCTATCCTCACTAGAGGATTAACTTCTCCTGCTGCAATAACTTTATCATTAGCAGCAACATCAACTAGCCCAAAGTAGGTGTAGTACCCCCCCTCCCCCCAAACCTTTGCCCGGGTCGGGCCGGAGGCATACTACTGGCCCAAGACGTCCACTCAGTGCTCTTAGGGTAAAACGATCCACCCTATCTAAGCACTAGATGGCCGCCTTTCCCGGCTCGAATCATAACATTCACAACACATCAAAGTATAGCGGAAACATTAACAGGAAACCACTGCAGCTATAAATATCACATCAAAATAATACAGAGGTTCTAGGGCCAAAGCCTACACATTTATATGAGCTCGTGGGCTATACATGTACTATATATATCACTCATACTCTCTCTCTCTCTCTACGTTGCTCGGCGGTACTCACGTCTCTAAACTCCGGGGATGGTGGAGGTGCTTCTGCTCGAGTAGTCCTAGCTGTTGGCGTAATCTAATGTGACACCCACACAATAAAAGTAAATAGCCGAAGCAAAAGAGGGTTAGCTCAACATTTCATATATGTACAACTAGGAGCAATTATAAAAGAGTACTGTATAACCGAAAAAAGCAGTAGTAGTATAAAACAGTTATAACCAGGCTCTACTAGCTCATCAACACATCAGGTTTTCATATCCTGAATTCTATCGCAGGCATTCACAGCCGCGCACACACCGCAGACATTCATAGCCACGCACACACCGCAGGCATTCATAGCCGCGCACACAAACCCTATGTCGACATAGTTTAGACCGCTTCTATTCCAGTAGGGTAGCGAGCCCCGCAGGCCTCACCGATGTGGCCGTCGGTGATAGTGGACAGTTCTGCCACTTCTGGGGGTGATCGTACCGCACAATCCCAGGACCAAACATACAACCTTGTGTACTCTTGGATGTGAGCGACATCTGTCGAATCATTTTGGCCGACCAGCAGAGGAAAAACACGACGGGGAATAATATAACGGCCGGTCACCCGTGGTACTCATCTCCCTATTGCCTTGAGTCATCGACATTCCTGCACCGGTATGAAAGGTCTGTGGGAGGGACTGACCCACCACTATTTCACCGCAAGCAATTTACAAACAATCAAACAAAGGGAAAACAATATATATACACCGGGTCTACGTTGGCCTGCCTACCAGGCTTTAGACTTCGGGCGTCGGCACTTAGCTCTACTTTCGATAAGGAGCGTGAGAGCACATTATTTGGGGCTAGACCTGGAGGACTACTTCAACTCCGGTTATCCCCAACTAAGCCTCGACTTAACGATGACTGCTCGTCAGAGCAGGACCAGGGATTATAATAGTAAATTGCAACGAGGACAAGTGCGGTGCTTATGCTGCTTATTTAAAGTGTTGGAATAAAATGTGACCCGTACGAGACTGCAGTAGTGCTGAATAGAAAGTACTGAAATAAGCTTGACCAGTACGAGACTGGAGTAGTACTGAATAGAAAGTACTGAAATAAGCTTGACCAATACGAGAATGGAGTAGTACTGAATAGAAAGTACTGAAATAAGCTTGACTAGTACAAGACTGGAGTAGTACAGAATAGAAATTACTGAAATAAGTTTGACCAGTACGGGACTGGAGAAAACACAAAGAAAATGGTTAGTAGTCCAATCACTCCTATTCAAGAGTCTTCAATTCCATCGAGATTTAAGGAGATTTTATTGGGTTACATCAATTATTAGGATCTAATTAATTTGGTTGCGCCATATTTATTACGGCTTAGTTGGATCAATGGCTGGTTAGGAGTTACATTCTTATTAGTCATCAAGGACAACCCATAGTTCATCACTCGTACTCTCACCTTCCGAGTGTGCCCAATTCTCCCGAGAGTCGAGGCGCTAGACGATTTTACGAAATCTCAGAAATCCCGGAGCTTAGTCACTTGCCTCGGCCGCTCTCGTCAATAAAATAGCTTAAAGTACTTATTTGATTATAAAGGGGTGGTCGCACACTCCAATTTCAACTTTTTAGGGAAAACGAGCGGAATAAAGATCCGTGCGCGACCCCAGGCTTCCAACATTTTAGGAAAAATACCAAAACTTATTCCCATGACCCCAAATTTTGATATAACCATTAGGAGGGCCTAAAATGAGCCTAGTAGTTTTTTTATAATTTTCCAGGGTGTTTTGGGCATTTAATTTAGCCAATCAAATTTTATTTTGGCTTTTAAAAATAATAAATTAATTTCCAAAATTCTCAAAATTTTTGTGGAGGTAGACCTTATTATGGGGAACATTTTTCATGTTGGCCATTTTCCTCTTAGTGGTTTAGGTTTGGCCCAAAAATTCCCAAAGTTCCTGCCCTTTGATTTTGGGCTGCTTATAGTAGAATAACATGATCCTGCGACTGAGATTGAGCCGCAGGACATGTTTTGTCCTTCTGTCCCCACAGCGGATCGTTAGCGGATCCGCTGTGGGGGGCGCTGATGCTGAGGCGGGGGGGGGGGGGGGGGAGAATTGAGATGATCAGGGCCGTCCGATCTCATCATGAGATCGGACGACCACTGCTACTCCCGGCGGTATGGAGGGTGGCAGCCTCCACCACCGCCGGCCAGCCTCCGCCAGCCACCATCGCCAGCCCCGATCAACTCGCCGGGGGCCGGCGACTCTTTGGGTGGTGGTCCGGCGGCCTGGCGCCGCCGGCCGCCGCCGGAAAACTCATCTCGAGAGCTTGGGGTAGCGGTGGCCCTGCTCTCGGTGCCACCGTGCCACACCCGCTCCTCGGGCGGTTGGCCGCCTACCTATCCACCCCTGGCCGGCGCGCTGGGGGTCGGGCGTCTCACCGATGGTGGTCCGGCGGCCATACGCCGCCGGCCGCCGCCTCTAGAAAATAAGCAGAGACTGCTATGTTTTTGCGGGTACCGCCGGAGCCGCATTTTTTGGCAGCACCGCCACTCTCCGCCGCTGGGGGACGCCTCCCCTAGTAGTATAACACTCCTCCAGTGCCACCACCGGCGCTGGGGGAGGAGCCTTCCTCCTAGGGCACCACCCGGCCTGGAACAAGGCTCGGGTGGCGCCAGTGGCGCTCCGGCCGTCGGGGGCGCCATGCAACACTTCCAGAATGGGGAGAGGGGAGGGAGAGAGGTTCCACCAGGGTCTAGTGGGCTCGGGATGGGCTGGCCTGGTTGGCCATGCCAAGTTGGTAGTGGTGGAGGGGGAGGGAGGCCTCGGTTTGGCTTTTTCCGGCCACCAGGACTCCGACAAGGGTCAGGCAGGGGGAGGGGTGAGCTGCTCAGAGAGTTGAGGGGATGGAGAGGGGGAGGGGCCTTTTATAGGCTTGGGGAGTAGAGGCTGTAACGCCCCCGGTTTTTCCTGTGATTTGTTTAATCATTGTTTGGCGTTACGTTGACGCGTTTCCGGCCTTTGCCGTTGTTAGAGCGTCGTCCTAGCTCTTGAGTAGTTCTTAGTGGCTTGTTTTGTAGCCTGTTTGCAAGGTTCCCCAGCTAGCCGGAGTCTGTTTTTGGTGACTTGGCAGAGCCTCTCAGGGAATTCTTGTGTTTTGGCTTCGGGAGATGTTAGCCCGAGTTTTGATCGTCGGATGTTATTCTCGACTTCGCCGTTGTTTTCGTAGCATGGGTGTTTAGCTACTGTGCGAGTTTCGTTGAATTCCGAGATCGTTTGCTTTTCGCGTCGTTTCGACATTTTTTTATGTTAGCTGGTAGCGTGTTACCAGGCTTTGGTTGTTGCTATGTTGGGCTAAGTGGCAGAGCTTAATTATAGCAGGTAGCCGGTTTTTTTGTTTGGCTTAATTTAGGCAAAGATTGTTAGCTGGTCATATATATATATGTATATATAAATTTGTGTGTTTGAGCTTGGGTTTAAGCTTGAGTGCTGGAGCTTATTTCAGCTGTTGTTTTTTTGTGTATAAGTATATATGCTATTTATATATATATTAGTGGATGGATTTCTTTTGCTGCTAGTGGCCGAGTGAGTGGGGAGGGTAGATAAGTAGGGACAGTTGGGTTTTCTTCTCCTCATTTATCTTTTCCCAAGCCATTTGTCGGCTTCCAGCGGAAGGCATCGGGCGACGGAGGTGCTGGTGCTCCGGCCGGCGATTGCTGGAGGTTTAAGAGCTCGTTTTTCTCGGGTAAGGGCAGATTTGGACTTCTCTCACCTGGAACTTCCTCCCTAGGTTTGTATTTCTTGTTTTAGGGTTGTCTTGGTTAGCTAGGGTTTTTAGGGTTTGTTCTTCTTCCTCTAACAGATTCAGGTTTGCCTTTTAGGTGGCCGACCATGCCGTCGGTGCCGAATTTTGGAAGACAGTTGTTGTTTCCTGTAGGTAGAGGCAAGTGGCGCCCTTTGCCCTTGCCAACCTTGATTTTTTTACTCCAATTAATCCTGTTGGAGTAGCTCATTGTTTCTTTTTCCTAGAAGCTAGGGTTGCTGCAGTTTTCATCACAGCTAGATCTTGCTCAATTTTGTCCAGTTTTAATTTATTCTCTCTCTTCTTTTCACTGTTTTGTGTCCAGGTGGTGGCTGGAGGTAAGATTTTAGTTTCCTAGTTTTAGCCTAGCTTGGGGGATATCTGTAGCCGGGTAGAAGGGGTAGAAGGGGTAGAAAGAGGAATTAGAATTTTATTTTCTCTAAACCTTCTGGCTTTGTGTCGACACCTTCTGGCTTTGTGTCGACACCTTCTAGCTTTGTGTCGACACCTTCTGGCTTTGTTTCGACACCTTCTGGCTTTGTGTCGACACCTTCTAGCTTTGTGTCGACACCTTCTGGCTTTGTGTCGACACCTTCTGGCTTAGTGTCGACACCTTCTGGCTTTGTGTCGACACCTTCTGGCTTTGTGTCGACACCTTCTAGCTTTGTGTAGACACCTTTTGGCTTAGTGTAGACACCTTCTGGCTTAGTGTCGACACCTTCTGGCTTTGGTGTCAAGAGGGACTTGACACCTTGTGCTGAGTGTCGAGAGGGACTCAACACCTTCTGGCTTAGTGTCGAGAGGGACTCAACGCCTTTCTCCTTAGGCTGGTGTTTTTCTCCTGAGTTGTTTAGGATGGGTTTATTTAGGGCTGTTGATGTTTCTCGACTGGTTTTGAAGGCCGAGTCGTGAATTATGGCAGGTGGTTTTGTTTGATGGCTCTGTGAGGGGTGGAGTGGTGTAGAGCCTTGGTCACCACCATTTTGGCCCCGGGATGGGCTGTTTGTTTTGGTGTGTTGTCACCATTTTGGCCCCGGTTTGGGCTGGTTGTGTTGGTGTGTTGGACCTTAGGGCTGCCACCGTTGAAACCTTGAGTATTTATGGGTCTTGTTGTTTGGATGAGGACTATTTTTGGTCACCAACCCAGACCCATGGCTTTACCCCTACTAATGATTCACAAGTTAGGACTGTTAGTTCCTTTCTGTAAATTTGTTATTTTGGCATATGCTTGCCTTGTTGCTGCTGCAGGTTTTTAGCAGGGCATGTTGTTTATTTCTCGCACTTAGTGCGTTTTAATCTTGTCTTGGGCAGTGTTTTACCCTTGCTGTATTGTTCATTTTACCTTCGCTCTTTTGATAGCACTTGTTGAGGGGATGGTAAGCCCCTCTTTTATTACTTATGAATCTAATGCTTCACTTCTTTTCATTCTATTCTTGCTGAGGTATTCTTTCTTTGAATGGCTCAGGTTCAGGTTATGGCCGATTGAGCGGCTAGTGTTCTGGTGGAGCTTGCTTGTGGCCTCCGGGGTAGCTGAGTTTGCTGTTCCTCGATGTGGTGAGATAGTTTTCTTTTTTCTGTATAGACATACATACTCACCAGTGGGTTCGTGTCAGGTTGTTGACGCCCACTGGTGGCTTGCTTGTGATGCTAGATATGAACTGAGAACTGCTAATTTTGCCTTTTTGGAGGTTGTTTGCTTGCTTCTGGGAATGTTTTATGCTAGGTTGCATGTTATGTATTTTTAAACCCTAAAAACATTACTATCTGTACCTCATGCACGTCATGTTTATAAAACTAAAACATTACTTTCCCAAGTAATGTAAAATAAAAAGTTATTTTTCTTATACTATGATAAATCTAGAGTCCTGCATTTCACGAGTTGTTCTTCGGGGACATTTACACTCATGTAGGATGTCAAATCAACTTAACCAAAGTATTTTCTGCTGCGTATAAATATATTTTTAATTATGGACTAGCTGATCCACTGTGCCGAGGGACCCGACCATCAAACTTAACCGATTTTCTTTCATATTAAATTATGATCTTATCCAAAGAATTAGAGTCTGGGGTATTGCATGAGCGTGTGCAGTTATCCCATGCACGACGTGGCATCATGACACGTATTTTCTCTTGCTCTGATATGATTTAATTATCAATAAAATGCGGGTCATGACAGTTGGTATCAGAGGGAGGTTGCTTGACAATTGGTCGGGCAATTTTCCCTTGTTAGCATTAGTTGTTTAATGTCATATCATACACACACCGATGTGTCATCAGTACGTCTTGGCTGAAGCTTGAACACTATACTCATAAGCATGACAAGAAGTATACGAGGCATATTATGTAGTATGGGATGCATAATATGTGTTTATATATGAATCCACCATATGTGGCAATATGTGAGGGTTATGTAGTATGAGATGCATAACCTCACCACATGAATGCCCTTTAGCACGTTTTCTTTTTTTCGTTGCATGCAATGTTATGTAGTATGTGATGCATAACATTGCATGTGTATGCCGCTCATAACACGCATTAAGGCCTTTTTAGAACGCATAGCACAACATGTATTGCATAACATAGCATAAGCACAACGTGCCAAGCTAAATATTTACATGATGACATATGTACACACATGGTTTTGAGTCAAAATGAATATAAATTCATGCATTCATGGTCTAAGCACATGAGTTAGTATGATGATGGTGAATCATCCTAGGTTAGGCATAACATCATTATTGAAATCCCAGAGCAAGTTAGCAGTTGAAGCTTATATTTAATTATGTTTTGTCTGTATCGGGTAGTTTTGTGCTAGCAGTTGGGCTAGATCTTGATTGGTGCCAATTCGATTATAGGATGTCGAAGCGTCCTTCTATGAGGCTAACTCCCCAGTCTGAGGGCGAGTCTTTTGGGTGCGCAGAGCAATGCGATGATGGAGAGTCTGCGACAGAGCAATGAGGCCATGTCAAGGCAGATGGTGGACGTGGAGTCCCAGACCCGGTCTATGTTGACAGTTGTGTCTGGGCTAGCTCCGAGAGTGCAGGACTCTGCTGTGGGTCTAGCTGTCCCTGCCCCTCCTGCTCCTCTGGTGCCTCTGGTAGTGGTTCCACCAGAGATGACATTTATGTCTCAGTTTCAGCGAATCAGGCCTCCTACTTATGATGGAAAGGCAGACTTTATGGTCTTCGATGATTGGCTTATATCGATCGAAGATATGTTTTCCTACTCTGGAGTTACTCATGATCAGAGAGTGATGATCGCCGCCTACCAGCTCAAGGGGTTAGCAAAAAGTTGGTGGCTGAGAGAGAAGGAGAGCTTGAAAGAAGAATGCTCTTGGAAGTCATTTAAGGAGATTCTACTGGGAAAGTTTCTACCCTCGGTCGAGCAGGACCGCCTGATGAATGATTTCTTACATTTGAAGCAGAGGCAGCTCACAGTTAGTGAGTATGAGATCGAGTTCAGCAAGCTGAGACAGTTTGCCCCCGGCTTGGTAAGCTCCGAGGCGGATCGAGTTAAAATATTTCTGGGTGGTCTAAGAAGTGACATCCAGCAGCTAGTTGGTGCTTATGGAGCAGTGAGTTATACCAGTGTGGTAGAAGTTGCCTTGAAAGTCGAGGCAATCGACAATGCTAAGAACAGAGGCCAGCAAATGAGAAAGGATAAGAGGAAATTGGTCAAAGGAAAGAGCCCGCAGGTGCCCGATGCTGCTTCAAGGAAGAAGAGCAAAGAGGTTTATAGCTTCTGTGGCCGGTCAGGCCACCCCTTTGAGAGATGTTTCAAGAGGATAGGAGCTCAGAAGAAGGAGCAGGTTCTTGTGATTCAGGGTGATCCTAAGAGGGACTTGGAATGTACCTTGTGCCAGAAGAAGGGGCATGATGTTTCCCGTTGCTGGTTAAAGGATAAGGTTTGCTATCAGTGTGGACAAAAGGGGCATGTTAAGGCTCAGTGCCCGTAGTTCCAGCCTATGCATCAACCAGTCCCACTTTAGGCATTGCCACTGCCTTAGTGATTAGATAAAGGTAAAGGAAAGCTGAATGTGATTTCCTCAGAGGAAGCTCAGACTTCG
Source organism: Platanthera guangdongensis (assembly GCA_039583875.1). Lineage (NCBI taxonomy): Eukaryota > Viridiplantae > Streptophyta > Magnoliopsida > Asparagales > Orchidaceae > Platanthera > Platanthera guangdongensis. The sequence continues at coordinate 133,251,569 of CM077160.1, forward strand.
ACTCAGGTTGTTTCAGGTTAGATTTTCTCCCTAGTTCTAATGTTTTAGTTCGTAATTATAGCTTTACCAATTGTTTCCTTGGATGCGTGCACAACTTTATAAGAAGATTTAAGGTAAAGAACCACTGGGCGTGTGTTCTCTTCGACTCTGGCGCTACCCACTCATTTGTGGCTAGAGCTTTCGTGGATCGGTACCGTTTGGATCTAGATCGAGTTGGGGATGCCTTTTGCGTCAAGTTCCCTTCCGGTGATTCTGTGGTTTCAGATTAGGGCATTCAGGAATGTCCGATTGTTTTAGGGGATTTTCTAGCTAAGGCAGATCTGAAGGTGATCGACTTGGAAGACTTTGATGTTATCTTAGGCATGGATTGGTTGTCCAGGTATGATGCTGTTATCCAGTGCAAGGGTAAGCGCTTGGACTTCGTAAAGGACAACAGTCAGCCTGGGAGTGTTTATGATGATTTGCGCCAGGATTCTCCAGTTATTTCTGCGGTATGTGCACGGGCGCTTCTAGTTTCCGGATGTTTTGCTTGTTTAGTCTCAGTTTTGGGGACCGTTGGTAGTTTGCCGCATTTAGAAGAGATTCCTTTTGTGCGCGAGTTTTCTGATGTTTTTCCTGATGATCTTCCTGGTCTTCCACCTGACAGAAATGTTGAGTTTGTGATAGATTTTGAGCCGGGTACGCGTCCTATTGTTAAGGTACCGTACTGGATGGCCCCACGAGAGCTGGAGGAGTTGCGTATCCAGCTGGATGAGTTGTTAGAGAAGGGTTTTATAAGGTCGAGCTCGTCGCCTTGGGGTGCTCCTGTTCTGTTTGTAAAGAAGAAAGACGGATCGATGAAGCTTTGCATCGACTATAGAGAGTTGAACAAGGTTACTATTAACAACATGTATTCTCTGCCAAGGATTGACGATTTGTTTGATCAGTTGCGCAATAGCGCGGTATTTTCTAAGATTGATCTTCATTCCGGTTACCATCAGCTCAGGATTCGTGAGTCGGATATTCCACGAACTGCTTTTCGATCGAGACATGGACATTTTGAATTTCTGGTAATGTCGTTTGGTTTGACCAATATGCCCTCAGCCTTTGTGGATATGATGAACGTGTGTTCAAAGATTTCCTAGACAAGTTCGTAGTCGTGTTAATCGATGACATTCTAGTATATTCCCGCAATGCTGAGGAGCATGGACAACATCTGCAATTAGTTTTATCTGCTTTGAGGGACCATAAGCTGTTCGCCAAGTTGAGTAAGTGCGAGTTTTGGTTGCCTCAGGTTTCGTTTCTAGGCCATGTGATTAATAAGAATGGGATTTCAATCGACCCAGAGAAAATAGCTGCAGTGATGGAATGGAGTAGACATGGCACACCCAAGGAGATTATGAGCTTCTTGGGGTTGACCGGCTATTACAGGAGGTTTGTGGAGGGATTTTCTACCCTAGCTGCACCTTTTTCGAGGTTGACTCAGAAGAATGTGGCTTTTGTTTGGAACGAGAAGTGTGAGGAAGCCTTCCTAGAGCTCAAGAACAGATTGTGCGCTGCTCCCGTTTTGACCCTGCCTACGGAGGGCATGGATTTTGATGTTTGTGTGGATGCATCACATGTTGTACTTGGTTGCGTATTGATGCAAGGCGGTAAAGTGATTGCGTATGGGTCCAGGCAACTGAAGACTCATGAGAAGAACTACCCTACGTATGATTTAAAGTTTGCAGCTGTGATTTTTGCATTGAAGTTGTGGAGACATCTGCTTTATGGCGTGCAGTGCAAGTTTTTTACTGATCATAAGAGCTTAAAGTACGTCTTCACCCAGAAGGAATTGAATCTGCGCTAGCGGCGATGGTTGGAGTATGTTGTCGATTACGATGTTGAGATCCAGTACCATCCGTGCAAGGCTAATGTGGTGGCTAATGCCCTAAGTTGGAAGACGGGGAAGATTTTTAATCTCTCCACCGAGCTATTAGTCGAAGAATTTCTCTTGATGGATATTTCTGTGGGGCGATATGACTTGCAGAGTAGTTTCTAGTAGCAGAGCCTTCTTGGATCGCGCTTACGAGGTTGCATCAGAAAGATGATCCAGATCTGCTGCATTTATATCTTAGAGCTGAGAAAGGGGAGTTACCAGATTTCTCGATTGATGATGCGGGTACTTTGAAATACTGTGACAGATTTTGTATCCCCGCCGTTATGGATATCCGAGTTATGTTATGCAGAGAAGCGCATGGTTCGAGCATTGCCTACCATCCAGGATCTACCAAGATGTATCATGACTTAAAGCAAATTGCCTGGTAGAATGGGATGAAGAGAGACGTAGCCAGTTTTGTCTCTGAGTGCTATACATGCAAGGGTGTTAAGGACGATCATGGAAGGCCTGGTGGCAAGTTGACTCCATTGGAGATTCCGACTTGGAAGTGGGAAAGCATTTCGATGGATTTCATCACAGGTTTACCGAGATCTCCTAGGGGATATGATTCAGTTTGGGTGATCTTGGACAGATTAGCGAAGTGTGCTCACTTCGTACCTTATAAGATCGACTATCCGATGAAGAAAATAGATGAGCTGTATTTGAATGAAGTTATCTGATTGCATGGTGTTGCAGTCAGCATTATTTCAGACCGAGACTCCCGATTTACATCTCGCATCTGGAAGAGTTTGCAAGAAGGTTTGGGTATGGATTTGAGATATTCTACCACTTACCACCTGCAGACCAATGGTCAGACAGAGCGAGTTAATCAGATAGTGGAGGATATGATCAGATACTACATTTTAGACCACAGAGGAGTGTGGGATGAGCGTTTGCGGCTTATGGAGTTTGCTTATAATAACAGTTATAAGGAAAGCTTGCAAATGACTCCTTTCGAAGCTCTGTATGGGAGACGCTGCAGAACTCCCCTATTTTGGACTGAGGTTGGCGAGAGATCTTTGTTGGGTCCGGATGCTCTTGAAGAAATGGAAGTTGCTGTGAAGCTTATTCGGGAGAAGCTTTGGATAGCTCAAGAGCGATATGAGAAGAACGTCAACCGGCGTAGATCTGATTTGGAGTTTGCTGTGGGGGACTTGGTTTTTCTTAAAGTGAAAGTGCAACTAGATCTGATATACTCTAAAGGGGGGGGGGGGGTGAATAGAGTATATGGTGTTTTAAAACTTTTTAAAAGCTTTTACAACAATTGTTGTACTATGTGTGAACAGGGAAGCAAATATAAATCTAATCACAGAACTAAACTATGCAAAAACTAAGCACAGACAAATCAAGGCCAGAAACAAAAAGTAAACAAGCAGAGCCAGAGGACACAAGGAAATATAGTGGTTCCCCAAACTTGGGTACATCCACTCTTCTACCACCCTAGGTAGGAATCCACTGCAGGATGAGTTGATCAGGTGTCCTGGGCACCAATGAGCTTTTGATAAGGTGCTCAAAAACCAAAGCAGATTTTTTGATCAGGTGTCTTGCCACCAATGAGCTTTTGACAAGGTGCTCAAAAACCAGATTCAAACTTTTGAAGGGAGTTTGAGAAACCCTTTACAGAGTGGGGGTAAGAGAGTGATGACAGTCTTCTCTTTCTCAAACAACTGAGAAGACTATGTGGATTGATGTCAAAGCTCCCCCTGAATCCTTGAAATCTTCAGGAAGAAAAGCTTTGCTGAGGGTGATAGGCCTTCAAAGTTAGATCTCCAGCAATAGATGATTTCAGCAAGCTGAAATATTGAGTGTCTGGAGTCTTGAGATGATGTTGGCCTTGAACACTTTGAGAGCTGAAGAGATCTGAAGAAAGCTTGATCTCTTTGATGAGTGTTCTTCAGAATTCTTTTTGACAGGAGATTGAGAGAGTCTCTGTATTCTGAGTTTTTTTGTGTCCTCTTCTTGTTAATCTCTGTATATCATCTATATTGATTCAAAAACATTCTGTCTTTTATTCTCTGTGCCAGAATAGAATATCACTCTGTCAAAGATAGCCGTTGGTCTGCATTGATTGCATCCTTAATTGCAAAAACTCTTCTGGAGGAAAGTCCACAGAATTATTCCTTGAAAAATCCCTTGAAACTTGGTCCAGAAATAAATGAAAACGGCTAGCAAATCTTCTGAATTAATTGCATAATAACTCCTGTCTGATTTGAATTTGAATTCTGGAAGTTATCTGAATTCGTCGAACTGAGCTCTGCTATCGTCGAGCTGAGCTCAGCGAACTGGAAAACTCAAGCAGCAAAATAATCGTCGATCTGAGCTCAAAGATCGTCGAACTGAGCTCAGAGATAAGGATCCAAAGCAGAGCCAAAATCGTCGAACTGAGCTCACCGATCGTCGAACGGAGTTCGACGATATTCTGAAGTTGAGCTCAGTGATCGTCGAGTGGAGTTCGATGATCTGCCGAAGTTGAGCTCGACGATCGTCGATCTGAGTTCGACGAATCGTCGTGCTGAGCTCGACGATCAGACTTAGTCTCCAGACAGAAAAACTTGGTCTTCAGGACAGCTTCCAATCCTAGACTTCTAACCCTTAGACTCAATTCTAATTGACCTATTAAGCTATACAGAAGGTCAAACACAGATTCCTAGAGACATAGTGATCCTGACCCAAATTAGTAATAGGGTGTTCCAACAATCTCCCCCTATTTGGGTTAGGATTACTATTTACAGACTTTGGAAAGTCAAATAACATCATACAATCAAAAAAGCATAAAAACAACAGCAGCTAGACATTGCAGAAACATCACAGATATATATATATATATATATATATATATATATATATATATATATATATAACATCCAGATAGCAGTCAGAAACACCAAAGATTGTCACCTTACAGAGTTACTTCTTCTCTTTGCCTTTAACCATTTTGATTTCTCTGTTTGGATTTAAGGCTTCCTTGTTAGACCTGGTGTCATCAGCTGCACCCAAGTATGTTTGCTTTGAAGTCCTGGGAACCACAGCAGCAGGATGCAACTCCATATATTTGTCTGCATCAAAGAATTTGCTGGAGGCATATCTCTCTAACTCTTTTTGCCTTTGCTCTGACATAGTAGAAATATTGGAGGTGTCTAACCCTTGTTCTTTGGCTTTCTTTATCTGATCTAATGCAGCCAACTCCTTCATCCTAGCAGTCCAAGCAACAGGATTCTTCTCAGGGTCCTCAAAAGGTACAGGTGGCTCATACCTGTTGGAAGAATTATCTTGAGGAGGCCTAGCAGACACTGTCTCTCTTAGCTTGTAGGGGAATGGACCAGAAGTAGTGTCAGCTGAAACATGTCCTCCCCTGGAGTATGGGTGCTGCCTGGAATGCCCTTTAGAATAAACCTGAATATCTCTTTGACTTCCCCTGTATACTCCTCTCCTGGAATAAGAACCCCTAGGCTGGCTTTCCCTTTGGTATGATCTGGCATGGGGTTGGTAGGGAGCCTGGCTTCTAGATGGGGCTTGGCTTGCAGAGCTGCCACCTGCACCTGCATCAGGAGGAGGTGGTGGAGGAGGATAAGGGTGCTGGAACTGGGAGGAGCCCTTCTCATACTTTCTCTTCTTTTTCATTGCTTTTAGCTGATTTTTGGAATACTGCATCCAATGTTCAGTAATTTGGCAGTTATGCAGAATATAATAAGGAATATCATTATCATCTTTTACTTTTGCAGGAGGAACCCTTTTCATAGCTTTGCTTCTAGCCTTCCTCTTCCTGGAAATAGTGGCAGCAGAGTCATCAGAGTCTGTCTTGAACTCATCAGAGTCAGAACTCTGGGCATCATATACAGCATCTATTTTCTTCATCAATTCTTTCTTCAATTGAGCAGCAGCAGATGAGGCAGAAGCAGAAGGAGCAGCAGCAGGGACAGTGGCAAATGTAACAGTAGATACAACATCAGATACAGGAACAACAGCAGATGGGGCAGCAAATGGAGCAACAGAATCATCAGCAGATACAGAAGGAGAAGCAGAAACAACAACAGTAACTTCATGAGTGATGGCAGCAGTAACTTCAGTAACATCAACAAAATCTTCAGTAGGCTCAAGATCAGTGGCCTCTGTCATCAGAGAATCCTTGGATATCTGCTCATCAGAGGTAGTTGGAATTTCAGCAGCAGCAAAAACAGTTCTTTCTTCAACAGCAGCAGCAGCAGCAGTTACTGAGAATACAAAGGAGGATATAATGCTGGGGTCACAGCCAGAGAAAGGCACCAGTGCCTTGGACAAATCTTCTGGGGGCTGGACAACATTAGGCTCTGGGAGATAACTGAAGTATGCAGTATTAAAGGCAGAAAGCAAAGACCTTAGGTCTATTGCCAAGACTGCAGTAGGAGCCACAGGAACAGCAGATACAAAAACAACAGCAGCAGCAGCAGTATCATGATCAGCAGGAGCAGAAGCAGCAGCATGAAGGCTTGCTTCATATGGCATCTCCCCCTGCCTGGATGCAGATGCATCTGTATCAAGGCACACTGCTGGAGGTGCTGCCTGAGGAATGAGGGAGGAAAGCCTGGCAGAGAGAGCTGCCACTTACTGTTGTAGAGGAGCTAAGGAGGCCTCCATGAGAAGAGAGAGCCTGGGGGCAAGTAGCTCATACAACATGTCAGCTAAGGCTGGAAGATCTACATGCTCAATAGCAGGAGCAGTGGTAGATGGAATAGGGATGGCTGAGGATGCTGGAAGTGGAGGGCTGGAGAGTGGAGGGATGGTTGGCTGAGGTGTGGGGATGGTGGAGATGGAGGACAAGGGTATGGATATGGATGGAGTGAATGATGGTTGGTCAATGATATGGTGGATGAGATCTTGGAAGGAGGTTGAGGAGGAGGGGAATTCTGGAGGAGAAGAGGGGGAATCATCCATGTAGGAGTCATCCAGAGGGGTGAATGATGGTATGGATGGGGAAGAAGTGACATCTGGTGGAGGGTATGAGAACAATAGGTGGAATTGGTCTACTGGAGGTGATGAAATGGTTGCTGGAGATGGAATGGATGTTGGGGAAGGGCTAGAGATGGTAATGGTGGATAGAGATGGAGTGGTGGATGGAGCTGAAGTGGTGGAGGGAGGAGGTAGGGTTGGACTTGGAGGAGGAGGAAAGGCAGCAACAACAGCAGCCAGGTCTTCTGCAGGAGCAGAGACCTGTGGGAGAGTGACTCTGTGAGTCCTGGTGCCTGAAGGAGCACTAGATGATGGCCTGCTTGGCTTGCTGATTTGCCTGTCCCACTTGCCAAAGAGGGCACAGGTGAGTCTCTTGGAGGCATTTATGTGCACTCCAGAGGAGACTAACAAGGTGGAGCACTTGTTCTGCAGGAAGACTCCAATAATCCTTCCAAAATTTTCAAAGCTTTTATTTATTTTCTTCTTTATTAGGTCAAAGAAGACCTCTCCCCAGTTCAGACTTTTCTTATCTACCAGAGCTCCCATGAGGCAGAGCTGATGTCTGGAGATAGTGTCATGTGCAGAGTGCTTTGCCAACAGCACTTTTCCTACAACATCTGCTAGGAACCTGTACTCAACAGACAAGTTCCTTTTGAATAATTTGCTAGGGTTTCCCTCAGGATGACCCATCCTGGCAAGTATGTCAGAAAACTCTTCTCCAGATAATTCAGCAGTTTCTTCACCATTTCTCAAACCAAAAACCTCTGTTAAAACTGTGGGGGTCAGAGGTACCTGAGTTCCAGCAATAGAGCCAACTATAGTGTTGTTGTCTAGATTGTGAGCAGTATAGACCCATTCCTTTATTTCATCTGAAGCAAGCTTGATTCTAGTGGTCATGAGGGCAGACAAGTTCTGATCCTTGAATAAATTCAGAATGTCTTGGAAAACTTGATCAGTGGTGTTGAACGATTCCAGATCAATGTCGAAGCCTGCATCAAACTTCATGGCGGCTAGAACAACAACTGATACGGCCATTGTACCTGCAAAAACTTAACAAACAAAACGAACAAGCGTAGAACTGTTTGGAGGGAAGAAAATTCTTGCAGAGAAATTGAAAGCGCAAGAGAGAACGACGGCGAAAAATGAGTTTTATATTAGGGTTCGACGCAGAATTGGAAAGATCGTTGAACTCGGTTCGACGATCGAGGCTTCTAAAGGAATCTGAAGAGACTCCAACATCGTCGATCTCCGTTCGACGACCTGGAAAGGCGTCGAGCTCCGTTTGACGATCGTTCAGGGAACAAAATCGTCGAGCGCCGTTCGACGATCGTTGACCGAAGGAGATAGTTCATACTATCTGAGGGGCGCTGAACTCAGTTCGACGATTCTGTAAATCGTCGATCTCCGTTCGACGATCGTTGGGTAAATCGTCGAGCGCAGTTCAGAGATCAGAAAATTCTAGACACTTAAGAAAAATCAGAATTTTGCCTAGTCTTGGTCAATTTTTAGCTTTCAAAATCTTGGATATTATTTAAGACTTCCTCCATCTAACATTCCTAACTGATTTAGGAAGAAGGTGTGTTTCTTTTCATCCAAAGGCTTGGTGAAAATATCTCCCCTTTGTAAATCAGTTGGGATATATTGTAATTCAATTTTATTCTTTTCAACATTGTCCCTTAAGAAGTGATGCCTAATCTCTATGTGTTTTGTCCTACTATGGAGGAGTGGATTTTGAGCTATGGAAATAGCACTTGTATTGTCACAAAAGATTTTTGACTTCTCTAAGTTGTAACCATAGTCTAGGAGTTGGTTTTGAATCCACAATATTTGTGAACAACAACTGCCTGCAGCCATATATTCAGCTTCAGCAGTTGAGGTTGACACAGATGTTTGTTTCTTACAAAACCAAGAGACAAGTCTGTCACCAAGGAACTGACAAGTTCCACTGGTGCTTTTCCTGTCAATTCTGCATCCAGCATAATCAGCATCAGAGAATCCAGTTAAATCAAATGCTGAATCTTTTGGATACCAGAGACCTAGATTTGGACAACTTTTAACATACCTGAGAATCCTCTTTACTAATGTTAGGTGTGACTCTCTAGGGCTTACTTGGAACCTAGCACATATACATGTAGCAAACATTATATCTGGTCTACTAGCTGTAAGATACAGTAAAGAGCCAATCATTGCTCTATATGTTGTCTGATCAACAGGTTTCCCATGTTCATCAGCATCCAATACAACATTGGTAGGCATGGGTGTTTTCATACAAGATGCCTCAGACGTACCAAATTTCTTAACCAGTTCATTAGCATATTTAGTTTGAGAAATAAAGATGCCTTCAGCATGTTGTTTGACTTGCAATCCTAGGAAGAAGGATAGCTCACCCATGCTACTCATCTCAAATTTAGAATGCATCAGATTAGAAAACCTTCTGCACAATTTTGAGTCAGTAGAACCAAAAATGATGTCGTCTACATAAATTTGCACTAGTAGGGTATGGGTCTTATGAGTTCTAATAAAAAGAGTTTGGTCTACTCTACCCCTTATAAAACCATTTTCCAAGAGAAAGCATGCTAGGGTCTCATACCATGCTCTAGGAGCTTGCTTGAGACCATATAATGCTTTGCTCAGTCTAAAAACATAATCAGGATAAGTTGGAGAGATAAAACCTGGAGGTTGTCTGACATAGACTTCCTCTTTGATGTCTCCATTTAAGAAGGCACTCTTGACATCCATCTGATAAACCTTGAAGCCTTTGTGAGCTGCATAAGCTAGAAATATTCTGATGGCTTCCAATCTTGCAACAGGTGCAAAGGTCTGGTCGTAGTCAATTCCTTCTTCTTGAGAATATCCCTGGGCAACTAGCCTTGCCTTGTTCCTTATTATTACTCCTTGATCATCCAGTTTGTTTCTGAATACCCATTTTATTCCAACAATGGAATGATCCTTAGGCTTTGGCACTAGTTCCCATACTTTGTTCCTCTCAAATTGATGCAACTCCTCTTGCATTGCAATGATCCAGTGTGGATCTTGCTCTGCATCTTGAATGGACTGAGGTTCAATTTGAGAAAGGAAGCAGGTGTGCAACAGGTTTTGGTTGACCTGATTTCTGGTTTGCACACCAGCTGAGAGTTCTCCAATTATTTGGGTAATTGGATGGTCTCTTGATGTTACTAAATCAACAGGGGTTGTTGATTGTTCACCAACCTGTGTTGTTGTTTCCTCTTGTGGTACAACAACTGACTCTTCAGGTTGTGCTTCAATGTGTTGAGCATTGCTTTCATCTTCACTGCTTTCTTCTTCTTGAGCAACCTGTAGCTTGTTCATATCTTCAACTAGCGAGTGTTCCTGCAAAGGTTCTATGGTAGAAGAAATCTTCTCCTTGAAAGACATGTTAGTTTCATCAAAAGAAATATGAACAGATTCCTCAATTTTCAAAGATGATTTATTATAGACCCTATAGGCCTTGCTGATCATGGAGTATCCCAAAAACACTCCTTCATCAGCTTTGGCCTGAAATTTTGCTAAGTATTTCTTGTCATTATTGTGAATATAGCAAATACAACCAAAAATTCTGAAATAGTCAACTTTAGGTTTCTTCCCTTTGAGTAATTCATAGGGAGTCTTTCCCTTCAGTTTATGTATCAGACTTCTGTTCAACACATAGTTGGAGGTGTTCACTGCCTCTGCCCAAAAGGATAGAGGTAGATGAGCATCTGACAACAATGTGGTGGCAGATTCAATAAGGGTTCTGTTTTTCCTTTCAGCTACCCCATTTTGTTGAGGAGTTCTAGGAGCTGAGAAAGTATGCCTGATCCCTTCACTCTGACAGAACTCTTGCATAAGAAGAGAATCAAACTCTGTCCCATGATCACTTCTGATCAGGGCAATGTGAGTATTGAACTCAATCTGTATACATTTGAGAAACTCTGTCAGACACTTAAAGTTATCAGACTTCTTCCTTAGAAAGAACACCCAAGTGAATCTAGAGAAGTCATCTACAATTACTAAAGTGTAGGATTTCCCTCCTAGGCTTTGTACTGTGATGGGTCCAAATAGGTCCATGTGTAACAGATACAATATCCTAGGTGAATCACTCTTATTAAGTGACTTAAAACTGTTTTTAGTTTGCTTGCCTAATTGACAAGCCTTGCAGAGTCCTTCCTTCTTGTAGGGGCCAGAAGGTAGTCCTCTAACAAGGTTGTCCTTGGATAGCCTAGCAATAGTTCTAAGGTTTAGGTGTCCTAATCTCTTATGCCATAACACATTTGGTCTACAGACTGAGTTAAACAGGCAAATATCTATATCAGTTGAAAGAAAGTCTACTAAGTAGATGTTACCTTTCCTTATACCTGTCAACACAGTTGTGTTGTCCTCTGACTTGATTTTGCATAAGGTTTTGCTGAAGGTCACCTGGTAGCCTTCATCACATAACTGACTGATGCTGATCAGGTTGTGCTTCAGTCCTTCTACATATGCTACCTTCTTGAAGGTTACTGATCCAATCTGTACTGCACCATATCCTTTAGTTTGTCCAAAGTTGGAATCACCAAAGATAATTTTGGGTCCAAGCTTGGCTCTAAAGGAAGTGAGGTTGTCCTTATTCCCTGTCATGTGCTTAGAGCACCCACTATCCAAATACCATTGCTGGTTAGATGTTGGATAGGTCTTCACCTGCACATGGAACAATTTACTTATTTTTGACCCAGTTTACCTTGGGACTAGGTTGATAACCTCTAAATTCAGAAATAAAAGCCATCCCTGGCTGACTCTTATATCCTTCAGGATGATATCTCCTTGGAGGTAAAATCCATTCAGTATAAGGGTTGAAGGTTTGGGATGAAGAACCCTTAGGATTCAATTTTGATTTGCCTTTGAAAAAATTTCCAGAGTTCTGACCTCTGTTCGACGATCTTGGAGCTGCGTTCGACGATCTTGGGTCAGATCGTCGAGCTCCGTTCGACGGTCGACTGTGGCTGAGGTCAGGTATATGAGATCGTCGAGCTTCGTTCGACGACTTTGGCTGAGATCGTCGACCTGCGTTCGACGATTTGTCCTGAGATCATCGAGCTGCGTTCGGCGATCGTCGATCTTCATTCGGCGATCGTCGATCTCTGTTCGACGATTTTTGCTGGGACTTAGTTTTCTGAGGCAGATCAGAATTTTTCCTGGCAACCTCTACAACTCCCTTTCCCTTGCTAGAAATAAACTTGATGGGAGTTGTTAGGACTATAGGTTGGCTGGATGAAGCACCCAAGCCCAGTGTACTGTTGAATCTAGAGTTCACTGTGCTTGTGATGTCCATCAGCTTGATGCTTCTCCCATTAAGGGATTCTTCAAGCTTCTTGGCCTCAGAGAGCTCACTTTTCAGTGTAGCTATTTGTTCCCTACAGTTCTCCAACTCCTGAGAGAGTTTGAGGTTTTCTGACTTTAAACCATTGTATTCAGATAATTGATTTCTGAGAGAGATAATCTCTTTCTCAGACTTTAGCAGGTCTAAACACAGTGATTTAAATTCAGATTTAAAATCTTCTGAAGTAAAATCAAAAGAGCTAATTACCTGATCTTCTTCAGGTTGAGTCTCTGAGTCTGACTCTGACTCCTCTTCCTCTGAGTTGTGTTGTGAGGCATTGATTGCCATCATGCAGAACTCCTTTTCCTCTGCATCATCCTCATCATCACTGGAGCTGGAAGAGGCTTCTGACTCCTCTTCAGTCTCACTCCAGGATTCAGCAACAAACCCTTTTCTTGTATGGTTATTCCTGCTTGAAGAAGGTTTGCCACTTCCATTCCTTTTGGGGTCCTTCTCCTTTCTTCTTTCTTTTCTGTCCCTTCTGTCCTTATTCTTGTTCTCTGGACAGTCAGGAACTATATGCCCTGGTTTCCTGCAACCAAAGCAAATAATGTCTTTGTTATTGCCAGTGGACTTGTCATACCTTGGCTTATCCTGCTCCTTGTATGATCTTCTTCTGAAGTCCTTTCTGGCCATCTTGTAGAATCTTTTGGCCAACAGGCTGAGAAGTTCATCATTGCCTGTAGCTTTATCTTCAGGCAGATCCTCAGTTGCCTTGAATGCTATGATCTTCTCCTTTCTTGTGGCTGGTGAAGCAGTCTTCTGTTCTTCCTCTCTGTTCTTGATGAGTAGCTCATAAGACTTGAGCTTACCCAACAAAGCTTCAGTGGTGATCTCATTTAGACTTCTGGAATCTTTGATTGGCCAGATTCTTGAATCCCAAGTGCTGGGGAAGCACATTAGGATCTTGTCATTAAGTTCTGTCAGAGAGATCTCTTTGTCTAATGTCCTTAGTTCACTGACAATTAGACTCAGTCTATTATACATGTCTCCCACTAACTCAGTCTCTCCCTTCTTGAAGTTCTCATATTGGGAGATGAGATGGGATCTTCTGTCCTTTCTCTCGTCAGCTGAGCCTGAGACTATTTCTGAGAGTCTATCCCAGATTTCCTTGGCTGAATTACATTCAGCTACCTTTTGAAAAATGTCATCTGACATTGTCTGGGCTAGGATGTTCATAGCCTTGGCATCAGCTACTTTCCACTTTTTGATGTCAGCATCTGTTCCTGATGGAGGTGGAACAGCATTTGTACTTGTGCTCTCTAGGGGTCTTGGACACACTGTCAAAACAGAATTAAATGTATCTTCGTCAATAGAATTCATGTAGAGTCTAATCCTTGCTTTCCAAAGTGCAAACTTTGACAGATTGCACACTGGAGGTCTGGTGCTAGCATAGTCTTTGTTTTGGGCCATGATTTGTGCAAACAAAATCTAGTAATAAAATACAAAAGAAAAACAGATCTAGTGAAGGATCTTGGGGTTCAGGTGTTAGCCTGTACAACCAAACAGATATGGTATGTTTAACCAACCTCCCTCTGATACAAATTGAAAGTGCAACTAGATCTGATATACTCTAAAGGGGGGGGGGTGAATAGAGTATATGGTGTTTTAAAACTTTTTAAAAGCTTTTACAACAATTGTTGTACTATGTGTGAACAGGGAAGCAAATATAAATCTAATCACAGAACTAAACTATGCAAAAACTAAGCACAAACAAATCAAGGCCAGAAACAAAAAGTAAACAAGCAGAGCCAGAGGACACAAGGAAATATAGTGGTTCCCCAAATTTGGGTACATCCACTCTTCTACCACCCTAGGTAGGAATCCACTGCAGGATGAGTTGATCAGGTGTCCTGGGCACCAATGAGCTTTTGATAAGGTGCTCAAAAACCAAAGCAGATTTTTTGATCAGGTGTCTTGCCACCAATGAGCTTTTGATAAGGTGCTCAAAAACCAGATTCAAACTTTTGAAGGGAGTTTGAGAAACCCTTTACAGAGTGGGGGTAAGAGAGTGATGGCAGTCTTCTCTTTCTCAAACAACTGAGAAGACTATGTGGATTGATGTCAAAGCTCCCCCTGAATCCTTGAAATCTTCAGGAAGAAAAGCTTTGCTGAGGGTGATAGGACTTCAAAGTTAGATCTCCAGCAATAGATGATTTCAGCAAGCTGAAATGTTGAGTGTCTGGAGTCTTGAGATGATGTTGGCCTTGAACACTTTGAGAGCTGAAGAGATCTGAAGAAAGCTTGATCTCTTTGATGAGTGTTCTTCAGAATTCTTTTTGACAGGAGATTGAGAGAGTCTCTGTATTCTGAGTTTTTTTGTGTCCTCTTCTTGTTAATCTCTGTATATCATCTATATTGATTCAAAAACATTCTGTCTTTTATTCTCTGTGCCAGAATAGAATATCACTCTGTCAAAGATAGCCGTTGGTCTGCATTGATTGCATCCTTAATTGCAAAAACTCTTCTGGAGGAAAGTCCACAGAATTATTCCTTGAAAAATCCCTTGAAACTTGGTCCAGAAATAAATGAAAACGGCTAGCAAATCTTCTGAATTAATTGTATAATAACTCCTGTCTGATTTGAATTTGAATTCTGGAAGTTATCTGAATTCGTCGAACTGAGCTCTGCTATCGTCGAGCTGAGCTCAGCGAACTGGAAAACTCAAGCAGCAAAATAATCGTCGATCTGAGCTCAAAGATCGTCGAACTGAGCTCAAAGATAAGGATCCAAAGCAGAGCCAAAATCGTCGAACTGAGCTCACCGATCGTCGAACGGAGTTCGACGATATTCTGAAGTTGAGCTCAACGATCGTCGAGTGGAGTTCGACGATCTGCCAAAGTTGAGCTCGACGATCGTCGATCTGAGTTCGACGAATCGTCGTGCTGAGCTCGACGATCAGACTTAGTCTCCAGACAGAAAAACTTGGTCTTCAGGGCAGCTTCCAATCCTAAACTTCTAACCCTTAGACTCAATTCTAATTGACCTATTAAGCTATACAGAAGGTCAAACACAGATTCCTAGAGACATAGTGATCCTGACCCAAATTAGTAATAGGGTGTTCCAACATAAAGTCTCCCTGATGGTTGGAATCAAGAGGTTTGGTAAGAACCGGAAGTTGGAACCAAGATTTGTGGGACCGTTTAAGATTGTTGAGCGGATTGGTGTGGCAGCTTATAGGCTGGATTTGCCTGTAAATTTTCCTTGTATGCACGATGTTTTTCATGTTAGCCAGCTGCGAAAGTGTGTGCTGAGCGACAAGCAAGTTTTGGATTCTGTGCCTCAATTAGAGCCAAATCTTTCTTATGTGGAGATACCTGTCCGCATTTTGGATACGCAAGATCGTGTGTTGCGGAAGAAGGCCATTCCAATGGTTAGAGTTTTATGGAGAAACCAGGATGTGGAAAGTGTGACTTGGGAATTGGAGTCGTCTATGAGGGAGGCTCACCCTCATCTTTTTCCCTGACTTGTGCCTGATATGTTTTGCATTTTCTAATATAGCTCTTGCTTGGCTATTTCTTTCTCCATCTTAATAGGAGTGTTGTGCGTGAAGTTTCGGGGCGAAACTTTATTTTAGGGGGAGTGACTGTAACGCCCCCAGTTTTTCCTGTGATTTGTTTAATCATTGTTTGGCGTTACGTTGACGCGTTTCCGGCCTTTTCCGTTGTTAGAGCGTCGTCTTAGCTCTTGAGGAGTTCTTAGTGGCTTGTTTTGTAGCATGTTTGCAAGGTTCGCCAGCTAGCCGGAGTATGTTTTTGGTGACTCGGCAGAGCCTCTCAGGGAATGCTTGTGTTTTGGCTTCAGGAGATGTTGGCCCGAGTTTTGATCGTCGGATGTTATTCTCGACTTCGTCGTTGTTTTCGAAGCATGGGTGTTTAGTTACGATGCGAGTTTCATCGAATTCCGAGATCGTTTGCTTTTCACGTCGTTTCGACATTTTTATGTTAGCTGGTAGCGTGTTACCAGGCTTTTGTTGTTGCTATGTTGGGCTAAGTGGCAGAGCTTAGTTATAGCAGGTAGTCGGTTTTTTTTGTTTGGCTTAATTTAGGCAAAGATTGTTAGCTGGTCATATATATATGTATATATAAATTTGTGTGTTTGAGCTTGGGTTTAAGCTTGAGTGCTGGAGCTTATTTCAGCTGTTTTTTTGTGTGTATAAGTATATATGCTATTCATATATATATTAGTGGCTGGATTTCTTTTGCTGCTAGTGGCCGAGTGAGTGGGGAGGGTAGATAAGTAGGGCTGGCTGGGTTTTCTTCTCATTTCTCTTTTCCCAAGCCATTTGCCAGCTTCCAACGGAAGGCATCGGGCGACGGAGGTACTGGTGCTCCGGATGGCGATTGCTGGAGGTTTAAGAGCTCGTTTTTCTCGGGTAAGGGCAGATTTGGACTGCTCTCACCCGGAACTTCCTCCCTAGGTTTGTATTTCTTGTTTTAGGGTTGTCTTGGTTAGCTAGGGTTTTTAGGGTTTGTTCTTCTTCCTCTAACAGCTTCAGGTTTGCCTCTTAGGTGGCCAACCTTGCCGTCAGTGCCGAATTTTGGAAGACAGCTGCTGTTTCCTGGAGGTAGAGGCAAGTGGCTCCATTTGCCCTTGCCAACCTTGATTTTTTTACTCCAATTAATCTTGTTGTAGTAGCTCATTATTTCTTTTTTCCTAGAAGCTAGGGTTGCGGCAATT
Source organism: Platanthera guangdongensis (assembly GCA_039583875.1). Taxonomy (NCBI): domain Eukaryota; kingdom Viridiplantae; phylum Streptophyta; class Magnoliopsida; order Asparagales; family Orchidaceae; genus Platanthera; species Platanthera guangdongensis. The sequence continues at coordinate 133,268,428 of CM077160.1, forward strand.
TTCATCCCAGCTAGATCTTGCTCAATTCTGTCTAGTTTTAATTTATTCTCTCTCTTCTTTTCACTGTTTTGTGTCCAGGTGGTGGCTGGAGGTAGGATTTTAGTTTGCTAGTTTTAGCCTAGCTTGGGGGATAGCTGTAGCCGGGTATAAGGGGTAGAAAGAGGAATTAGAATTTTATTTTCTCTAAACCTTCTGGCTTTGTGTCGACACCTTCTGGATTTGTGTCGACACCTTCTGGATTTGTGTCGACACCTTCTGGCTTTGTGTCAACACCTTCTCGCTTTGTGTCGACACCTTTTGGCTTAGTGTCGACACCTTCTGGCTTAGTGTCGACACCTTCTGGCTTAGTGTCGACACCTTCTGGCTTAGTGTCGACACCTTCTGGCTTTGTGTCGACACCTTCTGGCTTTGTGTAGACACCTTCTGGCTTTGTGTCGACACCTTCTAGCTTTGGTGTCAAGAGGGACTTGACACCTTGTGCTGAGTGTCGAGAGGGACTCGACACCTTCTGGCTTAATGTCGAGAGGGACTCAACACCTTTCTCCTTAGGCTGGTGTTTTTCTCCTAAGTTGGTTAGGATGGGTTTATTTAGGGTTGTTGATGTTTCTCGGCTGGTTTTGAAGGCCGAGTAGTGAATTATGGCAGGTGGTTTTGTTTGATGGCTCTGTGAGGTGGAGTGGTGTAGAGCCTTGGTCACCACCATTTTGGCCCCGGGATGGGGTGTTTGTTTTGGTGTGTTGTCACCATTTTGGCCCCGGTTTGGGTTGGTTGTGTTGGTGCGTTGGACCTTAGGGCTGCCACCATTGAACCCTTGAGTATTTATGGGTCTTGTTGTTTGGATGAGGACTGTTTTTGGTCACCAACCTAGACCCATGGCTTTACCACTGCTAATGATTCACAAGTTAGGACTGTTAGTTCCTTTCTATAAAGTTGTTATTTTGGCATATGCTTGCCTTGTTGCTGCTGCAGGTTTTTAGCAGGGCTTGTTGTTTATTTCTCGCACTTGGTGCGTTTTGATCTTGCCTTGGACAGTGTTTTACCTTTGCTATATTGTTCATTTTACCTTCGCTCTTTTGATAGCACTTGTTGCGGGGACGGTAAGCCCATCTTTTATTACTTATGAATCTAATACTCCACTTCTTTTCATTCTATTCTTGTTGAGGTATTCTTTCTTTGAATGCCTCAGGTTCAGGTTGTTGCCGATTGAGCGGCTAGTGTTCTGGTGGAGCTTGCTTGTGGCTTCCGGGGTAGCTGAGTTTGTTGTTCCTCGATTTGGTGAGGTAGTTTTCTTCTTTTTGTATAGACATACATACTCACCAGTGGGTTCGTGTCAGGTTGTTGACGCCCACTGGTGACTTGCTTGTGATGCTAGATATGAACTGAGAACTGCTATTTTTGCCTTTTTGGAGGTTGTTTACTTGCTTCTGGGAATGTTTTATTCTAGGTTGCATGTTAAGTATTTTTAAACCCTAAAAGCATTACTATCTGTACCTCATGCACGTCATGTTTATAAAACTAAAACATTACTTTCCCAAGTAACGTAAAAGAAAAAGCTATTTTTCTTATACTATGATAAATCTAGAGTCCTGCATTCCATGAGTTGTTCTTCGGGGACGTTTACACTCATGTAGGATGCCAAATCAACTTAACCAAAGTATTTTTCGCTGCGTATAAATATATTTTTAATTATGGACTAGCTGATCCACTGTGCCGAGGGACACGACCATCAAACTTAACTGGTTTTCTTTCATATTAAATTATGATCTTATCCAAAGAATTAGAGTCTGGGGTTTTGCCTGAGCGTGTGCAGTTATCTCCTGCACGATGTGGTATCATGACACGTATTTTCTCTTGCTCTGATATGATTTAATTGTTGAGAAAATGCGGGTCATGACAAGGGCTCTCATCCCATAGCCAAGGTGGGATTAATCCCTCAGGGAGGGATTAATCCCCACTCTCCAGCTGTCCAAGGACAGCTGAAGGCCCTATATTTTCCCCCATGTGGGGAAAAAGATGAAGCCCTTATGGGCTTGGGCCTCTTGAAAAAGAGAGGGGGGGGAGAGGAGAGGAGGGATAGGGTGGGCCTCCATCTATCCTATGGTGGGGCTTGTTGGTTGGGGCCCAAAGAAGAGTGAGGGGGACATGGGCTATCCTACCTTGGAGAGGAGGTGGGCCCCTATTTGGAGAAAAATCCAAAAATGAGTTTTTAGGGGGGGTTTGAACAAGTCAACCCTAGGGTGGGTCCCCCTTGCTGGTCAAAGTCAAAGTGGGTCCAATTCATCGGGGTCGGGTCAAAGTTCTGGTGTCGTGTCACAATTGGTGTGTGCACGCTTTTTGGTGCACGACTATGCTTGATTTGACCGCGGGTTGACCAATTGTTGTCAAAATTGACTGGGACGACTTCTGTTGACTTTATATTGACCATACGAGTCCAACGCCACTGACTAGGGTTGAATCGGAGTCCGTTTGGCGAAAGTCCAAAATTTGCGCGTCGCAGCGCACTAAAATGGTCGAAGTGTGTAAAACAGTTGTTAGATCTCGGACTGTGATGTGACGGGTTTCGATGCACCTGTCTAGGTTATATGAGGTCACAGGAATCGACAGAACTCAATTCAGAGTTCTCTAGCTCGATATCCAAAATCTGCTCTCATGCGTTTTACGAGGAATGGTCACATCCACTATATGACCTCGGGGTACAACTGAACGAGTCCCGATGCACTCGTATCGACTGTACGAGGTCACAGGAACTGACAGAACTCAATTCAGAGTTCTCTAACTCTATTTCCTGCCTAGGGTTATCTCCCACCGGGTCATGGGTAGGGTTCATGCCACTTTTATTGGGCCCACTAGGGCTCTGGTGGCCCAATAAAAGTTGGGATGTTACAATCCAATAAAAATAAAAGGATTTTCGTTCCCCGAAAATTTGCTTGGAGTAGGGGGAAAAGTAACATAACTGGGGAAAGAGCTCTGAGTGCTTCTCTCGGAGAAGTGCTTCAGGTTCCCACGTGAACTCTTCTCATCCGCAGTTTGACCATAGTATCTTAACCATCGGGATGGTCTTGTTACGTAGTGTCTTCACCTTGTAATCTACTACTCTAACAGATTCGAGCTGGACGGATCTATCTGACTGTAGTTGCGCCGGTGGGGTAGGAAGGTGCTACTCTAGTTGTCGGAGGACTCGTCTCAAGGAAGAGACATGAAACACATCGTGAAGATTCCCCAACTCTGGGAGCAAGGCTAAACGATAGGCGATGGGGCCAACACGCTCTATCACCGGGTAGGGGCCCAAGTAGCGGGGATCTAACGTTTTCTGCTTTCTCAACAAGGAGACACCATGCATGGGCTTTATTTTCAAAAACACCATCTCCCCCATGCTGAACTCCACCGGTCGATGTCGCGCATCATAGTACTTAGCCTGTCGGCTCTGCGGTTCCCGCATTCGCTCCTAGATCAGCTGTATCATTGCCATAGAGTCATCAATGTAAGACACTTCCAAGGCTTCCGGGTCTTCTTCCTGAGCCCAAGTCAACGGGGTTCGGCAATGCCTCCCATACAATGCTTCGTACGGATCCATCTTAATACTAGCCTGGTAACTGTTATTATAAGAGAATTCGACTAGTGGCAGCAGCTGCTCCTACGGCTCATTGTGTTCCACTATGCACAATCGAAGAAGATCCTCCATCGTTCGGTTCGTCCTCTCCGTCTGTCTGTCTGTCTGCGGGTGGAAGGCGGTGCTGAAGGCCAATTTAGTTCCTAAGTACGCATGTATCCGCCTCCACTCCTTAGATGTGAAACACCCGTCACGATCTGATACGATGGACTTTGGTACTCCCTGAAATCGGACCACTTATTCTAGGAACATTCTGGCCAGAATATCCACTCTGTCACCCTGTCGATTTGGTATGAACCGCGCTACCTTGGTGTGTCGATCTATGACCACCCAAATTGAGTCATTCCCAGAGCGGGATCGAGGTAGGCCGTGGACGAAGTCCATGGAGATATCTTCGAACTTCCATTCTGGTATCGGCAGGGCTATAATAGGCCTCCTAGACTGCGACATTCGGCTTTAACCTTCTAACAGGTCTGACACCGGGCCACGAAGTTGGTGACATCTCTTTTCATTCCATGCTAGTAAATGGTCCTGCACAGGTCCACATACATCTTAACTACGCTAGGGTGAATCGAGTACCTGGACTGGTGGGCCTCTTGCAGAATTTCCTTACGAATTCCTCCGGTAGCGGGAACAAATATGCGATGTTTGAATTGTAGAATCCTGTCATGCAGATTATAATCCTCCTGTGCCCCTCATTACAGAGATTGGATGATCGGCATTACCTCTGGGTCGATCTTCTGTGCTTCTCGTATCCAGTCTCGGATGTCGCATTGGATCTCCATCCAATACAGCTGAGAATAGTACTCTTTCGGATCTCTTCGGGCAACCAGGGTAATCTCCAAGTCTATCATGGACTGGAATAATTCCTTAGGGATCTGCTCCATCCAACTCTCGGCTATCGCAGGCTGGCGGCTCAAGGCGTCAGCGACTCTGTTAGCTTTCCCGGGTGATATTGGAGAGTGAAGTCGTAATCTCATAAGAATTCTAGCCATCGGCGCTGCCAGAGATTCAGCTCTTTCTGCGTGAAGATATACTTGAGGCTCTTGTGGTGGAGAAGATCTCACATCTTACTCCATACAGATAATGCCTCCAGATTTTAAGGGCGAAGACGACGGTGCCCAACTCTAAATCATTTGCTGCGTAATTTAATTCGTGTGGCTTCAATTGCTGAGATGAGTAGGCCACTACCTTGGCATACTGCATTAGAAAAACTCCCAATCCCTTCAGGGAGGCATCAGTGTAGATTTGGAATCCCTCAGTCCATGTGGGAATCGTAAGGATTGGCGCAGAAGTTAGTCGTTTCTTCAGTTCAATGAACGCAGCCTCGCACTCCTGCGTCCATCGGAATGTGACGTCTTTCTTGGTGAGGGCAGTTAGGGGTAGGGCAATCTTGGAAAAACCTTTGACAAACTTTCTGTAGTATCCGGCAAGACCGAGAAAACTCTGGATGTCCGCAGCCGTCCTGAGTGGCGGCCAATTTTGTAATGCCTGGATCTTGGCTTGGTCTACTGCCACTCCTTGCTTATTAATCGTGTGGCCCAAGAATCCAACTTCTCCTATCCAAAACACACACTTACCTAATTTGGCGAAGAGAGAGTCTCCCGGAGCTCTAATTACACCATTTGCAGGTGTCGGGTATGGTCCATCTTGGTCTTCGAGTAGATTAAGATTTCGTATATGAAGACGATGACAAAGTGATCCAAGAAGGGTTCGAAGACTTTATTCATTAGGGACATGAAGGTGGAGGGCGTGTTGGTGAGCCCGAATGGCATCACTAGGAACTCATATAGATCGTATCGGGAGCTGAAGGCAGTCTTGGGATTATCTTCCTCTCGGATTCGAAGCTGATAATAGCAGGATCTCAGGTCCATCTTGGAGAACCCAGATGCACCTTGCAACTGATCGAACAGTTCGTCGATCTTAGGAAGGGGGTAGGTGTTGCGTATAGTAAGCTTATTTAGTTCCCTGTAGTTGATACACAGTCGCAGTGTCCCGTCTTTATTCTTGATGAAAAGCACTGGAGCTCCCCAGGGCGAGGAACTAGCACGGACAAATCCAGCATCTACTAGTTCCTGTAGTTGGATTTTTAGTTCAGTCGGCTCTCTTGGGGCCATCTGGTATGGGGCTCGTGATACTGGTCGTGCTCCGGACACGAGCTCAATCTGAAAGTCAACCCCTCGTTGGGATGACAATCCTGGGAGGGACTCAGGGAAAATATATGGAAAGTCGCGGACTACTGGGATCTTGGCGAGCACCTGGGTTTTGTCTTCCATCTCGAAATAGATAAGGTATACTTCATCCTTCTGTCAGACGGATTTCACAATCTGTGTAGAAGTCAGAATAATACGTGAGACACAGGGCACACCTATCAATGTGATGCTCTGGCCATTTAGATTCTGTAGCCGGACTTCTCGCATGCAACAGTTTATCTGTGCTTGGTGATCGGCCAGCCAGTCCATCCCCAGAATTATATCAAATCCAGTTATTGCTAGGATGGTTGCGTAGATCTCAAATTCTACTTCTCCCAACACAGCCTGGAACGAGCACTTTTTTGTATATGTCATATCTGACCCGTCCGGTAAACGGATTCGTATAGATAGTCCGGTTGAACGAATAACATTTCTTTTTGTTGTGATGAATTCGTGGGAGACGAAAGAATGAGTTGCTCCCGTGTAGAAAAGGGTTTTGGCAGGGTGTTCTTCTACCAACAAGATTCCTGACGACATGAGAAAAATATACATATATATCATCTAACTAATATAGAAGATGCAAGCACAAATATATAAGTAATGTACAACATCAGTAGTAAGATCTGATATCTCACTATCGCCTAAACTATATACCTATGACTACGTCAAGGGCCGGTCCGTTCTGCAAGTCCAGTGCGTTGGCCTCCAGGGGCGCTGCTCGGCCCTACTGGCCTCTCCTTCCAGCTCTGCCTCTGCAGCCTCTCTGACCCTGTCCCCGTGTCGGCTGTCCACCCAGAACTGCTCCTAACCCCGGTCTCCCTGTTGGCTGTGGGCAAAACTCTCATATGCCCCGGTTGCTGACATAAGAAGCAGTTCCCCGCGAAGGGAACATCTCGTCGGGCCAATGGTGGGGGCTGTGGTGTTGGAGCTGGTCTGATGTCTGGCTGCGCAGCTCGGGGTGCTGGGGGTACTGGTGGGTGCCTATAGGGCTGTATGTGGCATCGCTGCATGCTCTATCTATCCTGTCTGTGGGGAGCGACTCCTCTGTCTCACCTCTGGTCTCGAGGAAGTCCTACCTAGCCTCTGCGCCGCTGAGCCACTGTCTGCTGGTCTAACTCTAATGTTGCTGTATGGGTGGCTATGGTGTGAAAGGTGGCCTGAGAGAGCATGATCAGGGCATGCCTAAGGTCGTCTCGTAGTGCTCGGTAGAACCGAGAAGCTCTATCCATGTAGGAGGCAGCCAGATTCCTGGTGAAGCGTGTCAGGTGTAAAAACTCTCTCTTGTACTCTGCCACTGTGTGGTTGCCCTGTCGAATGAGCAAGAACCTCTCGTGCAGCGCGGCTCGGTCTGCATCCGTGATGAAGAACTCTAGTAGAGCTACGGAGAACTCCCCCCAAAGGATCATGCTCAACGGCTGACCTCGAAAAGTAGAGCGACTAGCCGCTCTCCACCAATCCCTCGTATATCCCTCCAAAAGGGTCACCACCAAAGAGACTGTAGCCACAACTGGGCACATCATTCCTACTAACAGCTCCTCCACCCGCTCCACTCACTCCTCTACCTGGATGGCCGTCTCTGTATCTCTGAAAGGGGGAGCCCTCAGTCCTCGGAAAGTCGTCAGCAGATCGGCGGTGCAGTCATCTCTCGCGGTGGCTGTTTCAGGGCAGCCCAGAAAGTCGCTAGAATAGCCGTCAGTGTCTGCCCCATATCTGACTCGGCAAACGGTATGGCCGCGGGAGCAACCGGGTCTAGTGGTGGGGTAGCTAGAACATATCCTCTAGACGAGGATCCCCTGTTACTGTACTCCGGTATCTGGAGAAGTAACAATAAAGAGTGTCAGTATTTTGCAAAAGTAGGGGGAATTTGCAAAAACGACAACCCAAGCAGAAAACAACGGTGTATGACCGTACTATCATACAGTTTAGAATCCCTAAGACTCTACACTAGGGTCTACCAGGCTTCCGCTGCAAGGTTCGTCTCGAACCCAGAACGAAGCGAGGGACGGAGGGATCCTGAGACTGCTTGACAAGGACGAATTGTGATCGCTCTGATACATTTGTAGTACCCCCCCCCCCCCTCAAACCTTTGCACGGGTTGGGCCGGAGGGGTACTACTGGCCCAAGACGTCCACCCAGTGCTCTTAGGGGAACGATCCACCCTATCTAAGCACTAGATGGCCGCCTTGCCCAGCTCGAATCATAACATTCACAACCCATCAAAGTATAGCAGAAGCATTAATAGGAAACCACTGCAGCTATATATATCACATCAAAATAATACAGAGGTTCTAGGGCCGAAGCCTAAGCATTTATATGAGCCCGTGGGCTATACATATATCACTCATACTCTCTCTCTCTCTCTACGCTGCTCGGCGGTACTCATGTATCTAAACTCTGGAGACGGAGGGGATTCATCTGCTCGAGTAGTCCTAGCTGTTGGCGTAATCTACTACAGTAGCGGGTCACTACGGTGCTCCACCTCCTGTGAATGGTTATTTAAATAACCGTTAGTCATAGAACTAAGTGGAAACAAATCTCCTCCCAGGATCCATATCCCGGGGACGAGCACACACCCACGCAACAAAAGTAAATAGCATAAGCAATAGAGGGTTAGCTCAACATTTCATATTTGTACAGCTAAGAGCAATTATAAAAGAGTACTGTATAACCAGAAAAAGCAGTAGTAGTATAAATCAGTTATAACCAGGCTCTACTAGCTCATCAGCACATCAGGTTTTCATATCCTGAATTTTATCGTAGGCATTCACAGCCGCGCACACACCGCAGACATTCATAGCCGCGCACACACCGCGGGAATTCATAGCCGTGCACACAAATCCTATATCGACATAGTTTGGACCGCTTCTGATCCAGCAGGGTAGCGAGCCCCGCGGGCCTCACTGATGTGGTCGTCGGTGACAATGGCCAGTCCTGCCACTTCTGGGGGTGATCGTACCGCACAACCCCAGGCCCTAACGTACAACCTTGTGTACTCTTAGATGTGAGCGACATCTGGCGAATCGTTTTGGCCGACCAGTGGAGAAAAAACTCGACGAGGAATAATATAACGACCGGTCAACCGTGGTGCTCATCTCCCTGTCTCCTTGAGTCATCGACCTTCCCGCACTGGTACGAACGGTCTGTGGGAGTGACTGAACCACCACTATTTCACCGCAAGCAATTTACAAACAATCAAGCAAAGGGCAAACAATATATATACACCGGGTCTACATTGGCCTGCCCTACCAAGCTTTAGACTTCAGGCGTCGGCACTTAGCTCTACTTTCGACAAGGAGTGTGGGAGCGTATTATTTGGGGCTAGGCCTAGAGGACTACTTCAACTCCTATTATCCCCAACTAACGCTCTACTTAACGACAACTGCTCGTCAAAGCAGGACCCGAGATTATAATAGTAAATTACAACGAGGACAAGTGCGGTGCTTATGCTGCTTGTTTAAAGTGCTGGAATGAAATGTGACCAGTACGAGATTGGAGTAGTACTGAATAGAAAGTACTGAAATAAGTTTGACCAGTATGAGACTGCAGTAGTACTGAATAGAAAGTACTGAAATAAGCTTGACTAGTACGAGACTGGAGTAGTACTGAATAGAAAGTACTGAAATAAGCTTGACCAGTACAAGACTGAAGTAGTACTGAATAGAAAGTACTGAAATAAGCTTGACCAATACGGGACTATAGAAAACACAAAGAAAATGGTTAGTAGTCTAGTCACTCATATTCAGGAGGCTTCAATTCCATTGAGATTTAAGGAGATTTTATTGGGTTACATCAATTATTAGGATCCAATTAATTTGGTTGCGCCATATTTATTACGGCTTAGTTGGATCAAGGGCAGGATAGGATTTACATTCTTATTAGTCGTCGAGGACAACTCCTAGTTCATCACTCGTACTCTCACCTTCCGAGTGTACCCAATTCTCCCGAGAGTCGAGGCGCTCGACGGTTTTACAAAATCTCGTAAATCCCGGAGCTTAGTCATTTGCCTCGGCTGCACTCGTCGATAAAATAGTTTAAAGTACTTATTTGATTATAAAGGGGTGGTCGCGCACTCCAATTTCACCTTTTTAGGGAAAACGAGAGGAATAAAGATCCGTGCGCGACCCTTGGCTTCCAACATTTTAGGAAAAATACCAAAACTTATCCCCTTGACCCCAAATTTTGATACAACCCTTAGGAGGGCCTAAAATGAGCCCAGTAATTTTTTTATAATTCTCCGGGGCGTTTTGGGCATTTAATTTAGCCAATCAAATTTTATTTTGGCTTTTAAAAATACTAATTTAATTCCAAAAAATCTCAAAATTCTTGTGGAGGTAGCCCTTATTATGGGGAACATTTTTCATGTAGGTCATTTTCTCCTAGAGGTTTAGGTTTGGCCCAAAAATTTCCCAACGTTCCTGCCCTTTGATTTTGGTCTGCTTATAGCAGAATAGCATGATCCTGCGGCTGAGATTGTGCCGCAGGACATGTTTTGTCCTTCTGTCCCCACAACAGATTGACAGTGGATCCACTGTGTTGGGCGCTGTTGCTGAGGTGGGGGCGGGAATTGAGATGATCAGGCACGTCCGATTTCATCATGGATTCGGACGGCCACTGCTACTCCCGGCGGTGTGGAGGGTGGCAGCCTCCACCACTGCAGGCCAACCTCCGCCAGCCGCCGTCGCTGACCCCAATCAACTCGCCGGGGGTTGGCAACTCTCTGGGCGGTGGTCCGGCGGCCTGGCGCCGCCGGCCGCCGCCAGAAAACTCATCCCGAGAGCTTGGGGTGGCGGTGTCCCTGCTCCCGGCGCCACCGTGCCACCCCCACTCCTCAGGTGGTTGGCCGCCTACCTGTCCACCCTAGGTCGGCATGCCGGGGGTCGGGCTTCTCGCCGGCGGTGGTCCAGCGGCCATACGCCGTCAGCCGCCGCCAGAAAATAAACAGAGGCTGCTCTGTTTTGCGGGTGCTGCCGGAGCCGCATTTTCCGGCGGCACCGCCGCTCTCCACCGTTGGGGGCCGCCGCCCCTAGTAGTATAACACTCACCCAGCGCCACCACCGATGCTGGGGGAGGAGCCTTCCTCCTTGGGCACCACCCGTCCTGGAACAAGGCTCGGGTGGCGCCGGTAGCGCTCCGGTCACCGGGGGCGCCATACAACACGTCCGGAATGGGGAGAGGGGAGGGAGAGAGGTTCCACCTGGGTCTGGTGGGCTCGGGAGGGGCCGGTCTGGTCGGCCATGCCAAGTTGGCAGTGGTGGAGGGGGAGGAGGCCTCGGCTTGGCTTTTTCCGGCCACCAGGGCTCCGGCAAGGGTCGGGCAGGGGGAGGGGTGAGCTGCTCAGAGATTTGAGGGGATGGAGAGGTGGAGGGGGCCTTTTATAGGCTTGGGGAGGAGGGGCTCTCCTCCCCTATCCAAGGTGGGATAAATCTCTCCTTAGGGAGGGATTAATCCCCACCCTCTAGCTGTCCAAGGACAGGTGGAGGCCCTATATTTTCCCCCATGTGGGGAAAAAGATGAAGCCCTTATGGGCTTGGGCCTTTTGAAAAAGAGAGAGGGGGGGGGGGGGGAAGAGAGGAGAGGAAGGATAGGGTGGGCCTCCATCTATCCTATGGTGGGCTTGCTGGTTGGGGCCCAAAGAAGAGTGAGGGGGCATGAGCTATCCTTCCTTGGAGAGGAGGTGGGCCCTTATTTGCAGAAAAATCCCAAAATGAGTTTTTAGGGGGGTTTGACCAAGTCAACCCTATGGTGGGTCCCCCTTGCTGGTCAAAGGTTTAGTGGGTTCAAGTCATCGGGGTCGGGTCAAAGTTCGGGTGTCATGTCACAATTGGTGTGCACACGCTTTTCGGTGCACGACTACGCTTGATTTGACCACGGGCTGACCAATTTTCGTCAAAATTGACTGGGGCGACTTCCGTTGACTTCGTATTGACCACACGAGTCCAACGCCACTGACTGGGGTTGAATCGGAGTCCATTTGGCGAAAGTCCAAAATTTGCGCGTCGCAGCGCGCTAAAATGGTAGAAGTGTGTATAACTGTCGTTAGATCTCGTACTATGACGCGACAGGTTCCAATGCACCTGTCTAGGTTATATGAGGTCACAGGAATCGACAGAACTCAATTCGGAGTTCTCTAGATCGATATCCAAAATATGCTCTCGTTGCGTTTTACGAGGAATGATAACATCCACTATATGACCTCGGGGTCCAACTGAACGAGTCCCGGTGTACTCGTATCGACTGTAAGAGGTCACAGGAACTGACAGAACTCAATTTAGAGTTCTCTAGCTCTATTTCTTGCCTAGGGTTATCTCCCGTCGGGTCATGGGTAGGGTTCAGGCCACTTTTATTGGGCCCACTAGGGCTCTGATGGCCCAATAAAAGTCGGGATGTTATAGTAGGCTTCCTCTTCTTCAGACTCAGATGATGATGAGTCTGTCCAACTCTTTTCCTTCTTGGCAATGAAGGACTTCTGCTTATTTCCTTTGTGTTGGTGCTGCTTCTTCTCCTCAGTCTACTTCCTCTTCACTGGGCAGTCAGCTATCACATGCCCAGATTTGCCGCATTAGTGCCAAACAACTTCAGAAGAATTGAATTTAGTTGGTTTAGAATCATACTTGTCAGCCTTTGAGTGATTTTTCCTGTGATGAGTGGAGGTGGGAGACCTATTCTTCCAGTGCTTCTTCTTCGATCATCAGCCTCTAGAGTTGCATGGAGAATGCTGCAAAGTCTTCATCAGACATGTTGTTGTCTGATGCCTCTGAGTCTGAGCTATCTGACTCAGCTGGTCTTCTTGGTGAAGAAGAAATCCTCTCCTTGCCCTTCCTTGTGCTTTCTTCTTTGAAGGCCAAGGACTTTTCCTTGGCCAGGGATTTGCTGGTGGCCTCCTCCTCCTTCCTGGCAGCTAGCTGCATCTCATAGGAGAGCAGCTTTCCAAACAATATTTTGGAAGGAGTATTAACAAGCTTAGCCACCTCTCTTATGGCACAGATCTTAGTATTCCAGTCTCTAGTGAGAGATCTAAGAAACTTGTCATTTATTTCATAATTATTGAAGACCATCCCATATGTCTTCAACTCATTTATGACCCTGAAGAATCTTTCATAACAAGCAGTTATGTTCTCCTTCAGGTTTTGCCTGAAAGCCTCATATTCTTAGTTGAGAAGAGACTTCCTGTTGGGTACATTGGAATATATGTACCTGATTTGAAGAAGCCTCACCCTACTCAATGATATACATCAAGATGTATTTGATGTGCTTTGAGTTTCTTTGTGCAGGTTAAGTAACTGCAGGTTTGCAGGAAAAGTTTCTAAGTCCATGTGTCGACACCTAGAAGAAAAGTGTCGACACTTAAGAAGGCTTGTGTCAACACCTAGAGAAGTTGTGTCGACATGTGGAGTAATTGTGTCGACACCAGGAATGCAGAGTCGACACCAAAAGGAAAGTGTCGACACATACAGGCTGTGTCGACACACTATGAAGAAATGTCTACATAATCAGTGTCGACACTTAGAAGCAGTGTCGACACCCAGAGGAACTGTGTCGACACTCAACAAAACTTCAACAAAGTTCAAGTACAAGTGTCGACACAAAGGAGATGTGTCGACACTCAGCAAAAGTCTCAACACATGAAGAATGTGTCGACACTAGGTGGTTGTGTCGACACTCAGCAAATTTCGACAAAGTCTAAGTACAAGTGTCGACACAAAGGAAATGTGTCGACACTCAGCAAAAGTATCAACACAGAAGGCATGTGTCGACACCAAGGAGATGTGTCGACACTTAGCAAGTATCAATACAAGAAGATGTGTCGACACAAAGGAGTTGTGTCGACACTTAGCATAAATCAACTAAGTATTGAAGAAGAAGGACTTGTGTCGACACACATAATTAGTGTCGACACATTCTGAAGAAGCAGTGTCGAGAAGTAATTTCTACAACACAAGGAGTTGTGTCGACACCATGAAGGCTAGTGTCAACACTTAGTCTACTTGTGTCGACACTTGGTCTATTTGTGTCGACACATAAAGACTGTCTGTCTCGAAACTTTCAGACAGTGATAGAGTTTTCAAGAAGTGATTGGATGACTTGACAGCTGCCATTTCAACCGGTCAACTGATACTGTCAGAGCTGTCATAAGTTTGTTAGAAACCGGATCAGCCGGTCACCATGAAGAAAGCCTATATAAAGGCTTATTCCTTCAACAGAATTCAAGAGAATCAGATTGAAGAACATAGCAATCTATGAAGTGAGAAACAACAAACCAGAAGAAGACCTTCAAGTGAAGATCTAAGAAGTTGGAGAGAGAAATCTCCTTCTAAGAAGACAGCTATTGAACCAGGATGATAAAGAAAGTTTCAGATTGAGATCTGATTCACAATTCAGCAGTTGATTGAAGATCATCTGCCTAGAGATTCAACCCTACTGTATTCTAATTCAAGAAGCTTTGAAGAAAGCCAAGGGAGGTTGATCTCAACAAAGTTCTTTCAAGAACTCATCAAGAAGCCAGTCAACTCAGCTTTCTCAATCAGAGTTGTGGTTATTATTCTTGTACTCTTTATTTTCTGTAGGATCCTAAGGGATCTGAGTTGTAAGCCTGCATTTATAAAGGCTGAGTGGTAGGGCTTGTGTGCCTGAGTGTAGGAGATACATTTCTCTGAGTGTAGGCCTTGTTGAAGGCTGAGTGTAGGCCTTGTTGAAGGCTGAGTGTAGGTCTTAGTGAAGACTGAGTGATAGGGATTTTGAGCCTGAGTTGTAGGAGTGGGATCACTTTGAGTTGTAGGAACCTATTTGGGGTTTTGAGGTGTAAGATCTGAGGATCTGAGAAGTAGTGGAGAAGTTGGGCCGAATCTAGTACACTACTAGATAGGCGAAGGGGGAAAGTGGATGTACCCAGACCTTTGGGAACCACTATAAATCCTGTGTGCTCTCTGTGATTGGATGCTTGTGTGATTGCTGTGTTATCTGTGCTGTGAATTGCAATTACTGTACTGTATTTCTGCCTTAAATGTTTAAAAAGATTAAGTGCACCTATTCACCCCCCCCCTCTAGGTGTTTAGACACTAGTTCTTTCAAGTGGTATCAGAGCGAGGTTACTCAAAAAGGACATAACAGTCTGAGTAAAGATCCTGTAGGCAGAATCAAGAATCAAGAAAATGGGTTCAACTGAGAATCATAAAGAGCTAGGATCCATGAAGTTGCCAATCTGCAGAAAGGAGATCTTTGGCATTTGGAAAGAAAGGGTTAGACTTTTTTATGGAAGCCTCAGACCCAAGAATATATATTACTGTTAAAGAAGGGCCATATGTGCCAATGAAAGTATCTGTTTTAGATGCAAATCAGAGAACTCCAAAAGACTATTCTGAAATGACCAAGGATGAAATTATTCTGGCCACTATGGACAAGAGGGACCAGAATATTATTTTAAGTGCAATTGATGATGCCACATTTCAGAATCTGATTCATTGTAAAACATCAAAGGAAATGTGGGACACACTAATAGTCTATATGGAGGGTTTAGAAGAGGTAAGACAAGACAGGAAGTCTTTATTAAATCAAGAGTATGAAAGTTTCAGACAAGGCAGGTCTGATAGCATAACTGAATGCTACAAGAAATTCTATAGGATAGTCAATGAATTGATGTCCTATGGAAGAGAATTCAGCAATTATGAATTGAATGATAAGTTCTTGAGATCCCTGACAAAAGTCTGGGATACTAAGATTTGTGTCATAAGGGAAATGACCAAATTAGCAGACATTCCTCCTCCAACATTGTTTGGAAAACTGTTATCCTATGAGATGCAGTTAATGGTAAGGAAGGAGGAAGAAAAGTCTACTAGGGTGGAGCACAAAGAAAGAGCTGTGGCCTTCAAGACTGAAGCCACAAGGAAATATAAAAGCAAGTCTCCTTCTCCACCACAAATAGTTGCTGAGACAATATCAGAAAGTTCAGATAGTAAGAAGTCAGAAAGCAGTGAAAGTGATGAAGACTTTGCTGCATTTACTAGGCACTTTCAGAAGTTTCTAAAGAAGAAGAAGTGGAGGTCCAAGCCATCCACTTCACAGCCCAAAGATGACTACTGCCAGAACAGGAAGTCATCAAGGAATGACAGGAGAAAGTCCAAGTCTAATAAAACTACATCCTCAAAGATAGTATGCCATTGTTGCAATAGACAAGGACATGTAATAGCTGACTGTCCAGAGAAGAGGAAAGAGTCCACTGACAAGAAAAAGACACAGTTCAAGGGCAAAAAGGAAAGGTCCTTTGTTGCCAATAAGGATAAAAGTCTGACTGATATATCATCTTCAGAAACAGATTCAGATGCTGAAGCATATATTGGCTTGTTTGCTGAAGAAGAAGAAAATGAGTTCATGCAGCTAATGAACTCAATATATGAGCAGGAGGACATTCAGTGCAAAGGACTGATGGTCTTATCAGAAAGAGACAAAATCCAGGATCAGCCTGGACCTAGTCAGGTACAAATTTGTTCTTCTAGTTCAAGTTTGAGTGCTGGATCAGAATCAGATACATCAGCATCAAGTGATGAGAGTGGATCTGAATCTGAAGGAGACATTCATCAGTTGATTGATGAATATAGAGTATTGTTGCAGGCTTTGAAGAAAAGCAAATTCTTGGCCAAAACTCAGGCTAAGGAGATTGCTAGTCTCAAAGTGGCTGCAACAGATTTTGACAAGTTGCTTGATCAGAAATTAAATAAAATAGCCAGACTGAAGAATATTACAGTTATTCAGATGGGGACTATTATATTTAAAAATGATCAAATTAAAAATATGGAGATTAGTCTTCAGAAGGAGAGAGATATTGTAGCAAGTTTTTCTAAACCAAAATCTATTTTACCTTTGATAGATGAATTTGTACATCAAAAGGGTAAAACTGGATTGGGGTTTACAAAACCTAATAGGA
Source organism: Platanthera guangdongensis (assembly GCA_039583875.1). Taxonomy (NCBI): domain Eukaryota; kingdom Viridiplantae; phylum Streptophyta; class Magnoliopsida; order Asparagales; family Orchidaceae; genus Platanthera; species Platanthera guangdongensis. The sequence goes on from CM077160.1 coordinate 133,285,148, forward strand.
CAGTTAGGTCTAAGTCTAAGGGCAAAGCCCCAGTACTCAACAAGGAGCCTGCTGTAAATAAAACAGCCAGGGTTGTACCTAAACAAAGGTACAACAGATTTTAGTGATGGTGTTGTGGCAAGGTAGGCCACTTTGCCATAGATTGTTGCATAATTCAAGTGCCAAGGTGAGTAGCAATCTGTCTGCTAGAAAAGGTACAGGTAGTTTTGTTAAGATTCAGACTAACTTGCACCAAGGACCCAAGAATTATTTGAGTTCTAAGGTTAAGTAATCTGTTTTGCAGGTGAGTCCAAGTGGCCATGCCCCAATATGGTACTTGGACAGTGGATGTTCCAGGCACATGACTGGAACTAGGGGATTGCTGAAGGACTATACACCAATTAAGGATGGTCCTAAGGTTACCTTTAGTGGTTCAGAAAAAGGAATCATCAAAGACATTGGTAACATTTCTAGCAACCTAATTACAATTACTCAAGTGACTTATGTAAAGGGTTTGAAACATAACTTCATTAGCATAAGTCAGCTGAGTGATTTAGGATATGACATCTCATTTGTCAAGGATGGTTGTCATATCAGTAGGTCAAGTGATCAAAAGATCATTCTGACAGGATATAGGAAGAGAAATGTCTATTGTCTAGACATTATGTGTGAGAACATTGGTTCTCCTGTTTGTCTTGTAGCTGATGAGAAAGTCTCACATTGTGTTAAATGGCACAAGAGGCTGGCTCATCTTAACTATAAGACAATTGGTCAACTCTTTAGCAAAGAGTTAGTGAGGAATGATCCTCAAGTTAAGTGCATAAAGGTTGGTATATGTTCAGCTTGTCAAAAGGGCAAGCAGACCAGATCCACCTTTAATAGCATTGAGAATAAAGATGCTGTGAGGTGCCTATACCTCTTGCATATGGATCTTTTTGGTCCTATGCCAGTTCACAGCCTAGGTAGGAAGGTCTACACATTTGTGATAGTTGATGACTACTCAAGGTATTCCTGGGTGTTCTTCCTAAGGCAAAAATCTGAAACACCTAATATCCTTCATAGTTTTGTCAAACAAATTCAGAATGAGTTAGACAGTACAGTGGTCAAAATAAGAAGTGACCATGGTACTGAATTCCAGTCTGATAGTATGACAAAGCTATGTGAAGAGTTTGGGATATTTCAGGAATTTTCCTCACCAAGAACACCTCAGCAAAATGGTATTGCTGAAAGGAAAAATAGAACCTTGATAGAAGCTGGTAGAACCCTATTAAGTGACACATCTCTCCCAGAATATTTCTGGGCTGAGGCAGTAAACACTGCATGTCATGTAATTAATAGGGCTACTATCACCAAAAGCCACAATAAGATCCCCTATGAGATTGTGAAGGGCAAAAAACCAAATCTATCATATTTCAGGATCTTTGGTTGTAAATGTTATATACTTAACAATGGTAAGTCTTATTTAACTAAGTTTGCTGCCAAATCCCAAGAGGGGATCTTTGTTGGGTATAACAACAACAGTTGGGCTTATAGGGTCTACAACTTAACTACTCAAGTTGTAGAAGAGTCAGTACATGTAGTGTTTGATGAAACTAGATTCATTAACAATGAATTGTCTAGAAGTGTTTGCAGCTCCACAGGTGTAACTGAGAAGATGGACAGGCTTACTATTGAAGAAGGTTTTTCTACAAGTCAGCAAGTGGATGATATTGGCTGCTGTCCAGGGGGAGTACAAGATACTCATGTTGCTGAAGAAGACCAAGAGGAGCAGCTGAATGAAGAAGCTGAAGGTGTACAACCAGAAGACAGACTGCCTCCAACAAATAGGCATTTAAAAGATCATCCAGCCAATCAAATTATTGGAGATCTCAGACAAGGGGTACAAATAAGGAGTAGGAATCTAAGTTCAGTTCTCTACTCCAACTTTCTATCCCAAGTAGAGCAAAAGAAATTTGAACAAGCAGTCCTAGACCCTCATTGGATTGAGGCAATGCAAGAGGAGCTGAACCTGTTCAAAAGATGCAAAGTCTGGGAGCTTGTTCCTAAACCAAAAGATCACAACATAATCGGAACTAAGTGGATCTTTAGGAACAAGCTAGATGAGAATGGAGTAATTATAAAGAACAAAGCTAGACTAGTTGTTAAAGGATATAGGCAGGAAGAAGGTATTGATTTTGATAAAACCTTTGCTCCAGTAGCCAGATTGGAAGCAATAAGGATGTTCCTTGCCTATGCGACATTCCAATGATTTAAGGTCTATCAAATGGATGTTAAGTCAGCTTTGCTAAATGGAAACCTGAAGGAAGAAGTTTATGTAGAGCAGCCATCAGGTTTTGTAGATTCTACTAAACCTAATTATGTTTATAGACTTAGGAAGGCTTTGTATGGGTTAAAACAAGCCCCTAGGGCTTAGTATGAAACCCTGTCTAGTTTTCTCATTGAGAATAAATTCACAAGGGAGAAAATAGACAAGACTCTATTCCTTAGGGAATCCAGAGGCAAGATTATCCTAGTCCAAATATATGTAGATGACATAATATTTGGGTCTACAGAAAGCAGTCTTTGCAAAAGTTTGCAAAACTAATGAAAGGACAATTTGAAATGAGCAGTATGAGGGAACTTAAGTTCTTCTTGGGTCTCCAAGTTAGACAGACTGAGGATGGTTTATCCATATGCCAGTCTAAGTTCACCCTAGAATTGATAAGGAAGTATGGTATGGAATCATCCACTACCATGAAAACTCCTATGGGGTCAACAATGTCTCTAAGCAAAGATGATGCAGGGAAACCTGTAGATGAAACATTGTATAGATGGATAGTTGGCTCCTTATTGTATTTGACTGCAAGTAGACCAGATATCATGTATACTACATGTGTCTGTGCTAGGTACCAAGCTTGCCCTAAAGAATCTCATTTGACAGCAGTCAAAAGAATTTTGAGATATCTTAAGGGCACTCCTTATCTAGGCCTTTGGTACCCTGAGAATGGAGAATTTGAACTGACAGGTTATTCAGATGCAGATTTTGCAGGCTGCAAGGAAGATAGGAAAAGTACAACTGGAACCTGTCAATTCCTAGGTGGAAGGCTGATATCATGGAGTAGCAAGAAACAAACAAGTGTGGCTATCTCCACAGCAGAGTCAGAGTATTTTGCTGCAGGAAGTTGCTGTGCTCAACTTCTATGGATTCAACATCAGCTAGAAGATTATGGTATTCAAGTAAGTAGAACACCTTTATTTTGTGATTCTACAAGTGCTATTTCTATTGCAAATAATCCTGTCTCCCATAGTAGGACTAAGCACATAGAAATAAAATATCATTTTCTAAGAGAACATGTGGAAAAAGGAGATAACTCACTAGAGTATATTAATACAGATAATCAGCTAGCTGATATGTATACTAAGCCCTTAGATGAAACCAAATTCAATAAATTTAAAATTGAATTAGGGAAATGGTGTCGACACATCTAGGAAGTCTGTGTCGACACTTCAGAAAATTAGTGTCGACACATGCAGTGTAGGTGTCGACACATCTAAGGTGGTGTCGACACTTAGGCTTTACACAGAATTAGTCTTATAGACTCTCGACTAAGTGTCGAGCTAAGTGGTGTCGACACATATACAAGTGTCGACACATATATTCTGTCGACTATACTTGTGTCGACACATAGTTGTCGAGACATTATAAGTAAGTGTCGACACTTATCAACAGTGTCGACACAATTTAAGTATTTTGATGCGCCTTTTCACCTTCGATTCTAGAAAGGTATAAATAGGTTTTCGCTATTGTTTGTCGACACACTCACCAAAGTTTCGAGACCAAACTTGTGTGTCGACATCTCTCTTCTCTAAATTCAAATTTCTTCAAACCCTAATGGCGCCCAAGCTAGAAGAGAATGTTAATGAAGGATATGAACTCGTGCGACATGTCTTTGATGACGCGGAACCTGAAATCAAAGGCATGGTAACCCTAATTGCTGAAACTGGACTGGAATACCTTGTTTCTGAACCAATCAAGATCTGGAAGAAGGAGGTCCTAGAATTTCTGAGTGCAGCTTCACTTGACGATTCTGGACTCAAGATTAAATCCAGAGTTCATGGGACCAAGGTCAAGGTCACACAGAAGAGTCTGAGGAAGGTACTTCAACTACCAAGAACTAAAGAGGAAGAATATGTATATGCTTCTAAGACTAGAGAAGCATTGAGATGGTGTGGACTGGATTCAAACTTGAAAATTGGATCAGTTTTCAATAGAAAAGGAATGAACATCCAAGGAAAATTCTTATCTGAAATTGTTGGCAAGGTCATCCTGAGCAAGCCTGGAGGACATGACAGGATTTCGGCTTATATGTTTAATTTGATGACAAGGATTGTCTTCAAACTAGATACTGATTGGTCTGCAGTTATGTTTGAAAAGATAAAAGAGAGTTTGAAGAAGCCCAATCTGGGTAGAATACTGAGTCTATACCTAGCTGGTAGTATACATGAGGTAATGAACCAAGCTGCAGGTTCCAAGATTAACCACATGAGGAGAATGAATTTGAGAATCTTCTCTAGGTGGGATAGAGTATTGACCAAAGAAATGCCAACTCCAGTAAAGGACACACCTCAGAAAAAGAAGAAGAAGACAGCCACTGTGGCTCAAGAATCCTCCAGCAGCTCTGAAGAGCAAGTAGTGTTCACTCCAGATGATGAAGAGACAGGACATGCTGGACAGTCTCCAGCAAGACAAGAAGATGCACAGAGGCAGGGGGAGCTACCCTCAGCAAGCCCAATTCACCTGGATCCACTCCAGGGGGAGCCTTTACTTGTGGAAGAGCCAACTCCACTAGAGAGTGAACAAGCTACCCAAACCATACTAGAGGTAATAACTGACATTAATCAATTAGATTTCACTATTGAGGATGAAGTTTTGTCTGATTCATTACCTAATGTTCATCAGCAAACACAGATACAACCTCAACCCCAAGATGTTGTCATGGAGGACACATCTGTTGTTGATCAAGTGGTTGATGAGATAAGAGATTCTCCAGCCCTTCCTCAACAGGAATTTATATTAGAAGAGTTATTCCCTGATCTTCTACAAACTGATTTTGAGAAAGATAAAGTTGCTGCTGTGGGGGAGGAGATCAATATTGAGGGGGAGCATATGGAAAATGTAGAGGTAACTGCTACCCAAGAGACTGAGAAGCCAAAGGATGCTGAGCAACCACCAAGGACTGAGAAGGATTCACATCCTAGTCCTAAGGACAGAGTGGATATTGCTAGCACATCTGCTTCAGAGGATGAAGAGACTGCTAGAGCCAAGAATAGGAAGTTCCAAGTCTTCAAAAGAAGGAGTCAGAACTATAAGAAAGCCCTACAAACAATTGCTCCACAGCCTGCCCAATCTACTGATTTTAGTTCTCTGATGGTAGCATTGCAGATAAAGATGGATGAGCAAATAAAAGCTATAGAAAAGTATATAGATGAAGGGCATAAGTCACTGCAATTTGATCTGGCCCAAGACATCAAGTCTATTAGATTTGAAGTCAATCTCAACAAAAAGGAAATGACTGACTGGTTCCATAAGGGAGGAAATGCAGTAGTCTATCTGGTCACTCATCAGGAGAAGATTAAAACACAAGTGGATGATATTGCACTAAAACAAGGCTATGTCCTGGAGAATCAGCTGAGAATGAATGATAATTTGACAGCTTCTCATAATGTCATAGTCACTGAAATGAATAATATAGCAACTGCCCAGAATGCAGCCCTTGTAACGCCCCGAAACTCAAAGGAGCAAAGGGGGACGTTTTGGGCCAGTTTCGGTTTCTGGCTGACGGCACACGGCCTGGGACACGGGCGTGTCCCAGGGCGTGTCAAGTGTGTGCCGACACTTAGTCGCGAAGTCGTCGAGTTATACTCGACGATTCGTCGAGAAAGGGCACACGGCCTGCGACACGGGCGTGTCGCAGGGCGTGTCGACCCGTGTCGACACTTAGCCGTGAAATCGTCGAGTTATTCTCGACGATTCGTCGAGAATGGGCACACGGCCTGCGACACGGGCGTGTCGCAGGGCGTGTCGACCCGTGTCGACGATCGTCAAGGTGAAATCGTCGAGATTCACTCGACGATCGTCGAGACAAGGCACACGGCCTAGGACACGGGCATGTCCAAGGCCGTGTCATCCAGCCGTCGTTCTCCCCTCGACGAAATGTCCCGTGTACACGGCCTGGGGGCCCAGGCGTGTCAATGTGACACGGGCAAGGACACGGGCGTGTCCTAGAACCCGTGCAGTGCTCGGGTTGGAAACGGGGGAAAAATCATGGGGTACACGGCCGGCTACACGGCCGTGTCATCTGGAACACGGGCGTGTCAACTCGAACACGGGCGTGTTCGATACCCGTGTGTGTGTTCAGAAGATTCGATTTTGACGGCGAATGCGGCACACGGCCCTGGACACGGGCGTGTGCCAGGCCGTGTTCGGCCCAGTTTGGGCATTTCAGCCCCGAATCAAAGCCGCTCGTTTTCTTAGGTTGAGATCCGACGGCTGGGGATGGTTCCTGGGAGGATATACACGGGTTTGACTTAAGAAAAATCCATTTTCCTTCACTTGATCATCTCTCCAAACCCTTGGAGAAAGAGGAAAGCTATTGGAGGAAGAAGAGCTAGATCCGCCATTGGAGGAGCTTCGGAGCTCCGAATCGCAAGCCGACTCCGGATCCACGGAGACAACGCAAGCGCGGTGATTTCTATCCGATTACATTTCGATGGCGCCAAAGAGGAACGCAAGGGTAACGATCCTCACTTGTGAGCATGATAGCTCTCTTTCTTAGCATAGGAAGCCCTCTCTCGCGAGTTTGCGAAGAGTTGGAGGCGTTCCTTCGGGTAGATATGTAAAGTCCCCATTGTTTAGCGTCCGTATGCGAGAACGGACATAGGCATTTTGGTTGAAGCCTACCCGGACATGTAGTTCGGATCGGTGATGTTGCATTGCATAAGGCCGGAGAAGACTCCGTGCTATTGGGTGTTTTTTCGGGTTTTCTACGCGGTAGATTGCAGCAGGGAGCCTTGGGGACTAACCCAAAGGTGCACCCGGAAAACTGGGCGGACACGAGGTCTTGCCAACTTGGTGGCCTGAGAGCCAACTTGAACATAACGGGGTTATGTGATTTGTGGTAGAACGGGAATCGGTGAAAGTTTGACCCGCGCAGATGGCTTAAATTGCCGTTGCGATGTGAGCACGGGTTAGATGGAGCCGTACCCGCTTTATGTCGTTCGGGTTAGAGAGACCTAAAGTTACATGGCACTCGCCGTTGGCATAGATGTGAGTCTTCGGTGGTCGATGACTTAAATTGACGTGACCAATACCATGAAGACAAATTGCTCATAGGAATGACCGTCTAAGCGGCGGTGGTGAGTCCGGAATGTTAATGGCTTTAATTGACGTAACATCGACCGGTTCACCGAGAATGTGCCCTGAGTGCACGGGACGTGTGGCCGTACGAGCCAACGTCTGTGATGAATTGGCTATGGTTATATGCATTGCTCGCTTGTGCTAATGAAATGCAGGGAAGGAGCATCGCCGCCCCGAGTTGGGGGCGGGATCGTTATAATTTGGTCAGCATTGCTGACCGTTGCTTTGTTTGCCACCGTGCGGTGGTTTGTTTGCTTGCAGGTGCAGCTGGACCAAGCGGTCAATAGCGGGCTAAAGCCCTTTTTGCGAAGCTGGCCCTCGAAGGCCCAAGTGGAAATGTTTTATGTTTTATTCATGTATGGCCGGCCTGCGAGCCGAGGTTTGGAAATCATGTAAAAGACAAGTGAAACATTTTGTAAGGCCTTAAGGCCGACTTTTGAGTATTTTGTAATAACATTCCTATTATCATGTTAGTGGACATTCATGCTTGTTGCTGGGTTCTTGTTTTGCAACTTTTATAAACTGCTTCCGCTAGAATGCTCTGTGTAGGACGTTGAGATTGGTTGGATGGTTTCCATAAGTAACCACCCGGTCTGTCTGTGGTATATGGCGTCGGGCCCCGGCCGGACCTACTGCTATATGCTATGCGACGGATAGGGGGTGTTACAATTTGGTATCAGAGGGAGGTTTCGATCCTCCGACCTGTGGGTTATGGGCCCACCACGCCCGCTATTGACCGCTTGGTCCAGCTGCACCTGCAAGCAAACAAACCACCGCATGGTGGCAAACAAAGCAACGGTCAGCAATGTTGACCAAATTATAACGATCCCGCCCCCAACTCGGGGCGGCGATGCTCCTTCCCTGCATTTCATTAGCACAAGCGAGCAATGCATATAACCATAGCCAATTCATCACAGACGTTGGCTCGTACGGCCACACGTCCCGTGCACTCAGGGCACATTCTCGGTGAACCGGTCGATGTTACGTCAATTAAAGCCATTAACATTCCGGACTCACCACCGCCGCTTAGACGGTCATTCCTATGAGCAATTTGTCTTCATGGTATTGGTCACGTCAATTTAAGCCATCGACCACCGAAGACTCACATCTATGCCAACGACGAGTGCCATGTAACTTTAGGTCTCTCTAACCCGAACGACATAAAGCGGGTACGGCTCCATCTAACCCGTGCTCACATCGCAACGGCAATTTAAGCCATCTGCGCGGGTCAAACTTTCACCGATTCCCGTTCTACCACAAATCACATAACCCCGTTATGTTCAAGTTGGCTCTCAGGCCACCAAGTTGGCAAGACCTCGTGTCCGCCCAGTTTTCCGGGTGCACCTTTGGGTTAGTCCCCAAGGCTCCCTGCTGCAATCTACCGCGTAGAAAACCCGAAAAACACCCAATAGCACGGAGTCTTCTCCGGCCTTATGCAATGCAACATCACCGATCCGAACTACATGTCCGGGTAGGCTTCAACCAAAATGCCTATGTCCGTTCTCGCATACGGACGCTAAACAACGGGGACTTTACATATCTACCCGAAGGAACGCCTCCAACTCTTCGCAAACTAGCGAGAGAGGGCTTCCTATGCTAAGAAAGAGAGCTATCATGCTCACAAGTGAGGATCGTTACCCTTGCGTTCCTCTTTGGCGCCATCGAAATGTAATCGGATAGAAATCACCGCGCTTGCGTTGTCTCTGTGGATCCGGAGTCGGCTTGCGATTCGGAGCTCCGAAGCTCCTCCAATGGCGGATCTAGCTCTTCTTCCTCCAATAGCTTTCCTCTTTCTCCAAGGGTTTGGAGAGATGATCAAGTGAAGGAAAATGGATTTTTCTTAAGTCAAACCCGTGTATATCCTCCCAGGAACCATCCCTAGCCGTCGGATCTCAACCTAAGAAAACGAGCGGCTTTGATTCGGGGCTGAAATGCCCAAACTGGGCCGAACACGGCCTGGCACACGCCCGTGTCCAGGGCCGTGTGCCGCATTCGCCGTCAAAATCGAATCTTCTGAACACGCACACGGGTATCGAACACGCCCGTGTTCGAGTTGACACGCCCGTGTTCCAGATGACACGGCCGTGTAGCCGGCCGTGTACCCCATGATTTTTCCCCCGTTTCCAACCCGAGCACTGCACGGGTTCTAGGACACGCCCGTGTCCTTGCCCGTGTCACATTGACACGCCTGGGCCCCCAGGCCGTGTACACGGGACATTTCGTCGAGGGGAGAACGACGGCTAGATGACACGGCCTTGGACACGCCCGTGTCCTAGGCCGTGTGCCTTGTTAGTGGACATTCATGCTTGTTGCTGGGTTCTTGTTTTGCAACTTTTATAAACTGCTTCCGCTAGAATGCTCTGTGTAGGACGTTGAGATTGGTTGGATGGTTTCCATAAGTAACCACCCAGTCTGTCTGTGGTATATGGCGTCGGGCCCCGGCCGGACCTACTGCTATATGCTATGCGACGGATAGGGGGTGTTACAGCCCTGACTACAGCCAAGGCCGAATTTTATCAGGCCTTACAAGCAGGTCTCACTGCTGCTACTTCTGCCCTCTAGAATTCCCAGAAGCTAATAACTGAAAAGCTCCAAAGGTTGAAACCTTTCTATAAGGATGGAGTAAACTATCTGAATGCACAGATAAGGTTTCAGAAAGATGATCTGAGGGATCACATAGAGAGAGAAGTCATAAAGGGGGAGAGGGTATTAGTCAAGGCAGGCTCTGATCATGCAAAGTGGATTTCAAATTCCATCAGAGCCACCCTTGGATATCCACCCTTATGTGATGATGACAATGTTGCAGAGTCTGGAATCAATCCTGCATACCTTGGAGGAGAGCAAACTAAAGTAGCTCAAGTAATATACCCTCCACCGGACTTTGACATGATACATCAAGAAATACCGACCATGTACAGTCCTCCTGAGGGAAATCAGAACATTATTCTTGAGAAAGTTGTTCAGCCTGTGCCAGAGGCTATACTAAAAGAGCAAGAGGCCTTATTAAAGGAACAAGAGGCTCAATTGTCTAAGAAAAGATTCAGAGAGCAAGCTGAATTGAGACCTGATTTTGAACAATGGAGCCCCACTTCCAGGAATATCATCTTGACTGCATGGAAAGCTGCTAAAGACAATATCCTGGATAGAGGCAAGTGGTATTCTGATCTGGAGTGGAGGAAGCATGAGAATAAGCAAGAGGCCATAGTACAGTATAGAAGAAAGGCTAAACTGGGAAAGCTACCTCCTAATGCACAGGAGCCTAACAAGTATTTTTCCAAGCCTTATAACTATTTTGAAAGGCAAAAGATTAAGGCTGAAGAATTGAAAAAGAAAGATCTCAAAGGGAAGAAGCCTGCTGCTGCTGATGACACTGAAGCTCAAGTTCAAGCAAAGATTCAATCTGGAAAAGGGATTGTAATCAAGGAGCCAGAGCAGCCTTAGGATAGCATTTTCTTTAGTTTACAAATTGTAATCACTTGTATTAAAATTCTATGTAAACTTTTGACTAATGAAAATGTTGGAATTTGTAAGAACAATATTATATGATCATCTATTACATTAATTGTTCTGAGATAATGGTATATACATATTATGTTCATGCATGTTTAAGTATTTTACCCTGTCATATATTACTGTTCTACAACATACTGTGAATTTGTTATGTATGGTGTATATCATTGACTAAGGGTTATGACTTCTCCAAATAGGGGGAGATTGTTGGGTACATTGGAATATATGTACCTGATTTGAAGAAGCCTCACCCTACTCAATGATATACATCAAGATGTATTTGATGTGCTTTGAGTTTCTTTGTGCAGGTTAAGTAACTGCAGGTTTGCAGGAAAAGTTTCTAAGTCCATGTGTCGACACCTAGAAGAAAAGTGTCGACACTTAAGAAGGCTTGTGTCGACACCTAGAGAAGCTGTGTCGACACTTGGAGTAATTATGTCGACACCAGGAATGCAGAGTCGACACCAGAAGGAAAGTTTCGACACATACAGGCTGTGTCGACACACTATGAAGAAATGTCTACATAATCAGTGTCGACACTTAGAAGCAGTGTCGACACCCAGAGGAACTGTGTCGACACTCAGCAAAACTTCAACAAAGTTCAAGTACAAGTGTCGACACAAATGAGATGTGTCGACACTCAGTAAAAGTCTCAACACATGAAGAATGTGTCGACACTAGGTGGCTGTGTCGACACTCAGTAAATTTCGACAAAGTCTAAGTACAAGTGTCGACACAAAGGAAATGTGTCGACACTCAGCAAAAGTATCAACACAGAAGGCATGTGTCGACACCAAGGATATGTGTCGACACTTAGCAAGTATCAACACAAGAAGATGTGTCGACACAAAGGAGTTGTGTCGACACTTGGCAGAAATCAACTAAGTATTGAAGAAGAAGGACTTGTGTCGACACACATAATTAGTGTCGACACATTCTGAAGAAGCAGTGTCGAGAAGTAATTTCTACAACACAAGGAGTTGTGTCGACACCATGAAGGATAGTGTCGACACTTAGTCTACTTGTGTCGACACTTGGTCTATTTGTGTCGACACATAAAGACTGTCTGTCTCGACACTTTCAGACAGTGGCAGAGTTTTCAAGAAGTGATTGGATGACTTGACAGCTGTCATTTCAACCGGTCAACTGATACTGTCAGAGCTGTCATAAGTTTGTTAGAAACCGGATCAGCCGGTCACCATGAAGAAAGCCTATATAAAGGCTTATTCCTTCAACAGAATTCAAGAGAATCAGATTGAAGAACATAACAATCAATGAAGTGAGAAACAATAAACCAGAAGAAGACCTTCAAGTGAAGATCTAAGAAGTTGGAGAGAGAAAGCTCCTTCTAAGAAGATAGTTATTGAACCAGGCTGATAAAGAAAGTTTCAGATTGAGATCTGATTCACAAGTCAGCAGTTGATTGAAGATCATCTGCCTAGAGATTCAACCCTACTGTGTTCTAATTCAAGAAGCTTTGAAGAAAGCCAAGGGAGGTTGATCTCAGCAAAGTTCTTTCAAGAACTCATCAAGAAGCCAGTCAACTCAGCTTTCTCAATCAGAGTTGTGGTTATTATTCTTGTACTCTTTATTTTCTGTAGGATCCTAAGGGATCTGAGTTGTAAGCCTGTATTTATAAAGGCTGAGTGGTAGGGCTTGTGTGTCTGAGTGTAGGAGATACATTTCTCTGATTGTAGGCCTTGTTGAAGGCTGAGTGTAGGCCTTATTGAAGGCTGAGTGTAGGTCTTGGTGAAGACTAAGTGGTAGGGCTTTTGAGCTTGAGTTGTAGGAGTGGGATCACTCTGAGTTGTAGGAACCTATTTGGGGTTCTGAGGTGTAAGATCTGAGGATCTGAGAAGTAGTGGAGAAGTTGGGCCGAATCTAGTACACTACTAGATAGGCGAAGGGGGAAAGTGGATGTACCCAGACCTTGGGGAACCACTATAAATCCTGTATGCTCTCTGTGATTGGATGCTTGTGTGATTGCTGTGTTATCTGTGCTGTGAATTGCAATTACTGTACTGTATTTCTGCCTTAAAAGTTTAAAAAGATTAAGTGCACCTATTCACCCCCCCTCTAGGTGTTTATGCACTAGTTCTTTCACTTCATATCATCCCTTACCTCTTCAGTCCCCTCCATGTAGACCACAAGTGTGTCCCACGTCTCTTTGGAGGTCTGGCAGTGAACTAGATTCAGAAACGTTGAGTCATTAACAGCGCTGACAATAATATTATGTGCTCTCTTATCCAGTCTAGCAAGGATGATTTCATTCTTGGTCATCTCAGAGTATGTCTTAGGAGTCTAGTCATTAGCATTCAGAACAGATACCTTCATAGGGATGAATGGTACCTCCTTGACTGTTATAAAGATCCTTGGATCATATGCTTCTATGAATAGCCTAACCCTCTCCTTCCATATTCCAAAATACTCCTTCCTGCAGATGGGGAGTTTCATGAAACTCAGCTCTCTCTGGCTCTCTCCAGAGCCCATGATCACTTAACTGTAGCTACCTTTGGAGATTACTCAGATTGTTAAATCCCTTTTTGAGTAACCTCCCTCTGATATCACTTGAAAGTTCTTGTTTTCAAGATAGCTAGCAACCTAGGGGGTGAATATGTTTATCTTGGTCTTTTAAATTACTTTTTATTTCTTCTTGAGCTATTATGTTATTGAGTAGATGAGAGCTTTTTGAGAACCTGCAATAAGAAAACAAACACAGAAAAGCACACAAGTATTTTTATTGGGGTTCCTTAAAATTATGGGTACTTCCACTCTCCTCCCACCTTGCTAACTTCCTGTTAGTCAAGGCACTTCTCCAAAGCAATGCTCCAAGGAGCTTACACCTCAGATCCCTCAGGATCTCTCAGTATCCTCCAAGACTTACACCTCAGCCACAAAGGCTTACACTCAGTGATACAAGTATCACCTACCTCAGAAAATTAAGCCCTACCACTCAGGCTATGGAAGATAGACCTACCTCAGAGCAAACTTGCTCCTACAACTCAGAGAGATTCACTCTCCTACTGCTCAGGCAATATTTCCCTACTTCTCAGTGAGTAAAACTCACCTACCTCTGATCCCAGCAGGATCCTACACTTAGAGAGGAGCCTTCTCCTATAGCTAAGGCAAATTGGTCTTACCTCAGGCCCAAGGCCATACAGCTCAGATCCAGAAGGATCCTACAACACGATATGTTTTAAATAACTTTGACACAGAGAAATTTCTGTGTGTCAACAACTAGAGCAGAGAAATTTCTGCTCTAACTCTCCTAACAACAGAGAAAAATATTGTTGGAGGTACTCAGAAGCTGACTTCTGAACTTACTAAAGAAGGCTAAAGATCTGTTGATCTTGAGTCTTCAAGCAGCTAACTGAACCTGCCCAAGGCTGAAGGTTCTTCTTTCTTCAGAACAATTTCTAATTTTGCTGTAGCTGATGGAGATTGCACATCTATCTGAACGTTTTCTTGCAGGAGAGCTTCAAGCTTTTTACATGCAGTAATGGCGAAGAAGATGAAGTCGGCTGCTAACCTTTCAAATAGATGAAGCCCTAAAAGTTATCTTGTGTCTTGGCCCATCTCACCCTTTTGTAGTTCGTTGATTAACGGCTCTTAGAGATCAGTGGGTCTCACCTGTAGCTTCCAGTTGCGCCTTGCTTTAATGCCTATCTATCGTACAGTAGGCTTGTGGCGCCTTTTGTCATGTACTGTGGCTTTGCCTCTAACAATTTGAATACATTTGACTTTTTGACTTGCTGACATCAACACCTGAAGACTTAGTCAAAATTCAAGCATCAGTAGTATAGGCGTTGAGTGAGTGAGCTTAACTCAACTCCAAAGTACTTAGACAATTTTACTGTCTCTTGGCGTTGAGTGAGTTACCTTCAGTCAACGCCAAACCGCTTAGAATATAAATCGGTTTGCTTCACTCAATGCCAACTTGCTTTCTCAGCTTTCTGCTTCTTGCAGCTGAGTGAGTGAGCATCACTCAATGCCAAACACCTTAGACAAAATTCTGTGTTGACAGCGTTGAGTGAGTAATGCACACTCAACGCTTTTAGCCTTAACCCTTTCTGTAGCCTCTTCTTCATGCATGGCGTTGAGAGCGTTGAGTGAACATACTTCACTCAACGCCTTAAGCCTTAACTGCATTCTGCATTTGAGGCATTGAGAGCGTTGAGTGAACATGCCTCACTCAACGCTTTCTTCCTTAGCCATATTTTCTGTTTCAGAATTCATTTTGAGCTCGACGAACTTAGGACACAGTTCGACAAACTTTGAGCTCAGCTCAACGAATAAGTAATAGCTCAGTACGATGAATTTGGAGTTCAGTTCGACGAACTCTGAGCTCAGCACGATGAATAAGTGAAAGTTCAACTTGATGAAATCAGACCTTAGTTCGACGAACTCTGAGCTCAGCTATTCAACAATTTTGAAACTGAGGCGTTGAGTGAGTGAGCTACACTCAATGCATGTGAACTTAGCCACTTTTCAGCTCATTTCTCTTTAGGCTTTGACTATATTAGCCTGACTATAGCCTTTTACTGTATGGCATTGAGTGAGTTGACTTCACTCAATGCCTGTGGACTTGTCAACAATTTAAGCTTGCCTCTTCATGACTTTGACTAAATAGGCTTTACTCAACACTATAAGCCATCAGGAGTTGAGTGAGTGATCTTCACTCAATACATGTGGACTTAGACAGTTTTCTATCTTTCCACCACTTAGGTAAGAACTTTCCTAACTTAGCCACGTAGGCTATCTATCACATCACTGTCAACTACAATTATATGTTTATCATTGACTGGATTGACTTTCTCAAATGTAGGACATTGTGGGCAATGGACCCAACATCTACCAAACTTCGTTTCACAAACCTTGAAGTATTCGCAGTAAGTACTCTCCCCAAAGCTTATTAATCGTGCAAGGGTGTCACATTATCATCAATTATTTAACCATCTGGTCCCCCGAATAATCAATTCGTAAAATGAGGGAATCATCCAAATATTAATACATCTTGGCTATGCACCACTGTTTACTAAAACTGGATTTCAGGAAGCTACAGTCCACCAATAATTATGGGCAACCCCAAATCGGAAAGGTATTTTAATGTTGAGCATGGGGTCCAAATCTAAATTCATCACACCTGAAATTGCGTTTCAGTATGGCTGTGTACACTTAGATAGAACTCAACCTGCACATATATTATTACAGCGCAGCCATTTTGGCTGCACTTTCAAGAATCTACAGAACTTATCAGAAAATTTGTAACCATCCGTTGGAAAGGTCTTTCTGAGCGCTACAACTTTCGTGTTGAGTCCAATATCTGAATCAAACCGGATCACGCCTAAAATCAGCCTTAAAGTCTACTGCGCACCGAAAAATAGATTTTTGTACAACACTTTTGCATGCATCGTAAAGATGAACAAACGGAATCGGTTCATCTCCTTCCTCCAGCCATCACACAAAGCACAACCAACATCTCTCTTCCCTTTCTCCTTCATTAGACCACTATTCTTCACGAAATCAAGTCCGCCATTTTTGTAATGAAGAGAGGAGATGATTGAAGATAATCATGCGACAATCAGCGCCCTAAAACGAAAGTTCTATTGTGTTCTCCTCCTTGGCGGCATAGCTGTGTTGGGTTTCCTCATCCGTATCGTTCCAGTTTTTCATTCTTCAGGAAGAGGGAAAATTTGGCCGATCCAAAAGCTTTTAGGGTTCAGATTTATAAAAGAGTGGTTGGTGATTTTGGGTTGAAGATTATCTTGCCACGTGTCACTCTTTCATTGTACCACACTTATTATACCATAAAATATGTTTTTGAAAAGATAAAATGGTGTCATGTACAAGTCCAAAAGTACCGTAAATGACTTGGTCGTGCACAGAGTCAACACAGAAAAATGTTAAGTCTATTCATCGTGTATACTCGACGAATCGTCGGAATCACTCGATGAATCGTCGAGTGCATTAAGTTCGTTACATGAGTCATCTCAATGAATGCATGAGTACACTCGACGAATCTCTCGGTGACTTTCATCGAACCCTTTCAACGAATACACGAGTCTTTTCGATGAACATCTCGGCGGATTTCACAAGTCCACTCGAGTTCACTCAACAAATTTGTCAAGTTCACTCGACGAATTCACACGTCTTCTCGATGATTTCACGAGTCCTTTTGACGAACATCTCGACGGATTTCACAAGTCCACTCGAGTTCACTCGATGAATTCATCGAGTTAACTCGACGAATTCACATGTCTTATCGGCCATTTCACGAGTCCTTTCGACAAATTCCCTCCAGGCCTGTTCTAACTGCCATCCCATGGACTTGAGGTTCTCTCCCAACATTTTCTACCGACTCAAGTCACCATAGTGACACCAAAACACACACGAGGGCTCTAGCTCAAAATGGGACATTACAAATCTGATAAAAAAGACAAAATATTTCGTCCCCGAAATCGAG
Organism: Platanthera guangdongensis; assembly: GCA_039583875.1. Classification (NCBI taxonomy): domain Eukaryota; kingdom Viridiplantae; phylum Streptophyta; class Magnoliopsida; order Asparagales; family Orchidaceae; genus Platanthera; species Platanthera guangdongensis. The sequence goes on from CM077160.1 coordinate 133,302,496, forward strand.
TTGAGTCTATAAATAACAAATTACGAGGCATACAAGGTAAGTGTTTTAAATTTACCTCGTGGAAACAACTCTAGGTAGCGTTGTTGCATAAGGTTCATAGGCTCCCAAGTGTACTCCTATTTTTCATGGTTGGACCATATGACCTTCACTAATGGAATAATTTTTCTCCTCAGTAGTCGTACTTCAGAATCTACTATCCGCATAGGCTCTAGTTGAACCGATCAATCAGATGCCACGGGGCCAGATGTAGCAGTGACAAATTGCTCATACCAAAATAGTGCCTTCAAAAGTGAAGACATATGAAAAACATCATGTAAGTTATCCAACTCTTGTGGTAGCTCCAGCCTATAAGGCAAGGGACCGATCTTCTCCAAAATGATATAAATCCCCGTGTATCACGAGCTGAGCTTCTTCCTTCCACAAATACATGATATACCATGCATCAGCATAATATTTAGAAATACCTTGTCACCCACTTGGAATTCCACCATCCAGTGTTTCGCATCATAGTATTTGACCTGCCGGCACTGAGCTTCTAGCATGCGATCTCAGATCAACCTAATCATAGCATTAGTGTCATTGATGTACTCCACCCCCAATGCCTTAGGATCCTCATCCTGAACCCATGATAAAGGGGTTCTGCACCTCCTACTACAGAGTGCTTCATAGGGTGCCATTCAGATGCTTGCTTGGTGGATATTATTATACGAAAACTCAACCAATGGTAGAAGTCTCTCCCATGGCTCTCCCATATCCAAAACGCATAATCGCAACAAATCATCCGTTGTTCTGATTGTTCTCTTAGACCGACCATCAGTCTGGGTATGAAAAGTCGTGCTATAGGTAAGGCGAGAACCCAAATATGCTTGAACTGCCTTCCATTCCTTAGAGGTGAAGCGACCATCACGGTCTAAGACTAATGTCTTGGGCACCCCATGGTACCGAACGAACTGTTCCACAAAGGGACGCACCAACACATCAACATGTGCCTCCTTTCTCATCGAGATAAACCTGGCAACTTTTGTCAAGCGATCCACAATAACCCAAACTGAATCATTCTTGGATCGTGATTGGGGAAGACCGTGAATAAAATCCACGGAGATATCCACAAACTTCCATGCTAGAATGAGCAATGACTGTAATAATCCACCAGGGTTCTTACATTCCACCGTTACCTGTTGACAAGCCTCACAGTGTGTAACATAGTACGTGATGTCTCTCGTCATTCCCAGCCAAAACATGGCCCTCCGCAAATCAGTGTACATTTTGACAATTCCAGGATACACTGAACACTTGGTGCAATGGGCCTCTCTCAAGATGTCTTCCCGAATCCCACCACCTTTGAGAATATAAAGTCTGTCGTGGAAATGAATGAGATCTTCATTTAACTTATATCCTTCTGCTGATCCTCCCACCATTGCTTGGAATATTGGGGCCAAAGAAGTATCCTTCACTTGCTCTGCCCGAATCTGATCTCAAATGTAGCAGACTATACTCAGGGTGGTCAGATACTCTATGTATGCCTCAGGACAAGCATTAGACACTGGTGTAATCTCTATATCTTCAAGTATTCTAGCCCACTTCATAGCCATTAATTGGGATTCGAGGATCGTCATGGGTTCCTTCATGCTTAGAGCATCCACCACTAAGTTCGCCTTCCAGGTGTGATAGTTCAATGTAAATTCATAATCACATAAAAACTCCAGCCACCGCAGCTGTCTCAAGTTCAAATCCTTCTGGGTGTGGATGTACTTCAAATTCTTATGGTCTAAAAAGATCTCGCAGTGGACGTCATATAGATAGTGTCTCCAAATCTTCAAGGCAAAGACCACTGCTCCCAACTCCAAATCATGCACTGGATAATTTACTTCATTCTTCTTTAGTTGTCTAGAAGCATACACAATCACATGCCCATATTGCATCAACACCGCCCTCATGCCCTGATAGTATGCATCAGTATATATCTGAATCCTTCCTTCCCAGATGGTAGAGCAAGGATTGGCACGAATGTAAGATGGTTCTTCAGCTCTTGGAATGCAGCTTAACACTCGGGTGTCCACACAAAAGGTACATCCTTATTTATCAGAGCAGTGAGTGGAAGGGCGATCTTTGAAAACCCTTCAACAAACTTGCGGTAGTACCCAGCAAGTCCGAGAAAACTTTGTATATTGGTCGCTGACCTCAAAGGCGACCACTCCTTCACAGCACGCACCTTGGTCGGATCCACAACTAATCCAACTCCACTTATAATATATCCCAAGAAAGCAACTTCTCAGAGCCAAAACTCACACTTCCTGAACTTAGCAAACAAGCAGTGCTCCTTTAGTTTTTCAAAACTAAGCCCAAGTGCTCGACATGTTCCTCCTCTCTCCGTGAGTAGACCAGAATGTCATCAATAAATATGATGACAAAAGCGTCCAAATATGGCTCAAACACCCTATTCATCAGACTCATGAATGCAGAAGGGGAATTTATGAGTCCAAACGACATCACAGTGAATTTGTATAAGCCGTATCTCGAGCTAAACATTGTTTTTTGAATATCTTCTTCTTGTATCCTTAACTGATAGTACCCCGAGCGCAAATCAAGTTTGGAAAACCAATACGCTCCCACCAGCTGATCGATTAACTCGTCGATCCAGGGAAAAGGATAGGTGTTGTGCATCGTCAGTCGGTTGAGCTCTCTATAGTCTATGTACAACCACAGTGATCAATCCTTCTTCTTAACGAACAAAATAGGGGCTCCTCAAGGTGATGAACTGGGATGAACAAACCATGATTCCACTAACTCTTGCAACTGAACTCTAAATTCTGCTAGTTGCTTTGGAGCCATCCTGTAAGAGGTTCAAGAGATGGGCTTGGCACCTGACACTAACCTAATATAGAAGGTTACTTCCCTAGGCGGGGGCAATCTGGTTAGCTTTTCGGGAAAAACCTCAAGAAAATCCCGCACCACTGGTACATCCTTCATGCTAGTATCCATCTCTTTAAGCTCAAAACATATCATGTACACCTCATTCCCTTGATTAAGGGCCTTAATGTCCTAAATAGAAGACAACATTATTCAGGATGTGAATCTAATACCTTGAACTATGATCTCTGAATCTCCATGTCTCAAGGTGATTTGCTTTGCCGCACAATCAATCCTGGCATGATACCAATACAGCCATGTCATACCCAGAATAAGATCAAATTTTGGCATCCCTAACACTGTTGCAGGGGTTTCAAAAAGCTTCCCTCCAATATATACGCCCAAGTCGCATTTGGCATACTAGGTCATATCGGAGCCGTCTGGGAGGCGTCCCCTCCGAGTGACTCTGGTGAAATGTTGCACACCATTTAAATCTTTTACGAAGTACGTTGAGACAAACAAGTGGGTGGCACCAGTATCGAATTGAGTGTGGGCAGGTCTCCCACTAACAGTCGTGATGTCTAAACGTTAAGTTGTAATAATTTCAAAGCTAGATTTCTAGCACAATCTCAGGTATGCTAAGGACGAATGCTTATAACATATCAATTTGACTACGAAATACCTGCAATAACGTCCTGTGGGTCCCGCTCTTGAGTCATATCCAAAGCAAACATCTGCTCACGATCAGGTCCAGGGTTCCTACCTTGTGGTCCTCGTCCTCGACCCGTACTTTCCCTCATCCTCGCTGAGCTGCTGGAGGAAAAATAGGGGGACATTCCCACCTAGCTGTGGGAAATAATGTTGGATGTGGCCCAACTGATGACACTGGAAACAAACTTGCCTGAATGGCTCTATGGGTTGTTGATAAGGCTGAATCTGCAACGGCGGAGGCAGTGTTGTCCGTGGGGTCGGATGTTCCATTCTAAAATTCTGACTGAAATAATGTCGGATGTGGCCCGACTGATGACACTGGAAACAAACTTGCTGATATCATAAATGTCAACCCAATAAATAAAAGCATAGAAGTCATGATCCACAAAAGATAAATGTCCAAAACAGTACATCATAATAAGAAGCTACATCAGTTCCATTAATATCTGAGTACACAAAACTGCCCGAAGGCTACATCATAACGGTCATAACTTACATCAGTCACAGAGGGAAGTGAGGGTATTGTTGTATCAGGCCCTAACCCTCTGTCCAGACTGTCCTACTGCACAAGGCGCTGTTGCTGCTCCATTTGTGGGGCATCCTCCTAAAATGGTAGACGTAGCAACCGTTAGTCATAAAGACCAAGTAACTTCATATCCACTCACTCCAGCAACTCTTAGACATCAAGCGTAGGAAATGAAAGAGGAGCACAATATAACAATAGTATAATATCAAACAGGTGACAGAAGAATGTTATTAATCTAACAATCATGTATATATCATCACATTCATATTAAGAAGGTAACAATAGTAAAACATCAATATATGAAGAAGCAAACTATACTATCAGCATATCAATCATAATTACGGAATTTAACTTAACTTATAAAAATGTCCATACAAATTTATAAGTTAAGGATCGGGTACAGCAAGGTAACTCATCATATAAAAGTGCCCATACAAATTTATATGATGAGGATCTTATGAGGTGCAATGCAATCAAATGAAATGAATGCAATATGATGACTCAACCATGCTTACACACACACACACTTTGCTATATTGACATAGACCTTTAGTTCTCACTTTTCGAGTAGGTAGCTAACCTCTCTGGCATCACCCGTCATGGCCAAACGGTGATAGTGGAGCGTGCTTCTCCACTGCTAGACGAGCATACACACTATCAGGCCTAGGCCTCCATAAGACTCAACGCTAAGAACACAACAACGGAGCCCCTGCATACTATGGCTTAGAAGGGGTCTTGGGTAGATGTGCACCAAGAGCCCAGCCCAACTAGCCTATAACTGGCACGAAAGGAGTATTCGGGAGTGAACAACAAAGAACCAAGCCCAACCGTCCACTGGCACGGAAGGATCTTTTGGGAGTGAGCACCAAAGGACCAAGTCCAACCTCCCAAGGTCTAACTTCCAGCTCCCGTCGGTGTGACGACTGGCTAGCCTGTAGACCTGCCATCTTAATCCTCAACACAGGATCATATACCGTGTGTCAAACACATATCCAAACCCATGTAAATCATACTTACCATGTCATCATGCATTCAAGGGCTCCAACTTAGTCCCTTCATATCATAGCCAACACCATGCTCCAAAGCACGCAAGGGTCCACCTTTAACATAAGGTGACAATCCATCTTAATTACAACACCAGTCCCTCACTGCTACCCATAGGGAGTTAACATAACTCAAAGTAGTGGACTGCACCAGTCATCCCTACAATACTTGAGTTCAAGGCTCAACTCATCATATGGACATGGGTGTATACATCATCCAACACTTTTCTAGATTTTATCTTATACATATACATTATATTAATTCAATCATCTCTATCGAACTTTGTTTCACAAACCTCTAAGTATTCACAGCAAGTACTCTTCCCAAATCTTATTAATCATGCAAGGGGTGTCACATTATCATCAATTATTTAACAGTCTGATCCCCCCGAGTAATCTGTACAACCTCGGGCTCGCGAGAGGTCCTCAAGGCGCGAATAGTCAAAGCGGGCGAGAGAAATTGATGGGCGAGTGAGACCATGTGGTCCACTCGCAGGTGGCGAGACAAGTGGCCTCTGCAGTAGGCGAGACGCCCCTCCTAAGATGGCGAGAAGACCTTTAACCACGAAAAGATCTCACAACAAAGGATATTGGCGAGACGGACAGGAAGGCCCATCTCGCCGCCAGATGTTCCTCCACTCGCCATACAGAAGAAAGGCCATTTTGGCAGATCTATACCCCAGGGGGATTTTACTCTTCTACCCCATGTAAATGTACCCTTTTGCCCCTGTTGGTTTGCATATAGCTCCTCAGAACAGCGAAGTTTGGTTGTTGGCAGACCTAACCTAGGGCACTCTGGTAATTTCAGGTCAGCTCAGTATGGATATTTGCAGATCCATCTCAGAAAACTATAAATAGACTCATATGGGTTCTTCAAAGGCACGCATGATAGATATCTTTTCCGGGACTTGAGAGGCTTTTTTTGTGCTTTCTGAGGAGCTCCAAGCCCAGCTATTGGCTTTGGAGGGGAAACTCTCAGAGATCTTCCGGGTAAGCGGTGAGACCTCCCTGCTAAGGCTTTGGGTCAGTTTCTAGTCCTTCACGACCAGTTGGAGGCTGGAGCTTGGGACGCGTAGGTGTTGGCTACGCCCCTAATTTTCGAACTTTTGCCGAAGTCAAATTTTGGCTTCAACAGTTCTGGTGCGGTGAGTGTGGAAGATAGTTGATACAAGAAAAGCTTGAGTTTAGTCTGATGGCAGGAGGTGATGGTGAAGGATCTGGTTCAGGAGGTTCCCCCTCCCGGGGGGAGGAGGCGACGAGGAAGATGCTGGAGGACTTCAGGCGAGAGGTCTTGCAGACCATCAGCTTGGCCTTCTCGGCAAGGCGCGAGTGGGCAACGCCTCAGGTTCCGATAGAGGAGGTCCCGCTCTTGGGCGAGAATGCCCCAGGACAACGCCCGAGGAAGGAGGTCCCGACGGAAGCTGGCGAGAGGGACGTGGCGGAGTGAGAGCACTTCCCCGGCCAGCGTCCCGGGAAGGATATTCCGGCAGAAGTTGGTGAGAGGGAGGCTGCTGTGCGAGAGCTCTTCCCTGGGCATGGTCTCGCAGATTGGGCCAGCTAGCCGAGGCTACGAGACGTGCCCTCTAGGCAGGCAGGTGGAGAGAGCCCATCCAGTGAGCTCATCATCTCGGCTCCGGTATCAGAGGGGTTCTGGGAGCCCGACATATCCTACTACTCGGGGAAGGATGACCCTGTACAACACGTACAGTGGTTTGAAGATGTTGTTTCAATAAGGCAGATGACGGATGCCTTCAAGTTTCAGTTGTTTGCTATCACGTTGAAGGAGAATGCACGAGACTGGTTCCATCAGTTGCCAGCAAGGTCGATCTACTGTTTTGAAGATCTGCGTAGTGGTTTCCTATTGAGGTTCTCAACATCGAAGAAGCGTAAGAAGGAGGCGGAATGCCTGTTTTCGGTGAGGCAGAAGTAATACGAGACGTTGGGAAATTATGTGGATCGGTTCCAGGAAGAGGTCCTCCTAGTCCAGGAGGTCCCAGGGTATACACTGATGCTCGCATTTACTCTGGGACTGAGGCCGTATTTCTTTATCATGGAGTTGAAGAGAGTCCCCCCCCCCTCTCTTTTGAGGAGCTCATGGAGAGGGAGGCAAAGGAGACAGACTTCGAGAGGGCCAACCCGGCATTTGTGAGGAAGCTGGCCAGGTTGGCGGAGGATGATGTGAAGGAGACAGAAGCAGGAAGGCGAAGGGAACATAGAGAAGAGAGGAGGAGGGAAGAACCCCTAGGTCAGGGGAAACATGGACTGCATCAGGGACGGGGGGCCCGGGAGCCAAACAACCGGATAGGTTGGAGTCCTTAGGAGGGTCGCCCCCAAGAGTTAGGAGGAGGTTTTCAGGGAAGAGATAACTTCCGTGAGCTGAGGAGGTTCGATCAGCCAGCATGAAGGCAGGGGCCGAGGGATCGCTTCTAGCATCAGCAAGAGGCAATGGAGATTGGTCGAGGTAGAGGAGAAAGGAGAGGAGCTCGGGGAGGAGATGGAAGGAGAGATAGGGGAGAAGGAAGAAAGGGCAGGGTGGAGTTGCCTTTCCGTGACTTCTATCAGGAGGAGGTGTCGCAAAGGCCACCTTCCCAGAGTTCTTAGAAGTGAGAGAAACCAGGGGGTGAGGAGGCAGGAGCCGCCGGTGAGGATCGTGGAAGTGCAACAGGGGGATTTAGAGGATATGTGTGAGGACCGGGTAAATGTAGGAACCCGGGAAGGGATCAGGGTGCTCGTAAGGGTAGCCTCCAGACCATGTACCGAAGGGGGGTAACCTCGACCTCCCAGGATCCTCTACCAAAAGAAAAAAAAATACCTTTTCTTCAGAGGATATGCCGGATTATGAAGACCCATTCTGTGATGACTTGGTGATCTAGACGGTGTAGAAAACTTCACGGTCTCCAAGATCCTAGTGGACAACGGGAGCTCCGTAAATGTGATCTTCAAAAAGGCCTTCGATGAGATGCAGGTTGATGGCAAGAGAGTGCTAGCTTCGGACGGACCATTGTTCGGTTTTTCAGGAGAGAGGAAGGAAGTGGAAGGAGGAGTATGGCTGCACGTGAAGTTGGGGGCGTGTCACGGAACTGTAGGTTCGTGATCGTGGACGCCCCAAGCAGCTATAGCGCCATCTTTGGGCGCCCCCTCATCAGCGCCTTTCGCTGCGTACCCTCCTCTTTTCATCAATGCCTCAAGTTCAACAACAGAGGGGTGCATGTTAGGGTCAGAGGGGACCCGAAGGTGGCAAGACAATGCTACGTTACGGCAGTCAACAACATATCATGGATGGCAGAGGCGAAGGAGTTGGAGAAGGAAATGACAGCGCATGAAGAGGTTGTCGGAGAGGAGGAGATGAGCGTAGAGGAGGCGAGAAAGGAAGCTGAGGAGGAAGTCGGAGGGGAGGAGATTGAGGGGTGCAGCGGGGAGGATATGTGCAGGGGGTCCAGGGGGACGAAGAGTTGGAGCCGTAGGAGGGTCGGTAGGTGGAGGTTGAGCAGCAGCAGAGGGAGAGCCTGGAGGAGGTGATGGAAGTTGAGGGAGCAGGAGGAGAAGAGGAGTTGGGGCAGGAAGAGGAGGCAAGGGCCGGCTGGGAGCAGTCACAGCTGGAGCCGACGGAGGAGGTAGTGGAGATGGAAGTCTTCACCAGTGCCGACCAGATAGAGAAGGTGAGGATCAGCGGGGGTCTGGGCCCCGGGGACCAGGAAAGAGTGTAGGCTTACATCCAAAGCAACGTCGACATCTTTGCTTGGAGTGCGGATGACATGCCGGGCATCGATGCGGATGTGTCCTGCCACCGCCTGAACATGGATCCCAAGACATGCCCCATACGCCAGAAGATGAGGATCATCGCAACCAAGCTGGAAGAGTCAATCTGTGAGGAGGTCAAAAAGCTTCTGGAGGTCGGCTTCATCTCAGAGATCCAGTATCTAGGCTGGGTCTCCAATGTGATAATGATGAAAAAAGGAGGGGGAAATGGTGCATGTGTATTGACTTTTCTCTTTTAAATAAATCATGCCCCAAGGATTGCTACCCCCTATCTCGAATCGACGCGCTGGTTGATTCAGCCGTTGGTTTTCAATTATGAGTTTTTTGGATGCTTTTTCAGGTTACCACCAGATCTGAATGCACCCTCCCGACGTCAAGGACGTCTCCTTCATCACAAGGGAGGGATGCTTCAGCTATAAAATGATGCCCTTTAGGTTGAAAAATGCAGGGGCAACGTACCAGCGCATGATAGATCGGGTCTTCCAAGGCCAAAGGGGGAGGAACCTGGAGGTCTATGTTGATGACCTTATGGTTAAAAGTAAGGGAGTGGAATCACACCTTCGGGATCTGGAGGAGACGTTCGCCACCTTGCAGAAGTTCAAAATGAGGTTGAACCCCTTAAAGTGTGTTTTTGGGGCAAGCCGTGGGAAGTTCCTCTGGCATCTTCTGACCCCGGAGGGGGTAGAGCCCAACCCGGACAAGGTGAAAGCCATCCTAGAGCTAGAGTCACCACGCAATGCTAAGGAGGTCCAGCGCTTGACAGACAAGCTGGCCAGCCTAAGTAGATTCCTCTCGGATAGAAGTGCTCATCTTTCTTCAAAGTGCTACGGGGTAACCAAAGGTTCGAGTGGATTGCTGAATGTGAAGAATCTTTCCAAGGGCTAAAGAGGCAGCTCTCCCTGGCTCCTCTACTTCAAAGCCCGAAGGAGGGGGAGGATCTGACCTTATATCTCTGAGTGGGAGCAGAGGCGGTGAGCTCTGTCCTAGTTAGGGACAAGGGGAGGAAGCAGCTGCCAATCTACTATGTTAGCAGGATCCTAAAGAAGGCGGACCTTCGCTACCCTATCTTGGAAAAGCTGGCATACACCTTGATCATTTCGGCCAGGAAGCTCCGGCCATATTTCCAAGCACATTCGATCAGGGTAGTGACAGACCATCCCCTCCGTAAGATTTTTGAAGGAGTGGAGAACTCGGGTAGACTGGCCAAGTGGTCTATCGAGTTAAGCGAATTCGACATCTCATTTGTACCAAGGCTCTCCATCAAGGCATAGGGAGTGGCCAACTTCTTGACAGACTACGTCGTGGAGATTGGGGCCGAGGAGTCGCGGTCGTAGGAGACATGGAAGATGACAGTTGATGGAGCCTCGGGAAAGCACTCCCTGGGAGCGGGGGTGGTATTGACAAGTCCTCAAGGGGTCACCATAGAGAAGGCGGTGGTCTTGCACTTTCCCGCAACTAACAACTAAGCAGAGTACGAGGCTGTGATAGCCGGCCTTCATTTGTCAAGGGAGCTCAAGATCCAGGATGTGGAGGATTTCACGGACTCATTGGTGGTGGCATCGCAAATTCGAGGAGAGTTCGAAGCTCGGGAGCCCACCCTTGTGAAGTACTTTTCCAAGGTGAGGGCGATCATCGGGGCGTTCCGCACGTTCTCCATCCAACACATTCCAAGAGAAGAAAGTACCGTTGTCGATCATTTGGCTAAATTTGGACCTCGGGAAGGAGGAACCTTGACTGAGTTCTTCCGTCTTGCAATCGAGGAAGGGGAGCTCATGGAAGTAGATCGGTGACCCTCATGGGTGGATCCCTTCGTGAGCTTTCGGCATAAGGCGACCCATTATCTCATGCATGAAGGAAGCCTACATTGGAAGATGCTTTCGGGTCTTCTGTCACGATGCGTAACGGAATGGGAGACCTGATAGATTCTGGAGGAGGTGCACTCCGGGGAATGTGGAAGCCATTCCGGAGGTAGGATGTTGGAAGCAAGGGTGGTCAGATAGGGGTACTTCTGGCCCACCCTAAGGAAGGATGCCGCGGAGTTTGCGAGGAGTTGCCAAAAGTGCCAGCTCTACGCCCCCCTCCAGCTCCAGGCAGCTCAAAGGCTTCGAAGCATCACAGCATCGTGGTCGTTCGCTATCTGGGGGATGGATTTGGTTGGGCCTTTCCCTCTAGCTAGTGGGCAAAGGAGGTTCCTCCTGGTTATGATCGACTACTTCTCAAAGTGGCTGGAGGTTAAGGCGCTGGCCAAAGTCACATCCCAAGTCATCAGGAACTTTGTTTGGGGAGAGATCATTTGCAGGCACGGGCTTCCTCAGGCCATTGTCACGGACAATGGTCCTCAATTTGCAAGTGATGAGTTTATAAGTTTCTGCACCCAGCTAGGCATCGACCTCAGGTTTGCCTCCGTCCACCACCCCAGGAGCAACGACCGGGTGGAGGCGGCGAACAAAATTATCGTGAACATGCTCAAGAAGAAGGTGGAGAACTTGAGGGGGAGCTGGGTGCAGCAGCTCCCCTCGGTTTTGTGGGCCTTACGGATAACCCCGAACACGGCCACCGACGAGACCCCCTTCAAGCTTTCCCATGGGTGTGAGGCAGTCCTGCCTGTCGAATTTGAGGTTCGGTCCCCACGAGTTGTGGCTGCCAGTGATGGAGACGAGGCTTGGAGGCTAGAGAATGAAGGAAGCTTACGCCTCATACTGGACATGGTGGAAGAGCTACGCGACGTAGCAGCTATCAGGCAGGAAGAGGTCAAGCGACGAATGGAGAGATACTTCGACAAGCATATCGGGATAAAATAATTTGCGGAAGGAGATCTGGTACTGAAGAAAGTTGATGCTGCGGGGAGGTCAGCTCTTGTGGGAAAGCTCAACCCAAATTGGGAGGGGACTTATATTGTTGAGAAGGTCCTGAAAACATGAGGTTTCCATCTCCAAGATGTAGAGGGTAGGACCATGAGCCACACATGGAGTGGCGATGACTTGAAGCGATTCTACCCATGAGAAGGGAGAGAAAAATTGTATATTTCCAATCAAATTCATTATAATAAATTTCAAATTACTTCTTGTCTTTATCTACCATGAAATTCTAACGACAGGAAGATGATCGCTTCTGCAGTACCCCGAGCGCGGCTCGGCCCCAGGTAGACCCGCTGCGCAGTCTCTCATTAGCTGGCAGATCCGAAGGCTCGCCAGTGGGGGAGAGGTCTGGTTCTTGGTCCTTGGTTCTGCACTACCCCGAGTGCGGCTCGGCCCCAGGTAGACCCACAGTGTAGGCTCTCATTAGCTGGCAGGTTCGAAGGCTCAACTGTGGGGGAGAGGTCTTGGTCCTTAGTTCTGCACTACCCCGAGCGTGGCTCAGCCCCAGGTAGACCCGCTGCGTAGGCTCTCATTAGCTGACAGGTCCGAAGGTTCGCCTATGGGGGAGAGGTCTGGTTCTTGGTCCTTGGTTCTACACTACCCCGAGAGCGGCTCGACCCCAGGTAGACCCGCTGCACAGGCTCTCATTAGATGGTAGGTCTGAAGGCTCGCCTGTGGGGGAGAGGTCTGGTTCTTGGTCCTTGGTTCTGCACTACCCCGAGCGCGGATTGGCCGCAGGTAGACCCGCTGCGCAGGCTCTCATTAGCTGGCAGGTCCGAAGGCTCGCCTGTGGGGGAAAGGTCTGGTTCTTGGTCCTTGGTTCTGCACTACCCCGACCGCAGCTCGGCCCCAGGTAGACCCGCTGCACAGGGTCGCATTAGCTGGCAGGTCTGAAGGCTCGCCTGTGGGGGCGAGGTCTGGTTCTTGGTCCTTGGTTCTGCACAACTCCGAGCGCGGCTCGGCCCCAGGTAGACCCACTGCGCAGGCTCTCATTAGCTGGCAGGTCCGAAGGCTCACCTGTGGGGGAGAGGTCTGGTTCTTGGTCCTTGGTTCTGTACTACCCCGAGCGCGGCTCGGCCCCAGGTAGACCCGCTGCGCAGGCTCTCATTAGCTGGCAAGTTTGAAGGCTCGCCTGTGGGGGAGAGGTCTTTGTTCTTGGTTATACACTACCCTGAGCGCGGCTCGGCCCCAGGTAGACCCGCTGCGCAGTCTTTCATTAGCTGGCAGGTCCGAAGGCTCGCCTGTGGGGAAGAGGTCTGGTTCTTGGTCCTTGGTTCTGCACTACCCCGAGCGCGGCTCGGCCCCCGGTAGACCCGCTGCACAGGCTCTCATTAGCTGGCAGGTCCGAAGGCTCGCCTGTGGGGGAGAGGTCTGGTTCTTGGTCCTTGGTTCTGCACTACCCTCAGCGCTGCTCGGCCCCAGGTAGACCCGCTGTGCAGGCTCTCATTAGCTGGCAGGTCCGAAGGCTCGCCTGTGGGGGAGTGGTCTGGTTCTTGGTCCTTGGTTCTGCACTACACCGAGCACATCTTGGCCCCAGGTAGACCCGTTGCGCAGGCTCTCATTAGCTGGCACGTCCGAAGGCTTGCCTATGGAGGAGAGGTCTGGTTCTTGGTCCTTGGTTCTGCACTACCCCGAGCGCGGCTCGACCCCAGGTAGACCCGCTGCGCAGGCTCTCATTAGCTGGCAGGTACGAAGGCTCTCCTGTGGGGAGAGGTTTGGTTCTTGGTCCGTGGTTCTGCACTACCCCGAGCACGGCTCGGCCCCAGGTAGACCCGCTGCGCAGGCTCTCATTAGCTGGTAGGTCCGAAGGCTCGCCTGTGGGGGAGAGGTCTGGTTCTTGGTCCGTGGTTCTGCACTACCTCGAACGCGGCTCGACCCCAGGTAGACCCGCTGCGTAGGCTCTCATTAGCTGGCAGGTACGAAGGCTCGACTGTGGGGGAGAGGTCTGCTTCTTGGTCAATGGTTCTGCACTACCACGAGTGTGGCTCAGCCCCAGGTAGACCCGATGCGCAGGCTCTCATTAGCTGGTAGGTCTGAAGGCTCGCCTATGGGGGAGAGGTCTGGTTCTTGGTCCTTGGTTCTGCACTACCCCGAGCGCGGCTCAGCCCCAGGTAGACCCGCTGCGCAGGCTCTCATTAGCTGGCAGGTCTGAAGGCTCGCTTGTGGGGGAGAGGTCTGGTTCTTGAAGTCTTAATTCTTGGTTATTGGGTATGGTTCTAAGTTCTGGGTAATTTTACACCACTTCAAGATCGGCCCGCTCCCCGGTGGACTCGTTGCCCAGGCTCTCATCAAGCTAGCAAGGCAGTAAACTCACTCGATGGCAGAATGGTTGGTAAAAGCTCCTTAAAACAACATCCCAGTTTAAACTTAGGGGAAAAGAAATAAACTGAGGCAAAAAACTTGAAGCAGTGCGAGTGGAGGCACTCACAGCTGGCAGTTACAAGGATGGTCTCATTTACGGCAAGTGGGCACTCGCGCGAGACGAAAGGCTCGCTCTAATAATAAGAGGGAGGGTTGCATCACCAAGAGCCACTCGTGCAGGGAGTACCTAAAGGCAAGTCGAGAAGATTATACCAGTTAGATCTCGCGCGCAAAGATAAGACAAGTGATGACTCGCGCTCTTAGAAAAGCGAACTCTCCAACAGGGTAGCGAGACAGGACACATCACTGTCTCGCGGGTGTAGGCGCGTCAGAGAGTTGTCTCGTGATGCGTAAGATCACGGCAGTGAACCGGTCGCACAAGTAATATAAAATGGGGGTTTTCCCAAGTATCGATCTCACAAGGAACACAGTAAGGTGGAGTTAGTTTCGAGGAGGACTTGAGATTGAAGTCCTCAGGTCGGAGCTAACTAAGGGGGGGGGGGGGTTGGATTGTTTCGATAAAAAGAAAGTAAAAATCTAACAACTACTCCTATGCAACGCCGTTATGCGATGCTTTGCCAGGCGGGATGGAAGACTAGTCGGGCCGCTATGCACCGAATCACTAGGCGGATGGACGAGTAGGCTTGCGGATGAGGTGGTGAGAATGACGGAATGATGGTCGTAAGCACCTCTTCGCTACGCACGCCACTAGCAATTGCTAGTGCGGCAAGGGTGGATGGATGGTGGATGGAATATAAGGCGCAACTCAAGCAACTTAGGCAGTAATATGAAATAGGAATCACATAGACATGAAACACATAACATAAACAACCACAGTGCACTTCATCAATATAAATAGGTTTAAAAACACCAATATTCAACAATAAAGCAAGAACAAGTCAAGAGATCGACCGAATCCGAAGCCTTGCTGAGGATTCACGGTTGGAATCGTCGGGTTGTCATTCCGCGTCCAAGCTCGGTCCTCAACTGCGTCCGGGATAGAGAAGGGCTGTCACCACCTTCCAATGGCCCGTCTTCTTCATCTCACGATAGCGGACGAAGTTTGCTAGCTTCCCTTTGCTTGATGGCTATGACGTCAAACCCTACTTGAAGCTCACGGATGAAGGAGAAGGCCGAGAGGAAGCTCCAGCTTGGATTTGGCGGTGAAAGCTTGCCCGGAGCACCTCCCTAGGGTGGAAGATGAAGGGGAACGACGGAGAAGGCGGAAAATGGCGGAGAAATGTCGAGCTCCGGATCCTCTCTCGTATTAGGGCGAGACCTGCACTATTTATACAAAAGCAGAAATGAATAATGCGCACGATCACAGGCGCACGACCAGTGGTCATGCGCACTATGTCCTGTGCTCGTGCGCACTGGCATGGAATATCAGGAAGAAGAACTGGGATAATGCGCACGAGTAGTGGCGCACGACCAGTGGTCGTGCACACTAAGTCCAATGATCGTGCGATTACCCAAACAGGACTCCAGAAAATAGGAATCAATGCACACGATCAGTGGCGCACGACCGGTGGTCGTGCGCAGTATGTCCAGTGGTCGTGCGCTTATCCCAGGCTGATTCTGGAAAACGTAGAGTAGTGCGTACGATCAGGGGCGCACGACCAGTGGTCGTGCGCATTAGATCCCATGATCGTGCGCAGTATTCCTATTTCACAACCATCTCGGAACACGCACACGACCCCTGTACCGAAAGGAAAAACCAATCACTTATATGTGCAGACATTCCAGGAAATCACAAAAAAGAGTACAAACTATAAAAATAACAAAATACACAACCACGGGCATAAATGTGCACTTCCTATGGAAATAAAGATAAGATGAGATATGAACGATATAGAACTAAAAGTGAAGTGCAAACGTGTGAAAACTAGCCTAGATGAGTCCGAAAATAGGTATATAAAGTGGACTCATCACACCTACAGACTTAACTATTTGCGCATCCCGAGCAAACAAAATCTAAGCAGATAGGGAAAAATACTAGTTAACAAAGAAATTGCGATACGAAGTACCATGCGAAGTCGCATGCTCGCGCGCGTAAAAATATAATAGAAGAAATTTCTAAGTATACAAAATAGTTTATACTTTTCACAATGCGTATCAACATTTTATTATTACTCAAAAATAGAATCACGGTGAATCATCCAGTCATGCGTAGGGAGAAAGTAGACTAATCGCTAGGCGAGCATTGCCAAAGATCGGGGCTCCGGATAACCTCCAAAGGAGTCCACCAATGTCGGTGACCATATGCTTGCCCTTTCGCATTCTCTCCACGGCACTGGTTTGGTTCACACACGAATCAGTAGGACTTTAGGTGAAGAGATGGGGCTTGGGTTTCGGTGAGGTAAACAAGGATAAATAAGAAGGCTATGCACCTAACTCAAATGAGCTAGTATGAAAGGAATCCCTCTACTAAGCAAAATACACGCGGGTACACCACACCCCCAAACTTAACTTTTAACATATGGGTGTGTGCACCGCCTACTCCAAATATAATCACATTTCCAAAATGATTTTCAATTAAAACCTTTTCTTTTCATTCATATATTTTTTTTCTTTACAAATATATATATATATTTTTTTCTTTTTCTTCATTTTATTTTCACAATTCAGCAGATATAAACTTAGGAGCACTTCCATGTTTTCACAAATAAAATCACCACATCACATCCCAACATTAAAATGTAAAACTCTAAAGCTCAACTTGGGAGTGCGACTAGGATTGCTTTGAGGCTTTGGTGAAATAAAGGTGGAGCTGAATCAAAAGAATGGGTAGGCACAACAGGGCTAGTGAGGATAAGACGTTAGGAATGGTACAAAGCTCAACCGGGCCAAAATGATGTCCTACATCACACTCATGCATAACTAACCTATACCCATGCTTCAAGAATAGCTTGGGGCAAGTTCTTAGCCAACGAGAAAGACTATCCCTCCTCCCGACTCGAGCAATACAAAACTAACGGCCGTCTACACACATCCCTAAGCTACTGTCAGATTCACACCGGATTCACCAACTTTTGAGTAGAATAAAAAGTATTTACGCAATTAGAAAAATATAAAACTAAAAGTATACAGAAAAATTAAATCTACTCCAATTTCTACACGAGACGAGAGCAGTTGACTAGGAGCACAACAAGGTCAAAATTTTACTCCGTCTCACAATCCTATGTCAACACCATAATTTTCCCAAATCTAATGAAGAAATGAGTTTAACTCACAGCACGCAAAAAGCTAAGCACGCGCTCATGTGGGTGCAGTGGTGTGTGATGCAATGAAGTAAGCAAAATAAAATAATAAAAGCTTCTAGTATGCACATGAGATGTGTGCGTGCAATAGGTAACAAATCTCTCCCCCAGACTTAAACTAAGCAAAACAACATATAATAGAGAAATTAAAATCATAAAGAGCTAAGGGAAGAGGTTACCCAATGCTCAGCTAGTGAGCATACCAGAAGACGCGTGAAAACCGAAGCAGGCCCGCCATACGAAGAATCACAACCCCGCCAATGCGATTTGCTATGAATACCTGCAGGGGTGAGCTCCGCAAAAACAAAACAAAAATATACAAACTACAACGAAATACTAAAACGAAATAGACATGAAAAATAAAATGCAGAAAATGAAAGATAAGTACTGGGGTTATTGTCATCCCAACACGACTTATTAAATTCTAAACAGTTCTAGCTTATAGGTCTATGAAATAAAAAGTGCACAGGTAATTGGCCTAATATCCGTTTCGGTAATGGGTACCGATACGGTGATAGAGCAGTTACCCCTCTGCCTAAATAATCATACCTGCTCCTCGCAGGCAGAGGAAATAAGAAATAAGAAGAGGAGGAGCACTGGTCCTCGCTCATCTTATCACAAAAGAAATCCTTGCCTAGCAAGGTATCGTCTATCACAGGCCCGCAGGAGGCGATGGCAACGGCATGAGCACAAAGCTCATCGTCATCCCAACGTACCTGTGGAGACTCATCCTGCACAGGCTCAGATAAATAAGAAGGATCAAGAAATAAAGGGGAAGAAGAACTAAAAGAATCAGAAAATGGGAGAGTGATCCCGGTATCACTCTTAGCAGGATCCAAGCAGAGATCATCGTCGGTATCATACGAGTCGTACCAAGGGGAATCCGAGAACTCAAGGTCCACGGTGGTAGGAGGAACGACCTCATCCAATAAGGAGGTGCAAACCTCTGCATCAGAAAGAGGGTATTCCTCATCCCACCGGGGTGCGTAAAAGTGTTCCGAAGATCCACCTTCTCCGTCGGAGATAGAGAAATCATCATCCCACTTCGGCGCAACCTCGGGCACCGAATCATCCACAATCATGGCATCATCAACCGACTCACAAGAAAGAGGAATAGCACAATCCGGAAAAAATTGCGGAGGGGCAAGGCTGCTCTCAAAATCAAGCACTGAATGAGCAGGCCCCATCGCAAAATCATTCGCTGATGCCACCCCGTCGATGACCGGAACAATCTCATCGTCCCATACAGGAGCGCCCATGAGTTCCTACTCCTCTTTTTGTTGGCTAACACCAGAGTGATCATCATCACTCGAGGAAAGCTCGTAAAAAGGGATCGAGGGACCCATGAAAGAGTTGTATGCGGCCAGATATTCTTCAGTAATCTCAACGGGTAAAGAATGAGCAAAGTGCGTTATATCAGTGTATGGGCCAGGCAACACCCTGGTAGGCCTGTCCACAACAGTCTTCCTCGAACGGGAGGTTGTTGTGCACACGCCCTCAGAGGGAGAAGGCTTGCACAAACGAGGGCAATCCTTCAACATGTGGCCCACACCTTGACATAACAAACACCGAATACAATGCTCGGCATTCATAACAGCAATGACATCGATGCATCGGCGCAAAGTGTCAAGGATACGGCACTCAGCATCAGAATCCATCACGAACAAAAATAATTGTTGAAAAAGTGCTACACAAATAAAATGAAAATAGCACGGATCTGCTATCTAAATCAAAAATCAGAAAAGGGCAAAACGAAATAAGCAAAATAAAAATTATAATAACCAAAGCAAATAAGAAAAAAGAATGATATACACAAATGGAAAAGGGCTTCAATCTATTATCTCCCTCTCCAAAAACTCACACGACTGTGTTCCCCGGCAACGGCGCCAAAAACTTAATGCGTAAGATCACGGCAGTGAACCGGTCGCACAAGTAATATAAAATGGGGGTTTTCCCAAGTATCGATCTCACAAGGAACACAGTAAGGTGGAGTTAGTTTCGAGGAGGACTTGAGATTGAAGTCCTCAGGTCGGAGCTAACTAGGGGGGGGGGGGTTGGATTGTTTCGATAAAAAGAAAGTAAAAATCTAACAACTACTCCTATGCAACGCCGTTATGCAATGCTTCGCCAGGCGGGATGGAAGACTAGTCGGGCCGCTATGCACCGAATCACTAGGCGGATGGACGAGTAGGCTTGCGGATGAGGTGGTGAGAATGGCGGAATGAGGTTCGTAAGCACCTCTTCGCTACGCACGCCACTAGCAATTGCTAGTGCGGCAAGGGTGGATGGATGGTGGATGGAATATAAGGCGCAACTCAAGCAACTTAGGCAGTAATATGAAGTAGGAATCATATAGACATGAAACACATAACATAAACAACCACAGTGCACTTCATCAATATAAATAGGTTTAAAAACACCAATATTCAACAATAAAGCAAGAACAAGTCAAGAGATCGACCGAATCTGAAGCCTTGCTGAGGATTCACGGTTGGAATCATCGAGTTGTCATTCCGCATCCAAGCTCGGTCCTCAACTGCGTCCGGGATAGAGAAGGGCTGTCACCACCTTCCAATGGCCCGTCTTCTTCGTCTCACGATAGCGAACGAAGTTTGCTAGCTTCCCTTTGCTTGATGTCTATGGCGTCAAACCCTACTTGAAGCTCACAGATGAAGAAGAAGGCCGAGAGGAAGCTCCGGCTTGGATTTGGCGGTGAAAGCTTGCCCGGAGCACCTCCCTAGGGTGGAAGATGAAGGAGAACGGCGGAAAAGGCGGAAAACGGCAGAGAAATGTCGAGCTCTGGATCCTCTCTCGAATTAGGGCGAGACCTGCACTATTTATACAAAAGCAGAAATGAACAATGCGCACGATCACAGGCGCACGACCAGTGGTCGTGCGCACTATGTCCTGTGCTCGTGCGCACTGGCATGGAATACCAGGAAGAAGAACTGGGATAATGCGCACGAGCAGTGGCGCACGACCAGTGGTCGTGCGCACTAAGTCCAATGATCGTGCGATTACCCAGACAGGACTCCTGAAAAGAGGAATCAATGCACACGATCAGTGGCGCACGACCGGTGGTCGTGCGCAGTATGTCCAGTGGTCGTGCGCTTACCCCTGGCTGATTCTGGAAAACGTAGAGTAGTGCGCACGATCAGGGGGGCACGACCAGTGGTCGTGCGCATTAGATCCCATGATCGTGCGCAGTATTCCTGTTTCACAACCATCCCGGAACACGCACACGACCCCTGTACCAAAAGGAAAAAACCAATCACTGATATGTGTAGACATTCCAGGAAATCACAAAAAAGAGTAAAAACTATAAAAATAACAAAATACACAACCACAGACATAAATGTGCACTTCCTATGGAAATAAAGATAAGATGAGATATGAACGATATAGAACTAAAATTGAAGTGCAAACGCGTGAAAACTAGCCGAGATGAGTCCAAAAATAAGTATATAAAGTGGACTCATCATCTCGCAGTGAGCAAAATAAAGTAAAGTAAAGAGGGTGAAGGTAAGTCGGCGAGGCGGAGGAATAACATCGCCTCGCAAGCAAAGGCAAGCAAAAAGAAAAGCATGCGAGCGGAATAAAAGGACAACAAATAACATGTACATTTGATCATCATTATGTAACACAAAATAGGGATCAAAAAAGATAAGTCTAAGTTTTACAAGTAGCAGCAAAAAGAGGAGGAGAGATGGATTCTGGATCTTGGAGGTGGCACGTCATTCCTCCTCGCCAAATGAAGAATCCTCGCTCTCCTCGCCATAGAACTGGGGGACCAGGTCTCGGACGGTGACGGTCTCAAAGTCGTCTTTCACAACCCCTAGGTCATTCATCATCTTCAGGACTAGCTCCGCTGCCCTGATACCAGCATCTCGACACTGCTCCTCAACCTCGTCAAAAGAGTAGTGCGGCGGAGGTGTCCGAAAGGGCTCGCGGCAAGAAGTTGACACAATATCGGCCTGAAGGCGAGTATTCTGGGCTTTCAAACCCTTGACTTCCTCCTCTAGGGCCGCCACTCGCGAGTGTAGCCGCTCCACCGTCTCAGCATCCTACGAGACGGCCGGTCATTAGTTAATAGTTAAAAGCTTTTGAAATAAAAGAGTAAGGATAGGGCTTTACCACGCCGCCTTGGGCTTTTGCGAGGAGGCTCTCGGCGTCAAGCAGCCTTTTTGCGAGACCTTCTGACTTCTTTCGCTCCGCCACCAGGCTCGTCTCGCTCTCCGACTATTTTTTGTTGATATATATTAGACGGCGCGCGACGCGGTGCGAAACTCCAAGGCGCGCATCTGGGCGTGGGAGGACTTCATGATGATATCTCGCGTAGACTCGCTCTCAGGAGAGACTGCGTCAAGACCACCATAAAGGTCGTACCCCATGGCGAAAGCATGGCTGGTGGGCTCTTCCTGCTCCTTCCAAGGGGGAAGGAGAGTGGAGATTGACACGTGATTGACGTCCCGCCCCACAACAGAACAGGGTCACCCGCGACATTTGTGACTGTGGGACCCAAGTTGAAGTTTATGTGGGAGGAGGGGGGACGGCTGGAGGAGGTGCCTTCGCGAGAGGTGGTGGCAGCTGATTGATTGAGGGCAGCAGCAGGCTGACTAGGAAGTGCCATCTTGCGAGTAGGCGAGACGGCCTGTTGAGGAAGCAAGCGGGGCGATTGAGACCCCTTCACAGAGATAGGGCTCAAGGACCCCGATATCTCCTTCTCCTTTGTGGTCATCTTCTTCTTCCTCTTGGAGACAACCACAGCCTTCTTCATTTTTTTGGAGGGCTGGAGCGAGAGGGGGCCGTGTCGCCTGTAGGCCTCTTGAGAGGGGCAGGAGCCAGGGACTCTCTCGCCGCCTCATCTGCCGCGCTGGCGAGACCAAGGCCCTTCGAGGGGTGGATGTTGCTTTTATATGGAGGATGGGCTGGGACGACTTGCTCCCCTGGAAAACAAGAAAGTGGTAAGATGGCGAGACGACAAAAAATAAAGTGTGAGACAAGAGAGCGAGAATACCTTCACCATGGAGCACCGGGGGGGCAGCGAGTTTAGGCCTCGCCGCAAGTAGTTGACTTCGAAGTTTTTGCCGATGAAGTAATCATACAGCAGCTTATCCGTTCCACCAACCTGCGGGGTGGCATAGAAGCTTTCGGGGGGAGACATGGGCACGAGTAGGATGCCCCAGAAGTAACCACGGTCGCCACGGATGAAGACAAACCGCGTGAGCCAGTGGTGATTTTTGTTGGGCGTCTCGCACACCTTGAGCCCTTGCCTGGTGAAGTGTGAGACGCCGTCAGCGTTGGCGTGATAGATGAAGAGCTTGCGGAAGACCGTCAAGCTGAACTCAATGCGCTCCCGGCGAATGTAGCAGGCGAAGGTGATCAACACTGAAATAGAATTCGGGTTGAACTGCGTCGGGACGACGCAGAAGTACTTGAACACTTGCTTTACCTCGGGCCATAGGGACAACCTCAACCCCGCCTCAAAGTGCGAGACGTGCAAGGCAAGCTCTTTCGGATAATAAGTGTTGATAGACTCGCCAACCTTGGGGGCCGCGAGTCGATCCCATCCCCTAGGTACTCGCGGACGAAGCCGCGGTAATCCTCCTTAGGAAGCCGGCCGAGCTGGAAGTCGTGGTCGGTGAAGCGCTTCCCGCAGCGGCTGCGCCCCTCGTCGTCCTCAACTCTCTTCTTGCCCATCTTTTGCGAGACAGTTTTGGCGAGACAGCTTTAGGCGAGAGGGAGAGAAAGGAAGAGCAAGAAAGAAGATCGGCGAGAGGGTCGGGAGAGAAAAGCGCAAGAAGAAGAGGCGAGACGAAAGAAGCAAAAGGGCAAGAGCTTGGGTGCTGCCGGAGCGAAGAGTGCAGGTATCCTTCTGATCCAGGGCCGGGTGTATTTATAACGGATACAGGGCAATGATGGATGGGCGGGAAAACATACAGGGGAAGGGAAAGAGTCGACAGTAAGTTTTTTTTCTCTCTCCCCTAAACCTCGATCGACGCGGCCCGTCGCAATCACAGGGTGATTAATTAAAGAAATTAAAAAGAAAATGGAATTAACACAGCAGTAATGAATGTTCAAAAACACCGTCCCACATATGGACACCAAGTTCTGACAAAGCCAGCGAGACGGCAGCACAACATTATTTAAATTATTATTACAACATTCAAATATAAAATAAAGAAAGAAGGGGCGAGACGGACGACCTTCAGTACGGGTTCCATTATCAGCGACCACCGCGAGCTCCCGCACAGGGAGGCCTACTACGTGAGTGGAAGGCGCAAACGGACTCCAGACCACGGCGAGCGAGACAGAGCTGCATGTCGACCTCGCTGATGATGGCGTCAGGGTTGGTCCCATCGACATCTAACTCGGTATCTGCCTCGGAAGATAGACGTGCACACTCATTCTCCAGCCATTCGATATACCGATTCGCCGCTTGCTTGTCCAGCGTCAGCGAATGGATTAGGCGCGCGTGTTTCTGGAACAACTCGGCAGTCTTGCGCCTCATTTCCGCCAGGTTCGCAGGGTCGCCAAGGTAATTGTTAGAAACTAGCGAAAAAGAGAGAACAAGCGGATAAACTTTTGAATAACTGAAATTTTATTATCCAAAAAAGATATCATTTACAAAGGTATGGCCTCCCTTATATAGAATGGAGGAGATAAGAAAGAGAGTATACAAACAATGTGGGACTAAATATTTACAATACTGAGCGGCTAGAATAAAGGAGACCGCACAGGCCGCGCGGTTAGACAGATGGGTTAACCGCTCGGCAACTCCAGCAGGATAGAACAGGCCGCAATGGTAGACCGATAGACCGCCCGGTCTCCAGGCTTCAGAGTGAGATCGCCAGACCGCTCGGTCAACAAACCGCTGGATCAGACCGCTAAGCTGCCCGGTCAACAAACCGCTGGATCAGACCGCTAAGCCGCCCGGTCTAATACTTCAACACTCCCCCTCAAGCTGGAGCATAGATATCAATCATGCCCAGCTTGTCACAAATGCGGAAGAAGGAAGTAGAAACCGGCATGGTGAAGATATCTGCCAATTCCTTGTCAGAGGTGACAAAAGGAGTACAAATCTGTTTCTTCAAAATCTCTTCCCGAATGAAGTGACAATCAACCTCTATATGCTTTGTTCTCTCATGGAAGACCGGATTTCTGGATATATGTATAGCGGCTTTGTTGTCACAGAACATAGGGAGAGGACAGTCATATACCTCGCCCAGGTCAAGCATGAGAGCCCGCAACCACTTTAACTCACACGTGGTTGACGCCATACTCCGGTATTCGGCTTCGGCACTGGATCTGGAGACAACAGACTGTTTCTTGCTCTTCCAACTCACGAGATTACCTCCAACAAAGGTACAAAAACCTGATGTGGATTTACGATCGCCTTTGTCATCCGCGTAACTTGAATCTGAGTAGGCCTCAACCCTCAGATGACCATTCTTCTGAAAGAGTAACCCTCTGCCCGGTGCTGCTTTGATATACTCCAAAATCTTCAGGGCGGACTGAAGATGGCACTCCCTGGGAGCTTGCATAAACTGACTGACCTTGCCTACAGCATAGGCGATGTCGGGTCTAGTCACCGTGAGATAGATGAGTTTGCCTACCAAACGTCTGTACCTTGTGACATTAGATAGAAGAGGCGAGTCATCCGTCCACGTTTTATCTTCTCCAACAGCCATGGGAAAACGAGCTGGTTTGGCACCTGTCAATCCTGCTTCTCGTAGAAGATCAAGGGCATACTTCCGTTGAGAGAGAACCAAGGAGTCAAGTTTCCGAGAGATTTCTATCCCCAAAAAGTATTTTGGGGAGCCCATATCCTTCGTGACCAAGTGCTGACGGAGGTGCTTCTTCGTCAAGTCCACCCCATCTCGGTCATCGCCAGTAAGGAGAATATCATCCACATATACGGCCAAAACCACCAGTCCCGCGGCCGTTTTGCGAATGAATAAGGAGTGATCGGCCGAACTCCTTTGAAAGCCGATGGTAGCCACAATACCACTGAATTTGTCAAACCATGCCCGAGGGCTCTGCTTTAGGCCATAAATGGCCTTCTTCAAATGACATACACGTGTCTCCCCCTGAGCAACATACCCAGGAGGTTGCTCCATATAGACGTCCTCCTGAAGATCGCCATAGAGAAAGGCATTCTTCACATCAAGCTGGGAAATGGCCCAAGCCCGGTTAACAGCCACAGAAAAGAGAACCCGGATGGTGCTGAGGCGAGCAACCAGAGAGAAGGTATCAAAGTAATCAACGCCGTAAGTCTGAGTGAAGCCCTTGGCCACCAGCCGGGCTTTGTAGCGATCCACAGTGCCGTCGGGGCGAAACTTCACAACGAAGACCCAGCGACAGCCAACCACATCAGTGCCCACGGGAGGAGGAACCAGGGTCCAGGTACCCCGTTCAGTAAGAGTAGCCATCTCCTCATCCATGGCAGACTTCCAATGAGGGAGAGCAAGAGCCTCTTGGTAGGTACGGGGAGTAGAAGTAGCAGAGATAGCCAAGGCAAAACACCTGCGAGAAGGAGAAAGCTGATCATAGGAAACAACAACCGTGAGCGGGTGTTGAGTACACGCCCGCACCCCTTTGCGAAGGGCAATGGGAACATCCAGGTCAACGGGAGCGTCGGCGACGGGAGCGTCAGCGACCGGAGTGTCCGTGGCGGAGAAGGCTGGCCCGGGACTAGAGAGAGACGGCAGCGGAGAGGAGGGTGGAGGGGTGGGTGGGGAGACGGACTGGGAAGGAGTGGGTGGAGGAGGAGACAAAGGTGGGAAAACGTGGAGAGGTGTGGAAGGAACAGAGATATCAGAAGGAAGAGAAGAGGGAGGAGAGAAATAGGAAGCATTTTCGAAAAAAGTCACATCCGCGGAGACAAACTGCTTGCGGAGAAGGGGGTCAAAGCAGCAATAGCCTTTTTGAGTGGTAGAGTACCCCAAAAAGACACACTTGGTGGATCGGGGGGAAAGCTTGTCGCGGGTAGCGGAGGGAGCGTGAACAAAGGCCGTACAGCCAAAGACACGGAGAGGAAGAGGAAAAGGTTCCTGGTGGGGGTGGAGAATGGAGAAGGGAGTCTGGCCGTGGAGAACCGCGGAGGGAAGGCGATTGATGAGATAACAGGCGGGGAGCACAGTGTAGCCCCAGTAGGAGCGAGGGACGTGCATCTGCGTCATGAGAGTACGCGCAACATCAAGCAGGTGACGGTTTTTACGCTCCGCCACCCCATTCTGCTGGGAGGTGTAAACACAAGTGGTTTGATGAAGGAGGCCATGTTGGTGAAAGAATGCGGAGAACTCATGAGTCAGATATTCTTTGGCATTATCAGAACGTAAGACTTTAATAGAAGTAGCAAATTGAGTCTTAATCATAAAGTAAAAGGATTGCCAAACAGAAAATAGTTCAGAGCGATCTTTTAACAGATACACCCAGGTACATCGAGAAAAATCATCGATAAAAGTGACAAAATAGGAACTGCCCCGACCAACTGTGAGGGTAGGAGCAGGACCCCATACATCAGAATGAATAAGATCAAAGATGCGAGAGGAGCTACGGCCTTACTTCGGTGGGAAGGAGGAACGATGATGTTTGCCAAGCTGACACGCATCACAGTTGAGCGGAGAACTGGTAGGAGGTAAGTGGGGCAGAAGCTGGCGAATAAGTCGAGGAGGAGGATGTCCAAGACGAAGATGCCACTGAAGGAGATCGGTGGAGTAGGAGTAGGCGGATAGAGCGGAAACATCGTCGAGGAAGTAGAGGCCGCCGCTCTCAGTCCCAGTAGCAATCGTCCGCTGGGTCCTCGGGTCCTGAAAAGAACAAGTAGTGGGAGTGAATAAGACGGAGCACTGAAGTTGCCGGCATAAAGTAGTAACTGATAACAAATTACACGGGAACTTCGGGACATAGAGGGTATCCTCCAAGCAAAGCGATGGGGTGAGTTGAACCATGCCCGTCCCATGAACCGGGGATGGGGAACCATGCGCCACACGAACCGGGGGTAAGCGGTCATGGGTCTCAAGACGGGAGAAGCAATGAGGGTTGCCCGTCATATGATTGGTGGCACCGGAGTCAATCAGCCATTTACCTTGGGTAACGACGTGGGCACTACCTGACGTCGTGGCCACAGAGGCAGACGGACGAGAAGGAGCAGCAGGAGTAGTGGTGAGACCGGAGGTAGTCATAGAACCCGGCAAGCAGAAGAAGCCGCGCGAACAGAAGCGGTTAGAAAACAGAAGAAGCCGCGCGAACAGTAGCGGCTAGAAAGAGGTCAAAGGCACAGCGGGGAAGAGGTCGCGCGGACTGAAAAGGCCGAGCGAACAGAAGAGAGGAGAAGAGCAGGTGACCGCGACCAAGAGGCAGGTGAGATAGGAACAACCCGCACGGTCAGGCAGATCACAACAGCAAACCGCGAGTATAGAGACAAGCGGAAGTGGGGAAAGCAGAAGCGGACAGGGAGAAGAAGTCCGCAGCGGGTAGAGACAAGGCCGCAACGACTAGGAAGTCGGAGAGGCAAGAAAGAACAAGGAGCGCGGTGACAAGGAAACAGGTCGCTGTGACGAATAGCAGTAGGAGAAGAGAGCCAAGAAGAAACAAGTCGCGCGAACAGGGCAGCGGACAGAAACAAGCCGCGCGAACAGGGCAGCGGACAGAAACAAGCCGCGCGAACAGGGCAGCGGACAGAAACAAGCCGCGCGAACAGGGCAGCGGACAGAAGCAAGCCGCGCGAACAGGGCAGCGGACAGAAGAGAAGGCAAGTCGCGAAACAGGTCGCAGAAAGAGGAAAACAAGCCACAAACAATAGAGAGCGCACAGAATCAGGAGGAAATGACCGTGTCCTCTGATACCATGTTAGAAAGTAGCGAAAAAGAGAGAACAAGCGGATAAACTTTTGAATAACTGAAATTTTATTATCCAAAAAAGATATCATTTACAAAGGTATGACCTCCCTTATATAGAATGAAGGAGATAAGAAAGAGAGTATACAAACAATGTGGGACTAAACATTTACAATACTGAGTGGCTAGAATAAAGGAGACCGCACAGGCCGCGCGGTTAGACAGATGGGTTAACCGCTCGGCAACTCCAGCAGGATAGAACAGGCCGCAATGGTAGACCGATAGACCGCCCGGTCTCCAGGCTTCAGAGTGAGATCGCCAGACCGCTCGGTCAACAAACCGCTGGATCAGACCGCTAAGCCGCCCGGTCAACAAACCGCTGGATCAGACCGCTAAGCCGCCCGGTCTAATACTTCAACAGTAATATTCAATCCCGTCAAGGGGAGGAAGAGGCGAGATGGCAGGTTGCTCCGGATGCTCCTCAGCAGGCGAGTCGGTCTGGGCGCCTGCGGAAGGAGTAAAGGAGCAAGGTGAGAGAGGCTCCCGCAGGAGTGTGTGGGAGTAGCGAGTGGGGCAGAGAAGCGAGAGGGAAGATTTCTCACCGGGAAGACGGGAAGTCCCGACGGCCTGGGAGGGATCATCTCTCCTCTCACAGGGAGGAGTAGATAGAGGAGTGGAAGGTAGTTGCGAGTCGGAATCCTCGCGACGGGCGGCGGAGTCATCTCGCGGGCTTTCCTGTCGTTGTATAGCCGCGGGAACTCCCTAAAGAGAAGCAATTAAGAAGGCAGACACAAATATTGAAGGAGTAATAAAGATAGAAGCGAGAGCTCACCACTTTCTCTTTGGGAGATGCGGGAGGAGGAGTGGGGCAGGTCTCCTGGATTGCGCGAGACGGATCCTCTGTAGAGGAGGGGCCACCTATTTTTTCCTTTTCCAGGCGATACGGAGAGGATGGTACAGAAGGAAGGGGGCGAACTAAGGTTGAGGTATAAGCGGCCACGGCGGCCTTGTTCTGTCGGCGCACTTTGGTGAGGCGCTCGCGAAAGCTCTGGCTGTGAGACATGATGAACAGTGCTACAAGAATGGAGGAAGTGTGCAAAGGGGCAGCCTCTATTCGGGATAGGAATCCCATATTTATAGGTTTTGGTGGGGGGACTCATAAAAGATTCTCTCATAAATGCGTCAATAAATACATTTTAATGGAGAGCCTCGGTTGGATGTTCTTTTCGAGCTTAGAATAATCTCGAAAAGAGCGGGGATTATGTACAACCTCGGGCTCGCGAGAGGTCCTCAAGGCGCGAATAGTCGAAGCAGGCAAGAGGAATTGATGGGCAAGTGGGACCATGTGGTCCACTCGTAGGTGGCGAGACAAGTGGCCTCTGCAGTAGGGGAGACGCCCCTCCTAAGATGGCGAGAAGACCTTTAACCACAAAAAGACCTCACAGCAAAGGATATCGGCGAGACGGATAAGAAGGCCCGTCTCGCCGCCAGATGTTCCTCCACTCGCCATACAGAAGAAAGGCCATTTTAACAGATCTATACCCCATGGGGATTTTACTCTTCGACCCCATGTAA
The DNA here is from genome assembly GCA_039583875.1 of Platanthera guangdongensis. Taxonomy (NCBI): domain Eukaryota; kingdom Viridiplantae; phylum Streptophyta; class Magnoliopsida; order Asparagales; family Orchidaceae; genus Platanthera; species Platanthera guangdongensis. The sequence continues at coordinate 133,332,280 of CM077160.1, forward strand.
ATTTACCCTATTGCCCCTGGTGGTTTGCATATAGCTCCTCAAAACAGTGGAGTTTGGCTGTTGGTAGACCTAACCAAGAGTACTCTGGTAATTTCAGGTCAGCACAGTATGGATATTTGCAGATCCATATCAGAAAACTATAAATAGACCCATAGGGGCTCTTCAGAGGCACGCATGATAGATATCTTTCTCGGGACTTAAGAGGCTTTTTTGTGCTTTTTGAGGAACTCCAAGCCCAGCTATTGGCATTAGAGGGTAAGCTCTCAGAGATCTTCCTGGTAAGCGGTGGGACCTCCCTACTGAGGCTTTGGGTCAGTTTCTAGTCCTTCACGACCAGTCAGAGGCCAGAGCTTGGGACGAGTAGGTGTTCGCTATGCCCCTAATTTTCGAACTTTTGTCGAAGTCAAATTTTGGCTTCAACATAATCAATTTGTAGAATAAGGGAATCATCCAAATATTAATACATCATGGCTACGCGCCGCTGTTTACTAAAACTAGATTTAGGGAAGCTACAGTCCACCAACGATTATAGGCATCCCCAAATCAGAAAGGTATTTTCAAGGGCTCCAACATCTGTGTTGAGCCTGGGGTCCAAATCTAAATCCATCATACCTGAAATCGCACTTCAGTCTGGCTGTGTACACTTAGACAGAACTCAACCTGCACATATATTATTACAGTGCATCAAATTTGGCTGCACTTTCAGGGAGCTACAGAACTCCTAAGAAAACTTGTAACTGTCCGTTGGAATGGTCTTTTCGAGGGATATAACTTTCATGGTGAGTCCAAGACCTGAATCAGACCGTATCATACCTAAAATCGGCCTTAAAGTCCGTTGAGCACAGAAAAATAGATCTTTGTACAACACTTTTGCACGCATTGTAAAGATGGACGAACTGCATCAGTTCATCTCCTTCCTCCAGCCATTACATAAAGAACAACTAACATATCTCTTCCCCTTCTCCCTCATTAGACCCATATTTTTCACGAAATCAAATCTGCCATCTTCGTAATGAAGAGAGGAGATGATTGAAGATAATCATGCGGCGATCGACGCCTTAGATCGAAAGTTTTAGCGTGATCTCTTCCTAGGAAATCTCCATTAAACTTCCAAATCAAGCTCTCTTGAGCGGATGTCTCTCCTAAACTTTGGATCTAAAGATCCAGCACTAAGGTAGAGGTTAGGAAGCTCACCTGTTTTCCAGCCATGGATCGTGTTCTCCTCCTTGGCGGCATAGCTGTGTTCGGTTTTCTCGTCGGTATCATTCTTATTCGTCATTCTTCAGGAAGAGGGAAAAGTTGTCTGATCCAAAAGCTTTTAGGGTTCAGATTTATAAAGGAGTGACTGGTGATTTAGAGTTAAAGATTTTCTTATCACGTGTCACTCTCTCATTAGACCACACTTTTTATACCATAAAATATGTTTCTGAAAAGATAAAACGATGTCATGTAAAAGCCCAGAAGTACCATAAATGACTTGGCCGTAAACAGAGTCAGCACAGAAAAATGCTAAGTCCATTCATCGTGTATACACGACTAATCGTTGGAATCACTCGATGAATTATCGTGTGCATTAAGTCCATTACACGAGTCATCTCCACGAATACATGAGTCCACTCGACGAATCTCTCGACGACTTTTGTCGAACCCTTTCGACGAATACACGAGTCCTTTCGACGAACATCTTGACAGATTTCACAAGTCCACTCGAGTTCACTCGATGAATTCGTCGAGTCCACTCGATGAATTCACATGTCTTCTCGACGATTTCATGAGCCCTTTGACGAACATCTTAACGGATTTCACCAATCCACTCGAGTTCACTCGACGAATTCATCGAGTCCAGTAGACAAATTCACATGTCTTCTCGATGATTTCACGAGTCCTTTCGACAAATTCCCTCCAGGCCTATTCTAACTGTCGTCCCATGGACTTGGGGTTCTCTCCCAACATTTTCTACCGACTCAAGGCACCATAATGACACTAAAACACACACAAGGGATCTAGTTCGAAATGGGACGTTACATGATGTGACCTGGGCGACTAAAGAACTCTGATCTCCCATGAGGTCTACAGCTTGAGACGATTTCAATTAGGCAAGTGCGTATAGGGCTGCATTGTTTTTCTTAGGAGATCGTCAATTCTGTAGCTCTCAACCAATGGGTGGCTACCGCGGTCTGAGAAAGGGTAATCGCGAACCACGAAAAGGAAAAGAAGAATGAGCTACAGACTAAGGTAACCAAGTGGGCAGCTGCGCAAAAGACTGCATTGCTTTCCTCAAATGGTTACAAAAGTTGTAACCCCCCCCTAAACACACAACAGAGGTGATCGAGTGCTTAGACTTGAACAACATGTAGATGCGTGTCAGATGTCATTGGGGTCGCAAAGAGATGTATAGTATAAGATGATCAAGTGGGAAGATGTGCACATGGAAACATTGCTTTCCTCAAATGATCATCAAAACGATTTCACCTCAATAAGCGAGATGGATCCACTGCTCTCATGCCTAGGGATATAGATTAAGTTGATCAATCAGACAGGTTCACGCAGGGTAGCATTGCTTTGCTCGAGAGATCAACATAAATATGGGTCCTCTATAGGCATCGCTTGAGAGTACCTGAGAGTATTTGAAAGTCATAAACTAAGAAGATCAGTCGGGCAGGTATGCGCAGGGAAGCATTGCTTTCCTCAAAGATCATCAAAGCTGTAACAATATCTCACTCAAAGCATGGTAGAGCTAATGAACACCCTGACCCTCCTCAATGTAAGGGTGTGTTAAATACCAGCTGGAATCTGAGATCTAGAAGTCCTCCGTAAGAGAATCTGCAAGCTCTGACTACACTGTGTGAAATCTCCTCGCTACACGTGGTAATCATGGTGTTATGCTAATGGCAACAATTCTAGTGGGGGGTTCAAGCAGGATTCAGCGATGTCTCCCGATCCATCGATCCTGAGCTACTAATGGCTAAACAGAAATCCTTTGACAAGGAAAAGTGTCAGTATGGGGCTCTTTATTGAAATAATCATTGAATGTATACAAATGAATGAATAAAAAATGACATCGCTTTAGGAATAAAACTGTTTCAAGTCATCCCAACTCCAGGTGTGGAAGATGTCTTCTCTGTCATAAGTTTATAGTCAATAAGCACCATTATTTAGTACTTCCTTGATGATGTATGGGCCTTCCCAGTTTGGGTTGAGCTTTCTTATTGAACCAGCTCTAGCGGCAACATCCACCTTTTTCACAACAATATCTCCAACTAGAAAATGCTTGACTCTTACATTCCTGTCAAAATATTTCTCCACCCTTCTTTTGACCTCTTATTGCCTGATGGTAGCTTCATCCTGGAGTTCTTCGATCAAATCTAAGCTGCATTTCATCTTCTCATCATTGATTTCTAGCCAGTCCTCCCAGACTTGCCTGCTAAGCAAGACTTTAGGGGTAGGTACCTCGAATTCTAATTGTATTAGAGCTTTAGAACCATGAGAAAGCATGAAATATGTCTCCCTAGTAGCTGATCAATGTGTGGTCCTGAGAGTCCAAAGAACTGATGGAAGCTGCTTGGACTAGTTGCCTTTGAGATTATGAATTTTCTTCTTAAGGTGGCTTATAATCAGCTTATTTGCTGCTTTGACTTGACCGTTACTCCTGGGATGATGTACTGAATAGAACCTCAATTCTATGCCCATCTGGCTGTAGAAGTTAATTATTTCTACATTATTGAATTAAGGACTATTGCCTGTGATGATAACCATTGAGATTCCGCATCGACAGACAATCTCTCTCTGGATAAAGTCTCTGATGACTTGGGTGGTAGTCTTTGTCAATGCCTTTGCCTCGATTCACTTGCTCAAACAATCAATCATCCCATGATAAAGTGACGTTGCCTGCTTGCGATTGAAAAGGGACCAAGGCGATCCATTCCCTACACCGCGAAAGGTCATGGGGTTGCAATCGACTTGAGTTGCTAAGATGGATGAAGTTGAAGAGGAGCAAACTTCTGGCACTGGACACACTTCCTTACATAGGCCTCTGTATCTTTCCTCATCCTAGGCCAGAAATATCCTTGCCTAAGGATTCTCTTTTCTGAAGCTCTCGCTCTTGAGTGACTGCCACACTCACCCGAGTGAAGCTCTTGAAGGATGACAAGAACTTCTTCTTCTTGTACGCATATTGCCATAGGCGAGAGGAAAGTCTTCCTGTAGAGAATCCATGAGACCAAATAATAGTAAGCTACCTTGATTCTGAACTTCTTCCTATCTTTCACCGATGGATGTAATTCTCCTATTGAAAGATAAAGGATAAAGGTATCCATCCAAGATGGGTGCTGATATATTTACATTAATTATCCTCCCTCTGCTGCTGGGTGGAAGAGTTCTGAAGTTGGTCCTCGAGACAAAAGAATAAACTTAGCAAGCCTATCTTCTTTTGAGTTCTCAGATCTTAGGATATGCTGAATGGTAAAGCCTTTGAACTTCCCAATATCTGCTTTTACTAGCACTAGGTACTTTTATAATACAGGATCCCTGATCTCAAAGTTGTTTAGCACTTGAGACGCCATTACCAAGGAGTCTTTCCTGACATGAACATGCTCAATTCCTAACTCTCTTGCAAATATTAAGCTTACCAGGAGTGCCTCATACTCCGCTTGATTGTTCGTAGTTGGGAAATGGAATTTTATTGTTTGCAACAACGTGACGCTGTTTGGATTGATGAGTACTAATGTAAAATCCCTCCTCCCGGGAATTGGGAACGCCCAAGGAGAGATTTTATGCCCAGGACCGTCGCCTTATAATGACACAAACTACAAGTTAGCTGCCACCACAAGACAGCAACACTGTCAACAAACACGATCATTCACACAGCCAATAAAAGAAGAAGTAAAAACCACACATCACATCGTAGATATAATAAACATCTAATCAAAAGGTCCACATGAGATAATAAAAGGGTACAAGAAAAGGGCTTATGCCCAGTACATAAATATCATAAAATATCACTCTCTCTCTCAACTAACAATGTGGAAGCTAAACCATATGACCATCAACCTGACGACATGTAGTAGTAGTAGTGTGCGGCTCCGACTCCTCAGATCATGGCATCTCAATCTCTGGCTCCGCCCGGTCGAACTACTGCGACGTCTCAACATGTCCCTAAAATGATGTGGTCAAACGACCGTCAGTCAAACTAGACTCAGCTGCTTCGTCCCTGCCTCACCCCTGCGACACATGGGCACCACGCGGGAGGAAGAAAGCGGAGGACCAATAGTAGCAGAATATACAAGCGGGTGATAGTGGTATATATATATATATAATTCTCTAACAGTTCTATATCAATATGAGCAGTAAAGAAGAGTAACAACAAGTACAGTATAAAAGTACAGTAAGAGTAGCTAAGTAAAATAAGTAAAGTAAAACAAATACACTACCATCACAAAAGCGTACTCTAACTTATATGAATGTCCATACAAACATATAAGTTAAGGTTTCCAAAAAAGTAACTCATCATATAAAAGAGCTTATATTAATTTATATGATGAGGATCTGCAAGTGCGTATGCTACACTATGTTATGCAATACAATGATTATGTAACTCACATACGTGACTCTGTTCACAGACCTTTCATGCATCCCTACTTTTTGGAGGTGGCCAAACTCTCAGGTACCAACCGTTGTTGCTCATGGTGATAGTGGAGTGGTTGTCTCTACTCTTAGGAGGGCAGGCACACTATCAGGCATAGACCTCTCGTACGCCTCAATGCTAAGAACATAATAGTGGAGCCCCTGCGTACTCTTGCTGGCAACTGCCAGTCTTCTATGGTCAGGTGTGCTCTTAGGGGACATAGTCTTCCAGACCTCGGTATAAACATCCTACCGATCTCCCCAAAGGTCTACACTCCGCACCAGAGTCATCGTACTTTCGTCGGTGTACCGACTGAACAAGTACCGATTGACCCACCACATAAGCACAAACCTGGTATAACAATACCCTCTCGAGCCCCTAGCTCGCAGGACTAACCTGTCCTGATATCAAACGACAACCCGAGCCACCAGCTCGTAGGACTAGCAAGCCCTATATCACTCCAACCCACACATGGCTGAGATCGCTATAATATTCCTTAATCCTATTTGACTACTCTTGTCTAACTTTCGGATTACTTAGTGATTTATAGTTAACCTTGAACTTCCCGAGGTCTATCCAGTGAGGGGCTTGTAGCGGTACTAGGAACTATGATGGGCTGAACCCCATCGTTCCCTTTCTTAAAGAATTTAGTAGAGTTATACTACCCTTAACCAAACCCACTCCCAGGGTTATTAAGTGTGTGACCACTCTAAAGTATCAACTACTGAAAACTCTAATTTTCCAAAATTGCTAAATGCAGATCATATGATCTTGTATGTGTGTATGAATAGGAATCTTCCAAACACTTGACCCAATGACCTAAGATTATTTCTTGAGACCTATCATGATATCTTAGACATAATTCTAGAGATTTATAATTTTCCTAAAATAATCATCAATTATTATAATTTTTCCAAATTATTGTTACATGTGATTTTGAACATGAAGTGTCACTTTCTGTTATCAAACCAGCAAGATAAAATTATCCCAATATCAGTTATAATGGCTCTGGATCAAATTTCACATCATTCCAATAATATTTGATATTTAATTTCTAATTACCAAAATCTAATTCACTAGGTCAAGTTACACATGAAGTACTATAGATATTCATCAAATAATTCCAGAAATTTACTGGAGGTTACAAGTGATAAATCATTAGTTATTTCAGAAATTTATAATTTTATAACTTAATTTGTGCACAATTATCTCAATAATATAGAAGAGACAAAATGATAATTATAATTGCAAGCTTAAGATTCTGACCTTCTAACATTCCAACTAATTTAATGAGTGTTTATAATACTAAATAATTGTTATTGGCAAGGTTTCATAATTTTTGCAACTATTTTAATCACCTCAACTTCACTAATACATTTGTGTAACAAAAATACTAATTAATTTATTTGCTAAGCAAATCTACTTCAAATGTTCAAAAACTTCATGAGGAGGTGTACTTTCACTAAATAATTGCATGCATAAAATTTCACTGGATTTGACAAAGCCAGTCTTGCTAAATTCACAAGATACACATTTTGACTAAATGCACACCACAACACATACAACATGACAACTTTTAAGTGGGATTAACCAATGTACATGGGTCCAAAAGATCAAAAATTTTTATCAGGGCCTTTTAACACCCTAATGAACCTCTCACCAAAATTTGAGGTTAAAATAATTATTTTTCACCAAAATATTTCAGTTTTATGAAAAATCACATTTTTCCTAAAACCATTGGAAAATGTTGTCCAAAAATCCCCAAATTTCATGTCAATTCCCTTAGCCAATTAAAAGTTATTAAGGATATAGTGACTGTCCTACCCTAAGGACCAGTCCCACAAGAACTGCCACTTACTATAATATTATGAGCCCTCTTGTCTATAGAGGCCAAAATGATTTCATCCTTATCCATTTCCATGTATGTCTTGGATGTCTTGATGTTTGCATCAAAAACTGACACTTTCATGGGAATGAAAGGTCCTTCAATCACTGTGATGTATATTCTTGGATCTGCTGCCTCCATGAATAATCTGACTCTTTCTTTTCATATTCAAAAGTTTTCTTTGGAGCAGACAGAGAGCTTAATGGAATTATTTTCCCTCTGGGCCATGATATATCTTTCTCTGTAATTCTTTGGATTCTCACTAGGCTGTTATGCCTTTTTCAGAGAACCTTCCTCTAATACCAATTGTAAATATTTACTTTAGGATTACTAATGACCTAGAAGGGGTGAATAGGTCCAATTTAAATTATGGCACCCATTTTTAATAATCAGGGTACTACTTTGATTATTAAAAAGGTGAACCCTAGTGGCAAAATCGACTGGGAGAGTGTGTCGGTGAACCCCAGTGGCGAGCGACTCTCGTACGGGGAGATTCGACGGCAGAGTGCGGCGAAATCGAGCGGCAAACCCTAGCAGCTCCCAATTTCAGGTTGTTCTTTTCTTTGTTTCTCAGAACATGATCTCATTCCCCCTCCAATCAGAATATATAATGTTTTACAATATAAAAAAAGATTAAAAACATTAAAAAAACAATATAATAGTATTTGTTTAGCCACGATTTCGTCAAGGCCGTGGCTAATGGTTTCGTTTTTGCCACGAATTTGTTATCTGTGGCTAATACATAATTATTAGCCATGAAATATGAACCGTGGATAATACTTAACTATTAGCCACAATTTTTAGTCCCTGGCCAAAAATAGTGTAGCCAATACTCACTTTTCTAGTAGTGAGATTAACTCAGTCAGATAATCAAGATATACTTAACTACAATTAAAAAAAATAAACACAGCACAACAATTCAACATGCACAGCACAATGCACACAGATTTATAGTGGTTCCCCAAGTTATGGGTACATCTACTTTCCCCCTTTGCCTAACTAGCAATGAACTAGATTCGGTCAAACTCCTTCTCTTTCCTTTACTCAGATCCTTAGATCTTACAGCTCAGAGCCCACCCGACTCCTACAACTCAGACTTTACAAGTCTTATCACTCTGAAAGTGGGGATAAGATCTACCTTAACTCTAGAGGGGGGTGAATAGTGTAACACCCCAGTTTTGAGAGAGGGTCGATTTGCGTTTCTGGAAATTTTTGGTTTCTGACAGGGGGCACACGGCCTGCGACACGGGCGTGTCACAGGGCGTGTCGAGCCCGTGTCGACACTCGGCCCGGGGTGTCGACACTTTCGCTCGACAATGTGTCGAGACTAGGGCACACGGCCTGCGACACGGGCGTATCGCAGGGCGTGTCGAGGCTGTGTCGACACTCGGCCCGGGGTGTCGACACTTTCGCTCGACAGCGTGTCGAGACAAGGCACACGGCCTAGGACACGGGCGTGTCCAAGGCCGTGTGGTTCTGTCGACGAACTTCAGTCGACGATGTTCACTTGACGAGTGTCAAGTGTCGAGTGTCGAGAATGGGGCACACGGCCTATGACACGGGCGTGTCACAGGGCATGTCCCGCTTGGTCGACGATCTTCGCTCGACATTTTTCTGCGGTGTCGACACAAAGGTTGTCGACGAGTGTCGAGACTTGGCACACGGCTTGGGACACGGGCGTGTCCCAGGCCGTGTCACTTCTCGGGTTGGTTTCGGGGCCGTGTCGATGGAGGCACACGACCGTCCACATGGCCGTGTCATTGGGGACACGGGCGTGTCGGATCGAACACGGGGGTGTCGGATGCCCGTGTGCTGTTCCAGGTGCGTCGATTTGAGACGGCGAATGAGGCACACGGCCCTGGACACGGGCGTGTGCCAGGCCGTGTTCGGCCCAGGTCTTTTATTTTTTCAGGCGGATCGTGGCCTTTCTTTCCCTGATTTTAGGATCTGATGGTTCAGATCATTTCTTTAGGAGTTAAGTCCGAGAATAGGGTTGAAAACCCTCATTCTTCACCAATCATTCTATTACTAAAGATCTAGAGAGAAGTGAGAACAAGGAAGAAGGAGAAGGAGATTTTGGGCTGTAGGAGAGGTTTCGGTGCTCCAAATCGCGAGCCGAGTCCAGATCCGTGGAGGTTAGATCATTGCGAAGGTTTTCATCCGACTATTTCGCCATGGCAAGGAAGAGGAGTCGGAAGGTAACGACACTTCTCCTCTCGGTCTTAGGATGCATGTCTTTAGCATCTTTTCTTTCTAGCTTTTGGGCACCAAACTCTCAAATGAGAGGGGTTTTGGTCTGCCAAGGTTCAAGAGGAACCTCCGGGTTGATTGAGTCTATCCCTAGCATATTTTGCATTAGAGATCCGCTCCGTTAGTGGATTAGGCATGGTGGGTGAAGCCGTTGTCGCGACCGTTAGTCCGACTCGATGATGTTGCATACGAACATTAAGGATTCGTAGAGATTTCGTTATGGCAAGACGCCGTTTGTGATGTGGTGATGTTTTTCCCCTTTTTCTCGAGTGAGTACGTGTAGTCAGAACCGAACAAGGTTAGCTCCTCGTGGCGGTAGATGTTTTCCTTGGTGGACAAGGTTAGCTCCGCATGAGTTGGAGATGGTTTCCTTGGTGCGCGGGAATGCTGTAGTACAAATGAGGGACTAGGGTGGAAGTGTCTTGGTTTGTGATGTGCCAAGGCGTGGCTATGTCTCTGTAGTCGGCTGCTATCCCGTGACGTTCACGTCATGTGCGGAGAGTGTCCCGGCGAGACTAGTCCCCTTTTGTGAGACTGACGAGAAAGTCAAGCATGGGGGCAAGCCCGAGCAATGAGGCCATGAGCGGGTGGGGTCCGGCAAGGCTTCTTAGAATCGGTCAGTTTTGTGTTTGTTGGAATCCTGACATGAGACGTCAGAGCTTGTAGGCAAGCCCGGGTCTAAGACCTTGAGCGGGTGGGGCCTTGACAAGAGTTCCATGAGGCGGCCTGTGAGCCGTTGGGGGAAATGGTGACCCCCTTTGTTTGCGTCTTTATGGCAATGGGGAATCGTTGTGTACCCATATGATGTGATGATGTGCTAGATGCATACGAGTTAGGGTGCCTTGGGTGAAACCCAGGTTATTGCATACATGATTGCATAAGTATGCCCTTTTATTATATGCTCAACCAGTAGAGAACATGTATGATGTGTGTGACATCCAAGCCTGTTTCTGTAGTTGCTTTTCTTGCTTATGATTATTGCATACGGAGTGCTAACTTGCAGGTTGGAGGGGTCCCCGGGGTCCGTTAGGGGCGGCCAGGAGGAGATGTGTTGTTACACAGTTTGAGGTCAGCCTTTGCTGACCCACGTTACTAATAAATTTTATAGGGCAAGGATCGCATGCAGGAGCTAGCCCGCCGGCCAGAAAGGCCTAAGCCTCAAGAAGTGCTTTTCTTTTTGTAGCTTTACTTTTATGAAGTTGTATGTTTGAGACTCTTGTTGTCCGGCTTGCATGCCGAGGTAGACTAGGAGTGCTAAGCACATTCATGACTGTTGCATTATTTGTTTTTGGACACTTGTTGTAAGGCCATAAGGCCATTTATTTTACTCTTCTAGTGGTGGATAACTTCTTGTCTTGCTTGTTTTTCCGCTGTGTTGTGCAAAGTGTTTTGAGTGTGGGTAGCTATATCAACTTTTAATATTAAAGCTGTGGCGTCCGTATGTTGTGGGGCCCCGGCCGGACCCATATTATACGTTCATTACAGGGGAGGTGTTACAAATAGAGTATATTGAAATAATTTTCAAGTTAAAAATTATTTTGCAGTGGAAGACTTAATTTAAATATATGTGTAAGGTGCTTGCAGTAAATAGAAATTATGAAAGCAAGAAATAAAAACACAGCACACAGCAAACAAAATATAGCAACCAGAACACACAAGGAGCTATAGTGGTTCCCCAATCAATCTGGGTACATCCACTCTTCTACCACCCTAGGTAGGAATCCACTGCAGGATGAGTTGATTAGGTGTCCTGGGCACCAATGAGCTTTTGATAAGGTGCTCAAAAACCAAACTAGATTTTTTGATCAGGTGTCTTGCGACCACTGAGTTTTGGAAAGGTCTCAGAAACTAGCACAAAACTTTTGAAGGAAGTTTTGAGAAACCCTTTTACAGCAGAAAAAGAAAGAGGTGAGATGTTCTTCTCTGTCAACAATCAGAGAGAAGACTAGTGGATGATATTGTCAAAGCTCCCCCTGTGATCTGGAAGTTGTTCAGGAAAAGAAGCTTTGCACTAGGGTGATAAGCCTTCAGTAGATGAGATCTCCAGCAAAGGATGATTCCAGTAGTTGCTGAAATGTGTAGTGTCTGGGGTCTTGATGGATGAAGCCTCTGAACACTTAAGTCAAAAGAGATCTAGAAAATCTTCTTTTCTGTAAGTTGATCTCCTTCAATGGTGAGTGTTCTGAATGAATTTTGTCTGTGACTGTTCTCTTTTTGTTTGTAACTGTTAGGAGTAGCAGAATAAAATCCTCTTTTATTCCTTAGAATGAATTGATTTTTTGTCTCCAAGATAGTCGTTATCCACTCATTAATGTCTTCCTTAAATGAATTTTGTCTCTGGAGGAAAGTCCTAGAAAATATTCCTTTAAATCTCCCTTGAAACTTGCTCCAGATTAATTGAAACGGCTACAAGATCCTTGAAATAAATACTGGGAATAGATAAGATAGAATTCCATAACTGTCTGAATTTGAATCTTAAGAATCGTCGATCTCTCCAGAAAATCGTCGACCAGAGCTCAACTACCGTCGACCTGAGCTCAGAGACTGGAACTAGACTGGAAACGAAAATCGTCGGTCTGAGCTTAACTATCGTCGACCTGAGCTCAGAGACTGTGAAAATAGCTAGAGACAGAAACGTCGATCTGAGCTCGAAGATCGTCGAACGGCGTTCGACGATTCGTTGAACTGAGCTCATAGATAGTCGAACTGAGTTCGACGATTCGTCGACCTGAGCTCGACGAAAATGACTTAGTCTCCTGAATTTGAATATCTGATCTGAGGGTCTTGGGGGCAGCTTTCAGGCCTAAATTCTAACCCTTAGACTCAATCTAATTGACCTTAAAAACTATACAAGGAGGTCAAAATAATTTTCCTAAGGACATAGTGATCCTTGCCCAAATCAGTAATATGGTGTTCCAACAATCTCCCCCTATTTGTGTTAGGATTACTATTTACATGACATAGGAAATAAAAGCATACAATGCAGATATAAAATAAAAAACAATCATTGCAGAAACACAAATAAAATCACATCAAAAAGTCAGAATAGATAACACTGTCGGCTTACATGATCATTCCTTTTTCTTGCTCTTTTTGAGAACTATTTCTCTGTTAGGGTTAAGAGCTTCTTTCTTGGATCTTCTGTCATCACCTGCACCTAGAGAAGTTTGATGTTTTCTCCTAGGGACTACAGCTTCTGGGTGCAGCTTCATATAGCTTTCTGAGTCAAAGAATTTGCTGGAAGAATATCTTTCAAGTTCTTTCTTTCTCTGTTCTGATAGAGTGGTGAAATTTGATGTATCTCTTCCTTGTTCTCTTGCCTTTTTAATTTGATCTAGTGCAACCAACTCTTTCATTCTTGCTGTCCAAGAAGTAGGATTATTCTCTGGGTCTTCAAATGGAACAGGAGGTTCACATCTGTTTGATGAATCATCAGGAGTAGCTCTAGAAGAAACTAGATCTCTTAACTTATAAGGGAAAGGACCAGATGTAGTGTCAGTGGGACCTTCTCCTTCCCTATAATAAGGATGCTGCCTAGAATAACCTTTGGAATAAACTCTGAATTCTCTTTGATTTCCCCTATACTGTCCTCTTCTGGACTGGTAGCCTCTTGATTGACATCCTCTTGATTGAGATCTTCCTTGAAACTGAGAGGTTCTTTGACTTTTATCAACAGATGACTGATAAGCAGAACTTCCACCAGTACCTGCATCTGGTGAAGGAGGAGGAGGAGGAGGAGGATTGAAGTGAGATGATCCTTTATCATATTTCCTCTTTTTCTTCATTGCCTTTAGTTGATTCCTGGAAAACTGCATCCATAGTTCTGAAATTGGACAATCATGCAAAATATAGTATGGAATATCATTTACATTTTTAATTTTCTCCTGGGGAACTTTCTTTAGGGCCTTGCTTCTAGCTTTCCTCTTCCTTGTAATGGTTGTAGAGGAATCATCAGAATCAGTTCTAAATTGATCACTATCTGAGCTCTGAGGATTGTCATATAGTTCATCAACCCTTTTGATGTAATCTCTTTGTTGTTGGGATTGAACAGAAGAAACAACAGCAGCAGCATCAATAACAAAAACAGCACTAACAGATGTAACTGGAACAACAGATTCAGAGATAATAACAACAGAAACAACAGGCTTAGAGTCATTAGCCTCTGTCATAAGCACATCATCAGAAACTAAAACAGCATCAGCAGCAGCAGCAGGAACAACAAAAACTGAAGGAGCACTGTCCACAGCCTTGAAAGAATTTATATAAGAAGATATTATGCTGGGCTCACATCTAGAAATAGGCACAATGGCAGTAGTAAGATCTTCACTTTTCTGATCTGGAAGACAGCTGAGGTAAACAGTATCAAACTCTGACAGCAGTGACCTGAGGTTAACTGTTATAACTGGAACTGGAGCTGGAACTGGAATCTCTGAAGCAGACAATCTCTTTACTTCATATGACATCACCCCCTGCCTAGATTCAGTAGTTACTGGATCAAGGCACCCAACAGAAGGGATTTCCTGATGAGGATATAGGGAAGAAAGCCTGTCAGATAACTCCTGAACTGATTTCAGAAGTGGAGCCAGGGAGGTCTCCAGCAGGAGTGATAGCCTTGGAGCTAACATCTCATAGAGCTTATCTGCTATGGCTGAGAGATCTACTTGCTCAAGTGGTGCTTGAGTAGAGGTAGAGATGAGTGAGGCAGAGATGGATGTAGGAGGAGTTGTAGATGTGGTTGGAGAAAGTGTTAATGTGGATGGTAGAATTGATGGTTGAGATATAGGAATGGTGGAGATGGAAGTTAATGGAATGGAGATAGATGGAGTGAACGATGGTTGAGCAATGATTTCTTGTAGTAGTTGTTGATATGATGTAGAAGAAGATGGTGGCTCAAGGGGTGAGGAGTGAGAGTCATCCATATAGGAATCATCTAAGAGAGTGAAGGATGGAAGGTGAGATGATGAGTCAATGGTTATGTGTGGATAATGATGTAATGGATGGAAAAGATCTTCAGTGGATATTGGTGTTGGTGAAGGAATTGAGTTTGGAGATAGAATGGATATGGGGGATGAAATTGAGATGGTTATGGTGGATGCGATATTTGTTGAGGGAACAGTAGGTGGAGAAGGTGGAGATGAGGAGGCAGACAGTTCTTCTGATGGGGCAGTTGTCTGAGGGGAAGTGACTGGAGCAGTCCTAGTGCCTGAAGATGAGATGACTGCAGAGGCTCTGCTTGGCTTTGCAATTTGTCTGTCCCATTTGCCAAAAAGGGCACAGGTTAACCTCTTAGAGGCATTGATATGCATCCCACTTGAAACAAGCAGCTCAGGGCATCTGCTATGAAGAAATAGCGCTAGAATCCTTCCAAAATTGACAAAGTTCTTATTCACTTTCTTCTTAATTAGGTCAAAGAAAACTTCTCCCCAATTCAATTGTTTCTTGTCCACCAAAGCACCCATTAAACAGAATTGATACCTGGATATGGTATCATGGGCAGAATGTTTTGCTAACAGGACCTTTCCAACAACATCTGCTAGAAACATGTATTCCACTGACAGATTTTTCTTAAGCAGCTTGTTAGGGTTTGCTGCTGAATGACCCATCCTATCAAGCATACTTGCAAACTCTTCTCCAGACAACTCAAGAGAATCTTGACCAGTACTTAATTGAAAAACTTCTGTTAATATAGTAGGAGTAAGAGATACCTGATTTCCTGATATAGTTCCAATCACTGTATTTTGATCTTGATTGTGAGCAGTATACACCCATTCTTTGATTTCATCTGCAGCCAGTTTTATCCTTGTGGTCATGATGTGTACTAGCTGTTGATCTTTTAATAAATCCAGAATATCCTTGAAAATTTGATCACAATTCTCAAACGAGTCCATATCGATATCGAATCCAGTGTCAAATTTCATTGCTGCCAAAACTACAACAGAAACGACCATTTTTACCTGCAAAAATGAACAAACAAAAGACCAAGTGTAGAAAAGTTTGGAGGGAAAGGGAAATTCTGCAGAGAGTATGAAAGCGCAAAGGGAGAATGACGGCCGAAAAATGAATTTTATATTAGGGTTTGACGCAAAAAAAGAAAGATCGTGGAACTCCGTTCGACGTTCTGGGCTTCTAAAGGAATCGGAAAGGTCTTCAACATCGTCGATCTCCGTTTGACGATATTGGAGAGCGTCGAGCTCCGTTCGACGATCTCTAATCGGAAGAAGATAGCTTAGCATTATCTGGAAAGCTCTGAGCTCTGGTCGACGATTTCTAAGAACGTTGATCTCCATTCAACGATCTTTGGGAAAAACGTCGAGCGCAGTTCAGAGACCAGAAACAACTTATAGACACTAGAAAAATCAAATTGTTTGCCTAGTCTTGGTCAATTTTAGAGTTTTAAAATCTTGGGTCTTATTTTAAACTTCCTTCATCTAACATTCCTAACTGATTCGGGAAGAATGTATGTTTCTTTTCATCCAATGGTTTGGTGAAAATATCTCCCCTTTGCAAGTCAGTTGGGATATATTGAAGTTCAATTTTATTTTTCTCAACATTGTCCCTTAAAAAGTGATGCCTAATTTCTATATGTTTTGTCCTACTATGGAGGACTGGATTTTGTGCTATATCAATAGCACTAGTGTTATCACAGAATATTTTTGACTTCTCTAAGTTGTAGCCATAGTCTAGGAGCTAATTTTGAATCCACAAGATCTGTGAGCAACAACTACCTGCTGTCATATATTCAGCTTCAGCAGTTGATGTGGACACAGATGTTTGTTTCTTGCAAAACCAGGAGACAAGTCTGTCACCAAGAAACTGGCAAGTTCCACTGGTGCTTTTCCTGTCTATTCTGCATCCAGCATAATCAGCATCTGAAAATCCAGTTAAGTCAAATGCTGAGTCTTTTGGATACCAGAGACCTAGATTTGGACAACTTTTCACATACCTAAGAATCCTTTTTACTAAGGTTAAGTGTGACTCTCTAGGGCTCACTTGGAATCTATCACATATGCATGTAGCAAACATTATGTCAGGTCTACTAGCTGTAACGTATAATAAAGAGCCAATCACTGCTCTATATGTTGTCTGATCAACAGGTTTCCCATGTTCATCAGCATCTAATACAACATTAGTAGGCATATGTGTTTTCATACACGATGCTTCAGACATACCAAATTTCTTAACCAGTTCTTTTGCATACTTGGTTTGAAAGATGAATATGCCTTCAGCATGTTGTTTGACTTGCAATCCTAGAAAGAAGGAAAGCTCACACATGCTACTCATTTCAAATTTAGAATACATTAGGTTGGAAAATTTTTTGCACAGATTTGAATCAGTAGAACCAAAGATAATGTCATCTACATAGATTTGTACTAGTAAGGTATTGGACTTATGGGTTCTAATAAAAAGAGTTTGGTCTACTGTACCCCTTATAAAATCATTTTTCAGAAGAAAGCATGCTAGGGTCTCATACCATGCTCTAGGAGCTTGCTTTAGACCATATAATGCTTTGTGCAATTTGAAAACATAATCAGGATGAGTTGGAAAAATAAAACCTGGGGGTTGTCTAACATAGACTTCTTCCTTGATGTCTCCATTGAGAAAAGCACTCTTTACATCCATTTGATATACTTTGAATCCTTTGTGTGTTGCATAAGCAAAGAAGATTCTTATGGCCTCTAACTTTGCAACTGGTGCAAAGGTCTGGTCATAGTCTATCCCTTCTTCTTGAGAGTATCCTTGAGCAACTAGCCTTGCCTTGTTCCTTACAATGACTCCTTGATCATCCAATTTATTTCTGAACACCCATTTTATTCTAACAATGGAGTGATCCTTTGGCCTTGGCACTAGTTCCCAAACTTTGTTACTTTCAAATTGATTTAATTCCTCTTGCATTGCAATGATCCAGTGTGGATCTTGTTCTGCATCTTGAATGGATTGAGGCTCCATTTGAGAAAGAAAGCAGGTGTGCATCAGGTTTTGGTTGACCTGATTTCTGGTTTGCACACCAGCTGAGATGTCTCCAATCACTTGGGAGATTGGATGGTCTCTCGTTGTTACTAAATCAATAGGGGTTGTTGATTGTTCACCAACCTGTGTTGTTATTTCTTCTTGTGGAACAACAACTGACTCTTCAAGAAGATTCTCTCCAAGATATTGAATATCTTCTTCATCTTCACTGGTTTCATTCTTTTGTACAATATGTAACCTGTCCAAATTTTCAGCAAGAGAGTGTACCTACAAAGATTCTATGATATAAGCATTCTTCTCCTTAAAAGACATGTTAGATTCATCAAAGGATACATGAACAGATTCTTCAATTTTAAGAGTAGATTTGTTATACACCCTATAAGCTTTACTGATCATGGAGTATCCCAGAAACACTCCTTCATCAGCTTTAGCTTGAGATTTTGCTATGTATTTCTTGTCATTATTGTGAATGTAACAAATGCAACCAAAAAATTTAAAATAATCTACTTTAGGTTTCTTCCCTTTGAGTAATTCATAGGGAGTCTTGCCCTTCAGCTTATGTATCAAACTTCTATTCAACACATAGTTGGAGGTGTTCACTGCCTCTGCCCAAAAAAATAGAGGAAGGTGAGCATCTGACAACAATGTAGTAGCAGATTCAATAAGGGTTCTATTTTTCCTTTCAGCTACCCCATTTTGTTGAGGAGTTCTAAGAGCTGAGAAAGTGTGCATGATCCCTTCACTCTGACAGAACTCTTGCATAAGAAGAGAATCAAACTCTGTCCCATGATCACTTCTGATTAGGGCAATGTGAGTATTGAACTCACTCTGTATGCATTTGAGAAACTCTGTCAAACACTTAAAGTTATCAGACTTCTTCCTCAGAAAGAACACCCATGTGAATCTAGAGAAGTCATCTACAACTACTAAAGTATAAGATTTCTCTCCTAAGCTTTGTACTGTAATGGGTCCAAAGAGATCCATGTGTAACAGATACAAAATCCTAGGTGAATCACTCTTATTAAGTGACTTGAAGCTATTTTTGGTTTGCTTGCCTAATTGACAAGCCCTGCAAAGTCCTTCCTTCTTGTAGGGGTCAGAAGGTAGTCCTCTAACAAGGTTGTCCTTGAATAGCCTAGCAATGGTTCTAAGGTTTATATGTCCTAATCTTTTATGTCATAGTTCATTAGGTCTACAAATGAAATTGAACAAGCATATATCTACCTTAGTTGAAAGGAAATCTACAAGGTAAATGTTACCTTTCCTTTTACCTGTCAACACAGTTGTGTTGTCCTCTGATTTAATTTTGCATGAGGATTTGTTGAAAGTCACTTGGTAGCCTTCATCACACAGTTGACTGATGCTGATTAAGTTGTGCTTCAGTCCTTCCACATAAGCTACTTTCTTGAATGTGACTGGGCCAATCTGGACTGCACCATATCCTTTTGTTAGTCCAAAGTTTGAATCACCAAATATTACTTTGGGTCCAAGTTTGGCTTTGAAGGATGTGAAATTCTCCTTGTTTCCTGTCATGTGCTTTGAGCACCCACTATCCAGATACCATTGCTGGTTTGATATTGGATAGGTATTCACCTGCACAGAAAATAATTTATTTATTTTTGACCCAGTTTACCTTGGGCCTAGGTTGATAACCTTTAAATTCTGAAATAAAAGACATCCCTGGTTGACTCTTATAGCCTTCAGGATGATATCTCATAGGAGGTATTATTCATTCAGTATAAGGGTTAAACCTCTGAGATGTAGGACCTCTAGGATTGAAGTTTGATTTACCTTTGAAAGATTTTTCAAAACTCTGAGCTCTGTTCGACGATCTCTGAGCTGAGTTCGGCGATCTTGGGTCAGATCGTCGAGCTCCGTTCGAAGATCGACTATGCCAGAGTTCAGGGTTCAGAGATCGTCGACCTGAGTTCGACGATTCAGCCTGAGATCGTTGAGCTCTATTCGGCGATCGTCGAGCTCCGTTCGACGTTTTCTGTTGAACTTTTGTTTTCTTAGGTAAATCAGAATTCTTCCTAGCCACCTCTACAACTCCCTTACCTTTATCTGAGATAAACTTGATTGGGGTTGTTAATACTATAGGTTGGCTAGATGAAGCACCCAAGCCCAGTGTACTATTGAATCTTGAGTTCACTGTGCTTGTGATGTCCATTAGTTTGATACTTCTCACATTGAGAGATTCTTCAAACTTCTTGGCCTCTGATAGTTCACTTTTCAGCGAGGCTATCTGCTCCCTATAGCATTCTAACTCCTTAGAGAGTTTGAGGTTATCTGATTTTAAGGTGCTTTGTTCAGACAGTTGATTTCTGAGAGAAATAATTTCTTTCTCAGATTTTAATAGATCTAAACAAAGTGCCTTAAATTCACATTTGAAGTCCTCTGAATTAAAATCAAATGAGTGTATTACCTGATCCTCTTCAGATTGAGTTTCTGATTCAGACTCTGACTCTTGTTCTGCATCAGTATTGTGTTGAGAGGCATTGATAGCCATCATACAGAACTCCTTTTCTTCAGAATCATCTTCATCATCACTTGAGCTGGATGAAGTTTCTGATTCTTCTTTTGTTTCACTCCAAGTTTCTGCTACAAACCCCTTCCTGGTATGTTTGTTCTTGCCGGAGGAGGGTTTGTCATTGTTGTTTTTCCTGAAGTCTTTGTCTCTTCTTCTTTCTTTCCTGTCCTTCTTGTCATTATTCTGATTTTCTGGACAGTCAGGCACAATGTGGTCTGGTTTCCTGCATCCAAAACAAATAATTTCTTTATTATTGGACTTATCATACCTTGACTTTTCATGCCCTCTGAATGACTTTTTCCTGAAGTCCTTGGCCATTTTATAAAACCTTTTGGCCAGCAAGCTTAGCAACTCTTCATTGCCTGTGACCGTGTCTTCAGGATGATCTTCAATAGCTTTGAATGCTATTGATTTCTCTTTTCTGATTGCTGGTGAAGCAGCCTTCTGCTCTTCTTCTCCGTTCTTGATGAGCAGCTCATAAGATTTGAGCTTGCCCAAAAGAGCCTCGGTGGTGATCTCATTTAGGCTTCTGGCATCCTTGATTGGCCAGATCCTTGAGTCCCAAGTGCTGGGGAAGCACATTAGGATTTTGTCATTGAGTTCAGTCAATGAGATCTCCTTGTCCAAGGTTTTCAGTTCATTGACTATAAGACTGAGTCTGTTATACATATCAGCAACTGACTCAGTTTCTGCTTTCTTGAAGTTCTCATACTGAGTTATGAGATGGGATCTTCTATCTTTCCTTTCATCTACAGATCCTGACACTATTTCAGATAGTTTGTCCTATATCTCCTTTGTTGAGTTGCATTCAGCTACTTTTTGAAATATTTCATCAGACATGGTTTGTGCCAAAATGTTCATTGCTTTGGCATGTGCAACTTTCTATTTTTTGATTTCTGCATCTGTTCCTGAAGGAGGTGGAACAACACTTGTACTTGTATTTGCTGGGAGTCTTGGACACACTATCAAAACAGAATTAAAGATATCTTCATCAATAGAATTCATGTAGAATCTTATCATTGCCTTCCAAAGTGCAAACTTAGATAGATTGCACACTGGAGGTCTGGTGCTAGCATAATCTTTGTACTGTGTCATGGTTTTATATAAAGATAAATATAATACAAATAATAAAAATAAAAACCCTCTATAAAAGATTGATCTTATCAGAGATCTTTTGGTTCAGGTGTTAGCCTGTAGGAACAACTAATCTGATGAAGATTTAGTTGACTAACAACCAACTAAGGTATGATATTTTAACCAACCTCCCTCTGATACCAATTGAAAGTGGGGATAAGATCTACCTTAACTCTAGAGGGGGGTGAATAGAGTATATTGAAATAATTTTCAAGTTAAAAATTATTTTGCACTGGAAGACTTAATTTAAATATATGTGTAAGGTGCTTGCAGTAAATAGAAATTATGAAAGCAAGAAATAAAAACACAGCACACAGCAAACAAAATATAGCAACCAAAATACACAAGGAGCTATAGTGGTTCCCCAATCAATCTGGGTACATCCACTCTTCTACCACCCTAGGTAGGAATCCACTGCAGGATGAGTTGATCAGGTGTCCTGGGCACCAATGAGCTTTTGATAAGGTGCTCAAAAACCAAACTAGATTTTTTGATCAGGTGTCTTGTCACCACTGAGTTTTGATAAAGTCTCAGAAACCAGCACAACACTTTTGAAGGGAGTTTTGAGAAACCCTTTTATAGCAGAAAAAGAAAGAGGTGAGATGTTCTTCTCTGTCAACAATCAGAGAGAAGACTAGTGGATGATGTTGTCAAAGCTCCCCCTGTGATCTGGAAGTTGTTCAGGAAAAGAAGCTTTGCACCAGGGTGATAGGCCTTCAGTAGATGAGATCTCCAGCAAAGGATGATTCCAGCAGTTGCTGAAATGTGTAGTGTCTGGAGTCTTGATGGATGAAGCCTCTGAACACTTGAGTCAAAAGAGATCTAGAAAATCTTCTTTTTTGTAAGCTGATCTCCTTCAGTGGTGAGTGCTCTGAATGAATTCTGTCTGTGTGTCTGTTTGTGACTGTTCTGTTTCTGTTTGTAACTGTTAGGAGTAACAGAATAAAATACTCTTTTATTCCTTAGAATGAATTGATTCTCTGTCTCCAAGATAGCCGTTAGCCACTCATTAATGGCTTCCTTAAATGAATTTTGTCTCTGGAGGAAAGTCCTAGAAAACATTCCTTTAAATCTCCCTTGAAACTTGCTCCAGATTAATTGAAACGGCTACAAGATCCTTGAAATAAATGCTGGGAATAGATAAGATAGAATTCCATAACTATCTGAATTTGAATCTTGAGAATCGTCGATCTCTCCAGAAAATTGTCGACCTGAGCTCAATTACCGTCGACCTGAGCTCAGAGACTGAAACTAGACTGGAAACAGAAATCGTCGGTCTGAGCTCAACTATCGTCGACCTGAGCTCAGAGACTGGGAAAACAGCTAGAGACAGAAACGTCGATCTGAGCTCGAAGTTCGTCGAACGGCGTTCGACGATTCGTTGAACTGAGCTCAGAGATAGTCGAACTGAGTTCAACGATTCGTCGACCTGAGCTCGACGAAAATGACTTAGTCTCCTGAATTTGAATATCTGATCTGAGGGTCTTAGGGGCATCTTTCAGGCCTAAATTCTAACTTTTAGACTCAATCTAATTGACCTTAAAAACTATACAAGGAGGTCAAAACAATTTTCCTAAGGACATAGTGATCCTTGCCCAAATCAGTAATAGGGTGTTCCAACACACTCAGATCACCAAGATCCTACACCTCAAGTTCTTCCCAAGAACTCTACCTCAGAATGAATTCACACTCCTACTTCTCAGGCAACACCTACCCTACACCTCAGAGAATTTCCAACTTCTCCTACCTCAGGCAATCACAGCCCTACCCCAGCCTTTATAACATAAGCTTACAATAAAAAGTTCTCCTCCTCACAGATCTACAGGTAGATCTTACACAATGAGAGTAGTTAAAAGAAAAATAGAATTATGAAATGTCACCCAGCAAGAGAGATCTGAGTAATAACTTCTTGATCTGATCTTGATGAATGTGCTTCCTTTGATCTTTATCAAGATATATCTGATCAACTCTTCTTAGCTTTTCAAAGCTTCTTGAAGTAGAAATTAGGGTTGATCTAGGATGGAGAGATGTTGAAGATGATTCTTGATCAGACCTATCTCCACCTTCTAATTGTAGCTGATGCTTCAGATTTTTCTCTTCACAAAATTGCGTTGCTTCTTCCTTTTTTTATTTTTCACTTCTTCCATTTTTTTGAAGACTAGATTCCATTAAATAGGCTCTGATAGGAGTAACTGGCTGATTTGGTAAATAACTGACATCTGACAGTTTTGACAGTTGTCAGTACCTCCATCTTGATTTTTGTACTTAGGAAACATGTCTGTTGAAGTGTTGATCCTTGACTGTTAAATGTGTTGACACAAGTCCTGGGTGTCGACACTGCACTTATAGTGGTGTCGACAAACTTCTGAATGTGTCGACATAGCTCTTCAACTTGTCTCGACACAACTTATGTGGAATGTGTCGATACAAGTCCTGTGTGTCGATACAACTGTCTTCAGTCTCGACACGGAGTGAATAGAGTGTCGACACTAGTACTGAGTGTCGACACAGTTGTCTTCAGTCTCGACACAGCTTGAATAGAGTGTGTCGACAAAAGTCCTGAGTGTCGACACAGTTGTCTTTAGTCTCGACACAGTGTATTTTTAGTCTTGACACAGTGTGTCGACACAGTTGTTCTTAGTGTCAACATAGCTTCTCTTTGTCTCGACACAGTGTGTCGACACAGTTGTCCTTAGTGTCGACACAGCTTCTCTTTGTCTCGACATTTTGTACTTAGCTTTATTTACCTGCACACATGAACTTAACATCCATCAAATACAACAATGTGTATATCATTGAGCTGAGAAGACTTCTTCAAAACAAGTACATTGAGACCAATGTACTCAATATGTATGAGAAGAATACTCTCTGAGTTGTAGGATCCTGCTGGATCTGAGCTGTTGAACTTGGTTTCAAGTCTGAGATAGGTGAGTCATTCTCACTGAGTTATAGGACACTTGTGCCTGAGGTAGGATCTGGGTACAGATCTGAGGTAGAGCCTTTGTTCCTGAGATTGTAGGAGAGTCATTCTCTCTGAGGTAGGATCCCTAGTGGATTTGAGGTAGGGCTGTCCTCCCATCCTGAGTGTAGGGCCTTTGGCCTGAGGTAGGTGGTCTGCTGACCACTGAGTTGTAGGCCCTTGTGGCTAAGTTGTACGTATTGGAGGAGACTGAGAGATCCTGAGGGATCTGAGGTGTAAGCTCCTTGGATCAGTGGTTTGGAGAAGGGTCTGGACCAACAGGAAGTTGGCAAGGTGGGAGGAGAGTGGATGTACCCAAAAATTGGGGGACCACTATAAATTTGTGTGTGCTTTTCTGTGTTGTTTTCTTTGTGCAGGTACTTGAAAGCTAATTACTGCCAACACACTAAGAACTAAGGAAGATAAAATTAAAATCTAATAATATCAATGAGATAACCTATTCACCCCCTAGGTTGTAAGCTACCTTAAAAATATAGTCTTTCACACCTCCACCAGACTATTACTCCTGGGATGGTGAACATAGGCGAACCTGAGGTCAATCCCTAGCTGGGCACAGAAGCTAATGAACTCTTCACTTGCAAATTAGGGTCCATTGTCCGCGACGATGGCTTGAGGCATCTCATGTCGGCAGATGATCTCCCCCCAAACAAAATTTCTGATGACCTGGTAGGTCACCTTGGCCAACGTCTTGACCTCCAACCATTTTGAGAAGTAATCAATCATCGCCAGAAGAAACTTCTCTGCCCGCTTGCCGGGGGAAAAGGCCCAACCAAATCCATCCCCCAGATGGAGAAAGGCCATGGAGCCGTGATGAATCGAAGCCTTTGAGCGGGCAAGAGTTGGAGGGGGCGTAGGGTTGAAACTTTTGGCACCTCCTTACAAACTCTGTCGTATCTTTCCTCGGGGATGGCAAAAAGTACCCCTGCCTAACCACCCTTGCCTCCAAAGTCCTACCTCCTTAATGATTGTCGCATTTGCCCGAGTGCACTTCTTCCAAAATCCACGGGCCGGGATTTCCTCCTCCGCCACGCATCGTGCCAGAAGCCCTGACAAAATCTTCCGATGCAACCCTCCTTCGTGCATTAGGTAATGAGCCTACTTGTGCCTAAAGCCTTACGTATCTTTGGTCCCTTCGGGAAGCTTGTCGGTAGTCAAGAAGGATACGAAGGGATCCACCCATGAGGGCCGCCTATCCACTTCCATCAACTCTCCTTCCTCGATCGCCGGGTGGAACAACTCGGTCAAAGTTCCCCCACCTCGGGGCCCAAATTTAGCAAACCAATCGGCTCCTGCACTCTTTGTACAACCCCGTATCCGGCGAGTGGGGTCGCCAGGAATCAGACCGGCCGGCTCTCTTTTCTCAAGTATCAGCCAAGCTTCAAGAGGGGGCCAGAGCTCGGCAGCCTCCAGCTCACCCGGGCGGGCCCAGCTAGTGGCACGCGAGTAGGGCCAGCCGGGCCTGCACTCTTCGGGTGAAGCCGGCGAGTAGGGCCAGTCGGGCCCGTACTCGCTGAGTCCCAGCAGGGCCAGTCGAGCCCGAGCTCGCTGCCCTAGGCGAGCAAAGACCTTGGGGGGGAGCTCGCTCAGCGACCCATGATGTTTTTTTACCATTTTACCCCCACTGGCCTGCCCATAGCCTTTCACAATAGCGGAGTTACGCTGTTGGCAGGCCAACCTAGACTGCATATAGCTGTTTGGAACAGCGGAGGTTGGTTATTTGCAGGCCATTTTCAGAAATCTATAAATAGGACTCAAGGGGTACCTCAGAAGGCATGCTTTAGAGGCTCACTTGTTCCCTAATCTTCTAGTGCATTCTGAGGTAGCCTTAGCTCGACCTTTGGCTAAGGAGGGGAAGCGCTCTAAGATCTTTCAGGTGTGTGGTGGGACCTCCTCCCCGAGCCCTTGGGTCAGATTTCCTTTGTCATTTGACTTGCAGGAGAGAAGTAGGTGTGCAATCACCCCTTCCCCAAGGGTGAACTCTACAAGAGACCGAATTTTTGGTTTCAACATTTTGGTGCGGTGAGCGTGGAGAGTTGTCCGCACAAAAAATCTTCGGCAGGCTTGATGACAGGAGGACAAGGCTCAGACAGGTCTGACTCGCCTCCCCCGCCACCTCTAGCCACGGTGGGGATGTTTGAAGACTTCAGGCATGAGGTACTCAGCCTCGTCAAGTTCGCACTCGGCATGTGGGCCGAGTGCTCGACTCCAGCTGCCCAAATCGCTGCCTCCCCATCTCTGGGCGAGGACGCTCCCGGTAGGCGAGCTGGGAAGGAGGTTGCCGAGGAATGAAGGGGATGCGAGCTCCCTGGGCGTGAGCTCTTCCCCTGCTCGGTAAGCGGAGGCCGGATCGGTGAGATGCGTGCGCGAGATACTCCAGCTCGCCCGGCAGGGGGAGGCAGCCCCTTCAGCAAGCTGGTTTCCTCTACCCTAGTTCTAGAATGGTTTAGAGAGCCAGAGATGTCCTACTACACCGGGAAGGGGACCCGGTACAGCACGTCCAGTGGTTCGAAGACGTGGTTTCGATCCGGCAGATGTCGGATGGCTTCGAGTGCCGGCTCTGTTGGGTACGTTGGAATATATGTACCTGATTTGAAGAAGCCTCACCCTACTCAATGATATACATCATGGTGTATTTGATGTGTTTTCGAGTTGATGTGTGCAGGTTAAGTAATTGCAGGGAAAGATGAAAAGTTTCTAAGTCCATGTGTCGATACCCAAAAGAAAAGTCTCAACACTTAAGAAGACTAGTGTCGACACCTAGAGAAGCAGTGTCGACACTTGGAGTAATTGTGTCGACACCAGGAATGCAGAGTCGACACCAGAAGGAAAGTGTCGACACATACAGGAAGTGTTGACACTCAATGAAGAAATGTCTACATAATCTATGTCGACACTTAGAAGCAGTGTCGACACCCAGAGGAACTTTGTCGACATCAAAAGTGTCGACACCAGGAGGCTGTGTCGACACTCAGCAAATTTCAACAAAGTTCAAGTACAAGTGTCGACACTAGGAGGCTGTGTCGACACTCAGCAAATTTCAACAAAGTCTAAGTACAAGTGTCGACACAAAGGAGATGTATCGACACTCAGCCAAAGTCTCAACACATGAAGAATGTGTCGACACAAAGGAGATGTGTCGACACTCAGTAAAAAGTATCAACACAAAAGACATGTGTCGACACCAAGGAAATGTGTCGACACTTATCAAGTATCAACACAAGAAGATGTGTCGACACAAAGGAGTTGTGTCGACACTTAGCAGAAATCAACTAAGTATCAAAGAAGAAGGACTTGTGTCGACACACAGGATCAGTGTCGACACATTCTGAAGAAGCAGTGTCGCGAAGTAATTTCTACAACACAAGGAGTTGTGTCGACACCATGAAGGCTAGTGTCGACACTTTGTATACTTGTGTCGACACTTAGTCTATCAGTGTCGACACTTAAAGACTGACTGTCTCGACACTTTCAGACAGTTACAGAGAATTCAAGAAGTGACTGGATGACTTGACAGCTGTCATTCCAGCCGGTCTACTGCAACTGTCAGAGCTGTCAGAAAGTTGTTAGGAACCGGATCAGCTGGTCTCCTTGGAGAAAGTCTATATAAAGACCCTTCTCCTTGACAGAGAGAGACAGATTAAGAAGATCAAGCAATTCATTGAAGATCTAACAACACAAGAAGAAGAAGACCTTCAAGTGAAGATCTAAGAAGTTGGAGAGAGAGAGAGCTCCTTCTAAGAAGACAGCTGTTGAACCAGGCTGTGAAGAAAAGTTTCAGATTGAGATATGATTCTTAAGTCAGCAGTGATTGAAGATCATCTGCATAGAGTTTCAACCCTACTATGTTCTAATTCAAGAAGCTTTAAAGAAAGCCAAGGGAGGTTGATCTCATCAAAGTTCTTTCAAGAACTCTTCAAGAAACCAGACAACTCTTCTCTCTCATTCTGAGTTGTGGTTATATACTTTATAATTTTTATTTTCTGTAGGATCCTTAGGGATCTGAGTTGTAAGCCTATAATTATAAAGGCTGAGTGGTAGGGCTTGTGTGCCTGAGTGTAGGAGATCCATTTCTCTGAGTGTAGGCCTTGTTGAAGGCTGAGTGTAGGCCTTGTTGAAGGCTGAGTGTAGGTCTTGGTGAAGACTGAGTGGTAGGGCTTTGAGCCTGAGTTGTAGAAGTGGGATCACTCTGAGTTGTAGGAACCTATTTGGGGTTCTGAGCTGTAAGATCTGAGAATCTGAGGAGTAGTGAAGAAGTTTGGCCGAATCTAGTACACTACTAGATAGGCGAAGGGGGAAAGTGGATGTACCTAGACCTTGGGGAACCACTATAAAAACTGTGTGTACTCTGTGTGTGTGACTGATTCTGTGTATGATGTTTAAAGTTCTGTGAATTCTGTGATTAATTCTGCCTAAAAGTTTAAAAAGATTAAGGTCACCTATTCACCCCCCCCTTTAGGTGATTATGTACAATTTCTTTCAAGTGGTATCAAAGCGAGGTTACTCAAAAAGGACATAACAGTCTGAGTAAAGTTTCTGTTGCCAGAATCAGTGGTAATCAAGAAAATGGGTTCCACTGAGAATCACAAAGAGCTAGGATCCATGAAGTTGTCAATCTGCAGAAAGGAGATCTTTGACATTTGGAAAGAAAGGGTTAGACTTTTTATGGAAGCCTCTGACCCTAGAATCTATATCACAGTCAAAGAAGGGTCATATGTGCCAATGAAAGTATCTGTCCTGGATGCAAATCAGAGAACTCCTAAGGACTATTCAGAGATGACTAAATATGAGATTATTCTGGCCACTATGGACAAGAGGGCTCAGAATATTATTGTAAGTGCAATAGATGATGCCACATTTCAGAATTGATACACTGTAAAACATCAAAGGAAATGTGGGACACACTGATAGTCTATATGGAGGGTTCAGAAGAGGTAAGACAAGATAGGAAGTCTTTGTTAAACCAAGAGTATGAGAGCTTCAGACAAGGAAGGTCTGATAGCATAACTGAGTGCTACAAGAAATTCTATAGGATAGTTAATGAGTTAATGTCCTATGGAAGAGAATTCAGCAATTATGAGCTGAATGACAAGTTCTTGAGGTCCCTGACAAAGGACTGGGACACCAAGATTTGTGACATAAGGGAAATGGTCAAATTAGCAGACATTCCTCCTCCAACATTGTTTGGCAAACTATTATCCTATGAGATGCAGTTAATGGTAAGGAAGGAGGAAGAGAAGACTACCAGAGTTGAGCACAAAGAAAGAGCTGTGGCTTTCAAGATAGAAGCCACTAGGAAATATACAAGCAAGTCTTCATCTCCACCTCCAAAAGTTGCTGAGACTGAGACAGATGAGTCAGAAAGCAAGAATTCTGAAAGCAGTGAGAGTGATGAAGACTTTGCAGCTTTCACTAGACATTTTCAGAAGTTTCTAAAGAAGAAACAGTGGAGGTCTAAGCCATCCACTTCACAGAAGTCATCAAAGAATGACAGGAGAAAGCCCAAGTCAAGTAAAACTACATCTTCAAAGATAGTTTGTTATTATTGTAACAGACAGGGACATGTTGTTGCTGACTATCCAGAGAAGAGGAAAGAGTCAACTGATAAGAAGAAGACTCAGATCAAGGGCAAAAAGGAAAGGTCCTTTGTTGCTAAGAAGGACAAAAGTCTGTCTGATATGTCTTCTTCAGAAACTGATTCAGAAGCTGAAGCTTATATTGGAATATTTGTTGAAGAAGAGGAAGATGAGTTCATCCAGTTAATGAACTCTATATATGAGCATGAGGACAATCAGTGCCAGGAACTCATGGCCTTATCAGAAGGAGACAAAATCCAGGATCAGCCTGGACCAAGTCAGGTACAAAATTGTTCTGCTAGTTCAATTTCTAGTACTGAGTCAGATTCAGATACTTCAGCATCAAGTGATGTTAGTGGATCTGAATCTGAAGGAGACATTCATCAGTTGATTGATGAATATAGAGTAGTGTTGCAAGCTTTGAAGAAAAGCAAATCCTTGGCCAAGAGTCAGGCTAAGGAGATTGCTAATCTCAAAGTAGCTGCAACAGATTTTGATAAGTTGATTGATCAGAAATTAAATGAAATAGCCAGACTGGAGCACATTACTGTTATTCAGATGGGGACTATAACATTTAAAAATGATCAAATTAGAAATCTGGAGATTAGTCTTCAGAAAGAGAGAGATATTGTAGCAAGGTTTTCTAAACCAAAATCTGTTCTACCTTTGATAGATGAGTTTGTACCTCATAAGGGTAAAACTGGATTAGGGTTTACAAAACCTGCCTGGACTGTAAAGTCCAAGTCTAAGGGCAAAGCCCCAGTACTCAACAAGGAGCCTGCTGCAAAAAAAACAGCCAGGGTTATACCTAAATAAAGGTACAATAGATTTGAGTGCTGGTGTTGTGGCAAGGTAGGCCACTTTGCCCTAGACTGTTGGCACAATTCAAGTGCCAAGGTGAGTAGCAATCTGCCTGCTAGAAAAGCTACAGGTAGTTTTGTTAAGAGGCAAACTAACCAGCACCAAGGACCCAAGAATTCTTTGGGTTCTATGGTTAGCTAATCTGTTTTGCAGGTGAGTCCAAGTGACCATGCCCCAATATGGTACTTGGACAGTGGATGTTCCAGGCACATGACTGGAACTAGGGGATTGCTAAAGGACTATACACCAATCAAGGATGGTCCTAAGGTTACCTTTGTTGGTTCTGAAAAAGGAATCATCAAAGGCTTTGGTAACATTTCTAGCAACCTTATTACAATTACTCAAGTGGCTTATGTTAAAGGTTTGAAACACAACCTCATTAGTATAAGTCAGCTGAGTGATTTAGGATATGACATCTCATTTGTCAAAGATGGTTGTCATATCAGGAGGTCAAATGATCAAAAGATCATTCTGACAGGTTATAGGAAGAGAAATGTCTATTGTCTAGACATTATGTGTGAGAACAATGTTTCTCCTGTGTGTCTTGTAGTTGATGAGAAAGTCTCTCATTGTGTCAAATGGCACAAGAGGCTAGCTCATCTTAACTATAAGACAATTGGTCAACTCTATAGTAAAGAGTTAGTGAGGAATGGTCATCAGGTTAAGTGTATTAAGTATGGGATATGCCCAGCTTGTCAAAAGGTCAAGCAGACCAGATCCACCTTTAATAGCATTGAGAACAAAGATGCTGTGAGGTGCTTATACCTCTTGCATATGGATCTCTTTGGTCCTATCCCAGTTCACAGCCTGGATAGGAAGGTCTACACATTTATGGTTGTAGATGACTACTCAAGGTTTTCCCGGGTGTTCTTCCTTAGACAGAAATCTGAAACTCCAAGTATCTTATACAGCTTTGTTAAACAAATTCAAAATGAATTGGACAGTACAGTGGTCAAAATCAGAAGTGACCATGGTACTGAATTTCAGTCTGACAATATGACAAAACTGTGTGAAGAATTTGGAATTTTTCAGGAATTTTCTTCACCAAGAACACCTCAGCAAAATGGCATTGCTGAAAGGAAAAATAGAACCTTGATTGAGGCTGGTAGAACCCTATTAAGTGACACATCTCTCCCTGAATATTTCTGGGCTGAGGCAGTAAACACTGCATGTCATGTAATTAATAGGGCTACTATCACCAAGAGCCACAATAAGACCCCCTATGAGATTGTGAAAGGCAGAAAACCAAATCTATCCTATTTCAGGATCTTTGGTTGTAAATGTTATATACTTAACAACGGTAAGTCTTATTTAACCAAGTTTGCTGCCAAATCCCAAGAGGGGATCTTTGTTGGGTACAGCAACAATAGTAAGGCTTATAGGGTCTACAACTTGACTACTCAAGTTGTAGAAGAGTCAATACATGTAGTGTTTGATGAAGCTAGACTCATTAACAATGAATTGTCTAGATGTGCTTGCAGCTCTACAGGTGTGACTGAGAAGATGGACAAGCTTACTATTGAAGAAGGATCTACTACAAGTCAGCATGTGGATGATAGTGGCTGCTGTCCAGGGGGAGTACAAGATACTCCAGTTGATGAAGAAGATCAAGAGGAGCTGCTGAATGAAGAAGCTGTAGGTGCACAACCAGAAGACAGGTTGCCTCCAGCTAATAGACATTTAAAAGATCATCCAGCCAATCAAATTATTGGTGATCTCAGACAAGGGGTACAAACAAGGAGCAGAAATCTAAGTTCAGTACTCTACTCCAGTTTTCTATCCCAAGTAGAGCCAAAGAAATTTGAAGAAGCCATCCTAGACCCTCATTGGATTGAGGCTATGCAAGAGGAGCTGAACCAGTTCAAAAGATGCAATGTCTGAGAGCTAGTTCCTAAACTAAAAGACCACAACATTATTGGGACTAAGTGGATCTTTAGGAACAAGTTGGATGAACATGGAGTTATTATAAAGAACAAAGCAAGACTGGTTGTAAAAGGTTATAGGCAGGAAGAAGGTATTGACTTTGATCAAACCTTTGCTCCAGTAGCCAGACTGGAAGTTATAAGGGTGTTCCTGGCTTATGCAACCTATCAAGGGTTTAAAGTATACCAAATGGATGTTAAGTCAGCCTTTCTGAATGAAAATCTGAAGGAAGAAGTTTATGTAGAACAGCCATCAGGTTTTGTTGATTCTATCAAACCTAATTATGTCTATAGACTTAGGAAGGCTTTGTATGGGTTAAAACAAGCCCCTAGGGCTTGGTATGAAACCCTGTCTATTTTCCTCATTGAGAATAAATTCACAAGGGGGAAAATAGACAAGACTCTATTCCTTAGGGAATCTAGAGGTAAGATAATCTTAGTCCAAATATATGTAGATGACATCATATTTGGGTCTACAAAAAGTAGTCTGTGCAAAAAGTTTGCTAAACTAATGCAAGGACAATTTGAAATGAGCAGTATGGGGGAACTTAAGTTCTTCTTGGGTCTCCAAGTTAGACAGACTGAGGATGGTTTATCCATATGCCAGTCTAAGTTCACCCTAGAATTGATAAGGAAGTATGGTATGGAATCATCCACTACCATGAAAACTCCTATGGGGTCAACAATGTCTTTATGCAAAGATGATGCAGGAAAACCTGTAGATGAAACTGTGTATAGAGGGATAGCTGGCTCCCTACTATATTTGACTGCAAGTAGACCAGATATCATGTATGCTACATGTGTCTGTGCTAGGTACCAAGCTTGCCCTAAAGAATCTCATTTGACAGCAGTCAAAAGAATTTTGAGATATCTAAAGGGCACACCTTATCTGGGCCTTTGGTACCCTAGGAATGGAGACTTTGAACTGACAGGCTATTCAGATACAGATTTTGCAGGCTGCAAGGAAGATAGGAAGAGTACCACAGGTACCTGTCAGTTTCTAGGTGGAAGGCTGGTGTCTTGGAGTAGCAAGAAGCAGACCAGTGTGTCTATCTCCACAGCTGAGTCAGAGTATGTTGCTGCAGGGAGCTGCTGTGCACAACTACTATGGATACAACACCAGCTAGAAGATTATGGTATACAAGTAAGTAGAACACCTTTATTTTGTGATTCTACTAGTGCTATTTCTATTGCAAACAATCATGTCTCTCATAGTAGGACTAAGCACATAGAAATAAAATACCATTTTCTAAGAGAACATGTGGAAAAAGGAGATATTTCACTAGAGTATATTAATACAGAAAATCAGCTAGCTGACATGTATACTAAGCCTTTAGATGAAACCAAATTCAATAAATTTAAAATTGAATTAGGGATGATAAACTTAGAATAGTTTAAAAAAAATTGGCTAAGTAAAATATTGTCGACATACAGAGTTGTCTGTGTCGAGACATAGAAGTGGTGTCGACACTTCAGAGAAAAGGTGTCGACACATCTAGGAAGTCTGTGTCGACACTTCAGAGAATTTGTGTCGACACATGCAGTGTAGGTGTCGACACATGCAGTGTAGGTGTCGAGGCATCCAAGTTGGTGTCGACACTTAAGATTTACACGAAATTAGTCTAGTAAAGTCTCGACTAAGTGTCGAGCTAAGTGGTGTCGACACATAAACAAGTGTCGACATATATATTCTGTCGACTATACTTGTGTCGACACATAGTTGTCGAGACATTATAAGTAAGTGTCGACACTTTTCAACAGTGTCGACACAATTTAAGTATTTTGACGTGCCCTTTCATCTTCGATTCTAGAAAGGTATAAATAGGTTTTCGCCATTGTTTGTCGACACGCTCACCAAAGTTTCGAGACCAAACTTGTGTGTCGATATCTCTCTTCTCTAAATTCAAATTTCTTCAAACCCTAATGGCATCCAAGCTCGAAGAGAACATTAACGAAGGATATGAACTCGTGCGACACGCTTTTGATGACGCGGAACCTGAAATCAAAGGTGTAGTAACCCTAATAGAAGAGACTGGGTTAGAATTTCTTGTATCAGAACCGATCAAGATATGGAAGAAGGAAGTCCTCGAATTTCTGAATGGAGCAACTCTAGATGAATCAGGACTCAAGATTAGGTCTAGAGTTCATGGGGCAAAGGTGAAGGTCTCTCCTAAGAGTCTAAGAAAAGTTCTTCAACTACCAAGGACAAAGGAAGAAGATGTTTCTGCTTCTAAGACTAGAGAAGCATTGACATGGTGTGGTTTGGACTCAAACCTGAAGATAGGATCTGTGTTCAATAGAAAAGGAATGAATATGCAAGACAAGTTTCTATTTGAGATTGTGGGCAAGGTCATACTGAGCAAGCCTGGTGGGCATGACAGAATTTTAGCTCACATGTTCAGTCTAATGACAAGGATAATCTTCCAACTTAATACTGATTGGTCTGTTGTATTGTTTGATAAGATTAAAGAGAGACTGAAGAAACCCAATATGGGTAGAATTCTAAGTCTTTACCTATCTGGGAGCATACCAGAAGTGATGAACCAAGCTGCTGGTTCAAAGATAAACCACATGAGGAGAATGGATTTGAGAATCTTCTCTAGGTGGGATAGAGTATTGACCAAGGAGCTGCCAACTCCAGAGAAGGAAACACCCCAGAAAAAGAAGAAGAAGACAGCCCATGTGGCTCAGGAATCCTCTAGCAGTTCTGAAGAGCAAGTAGTGTTTAGTTCTGATGATGAACATGGAAGGAATGTTGGACAGTCTCCAGCAAGGCAAGAAGAAGCTCAGAGGCAGGGGGAGCTACCACCAACTAGCCCAATTCACCTGGATCCACTCCAGGGGGAGCCTCTACTGGTGGATGAGCCAACTCCACTAGAGAGTGAACAAGCTACACAAACCATTCTTGAGGTAATAACTGAAATTAATAAATTAGATTTCCCTATTGAGGATGATGTTTTGTCTGATTCATTACCTAATGTTAATCAGCAAACACAGACACATAGCCAACCCCAAGATATGGTCATGGAGGACACATCTATAGCTGAGAAAGAGGTATCAGCTGCTCCTGAGATCAGGGATTCACCAAGTCAACCTCAACAAGAGTTTATACTGGAAGAGCTGTTCCCAGACTTAATACAGACTGACTTTGAAGTGGAAAAAGCAGCTGTTGAGGGGGAGCAGGTAGATCTTCAGGGGGAGCAGGTTAGGTTTCAAGAGGAGACATCACATAACGAACCTGAAGTTCCAAAGGATGCTGAGCAGGTTCCTAGGACTGACAAGGATTTACCTTCTAGTCCTAAGGATAGAGTTAATATAGCTAGCACATCTGCATCTGAAGATGAAGAGGTTGTTAGAGCCAAGAAGAGGAAGTTTCAGGTCTTCAAAAGAAGAAGCCAGACTTACAAAAAGGCTTTACAAACAATTGCACCACAGCCTGCACCATCTACTGACTACAGTTCACTGATGGTGGCATTGCAGATAAAGCTGGATGAGCAAAGGCAAGCTATATAAAAGTATATAGATGAAGGGCATAAGTCACTGCAATTTGATCTGGCCCAAGACATCAAGTCAATCAGATTTGAAATGAATCTGAAGAAGAAAGAAATGACTGACTGCTTTCATAAAGGAGGAAATGCAGTTGTCTATCTGTCCACACATCAAGAGAAAATAAAGACAAAACTTGATGAGCTAGAAGTGAAGCAAGGGTATGTCCTGGAAAATCAGATATGGATGAATGATAATCTCACTGCTTCACATAATGCAATAGTAACTGAAATGAAGAATATAGCTACTGGTCAGACTACAACAAGTGCTACTGCCAAGGCTGCTTTTGACAAGCAATTGCAAGAAAGTCTCACTGCTGTTAAAACTGCTATAGAAGACTCTCAAAAAGCTATCACTGAAAAGCTCCAAAGGTTGAAACATTTCTATAAGGATGGAGTAAACTATCTGAATGCACAAATAAGGTTTCAGAAAGATGATCTGAGGGATCACATAGAAAGAGAAGTCATAAAGGGGGAGAGGGTATTAGTCAAGGCATGCTCTGATCATGCAAAATGGATTTCAAATTCCATTAGAGCCACCCTTGGATATCCAGCCTTATGTGATGATGACAATGTTGCAGAGTCTGGAATTAATCATGCATACTTTGGAGGAGAGCAGGCTAAAGTAGCTCAAGTGATATATCCTCCACCAGACTTTGACATGGTACAGCAAGAGATACAGACCATGTATAGTCCTCCTGAGGGAAATCAGAATGTCATCATAGAGAAAGTAGTTCAGTGTAACACCCCCTATCCGTCACATAGCATATAGCAGTAGGTCCGGCCGGGGCCCGACGCCGTATGCCACAGACAGACCGGGTGGTTACTCATGGAAACCATCCAACCAATCAACGTCCTCCACAGAGCATTCTAGCGAAAGCAGTTTATAAAGGTTGCAAATAAGAACCCAGCACTAAAGCATGAATGTCCACTAATCCAAAATAGGAATGTTATATAAATACCAACATAAGCCTTAAGGCCTTACAAAATGTTTCACTTGATATTACATGATTTACAAACCATGGCACGCAGGCCGGTCATACATGAATAAAACAGTAAACACTTCCAAATAGGCCTTCGAGGGCCGGCTTCGCACTTGGGATTTAGCCCGCTATTGACCGTTTGGTCCAGCAGCACCTGCAAACAACAAACCACCGCACGGTGGCAAAACAAGACAACGGTCAGCAACGCTGACCAAATTATAACGATCCCGCCCCCAGCTCGGGGCGGCGATGCTCCTTCCCTGCAATTCATTAGCATAAGAGAGCAATATAACAACTCAATGCATCACAGGCGTTGGCACGCATGGCCACATGCCCCGTGCTCTCAGGGCACATTCTCGGTGATCGCAGTCTAAGCCGCTAACTCACCACCATCTCCAGGACGACAATAACTCGTGAGCAAAATGGTCTTTTAGGCAGACGTTACGACACTTTAATGTCATCAACAGCTTATGTCACGACACTTTAATGTCATCGACAGAAAGACCCGACCTCTATGCCCTCGGCATAACGCAGGAACGGTTCCCACTCAACCCGTTGCTCACTTGTCACGACACTTAAATATCATCGGCACGGGTTAAGTTTCCCCGAAGCCCGTGAATCGAACGTACGATGTTACATAACTCAGTTATGTACTAATTGGCACCTAGACCCACAAGTTGGCAAGATCACGCATCCGCCCAGTTTTCTGGGTGCACCTTTGGGTTAATCCCCAAGGCTCCCTATTGTAATCTACCACGTAGAAAACCCGAAAAACAAACAATCGCGCGGAGTCTTCTCCGGCATTTATGCAATGCAACATCACCGATCCAGACCAACATGTCCGGGTAGGCTTCACACATCATGCCTATGTCTGTTCTCGCTTACGAACTCTAAACAACGGGGACTTCACATATCTACCCGAAGGAACGCCTCCAACTCACCACAAACTCGCGAGAGCGGGCTTCCTATGCAAAGAAGGAGAGCTACTCATGCTCAAGAAGAGAATCGTTACCCTAGCGTTCCTCTTTGGCGCCATGGAAAAGTAAGCATATGAAAAGCACCGCACTAGCTTTACCTTCGTGGATCCGGAGTCGGCTCGCGATTTGGAGCTTAGAAGCTCCTCCAATGGCCAGATCTAGCTCCTTCTTCCTTCCTTGGATCTCCTCTCTCTCTAAGCTTTTAGAAAGATAATAACTTATGAAAAGTGAGGGTTTCTAAGTCCAATCCTGGGTATATCCCTTCAGGAACAACCCCCAGGCGTTGGATCATCAATTAAAGAAATGAACGGCTTTGATTCGGGACTGAAATGCCCAATCTGGACCGAACACGGCCTGGCACACGCCCGTGTCCAGGGCCGTGTGCCTCATTCGCCGTCAAAATCGAATCTCCTGGAACAATACACGGGTATCGAACATGCCCGTGTTCGACCTGACACGCCCGTGTTCCACCTGACACGGCCGTGTGGTCGGCCGTGTACCCCCATCATTTTTCCCCGAAAACAACCCGAGCACTGCACGGGTTCTAGGACACGCCCGTGTCCTTGCCCGTGTCACCTCAACACGCCTGGGCCCCAGGCCGTGTACACGGTCTCGACACTCGACACTTCGTCGAGCAAAGATCGTTGACCTGATGACACGGCCTTGGACACGCCCGTGTCCTAGACCGTGTGCCTTGTCTCGACACAATGTCGAGACCAAAGTGTCGACTTCCCGGGACGAGTGTCGACACGGGTTGACACGCCCTGCGACACGCCCGTGTCGCAGGCCGTGTGCCATGTCTCGACACTTCGTCGAACGCAGAGTGTCGACTTCGCGGGCTAAGTGTCGACACGGGTCGACACGCCCTGCGACACGCCCGTGTCGCAGGCCGTGTGACCAGTCTCGACACAATGTCGAGACCAAAGTGTCGACTTCCCGGCTCAGTGTCGACACAAGCTTGACACGCCCTGGGACACGCCCATGTCCCAGGCCGTGTGCCTGCAGCCAGAACCCAAAACTGGCCCAAAACATCCCCCGTCGTTCCTTTGAGTTTCGGGGCGTTACAACTCTTCCCCTCTTAAAATAATTTCATCCTCAAAATTATATAAAGGAAAAACATGTACAAAACCAAAATTTGTACCTGAGCGGAACAACTCCGGATACTCGTCAAGCATAGTCTGCTCTCTCTCCCAAGAGAACTCGTCAAGCATAGTCTGCTCTCGCTCCCAAGAGAGCTCCTCACGACCGCAATTGTCCCACCGGACCTTGACCATCCTAATCTCTTTATTGCGTA
Source organism: Platanthera guangdongensis (assembly GCA_039583875.1). Classification (NCBI taxonomy): domain Eukaryota; kingdom Viridiplantae; phylum Streptophyta; class Magnoliopsida; order Asparagales; family Orchidaceae; genus Platanthera; species Platanthera guangdongensis. The sequence continues at coordinate 133,371,805 of CM077160.1, forward strand.
GCCGCTTGACCTCCGAGTCCTCAATCCGCACGGGCTTGACCTTTGTCGTCAACCCACTATCCACCGGCACTTGATCAACCGCGATCACTTGCGAAGGCTCTTGCACCGCCTTCCGGAGCATCAAAATATGGAATACATCATGTAAACTACTAAGCTCCACTGAAAGCTTCAACCGATAGGTCGCTTCACCAACTCTCTCCAGAACCTCAAACGGCCCAAGGTACCTCGGGCTTAGCTTTTTCAATCGCCGCACCCGCGAGACACCCTTGAACGGCTTGATCTTTAAGTACACATAGTCGCCCACAGCGAACCCCACGTTTCTGTGCTTGGCATTATAGTACTTCGCTTGCTGGTCCTGAGCGATAAGCAACCTCTCCCGAATGGTTCTCACCAAAGAAGTAGCATCCTCCACTTTCGATCGCTTATACAACTTTGACTCGCCCGTTTCTAACCAAGACAACGGCGTGCGACATTTTCTACCATATAGGGCCTCGAAAGGCGCCATCTGAATACTCGCTTGGTAGCTATTGTTGTATGCTAACTCCACCAAATAAAGGTGGTCTTCCCATTGCTTTCCAAAATCCAAGAAACACATGCGAAGCATGTCTTCCATGGTTCTATTGACCCTCTCGGTCTGCCCATCCGTTTGCGGATGGAAGGCTGTGCTGAATTTCAGCTGTGTTCCCAACATTTGCTGCACAAGCCTCCAATCATTGGACGTGAACCGCCCATCTCAGTCACTCACGATGCAGTAGGGCACACCATGAAGCCGTACTATGTTATCCACATAAAGCTTTGCCAACTTCTCCACCGGGTCATCCTTCCTATGCGGAATAAAATGCGACACCTTCGTTAACCGATCCACGACCACACAAATGGCGTCGTTCCCCTTTTGCGACCTTGGCAAACCGTACACAAAGTCCATAGAGATGTCGTCGAATTTCCACTCCAGAATAGGCAAGGACTTAAGAAATCCTCCCGGCTTTTGGCACTCCGCCTTCACCAAGGCGCAAGTTTGGCACTTCGCTACGTAGAGCGCCACATCCTTCTTCAAACCCGGCCACCAAAACAGTTTCTTCACATCACGGTACATCTTCGTGCTCCCCGGGTGAATCGAGTACTTGGTATGGTGTGCCTCGTACAACAACTCCACCCGCAAATTACCCACACTTGGGACGCACAGACGACCATCCTTCCAAAGTAATCCGTCCTCCAAGACGAATTGGGAATTTGACCCATCCAGAGCCTCTACCATGAACTGCTTCATATGAGCATCCATATCCAAAGCCTGCCGAATACGATCAGCCAGGTCATATTGGACTTCAGTCCAATTCAGAACTGCTTCAGCACTTGATTGCCTGTCCACACAAACAATCTCCAACGCCTCCAACTCCCACACCAACCGCTCATCATGCACCGATAGTCAATTGGCTTGAGTTGGGGCTCGGCGACTCAACGCGTCCGCAACCGCATTCCCTTTACCATGCACGTAGTGGATCTTGAATGTATAGTTCCCCGGGAACTCCATCCATCTACGCTGCCGCATATTCAGATCTTTCTGATCAATAAGATACTTCAGGCTCTTGTGATCGGTGTAGATATCAATCTTCACACCGTACAAATAGTGTCTCCACAGCTTCAAGGCAAAAATCACGGCCGCTAACTCCAAGTCATGGACCGGATAATTCCTCTCGTGCACCTTCAGCTGTCTCGAGCCATAAGCTATTACACTTCCGTGTTGCAGTAGCACGCAACCCAAACCGCTGCCCGAAGCATCACTATAAATCTCATAGCCTTCGGTCCCACATGGCGAACTCAGGACAGGCGCCGTGGTCAGCCGACACTTCAACTCCTCAAAAGCTCGTGCGCACTCCGGAGTCCAAACGAACTTATGCTCCTTCCTCGTCAAAGTAGTGAGAGGCAAAGCTATCCGCGAGAAGTTCTCTACGAAGCGCCTGTAATAGCCGGCAAGCCCCAAAAAACTTCGGACTTCCGCTACCGTAGCAAGCTCAGGCCACTCCCGTATCGCAACGATCTTCGCCGGATCCACAGCAATACCCTCTCCACTCACTATATGACCGAGGAACGCCACTGAGGATAGCCAAAACTCGCACTTCGAGAACTTGGCATACAACTGATTTCTCCTTAGCGTCTCCAAAACCAAATGAAGATGCTTGAAGTGATCTTCCTCACTTTGCGAGTACACCAAAATATCATCGATGAAGACGATCACGAAATGGTCCAAGTACTCCCTGAAATTCCTGTTCATCAAATCCATGAACACAGACGGCGCATTAGTCAGCCCAAACGGCATGACCGTAAACTCATAATGCCCGTATCTCGTAGTAAACGTTGTCTTCGGGATATCACTCTCCCTTATTCGCAGCTGATAGTACCCAGCCTTGAGATCCAACTTTGAGTACACCGTCGACCCGACTAACTGATCAAAAAGATCATCAATCTGGGGGATCGGGTACTTGTTCTTCTCCGTCAGCTTGTTGAGCTCCCGATAATAAATACATAGCCTCAAGCTTCCGTCCTTCTTCTTAACAAAGAGGACTGGTGCGCTCCAAGGCGAAGAACTCGGGCGCACATACCCTTGCTCCAACAATTCTTGCAGTTGAACTTTCAGCTCCGCCATTTCCTTAGGTGCTAGCCGATAAGGAGATCGTGACACAGGCTTTGCACCTGGCACTAGCTCAATCGTAAAATCTATCTCCCGCTGAGGCGGGGCTCCAGGAAGATCTGTGGGGAACACATCAGGGTATTCCGATACCACTGAAATACAATCCAATGCGGGCTTCGGCTTCGCAGCCTCCACTAGTGTAAAGAACAATTCTGCACCGGCACGAACCGCCTTCATCACCTGAAGAGCAGACATCAACGTCTTGCTCGACCCCTTTAAGCCCGTAAAAGTTGTCTCACGACTAGCTCCCGGCTTGACTTCCTTGCTACCGCAATCTATATGGGCATGCTGCTCCGAGAGCCAGTCCATGCCAAATATAACGTCAAACTCCACCAACGGAAGTAAAGACGTCTGCAGGTCGAACTCCTGATTCCCAATACGAATCTTAACATCGCAGATCCTATCCGCTCGCATCGAACACCCATTGGGCAACAACACATCCAACTTATCCTTCGCCATCGAAGAAGGGACTCCGATGCATGATATAAATCCTTCGGACAAGAAGGAGTGTGAAGCTCCCGTATCGAAGAGTGCTCGTGCCGGATTTTCACAAATCAATACAAATCCTAAACAAGCAGTGGTAAGGTAACATGTGCATAACAAGTATTTAAAGAAATTGACTTGCTATAAATTAAACCGTACATGTCACCACATCAGCCTGTTTGATGGCCTCCTATTGGCCAAGATTATAAACCCTTGGTTGGGCCGGAGCATAGTGGGACACGGTCGACTCCACCGCCTTGCCCTTCTCTTCATAAGTCGCTCCCGGCCTCCTTTCGGACTTGGGACGTCCGCTCCGGCACTCACGGGCATAATGCCCCAACTTCCCACAGTTGTAACATGCGCCCGGGGTCCGACCCGTAGTCGCCCCAGAAGTACCAGCAGAGAGGGCTAGACCCGAAGTCTTAGCTTTCTTGTTCCACTTTCGGAATACAGATTTTGAGGTGTTCGGCCCTCTGGACTCCGACCTCTTCTCGCCCAAGCTTTTCTTTGCCTGCACATTCTTCATGTCCTTCTCCAAGGACCGGGCAGTATTAACCAAGGTTAAGAAACCCTGCGTCATCGGCCCTGAGAGTAGCAATCTCAACTCATCTCTCAAGCCTTCGTAGAATCGATTCGTTTTGCGCTCCTCAACTGAGATGGTGGAGCTAGCATAACGACTCAGACGAGTAAACTCGTGGAGATATTCATCCACGCTCCTCTCACCCTGAACCAACTTCAGAAACTCATTATCCAATGTTATCTTCTGCGTCGAAGAGAGGTATCTAGCCAAGAACAATCTCGAGAACTCTTCCATCGAGACATCAACAAGTTGCCTACCACTCAACAAGTGCAGCTCCAATCCTTCCCACCACATTCTCGCTTCACCGTCCAGAAGGAACGTAGCGATGGTGGTCATTTGCCACTCCTCCGTTTCCATTGCTCTAATGACTCTCTTCACCCTGGAGAGCCAGTCTTCAGCCTGAGATGGGGTTCCCAACCCCGAGAATACCGGAGGGTTAAAGCTCATTACATGCTTAAGCTGCCGCTCGGTTTCCCTCCTTGGCACCACCGGTTCCATAACCACTTGCTCCACTCTCCTCGGCTCAGCCTCTTGAAGAGGTTCCTGCTCCATCGCAGGAGCGGGCTGCTGCGTTTGCCTTGCAGGCTGCGTATTTATCACGGCCAACAACGCCTCAGCCACCAATTGTATGTTCTCAGCCGACAGAGGTGTCGCGGGAGCAACATCCGGTGCACTACTAGCCTCAGAAACTCGACGTTCTGACGGCCCAACACCACTTCTGGTCACCTATAGTGGTACAAAACACCGTTAAGCGACCAAATAAAATTGCAAACAACAATTATAGGAACACACAGGTTCCTCAAACATGAGTATTTTCATTCCTAAGTGGACATTCATGGGTTCTTTTACCATTATAACGATGACGCACACAATGTGCTCACCACCCCTTGTTAGAACCCGCCAACCCATTAGTTCATCTCAAAACCCAGGTGATGAGATGAAGGGTGGCGGGGTACATGAACACAAAGTGGAGAAGTCTGCAGGCGATGTGGGACTAACCCCAACCACAGGACCGCGGGGATATTCCGCCACACAAGGGGGCCCACCGGGGTCAACACCCATACCTGGAACGCGATGGGGAAAGCCCAAACATGCGGTCCCACACACACGTGTCCTGCTGGCAAATATAGTCTCAACACACCCCCGCAGCAGGACAACCTGCTTTGATACCATGTTAGAACCCGCCAACCCATTAGTTCATCTCAAAACCCAGGTGATGAGATGAAGGGTGGCGCGGCACATGAACACAAAGTGGAGAAGTCTGCAGGCGATGTGGGACTAACCCCAACCACAGGACCGCGGGGATATTCCGCCACACAAGGGGGCCCATCGGGGTCAACACCCAGACCTGGAACGCGATGGGGAAAGCCCAAACATGCGGTCCCACACACACGTGTCCTGCTGGCAAATATAGTCTCAACACCCCTTAAAAAGAATTCGCCCATGAATTCAGTTTAAGCCCGACCAAAACCAGTAGTCTGATACCAAATTGTAACACCCCCTATCCGTCAAATAGCATATAGCAGTAGGTCCGGCCGGGGCCCGACGTCATATGCCACAGACAGACCGGGTGGTTACTCATGGAAACCATCCAACCAATCAACGTCCTACACAGAGCATTCTAGCGAAAGCAGTTTATAAAGGTTGCAAATAAGAACCCAGCACTAAAGCATGAATGTCCACTAATCCAAAATAGGAATGTTATACAAATACCAACATAAGCCTTAAGGCCTTACAAAATGTTTCACTTGATATTACATGATTTACAAACCACGGCACGCAGGCCAGTCATACATGAATAAAACAGTAAACACTTCCAAATAGGCCTTCGAGGGCCGGCTTCGCTATTGACCGCTTGGTCCAGCAGCACCTGCAAACAACAAACCACCGCACGGTGGCAAAACAAGGCAACGGTCAGCAATGCTGACCAAATTATAACGATCCCGCCCCCAGCTCGGGGCGGCGATGCTCCTTCCCTGCAATTCATTAGCATAAGCGAGCAATATAACAACTCAATGCATCACAGGCATTGGCACGCATGGCCACACGCCCCGTGCTCTCAGGGCACATTCTCGGTGATCGCAGTCTAAGCCGCTAACTCACCACCATCTCTAGGACGGCAATAACTCGTGGGCAAAATGGTCTTTTAGGCAGACGTTACGACACTTTAATGTCATCAACAGCCTATGTCACGACACTTTAATGTCATCGACAGAAAGACCCGACCTCTATGCCCTCGGCATAACGCAGGAATGGTTCCCACTCAACCAGTTGCTCACTTGCCACGACACTTAAATATCATCGGCACAGGTTAAGTTTCCCCGAAGCCCGTGAATCGGACGTACGATGTTACATAACCCAGTTATGTACTAATTGGCACCTAGGCCCACAAGTTGGCAAGATCACGCATCTGCCCAGTTTTCCAGGTGCACCTTTGGGTTAATCCCCAAGGCTCCCTGTTGCAATCTACCATGTAGAAAACCCGAAAAACAAACAATCGCGCGGAGTCTTCTCCGGCATTTATGCAATGCAACATCACCGATCCAGACCAACATGTCCGGGTAGGCTTCACACATCATGCCTATGTCCGTTCTCTCTTACGGACTCTAAACAACGGGGACTTCACATATCTACCCGAAGGAACGCCTCCAACTCACCGCAAACTCGCGAGAGCGGGCTTCCTATGCAAAGAAGGAGAGCTACTCATGCTCAAGAAGAGAATCGTTACCCTAGCGTTCCTCTTTGGCGCCATGGAAAAGTAAGCGGATGAAAAGCACCGCACTAGCTTTGCCTCCGTGGATCCGGAGTCGGCTCGCGATTTGGAGCTTCGAAGCTCCTCCAATGGCCGTATCTAGCTCCTTCTTCCTTCCTTGGCTCTCCTCTCTCTCTAAGCTTTTAGAAAGATAATAACTTATGAAAAGTGATGGTTTCTAAGTCCAATCCCGGGTATATCCCTTCAGGAACAACCCCCAGTCGTTGGATCATCAATTAAAGAAATGAACGGCTTTGATTCGGGACTGAAATGCCCAATCTGGACCGAACACGGCCTGGCACACGCCCGTGTCCAGGGTCGTGTGCCTCATTCGCCGTCAAAATCGAATCGCCTGGAACAACACACGGGTATCGAACACGCCCGTGTTCGACCTGACACGCCCGTGTTCCACCTGACACGGCCGTGTGGCCGGCCGTGTACCCCCATCATTTTTCCCCGAAAACAACCCGAGCACTGCACGGGTTCTAGGACACGCCCGTGTCCTTGCCCGTGTCACCTCAACATGCCTGGGCCCCAGGCCGTGTACACGGTCTCGACACTCAACACTTCGTCGAGCGAAGATCATCGACCTGATGACACGGCCTTGGACACGCCCGTGTCCTAGGCCGTGTGCCTTGTCTCGACACAATGTCGAGACCAAAGTGTCGACTTCCCGGGACGAGTGTCGACACGGGTTGACACGCCTTGCGACACGCCCGTGTCGCAGGCCGTATGTCATGTCTCGACACTTCGTCGAACGCAGAGTGTCGACTTCGCGGGCTAAGTGTCGACACGTGTCGACACGCCCCGCGACACGCCCGTGTCGTAGGCCGTGTGCCCATTCTCGACACAATGTCGAGACGAAAGTGTCGACTTCCCGGCTCAGTGTCGACACATGCTTGACACGCCCTGGGACACGCCCGTGTCCCAGGCCGTGTGCCTGCATCCAAAACCCAAAACTGGCCCAAAACGTCCCCCGTCGCTCCTTTGAGTTTCGGGGCGTTACATTCAGCCTGTGCTAGAGGCAATACTGAAAGAACAAGAGGCCTTATTAAAAGAATAAGAGACTCAATTGTCTAAGAAAAGATTCAGAGAGCAAGCTGAACTTAGGCCTGATTTTGAATAATGGAGCCCCACCTCCAGGAATATCGTTTTGACTGCTTGGAAGGCTGCTAAAGATAATATCCTGGATAGAGGCAAGTGGTTCTCTGAACAAGAGTGGAGGAAACATGAGAACAGGCAAGAGGCTATTGTTCAATATAGAAGAAAGGCTAAGTTGGGAAAGCTACCTCCTACTGCACAGGAGCCTAGCAAGTACTTCCCTAAGCCTTATCATTATTTTGAAAGGCAAAAGATAAAGGCTGAAGAATTGAAAAAGAAAGATCTTAAAGGGAAGAAGCCTGCTGCTGCTGAAGATGCTGAAGCCTCAGTTCAAGCAAAGATTTAATCTGGAAAAGGGATTGTAATCAAGGATCCTGAGCAGCAATAGGATAACATTTTCTTTAGTTTACAATTGTAATCATTTGTATTAAAATTCTATGTAAACTTTTGACAAATGAAAATGTTGGAATTTGTAAGAACATTGTGTCATGGTTTAAATCTATTACATCAATTGTTCTGAGTTATTTGTATATACATGTTTTGTTCATGTTTAAGTATTTTCCCTGTCATGTATTACTGTTTTACATCATACTGTGAATTTGTTATGTATGGTGTATATCATTGACTAAGGGTTATGATTTCTCCAAATAGGGGGGGATTATTGGGTACATTGGAATATATGTACCTAATTTGAAGAAGCCTCACCCTACTCAATGATATACATCATGGTGTATTTGATGTGTTTTTGAGTTGATGTGTGCAGGTTAAGTAATTGTAGGGAAAGCTGAAAAGTTTCTAAGTCCATGTGTCGACACCCAGAAGAAAAGTGTCGACACTTAAGAAGACTAGTGTCGACACCTAGAGAAGCAGTGTCGACACTTGGAGTAATTGTGTCGACACCAGGAATGCAGAGTCGGCACCAGAAGGAAAGTGTCGAAACAAACAGGAAGTGTCGACACTCAATGAAGAAATGTCTACATAATCTGCGTCGACACTTAGAAGCAATGTTGACACCCAGAGAAACTTTGTCGACATTAAAAGTGTCGACACCAGGAGGTTGTGTCGACACTCAGCAAATTTCAACAAAGTTCAAGTATAAGTGTCGACACTAGGAGGCTGTGTCGACACTCAGCAAATTTCAACAAAGTCTAAGTACAAGTGTCGACACAAAGGAGATGTGTCGACATTCAGCCAAAGTCTCAACACATGAAGAATGTGTCGACACAAAGGAGATGTGTCGACACTCAGTAAAAAGTATCAACACAGAAGGCATGTGTCGACACCAAGGAAATGTGTCGACACTTAGCAAGTATCAACACAAGAAGATGTGTCGACACAAAGGAGTTGTGTCGACACTTAGCAGAAATCAACTAAGTATCAAAGAAGAAGGACTTGTGTCGACACACAGGATCAGTGTCGACACATTCTGAAGAAGCAGTATCGAGAAGTAATTTCTACAACACAAGGAGTTATGTCGACACCATAAAGGCTAGTGTCGACACTTAGTCTACTTGTGTCGACACTTAGTCTATCAGTGTCGATACTTAAAGACTGACTGTCTCGACACTTTCAGACAGTTACAGAGAATTCAAGTAGTGACTGGATGACTTGACAGCTGCCATTCCAGCCGGTCTACTGCAACTGTTAGAGCTGTCAGAAAGTTGTTAGGAACCGGATCAGCTGGTCTCCTTGGAGAAAGTCTATATAAAGACCCTTCTCCTTGACAGAGAGAGACAGATTAAGAAGATCAAGCAATTCATTGAAAATCTAACAACACAAGAAGAAGAAGACTTTCAAGTGAAGATATAAGAAGTTGGAGAGAGAGAGCCCCTTCTAAGAAGATAGATGTTGAACCAGGCTGTGAAGAAAAGTTTTAGATTGAGATCTGATTCTTAAGTCAGCAGTGATTGAAGATCATCTGCATAGAGTTTCAACCCTACTGTGTTCTAATTCAAGAAGCTTTGAAGAAAGCCAAGGGAGGTTGATCTCATCAAAGTTCTTTCAAGAACTCTTCAATAAACCAGACAACTCTTCTCACTCATTCTGAGTTGTGGTTATATACTTTGTAATTTTTATTTTCTGTAGGATCCTTAGGGATCTGAGTTATAAGCCTATAATTATAAAGGCTGAGTGGTAGGGCTTGTGTGCCTGAGTGTAGGAGATCTATTTCTCTGAGTGTAGGCCTTGTTGAAGGCTGAGTGTAGGCCTTGTTGAAGACTGAGTGTAGGTCTTGGTGAAGACTGAGTGGTAGGGCTTTGAGCCTGAGTTGTAGGAACCTATTTGGGGTTCTGAGCTGTAAGATCTGAGAATCTGAGGAGTAGTGAAGAAGTTTGGTCGAATCTAGTACACTACTAGATAGGCGAAGGGGGAAAGTGGATGTACCCAGACCTTGGGGAACCACTATAAAAACTGTGTGTATTCTGTGTGTGTGACTGATTCTGTATATACTGTTTAAAGTTCTGTGAATTTTGTGATTAATTCTGCCTAAAAGTTTAAAAAGATTAAGGTCACCTATTCACCCCCCACCCCCTCTAGGTGATTAGGTACAATTTCTTTCAGGCTCTTTGCCATCACCCTCAAGGAAAAAGCGTGGGAGTGGTTTCACCAGCTGCCGGCCATCTCCATTTACTGCTTCGAGGACCTGCGTCGGGGATTCATGTTAAGGTTCACCACCTCCAAGAGGAGGAAGAAGGACTCGGATTCCCTGTTCCACATCATACAGGGGGTGAACGAGACCTTGGGGAGCTATGTCGAGCGGTTCCATGAGGAGGCCACCAAGATCCAGGAGATGTCGGGCCATAGCCTAATGATGGCTTTCACCCTGGGGCTGCAACAGGGTTTCTTCAATATGGAGCTGAAGAGAGTGCCCCCCCTCTCCTACGAGGAGCTGATGGAGAGGGCGGAAAGAGAAGTCGGCGGGGAAGCGTCGAATCCAAAGTTTGCCTGAAAATTGGCCAGGTGGGCCACGGAGGAAGAGAAGGAGCCGAGAGGTGGCAGGGGGCAGGAGGAGAGGAGAGTCAAACCCCGGCAGAGGGAACAGAGGCAACTTTAGGGACAGCAGCAGCCTAAGTGGGAGCGTCAGGAGCCAATCCATCGGTTGGGCTAGAGGCCCGAATGGCAAGACTAGGGGCCACAGAGAGGATACTCGGGGAGGAACCACCACCAAGGGGGCCAGGATTAGTTCCACCCCCCAGGTTGGAGGCAGGCGCAAAGACCTCCACTCCCCAATCAAGATCAGGCTATGGCCATAGCCATGGGGGAGAGGAAGAGAGTGGCGCGAAGGAGGAGAAGAGACGTCAGGGTGGAGTTGCCCTATTGTGACTTCCACCAAGAGGAAGGGCACGCCACGGCCACGTGCCCGGAGTTCCTCGAGATAAGAGGAAATAGGGAGCAGCATCAGCAATAGGGGCTCCAGGAGGTGAGGATTGAGGAGGTCCTGCCTCGAGCGGAGGAGGATCGATGTGAAGACCGAGCAGACGTCGGGACCCGGGGAGGGATCAGAGTGATCTATGGTGGGATGGGGGTTGAGGCCTCTCGAAAAGCGAGCCTCAACACCATGTACCATCGGAGCGTTGGCTCCACATCCCAGACCCCACCCTCGGAAGAGAAGATTACCTTCTCAAGGAATGATATGCTGGATCATGAGGATCCCTTCTGCAATACGCTGGTCATCCAGATGGTCATCGAGAATTTCACCATCTCCCGGATCCTCACTGACAATGGAAGCTCTATCAACGTCATCTTTAGGAAGGCATTCGACGCAATGAAGGTGGAGGCAAAGAGGGTGCTAGCTTCAGATGGCCCCTTGTTTGGGTTCTCGGGGGAGAGGAAGGAGGTAGAAGGAGGAGTGGGGCTCTATGTCACCCTAGGGGCAGCCCCAGAACTGTCGATTTGTCATCATGGATGCCCCCAGCAGCTACAACGCAATCTTCAGAAGGCCCATCATCAGTGCCTTCCGCTGCGTCCCCTCATCATTCCACCAATGCCTGAAGTTTAGCGCCGAGGGGACCTAAGTCCGGATCCGGGGCGACCCCAAAGTAGCGCGGGAGTGCTATGTCACCATTCTGAACTCCATCTACTGGCAGGAAAGGGAAGAGGAGATGGAGCGGAGAATGGAGGAGGCGGAGCAGGAGGCTGGCAGGGAGGAGATGGAGATGGAGGGCTGCACCGAGGTAGAGGCGGCAAGAGGAGATCAGGAGTTGGCTGAGGTGATGGCCACGGAGGAGGAAGCGGCAGCTGAGGAAGTTCTTATCCCAGAGGGAAGGTACATTGGAGAGTTGGGGGAGTAGTCCAGGCTGCAGGATGCATAAGAGGTGGTTGCAATGGAGGTTCTCACCCTTGGAGGCAGGGTGGAGAAGGTTTGCGTCAGTGGGGGGCTGACCCCGGAGGCTCAGGGCAGGATGTTGGCATGCATTCAAAAGAATATGGACATTTTCACATGGAGTGACGCGGAGATGTCGGGGGTTGACGCAGACGTGGCTTGCCACCACCTCAACCTGGACCCGGGAGAATGCCCCGTCTAGCAGAAGAAGAGGTCCACCACAGACAAGCTGGTCGAGCCCATCATAGAGGAGGTGGCCAAACTTCTCAAGGCCGGCTTTGTATCCGAAATACAATACCCCAGCTGGGTCTCCAATGTTGTTATGGTTAAAAAAAGAGACGGTCGGTGGCGTATGTGTGTTGACTTTTCTTTGCTTCATAAATCATGCCCTAAGGACTGCTATCCCTTGCCTCGGATCGACGCGCTGGTTGACTCAGACGTCAGTTTTTCTGTAATGAGTTTCTTAGATGCGTTTTCAGGTTAACACCAGATCAGGATGCACCTCCCGAACATCAAGGACGTCTCATTCATCACAGGGGATGGGTGTTACTGCTACAAAATGATGCCCTTTGGGCTGAAGAATGCATGAGCAACATACCAAAATATGATGGACAAAGTCTTCCGGGAGCAGAAGGGGAGGAACCTGGAGGTGTACGTGGATGACCTCATGATCAAGAGTCAGGATGTGGACTCACACCTTCAGGACTTGGAAGAAACCTTCTCCACACTGCCCATGTATAAGATGCGGCTGAACCCCCTGAAGTGCGTCTTCGGGGCCAGTAGGGGAAAATTCTTGGGGCATCTCCTCACCCCCACGGTGGTCGAGCCAAATCCTGATAAGGTCAAGGCCATCATGGAGCTGGGGTCGCTGCGGAATGCAAAAGAGGTGCAGCGATTAACAGGGAAGTAGGCAGGATTGAGCAAGTTCCTCTCTCGGGCCGGGGAGAAGTGCTCCCCCTTCTTCAAAACACTAAGAGGAGGCCAAAAGTTCGAGTGGACCAAGGAGTGTGAGGAGGCATTCCAAGCTCTGAAGAAGCAGTTGACCCAGGCTCCGCTACTCCAAGGGCCGAAAGAAGGGGAGGACATATTCTTGTATATCGGGGTCGGGGGAGAGGCCTTGAGATCTATCTTGGTTCGTGTAGAGGGGAAGAGGCAGCTCCCCATATATTATGTGAGTCGGGTCCTGAGGAAGGCCGAACTTCGGTATCCGATTTTGGAAAAGCTGGCCTTCGCCCTGATCATCTCAGCCCGAAGGCTCTGGCCTTACTTCCAAGCACACTCCATCCGTGTGGTGACTGATCATCCCCTCCACAACATCTTTGAGGGGGTGGAGCATTCGGGCAGGTTGGCCAAGTGGTCGGTAGAGTTGAGCGAGTTCGACATCTCCTTCGTCCCCCGCCTCTCGATCAAGGCCCAAGCAATGACTGACTTTTTGGCCGATTACGTGATTGAGGTGGTGGAGGAAGAGCTCACTCGCTCAGCTCCATGGAAGGTGAAGGTAGATGGCGCTTCAGGGAGGCATTCCCTGGGGGTGGGGGTGATCTTGGAGAGCCCCCAGGGAACTAGAATCGAGCAAACGGTGGTGGTGCACTTCCCCATCACTAACAACCAGGTTGAGTACGAAGCCATAATAGCAGGGCTGCGCCTGGCCAGGGAGCTAGGGGTGCTTGACGTGGAGGTCCTCACTGACTTTATGATGGTAGCTTCCCAGATCAACGGAGAATTCAAGGTGAGGGAATCTACCCTGCGGCTGTACTTAGCAAAAGTGAAGGGGGTCATCGACACCTTTCAGACCTTCTCCATCTGACATGTGCCCAGAGAAGAAAATGAGCTTGTCGATCAGCTGACAAAGCATGGCCCCCAGGTGGGGGGGGGGGGGGGGTACCATCACTGATCTGTTTCAACCTTCCATTGAAGTGGGAGAACTAATGGAAGTAGATCAACACCCCTCGTGGATGGACCCGGTCAAGACTTTCCTCTCTACGGGAGAGTATCCGGAGGGGATGGGCAAGAAGAAGCTCAGGTACAAGTTGGCATACTATCTCCTCTGGGAAGGACAATTACATAGGAAGACTCTCTCAGGGATGCTGGCCCGTTGCGTAGCCGAGAGGGAAGTACAAAGGATCATGGAAGAAATCCACTCCGGGGAGTGTGGGAGTCATTCCGGGAGTCGGACCCTGGAAGGAAGGATCGTCAGACAGGGATACTTCTGGCCAACCCTGGTCACGATGCTGCGGAATTCACAAGGAGGTGCCATAAGTGCCAGTTGTATGCCCCCTCCAACTACAGCCGGCCCAGTGGCTCAAGAGCATCACAGCCCCCTGGCCCTTTGCAATTTAGGGAATGGACTTGGTTGGGCCGTTCCCCCATGCCAGCGGGCAGAGAAGGTTCCTACTAGTAATGATTGACTATTTTTCTAAGTGCCTGGAAGTGAAGGCGTTGGCCAAGGTGACTTCCCAAGTCATCAAAAATTTTGTTTGGGGGGAGATCATCTGCCGCCATGGGTTACCACAAGCCATCGTCACGGACAACGGGCCTCAGTTCGCCAGCGCAGAATTCACTAGTTTCTGCGAGCAGCTCGGGATTGACCTTGGGTTTGCCTCGGTCCACCACCCCAGGAGCAACGAGCAGGTAGAGGCCGCAAACAAGATTATTGTGAACCTCCTAAAGAAGAAGGTAGAGAACCTGAAAAGGGAGCTGGGTGGAGCAGCTTCCCTCGGTCCTCTGGGCCCTGAGGACCACCCCAACACAGCCACGGGGGAGACCCCTTTCAAGCTCTCCCATGGATGTGAGACAGTACTCCCCGTATAATTTGAAGTTCAAATGCCTCGAGTGGTCACGGTAGAGGAAGGCGGGGAAGAATGACAGGCTGATAACGAGGAGGAGCTGTGACTCTCCCTTGATATGGTGGAGGAGCTGTGTGACCTCTCCGTCATCCGACAAGAAGAAGTGAAAAGGAGAATGAATAAGTACTTTGACAAGCACGTCAGAGTTAAAGAATTTGCGCGGGGGGGGGGGGGGGGGGGGGGGGGACTCGGTCCTGAAAGAGGTGGATGCAGTAGGAAGATCGGCAACAGTGGGGAAGCTCAACCCCAACTTGGAAGGTCCATACATTGTGAAAGAAATATTGAGATCCGGGGGGTATCATCTCCAAAATGTGGAGGGCGAGACCCTAAGTCTCACCTAGAGCGGTGACGACTTGAAACGTTTTTATCCTTGAGATATGTAAGTGATGTCTTGTTCTTAATAAAGCTTTTTGATGTGCTAATATTGTTGCAGTAGCTCGTACGAAAGGGTGAAGTGTTCATTTGATAGACCCCGAGCAGATCCCGCTGCCAGGCTTTCACTTAGCTAGCATGGCTGGATGTCACTTGACGGAGTCTACCCGGATCCCGAGCAGATCCAGCTGTCAGGCTCTCACTTAGCTGGCAGGGCTGGATGTGACTCGATGGTGTCTACCCAAACCCCGAGCAGATCCCGTTGTCAGGATCTCACTTGGCTGGCACGGCTGGATGTCACTCGATGGTGTCTACCCGGACCCCGAGCAGATCTCGTTGTCAGGCTCTCACTTGGCTGGCACGGTTGGATGTCACCCGATGGTGTCTACCCGGACCCCGAGCAGATCCCGATGTCAGGCTCTCACCTAGCTGGCAGGGCTAGATATCACTCTATGGTGTCTACCCGGACCCCGAGCAGATCCCGTTGTCTGACTCTCACCTAGCTGACAGGGCTAGATGTCACTCGATGGAGTCTACCCGGACCCCGAGCAGATCCCGCTGCCAGGCTCTCACCTTGCTGGCAGGCCTGGATGTCACTCGATGGAGTCTACCCAGACCCCGAGCAAATCCCGCTGTTAGGCTCTCACCTAGCTGGCATGGCTGGATGTCACTCGATGGAGTCTACCCGGACCCCGAGCAGATCCCGTTGCCAGGCTCTCACTTAGCTGGCAGAGCTGGATGTCACTCGATGGTGTTTGCCCGGACCCCGAACAGATCCCACTGCCAGGCTCTCGCTTAGCTGGCAGGGTTGGATGTCACTCGATGGTGTCTGCCCGGACCCCGAGCAGATCCCGCTGTCAGGCCCTCACTTAGCTGGCAGAGCTGGATGTCACTCGATGGTGTCTCCCGGACCCCGAGCAAATCTATCTGCCAGGCTCTCACTTAGCTAGCAGGGCTGGATGTCACTCAATGGTGTCTGCCCGGACCCCGAGCACATCCCGCTGCATGGCTCTCGCCTAGCTAGTTGGGCTGGATTCCACTCGGGGGAGTCCGGTACTCTCCAGATATTACTAAGAAGTTTGGCCTTTTTCCTAAAAACAGGAAGGAAAGACTCTTCACAGGCGAGTCGGGACTTGCAAGCCCAGCTCGACAGAAGGGTGACGAGTCGAGCCCTTGGCTCTCGCTAAGGGAGGAAGGCTCCGGCAGGGCACCTCACCCCCCCCCCCTTTTGTTTTACTTGTGAAATTTTTAGCAATTCTGGTTTCACATTAGAGAAAAAATAGGTAGCGAGCGAGCGAGCTGTGGGGGGGGGGGGTGCGCTCAGTGCGACAAGTAGTCCACCCCCGGATAGTCTGGGGTTAGCGAGCTCTCAAGATCTACTCTCGGGAACGACTCCTAACAACCATCCTAGTGGCAGGATCTGTCTTCGCGAGGTCGCCCGAGGGGAAGAACTCGCGAGCAAGCACGTCACGGCCGGAAAACCCATAAAAGACAGAAAAACATAATAAAGAAAATCCATATCAAAACTATTTTCAATTGTATATAATGTTTATTACAAAATGGGAGCTCGCCTAGGCGAGATTACAAAAAGAGGAGAGAATAAGAAAGAAGAATAAGAGAAGGGAATCAGTTCCCCCCCCCCCCGGCCGGACTAGCGATCTTCGCCCCCTTCAGTGGACATGTCATCTTGAAAACCCTTCCCAAAGAGCATGTCGAGGCTGTCCTCCTTCTCGCTAGGTGTCGTCACCGGGAACAGGCTCGGTATGAGGTCCCGGGCCGTGATCTCCTCACAGCCCTCCACCAGCACTCCCATATCCTTCATCATTTGGAGGGTGCATTCGGCGGCCTCGATTGAATTGAACTGCAGCCTCTCAGCGACATCAGCCTCGTCGAAGATCCTCGTGCTCTTATACGAGAAGGTGGGCTCGATGTCGCCTGGGGGGAAGAAGATCTCTGCTTGGCGACGGACCTCGCGATGGAGGCTGGTGTTCTCCTCCTTCAACATCGCGTTCTCCCCCTCCAGCCCGATGAGGCGGGCGCGCAGCTGGTCATTCTCCTCTTCCAGCCCGTCAATGCGAGCCCGCAACACCCTAGCGGCCTTAGCATCCTGAAGAGAAAGGAAGCACGTTAGTAACAGCACAGAAAATTCTAAGTAAAAAGGAAAGCAGCCCGATGCTTACCAGCCCGCCGGCAGCTTGAGCGAGTACGTTCTCGGCGATGTCGAGTTGCCCCGCCAGATCAACGACCTTGTCCTTGGCGATGTCGTGTGCCTGCTCAGCTTTCTGGAGGTGGTTGCTGAGATTGAAGCTGCGGCGGATCATCATATGATGAAGCTCCATGGCCCGCATATGGGCCTTCATGCCTTCGTGGTTGATTTGTCGCAAGGCCCTGCCCTTGTAGGCCTCGGCGTCCTCGCGGCCATAAAGGCTGAAGCCAAGCGCGAAGGCGTGACTGGTGGAGAGCTCGCGGTCAGCCCAGGAAGGGTGAAGGGTGGAGATGGAGACTCGGTGGGCCAACTCGTCCCACTAGACCATGGGTTCGCCAGCCGAGTCTTTCCACCTCCCCCCAAAGCCGAAGCGGGGATGGTCCTTCGGCGCGGCGGGCTCGCGGGCCACCTTCTTCGCAGTAGGGGGAGTAGAGGTCTCTCCGCCCCCTGCCCCTTGCTCGTGATCTCCTTCAGCGGGCTCTCCGGCGACCCGTCCGAAATGGTCTCGGGCGAGCTCATGAATTTGGGTTTTTGATGTTGTTGTTGTCTCGCCCGAGGAGCCACCACGGCTTTCTTCATCTTTTTTGGCGACTGTTGGTGACGGGGTGGGCTCGATCCTGCAGGCTCAAGTCTCCTCTTGCTGGACGAGAGTTTGGAGGAAGCCGGCTCGTCTCGGTAGGTCACCGTCGCCGCCCTCTCGCGAGTGCGGGGGTCAGAGAATAACCCCGAGTCCGCAAATGGCGGGTTCGCGGGAATCAACCGTTCTCCTGCGTGAAAAAACTTAGTGTTGGGTATTGTATCCACAATGTACCTGATTTGAAGAAGCCCCTGGACAAGCTAAGGTCAATAGACTATGTATTTGATAAACTTTTTTCAAGGTGTACTTGCAGTTTCTCCACGCTAAGTGCACTCCAATGTCAGGGTGCAGTAGGTCAATATACACGGGTCTGCACGACGTAATCCCTCGTTGAGCAGATCAGTGTGTTGGCCTATGTGTACTCTCTCTATTGGAGTGCACTTACTTTCAAGTACAGGGCCGCTAATATGCAAGAGAAGACAAGGAGCATGGAGGATCAAGGAGCAGCTCCTAGGTGGAAGACGAAAAATCGTCCAAGGCAAATTCGACGAGAATCACCAAGTGATTCTCGCCGAATCGGCGAGAATCACTAAGTGATTCTCGTCGAATCGTCGAGAATCGTCAGTGATTCTCGACGACTCCTTCTGGCCATCTCAAAATGGTGCCAAGTAAGATTCGGCGAGAATCACTTGTAATTCCCGCCGAACCAGTGGTCAAGCAGCCCATGAATACAAAGTCCAATTCGTTGAGAATCGACAAGTGATTCGACGAGAATCACAAACGATTCTCGACGAATCGTCGAGAATCACTTGGTGATTCTCGCCGATTCGTCGAGAATCGTCTGCGATTCTCGCCGATTTTTACTTGGCATTTTCTCAAAATGCTGCTGAACCGGATTCTGCTTCTGGATTTGTTTGAACCGGATTTTGGGAATTTCATTTGTGGGTCCCACAAAAGGTCATATTTGAGAATCCTACAGTATTTATACACAGGTATTTTTTGAACAGAGATTACAGAGAAAGAACCCGAGCACGAAACCCTAAAATCGCGATCTCTCTTCTCCGCCGCCGCCGTCGCGCTCGGGCTAGTACGTCGCCTCCGCCGATCGTTCTCCTTCCCGATCTCCGGCGACAGAAGCTTAGCAAAGCTTGCGTCTCACGTGTCTATCCAGAGATCTCTTGTCTCTCGATTTGTTGACCGGGAAAACTTCCCGTCCGAATCGATCGAGACGACCGATCCTAGAGTGACCGTTGGTAGACCTAGTTTGCTTCGCAAAGAAGTTTGGATCTCAAATCACTACAGCAGCGCACCTTCGTTGCCGCCAACTCCGAACCAAGCCGCCGCTCGGATTGCCGCCGCCGGTTTCGGGAGATCCTCTCCAAGTGAGACCAAGGTTGTAGACTCCTCATCGACCTCGAGAACACGTCGTCGAACGAGGAGGAACACCGTAGTCTCCGAAAGAAGTTTGTATTTCATATACATTCCATATTTACTTTTGTTGTAAAGGAACTTTTGTTCCGTGTTGTAAGGGTTGGGTGCAACCCAGTTTGTGGGAGTGTTGACTTTCACGTGTGGAAGGGCTCCTTCCGTTAGTGCAGGGATTGGATTTCAATCCCGTTGGTGAAGTGACCGAGTCGTCCCTTGTTGGGGAGATAGGTCGAAGGGGGAAAGTGGATGTACCCAAGTCGGGGAACCACTATAAATTTGTTGTGTTTTCTGTGTGCTGTGTTTGTTGTTTTTATTGTGCAGGTACATCTGTAAATTCCGCAAAAGAACCACACGTCACCTATTCCCCCCCCCCCCATAGGTGCACATAGCCGACACTAAGTGGACTTTCAAGTGGTATCAGAGGGAGGTTCCTCAACAAAAAGGCTAACACCTTGAGGTGAATCCTGCCACTAGTGTCAACAAGGAGACATACATCTACTATGGACGGGCTCAAGTACTCCGGCAAGATCCCAGTGTGCAACAGACTCAACTTTCCTATCTGGAAGGAAAGAATCAGGTTCTACATGGAAGCAGTGGACCCTCGACTGTTCATGATCGTGCTGGAGGGACCTTATGTCCCCACTAAGGCCTCCACCATTGATCCCACCAAGAAAGTGCCGAAGACACTCTCTGAAATGGATAAGGATGAGATGGTCCTAGTGGGCCTTGACATGAAGGCAAGAAACATCCTGGTCAGTGCAGTTGATGACTCGATGATGCAAAACTTCAGCAACTGCAGGACAGCTCAGGAGATATGGCAGTGTCTGATCATTCTAATGGAGGGCACAGATGAAGTAAGGGATGATCGGAGATCCCTCCTGAACCAGAAGTATGAGGCCTTCCGGCAAGGGCCTAAGGAAGAGATCAGAGTCACATACGAGAACTTCCTGAAGATTGTCAACGCCCTCAAGGGCTATGGAAGAGTGTTCACCAATGGTGAACTCAATGACAAATTCCTTAGGTCCCTTACTAAGGAATGGGACACAAAGATCTGCGCCATCAGAGAATTTGGCAGACTAGCAGAAACTGATCCACAAATCCTGTTCGGGAAGCTGATGTCCTATGAACTTCAGCTGAACACCAGGAAGGCAGAGGAAGAAGCAGAGAAGGCTGCTGCTAAAGAAAAGACTGTGGCCCTAAAAGCCAGTCACTCCAGAAAAGGGAAGGGTGCGGTGTCATACCGTGCCAGAAATAAGGAAGAAGAGGAGGACTCCGATCCATGCTCCTCTAGCTTAGAACTGTCGGAAGAGGATTTCTCCCTCATCACTCGAGAGTTCAAGAAATTCCTCAAGATGAGGAATCAAAGAAAAAGGGACGGCTCCTCTTCCAGACATCAGAAGAAAAACTACTCTTCTGACAGGTATGCATCTAAACCTAACAAACATCGTTCTTCTGATATCATTTGTTTTGGATGCAATAAGCCAGGTCACGTCGTGGCCGACTGCCATCAAAGCAAAAGAGATAAAGGGAAAGGAGAGGAGCTCAAATCCTCCAGAGAGAAGAAGAAGGAGCGGAGCTACATCGCTAGAAGACCAAAGACACTAAGTGAGTCTGACTCCTCAGACTCCAGTGATGATGAGGAAGCCTACTTCGGGCTGGTGGGTCGCTCGGACTCAGAAGGAGAATGCCCCCATTTACTGGGAAGGTAAAAGCTCACACCCCTCTCTCCGACTCCGACTCTGATCCTGAGTCTCAGGATGATGAACCTAAGGATGGCCCTTCGGCCCGCGAAGCTGAACTCCTCGAAAAGTATGAGCTTCTGCTCAACACTTTCGACGAGTGCCGCAAGAGACTGAAGGCTGAGAAGAAGGAAGTAAAATTCCTTAAGGGTGAGTGTGTATCCCTAAGGGAAGAGGTCACTAGCTTGATCTCTCTCAGACAGGAGCACCTTGACCTAACTTCAAAGCACTCAGAGTCCTTGAAGCTCCTTGATCTCAAGCAGGAGGAAGTCAACAAATTGGAAGAACTACTTGCGGCAGAAAGGAAGATCGTACAGAGCTTCTCTATGCCAAAAACAGTGCTTCCAGTCGTTGACACCTTCTCTGCTCAGGCCAAAGGAGCTGGCTTGGGGCATATTGGGGCATCTGGTTCTTCATCTAGGAGGAACAAGAACCAGAGGAAGAATAAGGCCGCCAAGAAGGCCTCTGCTGATGAAAAGGGGAAGGCTCCTCTTAGTCCTGTTGCGTTCAGAAAGTCTGGCTTTCCCTGCAACCAACATGACTTTGAGTCAACATTTGGGCATCATTTCCGGCCCTCGGTTGCAAAGCCTAAGAGCCGGTATGACGGTTGGAACTTCCCCCGGAACTTTGGTGAGAGTGCCCTCAAGGCACCTTATGAGGAGATCCACATAGGAAGTTATGGTCCGTTCTCTAGCGGCCATAATGGAAAGCAGGCGCCAAAAGTCAAGCCTGTTATTCAGAAGGTGACAAAGTCATGTGACTGCCGTCACCATGAGGCCTCCACCTCCAGATCCAAGGCCCCAGCTGTACCCGTTGTTCCCAGGGTAAGGCAGGAGCCTCGGAAGAGATACAACAGGTTCGACTGTTGGTGCTGTGGCAGAGTCGGTCACTTTGCCGTGGATTGTTGGTTTAATCCAAGGAACTACGAGACTCCCCATGTTAACAATGCGAGACCGACCACTCGTAGGGTTAACCAACCGAGGGGGAGTGTGCTAACCAGGAATCTAGGACCCAAGTTCGATTGGGTTCCTAAGGCAAATTAATTTTGTTTTGCAGGAATGTCCAAAGGCCACCAAAACGCCAATCTGGTATTTGGACAGTGGATGCTCCCGACATATGACCGGGACAAGAAGCCTGCTGCGTGATTACACTCCAGTCGAAAATGGACCCAAAGTCATCTTTGGAGGGTCAGATCGAGGAGTCACCAGAGGTTATGGTATGATTTCCAACGGTATAATCTCTATCACCGACGTGGCTTATGTTGAAGGGTTAAATCATAACCTGATCAGTGTAAGTCAGTTATGTGATAAAGGTTATGACGTTAAGTTCTGCAAGGATAAATGTCTGATAATTTCACGTACCTCCTCTGAGACGGTATTATCAGGCATTAGGAGCAGAAATATCTTCTGCTTAGATTTTCTTAGTATAGATTCATCTACCCTCGTATGCCTTGTGGCAACAGGCAGTGCTTCTCTTTGCGAACAATGGCACAAGAGATTGGCACATATTAATTATAAGACAATTAGTATGCTATTTTCTAAGAATTTGGTAAGAGATGCTCCCAGTATCAAGTGCATCAAGGATAGCCCCTGTCATGCATGCCAGATGGGCAAACAGACACGGGCTACCTTTAAGAGCATTGCAGACAAAGACTCTTCCCGATGTCTTTACCTGCTACATATGGACTTGTTTGGCCCAATGCAAGTTCATAGCTTGGGAGGCAAGTCATATACGCTAGTGATAGTTGATGATCACTCACGGTTTACATGGGTGTTCTTTTTGAAACGAAAGTCAGATACTTTTGACATCTTCACTAATTTTGTCAAGCAGGTTCAGAACGAATTTAACTGCTCCGTGGTCAAAATCCGAAGTGACCATGGAACAGAATTCGAATCTGGTGCTATGACAGAATTTTGTGAAGATCAAGGTATCTTTCATGAGTTTTCCTCCCCGCGCACTCCTCAGCAAAATGGAGTTGCGGAGAGGAGAAATAGAACACTCATTGAAGCCTGCACGACCATGTTGAAAGATGCTTCTCTCCCGGAATACTTCTGGGCAGAGGGTGTCAATACGGCATGTCATGTACAAAACCGAGCTTTGATCAACAAACATCATCGTAAGACGCCCTACGAGCTACTGAAAGGCAGGAAACCAACCATGTCCTACTTGAGGATTTTTGGTTGCAGATGCTATGTACTGGATAATGGGAAGTACCCGCGTACTAAATTCGGTGAAAAATGCTTCGAAGGCATATTCATGGGCTATAGTTCCCATAGTCGGGCATATAGGGTCTTCAATAAGAAAACCCTAGTGGTAGAAGAATCAATAAATGTTGTATTTGATGAAGGAAGTTTGCTTAACTGCAATTCTTCCAGTAGTCTTCTTGAAGATGCAGGTGCTAGACTTGACCAGCTGAATCTGGATGAGACCCCTAAAGATGACGCACCCAAGTACATCAAAGTTTCCACCTCCACGTCAACTGAAAATGTTGAAGATCAAGATGGAACAAATCTTTTAGAAGAAAGAGAAGCACAAGAAGTAGCTGAAGCTCCAGACGCCAGACTTCTAGAGCTCCGTCACGTGAGGGATCATCCTAGAGAACAGATCATCGGGGATCCTCGTGTAGGCGTCAGAACTCGAAGAGGTACAACTAACGAAGTATTGCATCTCAGCTTCCTGTCACAGGTAGAGCCAAAGAAGTTCGACGAGGCGAACAAGGATGCGGCATGGATTCTGGCCATGCAAGAGGAACTACATCAATTCGAACGTTGCAAGGTTTGGACGCTGGTTCCCAGACCATACAAGCAGAATGTCATTGGCACGAAGTGGATTTTCAGAAACAAGCTGGATGATCATGGTGTCATCATAAAGAACAAGGCCAGGCTGGTGGCTCAAGGTTACAGACAGGAGGAAGGGATTGACTTCGACCAAACCTTCGCACCAGTCGCAAGGCTCGAGGCAATCCGGTTGTTCCTGGCATATGCTTCACACAAAGGATTCACTGTCTACCAAATGGATGTGAAATCGGCATTCCTGAACGGAGACCTGAAAGAGGAAGTATACGTCGCTCAACCCCAGGTTTTGTCGACCCTACTTATCCCAATCACGTTTACTTTCTTAATAAGGCCTTATATGGGTTGAAACAAGCTCCACGAGCTTGGTATGAGACTTTATCTAGTTTTCTTCTTGAGAACAAGTTCTCCAGAGGTAAAATAGATAAAACATTGTTTCTCCGGGAAGTCAAAGGCAAGATTTTGCTGGTGCAAATCTATGTCGATGACATAATATTCGGCTCAACAGACAACAATCTTTGCAAAAAGTTTTCTAAACTCATGCAAGGAAAGTTTGAAATGAGCAGTATGGGAGAGCTCAAGTATTTCTTAGGCCTTCAAGTGAAACAGTCTGAGGATGGAATATTCATCTCTCAGACGAAGTTCACAAATGAACTCCTTAAGAAATTCGGTATGGAGAGTGCAACCTCTATGAGGACTCCAATGGGATCCACCATGTCTCTGGATAAGGATGAGAAAGGTAAACCTTTCGATGAAACCAAATACAGAAGCATCATTGGATCCCTGCTCTACCTTACTGCCAGTAGACCGGATATTATGTTCTCCACATGTGTATGTGCCCGATATCAGGTGAACACTAAGGAATCTCACTATGTCGCTGCAAAGCGAATTCTAAGATACCTTAAAGGTACTCCTAATCTTGGCTTGTGGTACCCGAGGAACAATGATGTCGAGCTAATAGGCTTTTCAGATGCTGATTTTGCAGGGAGCAGGGATGACAGGAAAAGCACCTCCGGGACGTGTCAATTCCTCGGCAGGAGGCTTATCTCATGGAACAGCAAGAAACAAAATTGTGTTGCAACCTCCACAGCCGAGTCAGAGTATATCTCAGCAGGAAGCTGTTGCGCACAACTCGTTTGGATCCGAAATCAGTTGGCCGACTACAACCTTCAGTTCAAGGAAGTTCCAATGTACTGCGACTCCTCCAGTGCAATTGCCATTGCCAACAATCCGGTGTCGCACAGCAGAACAAAGCATATTGAAGTACGCTACCACTTCATTCGGGAGCACGTGGAGAACAAGGATATCTCTCTCTGTTATGTCCCCACGGACAAGCAGATTGCTGATATATTCACAAAGCCCCTAGACGAGGCAAAGTTCAATCTTTTCAAGACAGAATTGGGGATGCTCAATTATGAAGAATGAAGACTACAGAGGCATAAGCTGAGGGGGAGTCGGGAACTCCAGCGTGAGTACAGCTGCAAGAACTGAGGGGGAGCTAAGGGCCAAAGGTTACTGACCCCCGATTTGCCGAAGCCGAAAAGGGGGAGATAACCCTCTCGGGGTCAAGGCTAAGGTGGCTCATAACCCTCTCGGGGTCAAGGCTAAGGTGGCTCCAGCTTGCTCCCAAGCACTCGGTATTGGTAAGGGATGTCTCCACTTAATGATGTTAAGTTTATGGCCTTCAGTTGCTTTCCTTTTCATTTGCTCTATTCACCTTAGCTTGTAGGGTTTAGGCTTCTTCAAATAGGGGGAGATTGTTGGGTATTGTATCCACAATGTACCTGATTTGAAGAAGCCCCTGGACAAGCTAAGGTCAATAGACTATGTATTTGATAAACTTTTTCAAGGTGTACTTGCAGTTTCTCCACGCTAAGTGCACTCCAATGTCAGGGTGCAGTAGGTCAATATACACGGGTCTGCACGACGTAATCCCTCGTTGAACAGATCAGTGTGTTGGCCTATGTGTACTCTCTCTATTGGAGTGCACTTACTTTCAAGTACAGGGCCGCTCATATGCAAGAGAAGACAAGGAGCATGGAGGATCAAGGAGCAGCTCCTAGGTGGAAGACGAAAAATCGTCCAAGGCAAATTCGACGAGAATCACCAAGTGATTCTCGCCGAATCGGCGAGAATCACTAAGTGATTCTCGTCGAATCGTCGAGAATCGTCAGTGATTCTCGACGACTCCTTCTGGCCATCTCAAAATGGTGCCAAGTAAGATTCGGCGAGAATCACTTGTAATTCCCGCCGAACCAGTGGTCAAGCAGCCCATGAATACAAAGTCCAATTCGTTGAGAATCGACAAGTGATTCGACGAGAATCACAAACGATTCTCGACGAATCGTCGAGAATCACTTGGTGATTCTCGCCGATTCGTCAAGAATCGTCTGCGATTCTCGCCGATTTTTACTTGGCGTTTTCTCAGAATGCTGCTGAACCGGATTCTGCTTCTGGATTTGTTTGAACCGGATTTTGGGAATTTCATTTGTGGGTCCCACAAACGGTCATATTTGAGAATCCTACAGTATTTATACACAGGTATTTTTTGAACAGAGATTACAGAGAAAGAACCCGAGCACGAAACCCTAAAATCGCGATCTCTCTTCTCCGCCGCCGCCGTCGCGCTCGGGCTAGTTCGTCGCCTCCGCCGATCGTTCTCCTTCCCGATCTCCGGCGACAGAAGCTTAGCAAAGCTTGCGTCTCACGTGTCTATCCAGAGATCTCTTGTCTCTCGATTTGTTGACAGGGAAAACTTCCCCGTCCGAATCGATCGAGACGACCGATCCTAGAGTGACCGTTGGTAGACCTAGTTTGCTTCGCAAAGAAGTTTGGATCTCAAATCACTGCAGCAGCGCACCTTCGTTGCCGCCAACTCCGAACCAAGCCGCCGCTCGGATTGCCGCCGCCGGTTTCGGGAGATCCTCTCCAAGTGAGACCAAGGTTGTAGACTCCTCATCGACCTCGAGAACACGTCGTCGAACGAGGAGGAACACCGTAGTCTCCGAAAGAAGTTTGTATTTCATATACATTCCATATTTACTTTTGTTGTAAAGGAACTTTTGTTCCGTGTTGTAAGGGTTGGGTGCAACCCAGTTTGTGGGAGTGTTGACTTTCACGTGTGGAAGGGCTCCTTCCGTTAGTGCAGGGATTGGATTTCAATCCCGTTGGTGAAGTGACCGAGTCGTCCCTTGTTGGGGAGATAGGTCGAAGGGGGAAAGTGGATGTACCCAAGTCGGGGAACCACTATAAATTTGCTGTGTTTTCTGTGTGCTGTGTTTGTTGTTTTTATTGTGCAGGTACATCTGTAAATTCCGCAAAAGAACCACACGTCACCTATTCCCCCCCCCCCCCATAGGTGCACATAGCCGACACTAAGTGGACTTTCACTTAGAAAATTCTATGAAGATCCGGCGAGCTAAGCAATAGGAAAGAGAAGAATATCTTCACCAGGAAGAACGGGGCAGAGCGAGTCGAGACCCCTTCGCAGGAAGGCGACCTCGAAATCCTTGTGGAGGAAGAACTTGTGGAGCTCGGAGTCGTTGCCGGACACGGTAGGGGGGCGGTAGACGTACTCGCCCTTTTTCTGAGGGGAGTAGGGGATGTTGCCGAGATCGCCCTTGATGAAGGTGATCTTGGTCATCCAGTTATGATATTTGTTCGCGATCTCGCGAACTTTGATGAGGGAGCCCCCGAAGTAGGCGACGCCATCCGGGGTCTCCTTGCAGGAGAAGAGTTTCCTGAAGATGGTCAGGTTGAACTCTATCCGCTCCCGGGTGAGGAAGCACACGAACGCCACCATCATGGCGATGGCATTCGATTTGAGTTGCGCGGGCACCATGCCATAGTATTTGAAAATCTGACGGACTTCTGGCCAAAGAGGTAGGCGCAACCCTACCTCGAAATGCGAGATGGGGAAGGCGAGCTCGCCGGAGTAGAAAGTGTTGATGGCCTCCTGCCTCCTCGGCCGGCGCGCCTCAAAGCGAGGGGGAACATAGTCGATGATGAACTAGGCGAGCTCCGCCTCGGTTGTGTTCCCCTCAAAGAAGCAATAGTCCGAGAAATGTTGGGCGCATTTTGAGCGGTCGTCGGCATCAGGGTTTGTCTTACCCATGCTCGCGAGATGGTTAGAACGCGAGTACAAAAGGGAAGAGTGTGAGAAGAGAGAGTATGAAGGCAGTAAAGGCGGTGGTACGAGGTTGCTGGGGGGCTATTTATAGAAAGGAGAAGCCTGAGGCCGAGCTGTCCAATCAACCCAACTCGCCTATCCCAGCTCGCCAACCCCAGCTCGCCGACTTATATAACGCGTCACATCACATAGTGAACTAAATATAAAGGGATATATAGTATTATTCGGGTGTCAGACATTAAAATCTAAAAATGTCCAAAGTTATTGCAAGCCAAATGAATGAATACTATGAAGAAATCAGATACAAAAGAAAAAAGGGCAAACAAGATGCGCGAGCAGAGGGGGTCATGAGGCGAGTACCGATCGGCTCGGCAAGGGAGTCGTTTCTATCTACCTCGGCCTCGCATCCCCTGCCCTCCAGATTGCCGCGAGCGGAGAAGCTCGTGAATCCGTCCCGAGTTTCTCTGCACTACTAAGAGGCCCTCGTCGATCTCATCCAGAAGCCGGGAGGGGGACATTGCCTAGCCGGCCGGGTTGCCCCTCACCTCGTCCGCGAGCCGCACGTAGTTGCGCTGCAGCACCTCGTTGACCTCCTGCAACTAGCGCAGGCAGCGCACGAGCTTCCTGAAGAGCCTGATACCCCTCCTCGTCAGCTCCCCGTTCTCCACTTTAGAGCCCAGATAGGTGTCTAGTGAGATCGGGGAGGGGAGGGAGGGATAGCGAGCTGTCCGCGAAGATTCTTCGGCCACAGATTGGCGGGAAGAGTTGTGAAGGCAGAAGAATCAGTATGGGGGGTGAGTGTCCCGGAAAACCACAGGATAAGAACCAGAGGCCAGCTTACCTGACGAGCTTGGCACCTCCAAGAAAGTGCGGGGAGTGACCAATCTCAGATTCTTATCGCAGCCTGGGCAGCATGTTCCTAGCGAAAGGAGGTTAAAGCCTGGAATGGGGATGGCTTTGACACCTGTCCCCACGGTCCAGACGGGCTGCTGAGGGGAAGGGGTGCGAACCGGCGAGTTTGGCCTCTGCAAATCCAGCCCCAGAGTCCTGAAGGGGGGTGACGGGTCCCGAGGGCGATTCTCTGGAGTTCTAAGCCGCGAGTCGCCAAGGGTGTTCTTGGCTGGCGGCGCGGAATCCTCGGTGCCATCCCGTTGGCTGTCCGGGTCGTCGCAGAGGTCAACAATATTTTTTCCCTTCTCAAGGGCAGGAAGATTGGCGGAGCCGGTCCCATGCTCCAAGGTCATCTTCAGGTCATCAAAGATGGGCTCGGCCGCATGAGGAAATGGTTTCGCCCTCTTGGCGGGATTGGGCTCGGCCGAGCCACCCTGCGGGGTGGCGAGTGGAACCGCGGTCAGGCCGGCTATGCATGCGGAGGAAGTCACGCGAACTCGAGCGAGTCTCTCTTGGATATCCTTAGGGATTGGCATCTCGACAAGGTTAGAACGAAGGGAATGGAAAAAGTCACCCAGGTATGCAGGCACATATATATAGCCGCAGGTGGACCCCACCCAAAGATTCTCTCTAGTTCCTGCCGCACTCGCCGAACACTTGGGCTTAGATGATTCTGTCTGAGCTTTGTCATGCTCAAAAAGAGCGGGGATTGTGTACAACCCCGTATCTGGCGAGTGGGGTCGCCAGGAACTAGATCGACCGGCTCACTTTTCTCAAGTCTCGGCCAAGCTTCAAGAGGGGGCCAGAGCTCGGCAGCCTCCAGATCACCCGGGCGGGCCCGACTAGTGGCACGCGAGTAGGGCCAGGTGGGCCCGCACTCTTCAGGTGAAGCCGGCGAGTAGGGCCAGCCGGGCCCGTGCTCGCCGAGTCCCAGCAGGGCTAGCCGAGCCCGAGCTCGCTACCCTGGGCGAGCAGAGACCTTAGGTGGGGAGCTTGCCCAGCGATCCATGATGTTTTTTACCATTTTGCCCTCACTGGCCTGCCCATAGCCTTTCATAATAGCGGAGTTACGCTGTTGGCAAGCCAACATGGACTGCACATAGCTGTTTGGAACAACGGAGGTTGGCTATTTGCAGGCCATTTTCAAAAATCTATAAATAGGTCCCAAGGGGTACCTCAGAAGGCATGATTTAGAGGCTCACTTGTTCCCTAATCTTCTAGCACTTTCTGTGATAGCCTTAGCTCGGCCTTTGGCTAAGGAGGGGAAGCGCTCTAAGATCTTCCGGGAGTGTGGTGGGACCTCCTCTCCGAGCCCTTGGGTCAGTTTTCCTTTATCATTTGGCTTGCAGGAGAGAAGTAGGTGTGCGATCACCCATTCCCCAAGAGTGAACTCTACAAGAGACCGAATTTTCGGTTTCAACACTCTCCTCCCCGGGGACATGCTGTATGGAGAATGTCCGGAACCCGTTGACCATCACCCTTACCTTGGACAAGTACTTCATGAGGGTAGGCTCTCTAGACTCATACTCACCCCTGATCTGCGATGCCATAACCAACGAGTCCGTGAACACCTCCACGTCATGTACCCCGAGTTCCTTGACCATTCATAGCCCTGCTATGATGGCCTCGTACTCCGCCTGATTGTTTATGACGGGTAACCGCAAGACCACAGCCTGCTCTATGATGACCCCCTGAGGGCTTACCAACACTACCCTCCCCCCAGAGAATGCTTCCCTGAAGCTCCATCGACCAACATCTTCCAAGCCTCCCGTGGTGGCGGCTTCTCACCCCTACCTCGACGACGTAGTCAGCCAAGAAATCAGCCACTAGTTGTGCCTTAATGGAGAGTCGTGGCACCAAAATGATATCAAATTCGCTTAGCATGATAGACCACTTGGCCAACCTCCCCCAGTGCTCCACTCCTTCAAAAATCTGGCATAGGGGATGATCCGTCACTACCTTGATTGAATCGGCCTGAAAGTATGGCCTGAGCTTCCTAGCCGAGATGACCAAGGAGAAGGTTAGCTTCTCCGGGATGGGGTAATGGAGCACGGCCTTCTTCAAGATATTGCTGATGTAATAGACAGGTAACCGCTTCTTCCTCTCTTCCCTTAGTAGGATAGAGCTTATGGCCTCCGCCCCTACCCCGAGGTAAAGAGCTAGATCCTCCCCCTCCCTCGGGATCTGAAGAAGCGGTGCTTGGGAGAGCTGAACCTTCAATGCTCGGAAAGCCTCCTCTAATTCTTTAGTCCACTAACTTCTGGTTTTCTCGCAGCGCCCTGAAGAAAGGTGAGCATTTCTCCCCGACCCTGGAGAGGAACCTACTTAGCCCGGTGAGCTTACTCGTCAGATGCTGAACCTCCTTAGCGTCGCATGGCGACTCCAGTTCCATGATAGCCTTCACCTTATATAGGTTAGGCTCCACCCCTGTTGGGGTGAGGAGGTAACCAAGAAACTTTCCTCGGCTTGCCCCAAAGACACACTTCTGTGGATTGGGCCTCATCTTGAACTTTCTTATGGTGGCGAATGTTTCTTCCAAGTATAGTAGATGTGAACCCACATCCCTACTCTTTAACATGAGATCATCTGCATAAACCTCCAGATTTCTGCCCCTCTGGCTTTGGAAGGCCATGTCCATCATGTGTTGGTACGTAGCCCCTGCATTCTTTAGACCGAAGGGCATCATATTATAATTGAAGCATCCCTCCCTCGTGATAAAGGAGACATCTTTGACATCGGGGGAATACATGTGAATCTGATGGTAACCTGAAAAAGCATCAAAAAAACTCATAATAGAAAAACCGACGGCTGAATAAACCGGCGCGTCGATTCGAGGCAGGGGGTAGCAATCCTTAGGGTATAATTTACTTAATAGAGAAAGTCTACACACATACTCCACTTCCCTTCCACTTTCTTTACCATTACCATATTTGAGACCCAGCGTGGATACTGGATCTTCAAGATGAAACCTGCGTCAAGAAGCTTCTTGACCTCTCCGCAGATGGGCTCCTCCAGCTTGGTGGCGATGGTCCTCATCTTCTGGCGGATTGGATGTGTTGCGGGGTCCAGATTAAGCCGGTGGCATGCCACGTCCGCATCGATGCCTAACATATCTGCCGCACTCCAAGCGAATATGTCGACATTACTTTGGATGCACTCCCGCATCCTCTCTTAATCTTATGGGCTCAAGCTGTTGCTGATCCGCACCCTCTCCTCCTACCCTGCCCTGGCGAAGACCTCCATCTCTAAGACCTCCTCCGCTGGCTCCAACATGGATTGCTCTCCTCCGCTCCTGAGCTCCTCCTCCTTCCCAAACTCTTCCTCTCCTCCAACTTCTTCAACCTCCATCGCCTCCAATGGGTTCTCCTACGGCTCCACTTATCCACCTCCCTGGGCCTCCACCCCAGCTGCTCCCTCTTCCTGTTCCTCCTACGTAGCTCTCTCTCTCTAGCCCCTCCTAGGCTTGCTTCTCCCTCCTCCACAACTTCCTCCCGCGCTGCCATCTCCTTCTCCAACTCTTTCACCTCTGTCATCCAAGCTATGGTGTTGATGACAGTTACATAGCACTGTCTCGCCACCTTCGGATCCTCTCTAACCTTGACCTGGACCACTCCACTGTTAAACTTGATACATTGATGAAATGTGGAGGGGACGCAGTGGAAAGCACTGATGAGGGGGCGCCCAAAAATGGCGTTGTAACTGCTCGGAGCGTCAACGATGACAAACCGACAGTTCCTCGAAACTCCCCCCAGCTTCACGTGTAGTCCCACTCCACCCTCAACTTCATTCCTCTCCCCAGAGAACCCGAACAATTGTCCGTCTGAGTCCAAAACCCTCTGGGCCTCCACCTTCATCTCA
Source organism: Platanthera guangdongensis (assembly GCA_039583875.1). NCBI lineage: Eukaryota > Viridiplantae > Streptophyta > Magnoliopsida > Asparagales > Orchidaceae > Platanthera > Platanthera guangdongensis. Next base: position 133,404,566 of record CM077160.1, read on the forward strand.
TCGAACGCCTTCTTGAAGATCACGCTCATAGAACTTTCGTTGTCCACCAGAATCCAGGAGACCGTGAAATTCTCTACGGCCGTCCGGATCACCAAGGCGTCGCAGAATGGGTCCTCATAGTCGGGCATATCCTTTGATGAATCAGTGATTTTTTCCTCTGGGGGGATACTGGGAGGTCGAGGCGACGCTCCTTCGGTACATGGTATGGAAACTCCCCTTACGGGTGGCTTCAATCCAAACTCCCCTATGGATCACTCTGATCCCTCCTCGGGCCCCCTTATCTGTCCGGTCCTCACATCTATCCTCTCCCCAGAAAGAACTTCTTCAATCCTCACGGGTGGCTGCTGCCGCCCCTGCCCCCTGGCCTCCCTTATCTCCAGGAACTCTGAGCAGGTGGCTATTGCGTGACCTTCCTCCTGGTGGAAGTCACAAAAAGGCAACGCCACCCTGCCTTCTCTTCTCCTCACTCCTCCTTGAGCTCCTCTCCTTCCTCCTCTACCGCGGGCAATCTCCATTGCCTCTTGCTGCCGCAGGAGGGGGGCCTTCTGCCCCCATCTCCACGCAGGCGTATTGAAACTTCCCTACTCACGAAAGTTATCCATGCCTTGTAAGCTCCTCTCCTTCCTCCTCTAACCAGGGTGCTGCCCTTTATGTCCCTGACCTCTGGGCTCCTCTCTCCGCATCTCCTCTCTCTACTCTCTCTGCTTCCCTACTCCTGGCTCCTTCTCATCCTCCTCCGCCAACTTGGCCAACTTCTTCGTGAACGTCAGGTTGGCCGCCTAGATCTCTATCTCCTTCGCCTCCCTCTCCATCAGGTCCACAAAAGAGAGAGGGGGGTACTCTCTTCAACTTCATGCTAAAGAAACTCGACCTCAACCCGAGGGTGAAGGCAAGCATCACGGTGTACCCCGGCATCTCCTGGACCTGCAGAATCTCCTCCTGGAACCTATCAACATAGCATCTCAACGTCTCCTCCGGCTTCTGCTTGATGGCAAACAAGCACTCCACCAACTTCTTCCTCTTCTTCAATGTCGAGAACCTCAACAAGAATCCTCGGCGCAAATCCTCAAAGTAGTAGATAGAACTCGCGGGCAACTAGTGAAACCAGTCTCTATCCTTCTGCTTCAAAGTGATGGCAAAAATCCTACACTTGAAGGCGTCCGACATCTGCCTTATAGAAACGGCATCCTCGAACCATTGCACATGTTGCACGGGGTCATTCGTGCCCGTGTAGTAGGATATATTGGGCTCTCGGAACCCGTCTGAAACCAGGGCCGAGATGATCAACTCGCTAAAAGGGCTTCCGCCCACCACCTGGCGAGAAGGCGCGTCTCGGGATCTCGGCTCGCTGAGCCCGTCAGCACTAGCCTGCCAGGGGAAGAGCTCCGCCCGGTGACATACCTCTCTCCAACCTCTGTCGTGACCTCCTTTCCGAGACACTGCATGGGAGCATTCTCGCCCAACGATGGAGCTACTGCCACTGGAATCTGAGTCGTTGCCCACTCACTCTTTATCGAGAATGCCAAATGGATGGTCTGCGAGACTTCCTGCCTAAGGTCATCCAGTATCCCCAACATTACCCCACTCACCTGGGGTGGAGAACCTCCTGCGCCTGGTCCTTCCTGCTCACCTCTAGCCATGAGACTAAGCCTGAGATTTTCTTGAATCAGCTACGGTCCACGCTCACCACACCAGAAATGTTGGAACCAAAAATTGGCCCCAACGAGAGTTCGGACCCTGGGGTGTAGCTAACACCTACTTCTCCCAAACTTAGACCTTCGACCAGTGGCTGAGAACTAAAGAACTGACCCTGGGCTACATCACGGAGGTCCCTCCACTAACCTGGAAGATCTCAGGGCGCTTCCCCTCCTTAGCCAAGTGCTGAGCTAAAGACACCTCAGAAAGCGCTGCAAGATTTTGGAAAATGAGAAATATTGCCTTCTGAGGTATCATGTGGGCCTATTTATAGATTTCAGTATCTGGTCTACTCACAGTGTAATTTCGCTGTTCAAAAAGGCAATATGTAGCCCAAAATGGTCAGCTAACAACCAAACTCTATTGTTCTGAAGAGCTATATACAGACCTCCAAGGGTACCTAGGTAATTTTACCGCTGGGCCCTACTAGCGGAATCCCTTCTGCTGATCCTCGTGGGCTTCCCGCTCATCCAGGCGGAAACCCTTCTGCCTGCCCTGTCAAAAGGCTTCACAGAACACCATCTCTGAGGGCCTCCCGCTTACCTGAGCACAAGCCTTCTCGCACGCCTCGGGTGGGAACCCTTCCGCCTGTTCTTCTTGTCTGGCCTGAATAGCTTAAAGCCCACTCAAACTAGGTCCCAGGCCCATAGATCTCACTCGACAAATATGGGGTTGTACATGTGGGTTCGAAACGAAGGTAGAAGGTCGGGACCATGGTCTGCGAGTTTCTAGTCGGAGCGTCCTCATGGAAGAAGGACAAGCATGTTCCTCCTTTCTCTCCAAATCGAGCAGCGTCTTGGAGATCAACTTGGCCGGATTTCTGCCAAAGAAGTGGCGGTTGGGTCTAGGTCGAGCCTAGCTTGTTCATGGCTCCGAAACGCGCGCCAAGGGTAACGATTCTCCTCTTGGACAAGTGAAGCTCTCTTTTAGCATGTTTGCATGAAAGCCATCACCAATTGTTGGAGAAAAGTTGTTTTCCATTGGGTCGATATGTTTATCCCTGAGTATGTTTTGCATATAGTATTCGAAAGCGTGAGTATGGATTAAGCATGCTGTGTGAAGCCTATCTTGACATGTTGATCTAGATTGGTGATGTTTTGTTTTGCTTGTCGGGGAAGATGTTGAGTTTTACTATACGTCATAACACTTGTGCACAGTGGAATTAGGAACAAGAAAACCCAAAAGAAATGTGGATCTAGCGATGAACATTGATCAAGAAGTAACATAGCTATAAATAAATTATACTTTTGCGGGATTGAGTCGATACTCAACCAAGGTGCTCTGTAGAACTCCAACGAAAGCTAACGGTCGGAGTTCTGAATGTAGAATAGTGTCCACATCTCCACGGATATCCACATGAGCACGAAGAACCCTTAAACTCTTATCACACAAGATCTAGGTTGGAAGAAGGTATGCCCTAACCGTCTTCACGGTTTACTAGAGTCGTTAAAGGAGTGGCAGCAATGACAAAGATGAAGCCTTAGGAAACACTTTCGGACGATAACAGTAGATCAACAAACGGTCGGCGGTGAGATCGGCTATCACGACCTAGTCAGAACTGTTCTGTCGGGAGAAGAAGAATCGTCATTTTTGTCGTGCTCAATTAGGTCAAAACATAATCTCATACATCTCAGTTTACTGTACATATCATATATATACATAATACCGAACTCGCCGAAACCCGCAGACCACGCCGAACCGGACTCAAAGGAATTAAACCAGAGGAAACAGAATTTGTCATGTATGTATGTCGATATTCGATGAATCAAAACTATTTGTCAAAATAATACAGACATATTTGACGAATCGAGAAAGAGCAAACCGTCCAAGTATTAAGGAGATATTCGACAAATCGACGATACTCGACGAATCGACGATACTCGACGAATCAATGACATTTGACGAATAAGTCTAATTCGTCGAAACTGTCATTATGATACTCGACGAACCCAAGACAGATTCATTGAGTCTATCATGACGTTACTCGACGAATTCAAAACCTATTCTTTGAAATCTTAAGCGATACTCGACGAATTTCCCTTATATTCTTCCGACCACTTACCTGATATTCACAATATAGACCCCGGAATGAAAATCCTTCACATCCAGAATGTCATAGGCTTGGTCCTTCACTCATATCACATATGAGCAAGGGCAACACAAACCTTTCCAACTTCCCCAATGCTCCCCCATAGGCTCATATTATGTTGGCAGTAAAACTACATGTTTGATCACTTCCAGATCACCATGGTAACACCAATAGAAGACTCTGTAAAAATTGAATGGTTTTGAAGTTCTGTTGGCAATGACTTTAAGTGAGCTTTTGTTGTGTTTGTGAAGCTCGTGTCTTGTGGATACAAAGGCTAACTTGTTAAGCTGTGTGCCTGGAGTGCCTAGCCTCGTTGGCTGTGAGTGCTAGTCATAGAGCGAATGTAAGACCCCCCCCCCCAACCTTTGCCACGGGTCGGGCCGGCGGGGATCTTACTTGCGCAAGACGTCCACCCAGTGCTCATTAAGGGGTAACGACCCATTCTGCTAAACACTAGTTGGCCACCTTGCTCGGCTTCAATCACAACATTCACATCACATCACATAGTATTACAGAAGCAAACAGGAAACCACAACAAATATATATAATAATATATATTTAACAAAAACCGCAAAAGGCCATAGCCACTGTTTATACATATAGCCCGTAGGCTATACAGTACTATAATTAACAACTCCCCACACAACTCTGCTTGCTAGTATTCACGTCTCGAAACTCTAGAGATGACGAGGGTGCCTCTGCTCGAGCAGTCCTATCAGCTGGCGTACCGTCCTACAGCAACTGGTCGCTACAGTGCACCATCTCCTGTGAATGGTTATTTAAATAACCGTTAGTCACAGATCTATGTGGAAACAAATCTCCTCCCTGGATCAATATCCTGCGGACGAGCTCACACACCGAACAAAAGTAGATAGCTGAAGCATGAGAGGGTTAGTACAACATTTCATGAATAAGCTAGGAGCAACCAAAAAGAGGCGTAGCATGATAGAATTAGACTAACAGCAGTAATATACGTCAGTTATAATTTAGGTTCCACTAGCACAGCAACATAACATGTATTCATAACCCGTGCAAACAACGCAGGCATTCACAACCGCGTACACATCGCAGACATTCACAGTCGTGTACACATCGCAGACATTCACAGCCGTAAATAACACCCTATGTCGACATAGCATAAATCGCTTATTTTCAAGCAGGGTAGCGAGCCCTGCGGGCCTCACCGATGTGGTCGTCGGTGATAGTGGCCAGTCCTGACACTTCTGGGGGTGGTCGTACCGTGCAACCCAGGCCTTAATGTACAACCTTGTGTACTCTTGAATGTGAGCGACATCCTGCGATTCAACATTTTGGTCGACCAGCGAAGGAAAACCCAACGGGAACAACATAACGGCCGGTTACCCGTGTTACACATCTCCCTGTCGCCTTGAGTCGTCAACCTTCCTGCACCGGTACGAATGGTCTGTGAAAGGGACTGACGCACCACAATTTACCGCAATCAATTCACAAGCAATCAATCAAACAATCATGCTAATACACACCAGGTCTGCGGCGGCCTGCCCTACTATACGTTAACCTTCAGGCAGCGTCGCTCAACTCAACTATCGACAAGGAGCGTGGGAGCGCTTTATTTGAGGCTAATACTGGAGGAACATCTCAACTCTGGTTATCCCCAACTAAGGCTCAACCTTAACAAACAACTGCTTGTCAAAGCAGAACCCGTGCTTATAATAGTAAATTACAGTAAAGAAAATGTAGTAATTAAAACTGCTGATAATAAACGTTGCATAATGAGATGTGACCAGTATGAAACTGGAGTAGTACTGAAACAGAAGTACTGAACTAAAATGAACTTGACCAGTACGAGATTGGAGTAGTACTGAATTGAAAGTACTGAACTGAAATGAACTTGACCAGTACGAGATTGGAGTAGTACTGAACTGAAATGAACTTGACCAGTACGTGACAGGAGTAGTACTAGATTAAAAGTACTGAACTGAAATGAACTTGACCAGTACGGGACTGGAGTAGAGCTGAATTGAATGTACTGAACTGAAATGAACTTAACCAGTATGTGACTGGAGTAGTACTGAATTAAAAGTACTGAAATAAAATTAACTTGACCAGTACGAGACTGGAGTAGTACTGAATTAAAAGTACTGAATTGAACATGACCAGTACGGGACTGGAGTAGTGCTGAATTAAAGGTACTGAAGTTAAATGAACTTGACCAGTACGAGACTGAAGTAGTGCTGAACTGAAATAAATAAAGAAACTGGATTAGTGCAAGACTGAAATAATCATAAAGAAAATAGTTAGTAGCTCAATCACTCCATTCAGGAGGCTTCAGTTCCATCTCCGTTCTGAGGAGGCATTTTCAGTTCCTTCTCCGTTCTCAGGAGGCATTCACAATTTCTTCTCCGTTCTCAGGAGGTGTATTCAATCAATTTTCAGTTTTCAAGATTTCCTTGGGTTACATCCATTATTAAGATTCGATAACAATTCAGTTGCGCCCTTTTTAATCACGGCTTAATCGGATCAGGAGAATCTTATCATGAGTTATATTTTTATTATTCATCCGAGAATAAATATCAATTCGATTTCTTGTGTTAAATCGAATTCGAGAATCTCGTCAGAGGACGCATTCTTTCTCGAATTTCAACCTCGAAAATCGTTCTCAACACATGAGAGAAATTCTTTACCCGAAACGAGATTGTGGAATAAAGTACTCGAAGCTCATACTTTCATCTTCCGAGTCTATCCAAAATGCTCGAGAGTTATTTTAAGAACGAGTCGCTCGGTGGTTTTGACAAAAACCTCGAAATACTAGAAGCTGAAAATCTTGCCTTGATAACTCTCATTGCTTAATAAATTGAACTTAATATTCAATATAAAGTGGTCGCGCGCTTCGATTTTCATTTTCAAAGAATTTGAGCGCGTAAACTTCCGAGCGCGACCCAAGGCTCCAAATATTGGAAAATCTTCAATTTTTATCCTAAAATTCCCAAATTTTAATACAACCTTTAAGAGGGCCTAAAAAATGCCTAGTAAATTTTCCAAAATTTTCCAAGCAAATTTGAGTCTCTAAATTGGTCAAATAGTTTTTATTTAGGTTTTTAAAAATATAAAATTAACTGCAAAAATTCTCAAACTTTTTGTGTAGATTGCGCTCATCTAAGATAACAATTTTCATATTCAAACTTTTTCATCAGCACTCTAATTTAGCCTCACTCCAAGATCACTGAATTAGACTTATTTTGTGTGTTTCCCATTTTACCCCCTGCAGTTTCTTAAAACATCAAAAAAAAATCTCCGATCTCCTCACTTTTTCTCCGCCTCTCCGCCTTCGTTTCTCTCATGTAGCCTCTCAGCTCTCCGCCTCCCTTTCTCTCACATAGCCTCCGCTCTCCGCCTCTGGGTTTCTCCATCGTAGTAGCAAATCATATAATCTTAAATTCAACCCTCTCCTCCCCCGACTTCTCACAACCCATCGCTCCCATCCGCAAACCAGCGCTCCATCTCCTCCGACCTCGCAACCCGCCGCCGCTCCAGTTTCTTTTTCTCCTCATCGTCTCGCCGCTCCAGTTTCTCAGCGTCTCCCGGTAACTCTAACCTAACCCTCACGATTCACGCATCCAGCGGCGTTCTTCCCCGTTCCCGTTCGTCAGTCCCGCCGAACACCTCTTCCACCCCGTCCGACCCCGGCGAAGCCTAATTGAGCCCGTCCCCCCAAGCATTCAAATCCCGGGCTCCCTGGCCCCGTTGACAGTGGCCGTGCATAGATCCCGACGTCCAGGCCGCTCCATCCGTGGTGCTTCACTATTTCCTCATCCCTGCCTCCAGCGACCAGCGGTGCGCCGGTGCCCGAGCACATCATTGTTGGATATTTCACCATTTTTGTTGTACCGAACCTTTGAGTGGTTGTGCAGGTATGTTTCTGGTTATAAAAACCAGTTCCAGAATTTCATCAAGAATCTCAAAAAAATGGGGGATGATGTGATCCTATCTGACAATGTTTTGTTCTTTTATATGCTGCTAAGTGGATTCTCCCTATTAAAGTGAATTTTTTGAACTGTTTGGTTCGAGAGAATTGAAATTGTATGGATAGATTATTTCAATTCCGATTCTTATTAGAACTTGGCTTGAATTCAAGTTCAGGTGCTCAGCTGGGTTATATAAATGTACATGGGGAAAATGCCCAATTCTATTGTTTGATTTTCAATCCAAATTCCATAAGTTTCATCGTTTCACTTTTCAGTAGTGATTTTTGAACATTTCCGATTCAAATATTCAGTAGTGATTTGCAACAAATAATTTTAGCAGTCCTCCCGACAATGCAAATCAGGTAATACTGACTTAGAATCTAGATGGATATTTACTTTGTGATTATTTTGATTTAGTTTCTTTAACTTATCCAAAGAGTTCAATTGTTATGGAAATTTCCATATACTGACTGATCCATTTCTTGAAAAGTTTCATATTAATCTAGCTCCTTCAATCAGTTAATTATTAAACATGGGCTTGCCTTTGTTATTATTCCCTTCTTAATCTGTTAATTATTCATATGAGTAATAGACTGTGCACTCACTTATTTTTTCTTGGTTTTGATGAATAGGCTTACTCTTGATTTTCTAGTACTAGTTCCTACTTCATCTGTTGTTTTTATTTTTGATTATATATTCATATTGTGCCCGAGCGATATCAAAATCCTAGTTCCATCACTAACAGCGACAGAGACAAGTAGGCGAGTAGGCAGTGGCGGACCTCCGGCTCCATCCCGGGAGTCGGCGATGGCGATTGCCCAGCTTCCTAAGGCAGCGACGAACGGACGAAATTAAGATGAGCAGCGACCTCGAGGCTACAAAAGAGGGGGAGCCATTTCATTTTGCCCTATTTCTTCGGTTCTTTATATTCCTTTGGTAGTCTTCTTTTAGGTAAGCAACAATTCTATTTTGCCCTGTTTTTTATTTCATATTCCTCTGGTTTTAGGTAAGCAACAATTCATATTTTTTTTTGTTAATGCATTCAACTGGATTGAAGTCCACTCTCATCTGCCCAAGCACGCTTAGCCTCCAAGGAACTTTTTATTGGTAGCAGTTATGTTTTCAAATAAGTAGAAAATATAGTGATTACAAATCTGCCACCACTGATTTAAGTTTTCAATATGTTTGTTTCTCATTATTTACAGATGAGTTTAGTGCTTATAAAGCAAATTGTTATTTAAGGGTTCTCTTTGAATTATGTGTTGCTTGACATGATATTTCCATGTTCATAAAATGTTGATTCCATGTTTAAAAAATGCTGATTTTATGTTCAGAAATGGTTTTAGCTTTGATGGTTATAGCTTTGATGTTTATAGCTTTGTTATATCCAATTGCATTTTTTAAAGCTAAATTATATATGTTAAATGATAATTAGTTGGGATTTTAGATGGCTTGAGTTTTAATTTATTTGTCCTCACTAATGATTTAACAGAACACTCATTCTTCAATTTTCAATTTGTTGTGGAGACATTTTTTGCAAAGATTGCTCAACCTAGTCAATAAACACAAACAATGGAGGAGTAATCTTTCATCATCATGTAGTAGAAGACTATAGCTTAATTGTGTCGAGGAGCTGTTTTTCGATTCTGGGTTATGACAACAAATTTCTAGTTTTTATGTCAATGTGCAAGAAAAAATTGTCTTTCGTAATGAAAGTTTTCCATTTATATTCAATTTTCATTAGTGTCGGGATTTGACAAAAATCTTGGGTCCTCCACTGGCGTTCGCCAATCGCGACTCCTTCGATTTCCACCACCTCCACCTTCGTTTGCCCTCTCAAACGCACACTCTCACACGCACGCATCCACGACTCCTTCAGCTCCAAATGGATAAGAAGAACTCCATCCTTCCGTCACTGGTGAGTATTTATGTATACCACTTTTGGGAGCTTTTTCTGCTGTGGAAACTCACTCTCTCCCTCCCACGCACATAATTTTTAATTTTGTGTTTAGGGTTTCCAGGCCTTTGGGGATCAAGGGTTTCAATCGCACACATTCACGACTCCTTCAATTGTGTCTTTGCTAGCTTTATACTAAATGCTAGCTTTATAGTAATCTTTCAGATCTGTCATTTTTGGTGTGTGCACAAGCCACAAGGTAACCTTTCCCAGGTGAATTCAGATCTGCCATTTTTGTTGATTCTCAATTTTCAGAGCTTCCTGCATCACATGACACTTAAGCACCTGCATTTTATTATGTTTATTGTACCGTATCAAGTATATGTGTTTTCTGTTGCATACAAGAATTGCGTTCCCATTGGAACTGTGGTTGGTAAAAGTTCCTAAAACATTTGTATACATATTTGTACATTTATCACGAATCTTTTTCCATTGAAATTGTAATGTTCATCAACTTCTTCTAAACTCACAACATTTCTAATTTTAAATTCTCTTCTTTCAGACTGCAATTCCAAATTTTTATGTTACTCCAGATGGCCTAGAGAGTTAGTTTTATATGTAATGGAAAGGTACAAAAATGTGCCTATGATTATCACAGAAAATGGTAAGGAAAAATTCCATTTGGCAACAAATTTTTGAATGTACTATGCACAAAAGAGTAGATGCAATTTATTAGTTGAAGACTTTGTTAATGATGAAGAAAGAGTAGAATTTTTTAGCTCCTATCTTACATCACTATCTAAAGTCATCAGGCAAAACTACATCTAAAGAACAACCAAGTTATTTCTTATATATCATTCTCTTTCCCCTTCATTTGTCCATTAAGGCTCCGTTTGGCACAGCTTTTTTACTCTGGTGAGTTTGGACAAAAACGTCGCCATCATAGAATACGAATTTGTCAAGACAATGGTTATGACCGCCACCCAAAAAAAAAGAAAAGTAATTTTTAACGTAAAAGTGGATGAAATTCCTTCGGTGAGGTTGTGGGTTCACGAACGTCAGTTCATAACCACCATGTCCACGACCTCCACCATCATGCCAAACGGAGCCTAAATAAACAATATACTTACAATTGTGAAACAATATAGTTACAATTGTATGTTAATTTTTACCAATTTTTTTACATAAAATATATATTGATTGTTTAAATATTTGTAATTGCAGGAAAGGAGCTGATGTAAGAGGCTATTTCATATGGTCTGTTCTTGACAATTTTGAATGGTTGTATGGCTACTCAATGAGGTTTGGCCTCTATCATGTAGATTATAACATAATGCAGAGAACTCCAAAACTGTCAGGCAAATGGTACCGGCAATTTCTTAAAGGACCCAACATCACTAATGTTGTGTCTACTCTGTTTGAATTTAACCTTTGATATTTTTTTTCATTGAAATTATTATTCACTTGTGCTTATGCAATCTCAAATCAGATATACCCTGGGGATATGTGATATTTGATTTAAATTTTGCTGATAGCTGATGAATTTGCATTGAATTTGAAATGTTATAGAGGATTTGAGGGATTTGAGATGACTGAGGGGTCCGAGAATGGATGCAAGTGTGGATCCAATTGCACCTGTGCTCCCTGCACCTGCAAGTGAGATGAACTTGAAGGAAAAAGATGGAGCTTGGCCTAATGTTTTTGTGTTTGTGTGTGTTATATGATCCTATGAAGAATAAAATGTGTGCATGGTTGCTGCAAGCTTGCATCTATGATGCAAGAAGCTTATGTTTGTACTGTGTTGCCTTTGTGTGAACTATGTTGAAGATGATATGAATGTGGCTCCATCTTTTTAATGTAATTTGGTTTCCACTGTCATTTTGTTAAACAAGTTATCATGTGTGGGCAATTATACAGTTGTGTGTGCATTATAAAAAAAATGATCGCACATGATAAGAATGTGATCGCATACGATAAGAGACAAAAGAGGGATCAAATATGACTAAAAAATATCGAATGTACGAAACCTGAGCTTTAAAGTTTCAATTATGGCGACCAATTTCCTGTGATGTATGGATGACTTTGTCACCCTCAACCTAGTTTTTATGAAGAGTGGTGGGAGCATTGTGATTGTACATAGAAGGCCTTCAAACATTTTACATTCATCCTGAACAAATTTGATAAAGGACGTTATTTCTGGAACTCCTTTGTAAGCTTGTAAAATTCATCCTGAACAGTTTTTGAAACATTTTATATTCATCCTGAATAGTTTTAAGCAACGAATTTGACATCAGACTTCTCCATTTCCATCTTATTTGGATGAATTAGAACTACCAGATTTAGCATCTTGGATGTCGCCGGAAGGGTCAGTTTTGACTCTTTTAGATACCCTTTCTTTTGATGTTTGCGAGGACAAACTGACGACTACATCTCCGCTCGTTTCTGCTTCTGGGTATTCTATAAAAAGGCCTTGATTGGAAATAGAGGATTACTCCAAGAATCTAAATATCATATCATAATCAAGAAAACATAGCAAAATAAAGGAAATCAAAAAAGCCCTTGATTTAGAACATGGTGCAAAATACGACGTCGAGGGAACTGTTGTGCGGTTCAGAGCTAGGTGTGGGTAGTTGTTCTACGTAAGGAATTATAGAATAAAATACAAGTTATTATGATGTGCACATAGTCAATACTTCTAACATTCTCCTGCTCACCATTTTTCTTGGATGCACGTCAATCACTTTCTCTCATTTCCTCTCTCTCGCTCTCTTGAACTTTGTTTTCTTGGCTATGCATGGGTCAGATACGAGCCTCTCCTTTCCTCCCTTCCTTCCTTTTTGTTTCTTTCCCTCTTCTCTCTCCCTCTCTCCCCATTTTCTTCCCCTCCCCGTCTTTTTCATTCTCTTCCCTCCCCCCTTTCCCCCCTCATACTAGACTAGAACTACCCCCCCCCCCCCCCCCCCCCGCTGTACCGAACTTCCACCCTCACGGGGCTCCGCCGCCACCGGCTGACCATGTATCCGCCCCCGTGCGACTCCCAGAGGCCAGGCGCTCCCTCCGGAAGTGGTCCGGCGGCCTGCCGCCGCCGGCCACCTTCGGAGCCTTTTTTTTATTTTTGATCGAAGGAGTGGGGGTTGACGGCGGCGGCGCTCCGGCCACCGGAGCTTGCATACAATACATTGGAAAGATTAGGAGGAAGGAGATGAGAAGTTTTCCACCTTGTTTGGGGTCTCCGGCGGCCTCCGGCGAGTTCCGGCATTAATGGCGGTGGCGGGTGGAGGAGCTCGGGTGGGCAGTTTCCAGCGAGGCAGAGCTCCAACAAGGTGGTGGCTGGGGTCGTTTTGAGGCTTGGGAGACGATTCAAGTCCTCTGGTATGAGGGGATGAATATATAGAGGGAGGGGGTGAGCCCCTCCTTCTTCTCTCTTGGCCAAGACAAGGAGAACCATGGTTGGGTTGCACCAACCATGGTTAGCTGTTGGCACTCATCTAATGGAGGGGTGTACTTGCTAGTCAATCAAAGGCCATCACATGGATTGTGTTTCTTGGGGAAAAGATGAGTAGCTTAGAATTGGACAAGTGTATGGAGGGAGGGAGAAGGCCTTGGACTTTGATGCTCTTATTGGCCAACAAGGCAGCCATCATGACCCATTTATGGCCAAAAAATGAGCCCATAGTGAGCTTGTTAAGGAGAGAGGGATGAAGAGAGAAATGGGCTTTTTAGGGAGGGTTTGACGAAAAGTCAACCACTGGTGGGTCAAAGTTAGGGTATCGTGTCATAATTAGTGTGCGCACGCTTTTCGGTCCACGACAGAGCTTGATGTGACCACGGTTTGACCACCCGTTATCGGAACTGACCAGGACCAATTCCGTTGACTTTGTATTGACCATACGAATCCAATGTCACTGACTGGGGTTGAATCGGAGTTCATTTGCTAAGTATTCAAAATCTACGCGTCGCGGCGCGCTAAAATGGTCAAAACGCTCATAATCATTGTTATGCTTCAAATCGCGACGCAATGAGTTCCGATGCGTTCGTATCGACTATACAAAGTCATAGGAACTGACAGAACTCAAATCAGAGTTCTCTAGGTCAATATTCAAAAATCTTGTTTTCGCAACGTTCTGCGAGAAACAGATATATCCACCACAATGGGTCCTTGGTGACCCATTGAGCTCCTTTAAGGGCTAGGAAGGTGTAGGTGGGGACAATTTGGCTAAGAGAAGGTCAATTGACCCTATGTAGGTTAGTTTGATCCATTTAGGGTTATGGTTGACTTTGGTCAACTTGACCACTTTGATTGACCCCAATGGGTACTTGGTGATCCTATGAACAACTTAAAGGGTTAGGAGTGTTGTGGTGGGATTCTAGAGTCAAGTTGAAGCCCTAAAGTCAAACCATAGGGGTGGTTTTGGAATGAGCTAATTGCAGACCATGGTGATCTAACCTAGGTTCACTTGGTATTCTTTGGCTTCCTAAGGTTTTGTCATGACCTAGTGGTGACAAAACCACTTTTAGGGGTCTAGTAGTTTGAGGGATGTTAAATGTGATCACTGCCCTAGCCGATGAGATCACTGCTCTATCTCACGGCAAACCCTGAGAGTATCCGCCAAACCGCAGACACAACCTCTTTGTGACCGTGACTAGGCCGGACAGCCAGTCCGCCGCGGATACAAAGCATGTACGCCTTGTCGCCAAAACAACACCAGACTTGGTCGCCATACAGGAAGACACTGCGGACACCGCCCCAGTCCGCACACATGCGGACACCACTCCAGTCCGCATGCCACAACGGACACTACTTCAGTCCGCACACCTCGAGCTCGCAACTAGAGCACAAGACTGACTGCTGCCGAGCTCGATGGATAAAGAACCAGTCCACGCTAACCATGCTTCTCCCGGACTGAGCAATCCTGGACTTGGTCCAAATCCAGACCAAGTCCACACCACCGACCATCCTTGGTACAAACACAACACCAGCGGATATAAGGGCAAGTCCGCACAAACCGGCGGACTCCGGCACCAGTCCACACTAACCGGCGAACTCCGACACTAGTCTGCACTAATCGACGAACTTCGCGGTTACCAACCGCGCCATCAGAGCAAGACAAAAGCACACGTCATGTCGATCTCCCGAGATCCAGTCCAGTCCGCAACCCGGACTCAACGAACTCCATACGAGTTCGCACCACGTCGTTCTTGGCGAACTCTGCAGATAGGCAGGCTATCCGCCCGGTTACCATCTGGGAACAAACGACATGCTGAACACAAGCTGACTTGGCTAGCAGCCAGTCCTGTCCGCACAGGCCGCGCGAACAGGTCGCCTAGGCCGCCCAGGCCGCCCAGCTCGCTACTTTCACTTCATAATTTTCAACACCCCCGGGAGGTCCGGGCAGCCCAAGCAGGGTGTCCAACGATGATGGCGATCGAAGGCGGATGACGTCGGCGGTGGTGGCGACTGCTAGCGCAGGCGCGATGCGCGAGGGCGTTGGGAGCCCGCACGATGCGCGAGGGCGTTGGGAACGCGCACGCTCGCACAACACAAGTGCTTGCGCGCTGCGCACGAGTGCATGGAGCACACACACACGGGTGTGTTGTGCTTGGGTGTCCGTGCTTGGCTCTGCCCCTTCTTTCGGGGTGATTTTTAGGGCTCTGGTTGAGTGCGGCTTGGTGCACGCGACTCGTTCGGACAAGTTGGCTTCTCTTTTTGCCTTTGGTCGAAATCCTCTCAGCTTGAATTAGAAAATTCAGGCGAATCTCATCAACACTGCTTTTTTTATTATCCGCACCACACACTTATAAGTTATAATTATAAGATTGTGTTGTACTTTTTTCATTATACTTAAATATATGAAAAATTGTATTGCTCCCTAATTTTTTTTTCCAATTCCCTCCTCCTCTAGTTCAATTTAGGCAAAAATGATATTTCAGTCCCCAAAGTTTTGTGCTTTTTAGAAATCAATCCCTATAGTTTTTTTTTATACATTTTCAGTCCCTCTACTTTTATAAATTACTGAAATCAATCCCTCTAAATCATTTTTCATCAATTATATAGAATTAAACGTCAAAACTCTATTTATAATACAAAATATCCGCTTATTTTTTAATCATTTCCGTTCAAAAACGAAAAGGTTGTGTTGTTCTAATCCATACCTCCTTCGAATCTTCAAACAATCATGCTCCATATTTGGCATTAGTGCGAACTCATTAAAAGTTTGTTTGAACAAACTCATGCCATTCACGTCAGTTCTGCTTCTGTCATTGATGCTTAAAATGTTGGTTTTATGCAAGCCGCCATTGTTGATTTCAAAAACAGTCAGGTTTAACTAGTCCAACAGTTTCATATATAAATTTATATATTAACTAATTTCTAAGATTACAGATTTATACGATTTAAGAGTTTACTGTAGCTGGGCCATGAATTTGTTGCTTTAGTACTTTAAATTAATGGTCACTCCTCTGTTTTTTTTGCTTAATTTTTTTAACTGGTTTTTCGTTCATTTCTTGACATACCTCCATCACGAATCAACTGTTGGGGCTTGTTGTAGGCCATGGTCAGAGTTCTCACGTCTCCTCGTGATAGAGGAATTAGAAGGCCAACAATGGAAGATAATCCAAAGACGACGCATTTAATCATGTAAATCTACTTAGAGCGGGCTTAATAAATAGAAGGACTGATTTCACATATTTTATAAAATATAGGGACTGAAATCTTACAAAATAAAATATTGGGACTGATTTCAAAAAAGCTGAAAACTTAAGGGAGTGAAATGTGAGTTTTGCCTTCAATTTAGTTATGACAACCGTGTCCCATTAGTTTAAAAAGACAAAAATTATAAAAGAAAAAATCTCCTTACCATCGCCGCTATCAACCCCCGATGCTTCTTCTCTCTCCCTAGGTTGTCGTGGGATATGCATCTTCTCAAACTCCTCTTCACGATCTGCTCTGACGAACGCCGCTCCGACTACAGCCTGTTCCAACGCCCGATGGTCCCACGACATTTACGCCGATCTGTCGGCCTGATTCATGAAATGCAAACCCGATGTTCTCATCTTCGACACACCGGCGCGTGGGTCTACCTGATTCAAAACCGATGTTCCCATCTTCGAAGGAAGCCACGATCTCTGATTCAAATCTACTTGACTGAAGGCTACTCGACTGAAAGCTACTCGACTGAAAGCTACTCGACTGGCTTCTTCTCAACTCCTCCCCTTCTTTTGGCATCCTCCATTTCTGCAGATCAGCAAGCATAGCTTCAGGTATGTCCTCCTTCCTGCTACCTTTTAGCTTTTCCTCCAATGGCAAGTTTTTGGCTTCCCAGTCTCGCATCACAAGTACAATTTTTTATTTCTTCATTTTCTTGCTTCCAGACTGTAATACTTTTGACATAATGAGCCGCCAGTTATCGATCTTAATTCTTATTAAGTGGAAAAATGAACAGGAGCAGTTAAAAAAAGAGCTTAGAAATATATTTTACCGGAAATCAAATTAAATCTACCTATTTTCATATTCGATGGAGCGGTGGGAAATAAAGGAAGGTGGCTGCAATCTCAAATGAAGATGAACCGTGCCGTTTCACTCACGTAGGGCCGGAGCCCTGTGCCATTTCACTTCCGTAGGGCCGGAGGCCCGCGCCGTTACACCCACGTAGGGCTGGAGGCGTGTTTGCCGGATATCAGTTTGATTGAGCGAATTGGAGTATAAAAATATCCCCCCAAATATTCAATAATACCAGAAGAAAAACAAGAGATAGAGGCGGGCGAAGCCCGCCTGGATGCGGCCGAAGGCCGCCCGAGAGCATCGAGCACGGGCGTAGCCCGTGCGAAGATGCTCGTGTGTGTGTGTGTGCATGCATACATTGCGCAAGCCGCGAGGTTAAGTACGCCGCCGCCGGCCTGCCCGGAGCCCACCTGAGCGCTCTTTGTTTCTCGGCGGATTCCCCGGGGACCTACGAAGTCGCAGCTGGGCTCCTGGCAAGCCGCGGGCTTT
The DNA here is from genome assembly GCA_039583875.1 of Platanthera guangdongensis. Taxonomy (NCBI): domain Eukaryota; kingdom Viridiplantae; phylum Streptophyta; class Magnoliopsida; order Asparagales; family Orchidaceae; genus Platanthera; species Platanthera guangdongensis. The sequence continues at coordinate 133,422,181 of CM077160.1, forward strand.
GCCGATGGTGGCAACCCTAAATGGTGAACTTTTTTGTGCGCTCAGGTGGAATTCGGGGGAAATCCGGAGACATTTCTAAGACTTTTTGTTAGCAAAACAACTCCTAAATGATCCAACGACTGTAATGTATTTCAGGGACCTCAAGTGTTACACAACAGCTCCACATACATCTTTGTATATATAGTATGCATTTAGAGTTAGATTAGCAAGATGTTTTAGTTTTTGTTAGCTAATTATGTTTGATCTTTAGTTGGTGCCCGAGCTAAATTGCCCTACTTCAGTCACCGCTTCCAAAAGATGAAGTAATGGAAAGTAAAATAAACCGCCCTTCATATGTTTGGATATAGCCTTGCCATGATAAGGAATAATTAATAACCATCTTACTTTAAGAGAGGTAGAGATAATCTTTTTTCTCATGGAAGATAACTCAAGCAACCATCCATGCATACATGCAATTACCTCAATTGTACATCTTTTATTATTACAAACAAATTTCACCATTAAAAATAATACGTGACCTGTTTTATTTGCAGTTTATATATGTTATACAATGAAAAACATATATGATAATATAATAACATGGTACGTACTGAATTGATCAAAAGCTTATCAGTTGGTGCTTCGTGGTCTAATACATGTTTTTATATGATATTATTGGTCTAGAGTACCGGGGTGTAAAGCCTCTCAATTGTTTTAGAATTGTGGTCATTGCGAACCTTATCGAGATAAAATCGTATAATCCTACCATGTTCAAAGAACAGTCTGCGGCAAGAATGTGGAATACTTTTGTTGGGCTTCAGGTACTCATGCGTTAATTCAGCAAATGCATCATCTATCCTTTCCTCTATGTATCTTATTGCATCTTTCTCTGTGCAGTGATGTTCTTTCTTGTATAGACTAACTGCCATCCATTCCTCGGTCACTGGATTCTGAAACCAAAAGAATAACAATTTACAGTTACACATTTAAGAGATAATTGGTTTAGCTATATATATATATATATATATATATACTGATATACTTACTAGTAATGCCAGATAAGAAGTTAATTGCTCATGGATTATGGATCTATGATCCAAATTTTGTATATTATCTGTTATAACGTTGCCCATGAGGAACATGGATGGTAATAATCTGATGGAAACTGCTAGTCCTTTCTTAACTTGCTCAACATGTTCTTTGAAGCTCGCAATCTGCTTCACATCTTTACGCACCCTTGCATTTAGGTAATCTTGGACTTGCAGTTTTCTCTGTCAAATGAAACATAAAATTTGGCTTTGAGAGTTTTTAGATAGGAGTATATATTTATATACTCTAATTAATTTGTATGTATCTTACTAGATTATGTAAATAGGGAAAGACATCCTTTCCTTGGGCGTTCTTTGCTTCGATTGCCAAATCATTCATGTTATTATAGACACCCATAAATACTTGCTTCAATGTTCTCGGGAGAGCATGCTCAAATGCAGGCTTCCATCTGATTACATGGTTACTTCAAAAATCATGTGTGCATTGTCTCATAAAGTATTTGGAGAAACATGTAGACTTACTCATTTATTGCTTGACAAAACAAATTTAGTTCATCAATTGATTCATGACTTTGAAAGACATCCCTGAGTATGATTTCAAGGCAATTGCTTTTGGTATATGCAATCCTGGAGGCTGAAAATTCTGGCTCATATATAGTTGCACTAATTGAGAAGTGGATCTCCCATGGGTTTAGTTGGGTCACAAGAACATCATCAAAGCCACAAGAATTCCACCACCTACAACGTTTAAGTTTTAGTAGGGATGTATTGTTAAATTTGGCTTGCCTTATCAAGTAGAGCTACCGATTCACTCACTGGATTATTGAATTAGCTTCTCTGCTGTGCATTGCATGCAACTTGTTGTGCTCCAGTTTGGCGAGTTCCAAGTATTTTGAATTATTGATATTATTCATCCTTTATATAATCATAAAGACTTAAAACATAGCTTAGAAAAAAATAGCTACTATTCATGTGCAATTGTGCATGGCAGTTCTGAAGTAAATTGAATTACCTGTATAATGATTTGCCAATCCAAACATCATTATCTCCATAATAGTCGATATATTGTCTTGCTTCAAGCCTTGGAAGACTTCTATACCATGGATTTTTTAGTGCCCACTCAATCTGTTGATTTTTTAGATTAAAAGAATCATGAACCATTGCTCTTCATGTTAGAATTATGGGAAAGACCGAGCAAGTTACCTCCTTATGTAAGGCTTTCTTGATCGCCCACTTGTCATGTACGTTATTATCTTCAATGCCATTCACCAGACGTTGCTTTGCGAAAGATTTTGCTTGTTTTAGTATCTTCTCTCCTGGAAATGCAATCTGGGAGAACCGATACAAGGAGAAGAAATCTGAAACTCCTTGATGTGTCTCGCCTATGTAACATAAGAAGCTATCATCTCCATCTTTAAAGTGCTCCAATACATCTGTAAGACATCCAATATTGTAGGGATAACTAATAAAAGGAGTGTAGTGTGGAGATACTATAAAAAATTATGATGGAAGCCGAGAAAGTCGCATGAACACTCAACCACAACCAAGTCAAGTAGAAATCAGCAAAAACAGAAGCACAAGAATTTCAATCTGGAATAATAACCTTCTTTACAGGGCAAGACATACATTGCGAGACATGATTTCACAATGTACTCGATAAAAACAAAAATACAAGCAAGAAGAAATCGTGCGCTCTAATATCTGTAATCGCACAAACCGCACAAGCCGCTTACCGCAAGCAATGTCCGCTGAAACCGCCAAGTCGCGAAACCGCAACCAAGCCGCACAGACTGCCTATTATTGAATGCTAATGAACTGAACAGAACCCGCTGATAGACCGGGCGAACTGCTCGAACGAACCGCAACTCGGAGGAAGTGACTTCAAGCCGCTGAGACCGTGGCCTGCTGTATACCGCCGACTATAAACCATGAGCTGTTCCATTCTGAGCCTTCCGACTAGTTTCCTAGTCGTCCAATGCTATTCGCACAAGCTGCACAGGCAAGTCAACTTCACTTAGTCGCGCCGGTTAGAAAACCGTATCCGCAAGATCAAAACGCGAGCTGAGTTCTCACTATTCTCGTTATATATGACGAGTCGGGGACTCCTATTTATAGGTGATAGGGGGAGTGTGATCACCGTCCATAGCGATAGGATATCCGCTCATCATCCTAACAGCTAGCACAACCTATCCGCACAAATGTGGATACCAGAGTCACACCGCGCGAACACCAACAACCCGCATGGACTTGAACAAACTGCCCACGCATCCAGAACCATTTCCGTGCCAGAGAAGGTCTGCTAGACTCTGAATCCAGACCACACAATACAACGGTCTCCGCGAACTAGGCAACAAACCAGACTTGTCATAATACCATTACTAAGTCCACACAACCAACGAGTCAGAGAACTTGACAGCTCCACGCGAACTTTGCGGTCTCACATTCCAGACCGCAACAGATGTGGTTAGCTGCTGCTAACCGCCCGATTACCTCCCATGGTGCTTGTTGAACCAGACCGCAGGAGAGAAGAAAGAAGTCGAATTCCGGTTAACCACCACCTTCTACCCGCCAGACCGATGGCGGTCTCTGCGGTCTGTACGATCTGTCATATCAAACCGCCCCACTCCACTTCACTTCCACCTCAACAAATTCAACACTCCCCCGTATAGTAAGAAGTGGAAACTAGCCCAAGCAAACCCCGTAACCGTGTGAATGGTCCCTTCTACAATGGCTTGGTAAAGATATCCGCAATGTTATCTGTGAAAAAGAGCTAAATAAAGCCAAATTTTATTGCTCCAAAAATATAATCATTACATAGGTATGCCCCCTTATTTATAGAAAATGGGAGAGATGAGAGAATACAACAATATATGTGGGACTAAATGTAATCAGCACGGCTTATGCGGTTTGACACTGTCAAACCGCAACATAGTACAAGGCGTTGATCACAAGCGACAACAGAGGTAAGCTGTCAAACTGCCACTAAAGACCACTAGACCGCCACACTAGCCAACAGACCGCAACTGCGGGTTGTCACCAGACCGCAGTTGCGGACTCCCACCAGACCGCAGTTGCGGACTCCCACCATTGCTGTTCCGACAAGTCTCCAGGCTGCTACTACGGCTAACCATAAGGCCGTTGTTGCGGCAAGTCTCCAAACCACTGCTGCGACTAACCTTCAGACTGCAGCTGCGACTAGCCTCCAGACCGCAGCTGCGGGAAGACCTCAAAGATTGGAAAGCCATGTGGGAAACCGACTACCAAACCACAACACTGCTAAACAGTCAGACCGCCAATCCTGCCGAGATAGCCGCCAGACATAACCGTTGCCACTAACCAAACCGCCACACAATCAAACCGCTTGGTTAAACCGACTGACTGCCCAAACTACAAGCCGTTGCGACTAGGTCATCAAACCACTGAACTCTAACACTTTCTCTCAAGCTGGAGCATATATATCAATCATGCCTAGTTTGCCACAAACATCTAAAAGAGAAGCGAAAATTGGTTTCGTGAAGATGTCTGTCAGTTCTTTATCAGAAGTGACAAACGGAGTGCAGATCTGGTTCTTCAACACCTCTTCTCTAATGAAATGACAATCGACGTCATTGTGCTTTGTCCTCTCATGGAAGACAGGATTCTTCGATATGTAAATAGTGACTTTGTTATCACATGACATATGAAGAATATGATTGTAGACTTCTCTCAAGTCAAGCATAAGCGCTCGTAACCACTTCAATTCGCAAGCTGTTGAAGTCATGCTCCTATACTCAGTTTCAGCACTTGATCTTGAAACCATTGACCGCTTCTTGCTTTTCCAGCTAACAAGATTTCCTCCTTCAAAGGTGCAAAAACCCGATATAGACTTTCTATCTTCTTTGTCATCAGCATAGCTGACATCAGAATATGCTTCAATATTCAAATGATTATGCTTCTGAAACAACAAACCCTTTCCTGAAGAACCTTTCATATAGTCCAAAATTTTCATAGCAGAATGCAGATGACACTTTCTAGGAGTTTGCATAAACTGACTGACATTTCCAACTGCATAACAAATATCTGGTCTTGTAACAGTCAGATAGATGAGTTTGTCTACAAGTCGCTTGTACACAGTACAATCTGGGAGAAGAGGAGAATCTTCAGTCCACCCCTGATTATCCCCAACAGCCATCGGGCAACGAGCAGGTCTTGTGCCAAGAAGACCAGTTTCCTTTAAGAGATCTAGCGCATACTTCCGCTATGAAAGATCCATAGAGTTTCGCTTTCGTGAAATCTCAATTCCCAGAAAATACTTCGGAGTTCCCATAACCTTAGTAACAAAATGTTGTCAAAGATGTCGTTTTGCAAGATCAATGTCTTCTTTATCATTACCAGTAAGTAGAATACCATCAACATAAACAGTAAGAGCCACAAGACCTTTAGTAATCTTGCGTATAAACTTAGAATTATCAGCAGAACTCCGATTGAACCCAATAAGAGAAACAACCCCTCTAAATTTGTCAAATCAAGCTCGTGGACTCTGCTTTAAACCATAAATCATCTTCTAAAGCTTGCATACCTGAGACTCCCCCGGAGCAACATACCCACGAGGTTGCTCCATGTAAACTACCTCTTGCAAATCACCAAAGAGGACGACATTCTTAATATCTAACTGAGACATTTCCCTGTCTATATTAATTGCGAAAGAGAAAATAACATGTATAGTGGTAATGCGAGCAACCGGAGAGAAGATATCAAAGAAGTCAACACCACACATCTGAGTAAATTCTTTGGCAACATGCCTCGCCTTATAGTGGTCAACAGAACCATCTGGAAGATACTTGACAACAAAAACCCATCGACAACGAACCACATCTATGCCCAAGGGTGTGAGAACAAGTGTCCAAGTTCCTCTCTCAGTTAAGGTTTGCATTTCTTCATCCATAGCGGCCTTCCATTGCGGAATAACAAGAGCCTCTTGATATGTAGTCGTGATGACAGTAGAAGATATAGAAAGAGCAAAACACTTGGTAACCAGAGAAAGCTGAGCATATGAGACAACATCTTCAATAGGATGCTTAGTGCATTGACGGACACCCTTCCGCAAGGCAATGGGAAGATCACTCTGGTTTGTAGGAGCAGATCCATTGTCAGAAGAGGGAAGAGGCCCGAGAACAAGCACAAAAGGTTCCAAGGGCAAAGATTCAGTCTCGAGAGAAGGAGACGGTGTAACAGGAATAGTGGTGGAAAGAACTGTGTCTGGCATATGTGCCGAGACAAAAGTAATTGAAGAGGAAGTATTAGAGGACAAGAGAGAAGAAGCTGGAGAAAAATACGGTGTATCCTCAAAGAAGGTGACATCAGCAGAGACGTACTGTTTGCCGAGAAGAGGATCAAGACAGCGATATCCCTTCTGAGTCGGACAATAACCAAGGAATATACATTTAACAGAACGGGGAGAAAGTTTGTCACGACCAGGAGAATGTATGTGAACAAATGCCGTACATCCAAAAACCCGAAGAGGTAAAGAAAACGGCTCATCCTTGGGATAAAAAATGGAAAATGGAGTCTTGTCCTGAAGAATAGATGAGGGAATTCGATTAATGAGATAGCAGGAGAGAAGGACAACATTACCCCAATAAGACCGAGAAACATTCATTTGTAATAGAAGATTGCGAGCAACATCCAAGAGATGACGATTCTTGCGTTCAGCAACGCCATTCTGTTGAGAGGTATATGGGCAAGAAGTTTGATGAATCAAATCATAGCTTGTACAAAAATCAAAAAATTGACGGCTGTCATATTCCTTGGCATTATCAGTATGAAGAATTTGAATAGGCACATTAAACTACATCAAGATCTCATTATAAAAGGTGGCAAACACAGTATAAAGTTCAGAATGATCTTTCAAGAGATACAACCAAGTACACCTGGAGAAATCATCAATGAAAGTGACAAAGTATAAGCTACCTCTACCAACAGTGGCAGTAGGAGCGGGACCCCAGATGTTAGAGTGAACTAGTTCAAAACGACGCGAAGAACTACATCTTGTTCATGCTGGGAAAGAAGAGCGATGAGATTTACCAAGCTGACATGCTTCACAATTCAAAGGGGAATGCTCTTGAGGAAGATCTGGAAGTAGTTTGTGAATAAGGCGAGAAAGAGGGTAGCCAAGACGACGATGCCATTGCTGAAGGGAAGAAGAAGCAGAAAGAGCAACAACATTATCAAGAAATAAGAGGCCACCACTCACAGTCTCAGTAACAATCGTAGTCTTAGAGGCAGAATCTCAAAAATAACAAGTAGTGACAGTAAAAGTAACCCTGCATTGTAACTGTGTGCAGAGAACATGAACTGACAGCAAGTTGCACGAAAACGTGGAAACATAGAGTGTCCCAGAGCTGAAAAGACAGAGTTATGTGTATAGTGCCAACACCATGCAGAGGAAAGAAGTCCCATCATCAATAACAATAGGAGGTACCCATTTCCGGTTGTTCAAGCAGGAGAACAAACGAGAATTGCTGGTCATATGACAAGTAGGACCATAGTCAATATGACACTTATTGAAAGAGGCCAAAAGAGCACGAGCTGTAGAGGAGACAAGAGAAATCGACCTCATGGAGAAAGAAACCTGCAAGAAAAGAGACTAACTGCACGGTTAGACACAAGCCGACAGAGACTCAAACTGCACGGTTGAGTAAAAAACCAGAAGAATAGGTTGCAGAAAGAGGAGAGACTGCACGAGTAGAGAAAATAACCCGCACTAGAAGAGAAGAGAAAAAAGAGAGGAAGAGACCGCGCCAGCAAAGAAAACAACCCGCGTGAGAAGAAACAAGCCGCAGGAAGAAAACCGCAAAGACCACACAAACAAGCAGCCACAAGCAAGAGAGAGCAAGGAAGAGCGACTAGCAAGGAAGACGACACAAACAAAACAAGTCGCAAAGCAAACCGCGCGAACAGAACAATCCACAAGGTAAACCGCGCGAACAGAACAAGCCGCAAAGGAACAACGACATCCAAGGGAGGGCAGGGCGGGAAGAAAACCGGAAAAAGTCCGGAAGAAACAGGCCGAAGCGGTTAGACAAACAAATCGCTATCTAATTGGAGCAAAGGATCGGTTCGCTCTGATATCATGTGAAAAAGAGCTAAATAAAGACAAATTTTATTGCTCCAAAAAGATAATCATTACATAGGTATGCCCCCTTATTTATAGAAAATGGGAGAGATGAGAGAATACAACAATAGATGTGGGAATATATGTAATCCGCGCGGCTTATGCGGTTTGACACTATCAAACCGCAACACTGTACAAAGCGCTGATCACAAGCGGCAACAGAGGGAAGCTGTCAAATTACCACCGAAGACCGCTAGACCACCGAACAGAAAAAGCCACAAAGGAACAACGACATCCAAGGGAGCGTAGGGAGGGAAGAAAACCGGAAAAAGTTCAGAAGAAAAAGGTTGAAGCGGTTAGACAAACAAACCGCTATCTAATTGGAGCAAAGGATCGGTTCGCTCTGATATCATGTCAAAAAAGAGCTAAATAAAGGCAAATTTTATTGCTCAAAAAAATAATCATTACATAGGTATGCCCCCTTATTTATAGAAAATGGGGGAGATGAGAGAAAATAACGAGAGATGTGAGACTAAATGTAATCCGCACGGCTTATGCGGTTTGACACTGTCAAACCGCAACACTGTACAAAGCGCTGATCACAAGCGGCAATAGAGGTAAGCTGTCAAACTGCCACTGAAGACCGCTAGACCGCCACACTAGCCGACAGACAGCAACTGCGAGTTGCCACCAGACCGTAGTTGCGGACTCCCACCAGACCGCAGTTGCGGACTCCCACCACTGCTGTTACGGCAAGTCTCCAGGCTGCTACTGCTGCTAACTATCATGTCGCTGCTGCAGCAACTCTCCAGACCGCGGCTGCGGCTAACCTTCAGACCGCAGTTGCAGCTAGCCTCCAGTCCGCAACTGCGGGAAGAAATCCAAGACTGGAAAGCCTTGCGGGAAGCCGACTATCAATCCGCAACACTGCTAAAGAGTCAGACCGCCAATCCTGCCAAGATTGCCACCAGACGTAACCGCTGCCACTATCCAAACCGCCACACAATCAGACCGCCTGGTCAAACTGCCTAACTGCCGGAACTACAAGCCGCCGCGACTAGATCATCAAACCGCCGAACTCTAATATTATCCTGACTCTGCACAAATTCAACCATCAAAGACCCCTCCAACACCTTCTCTCGAATGAACTGATGCTCGATCTCAACGTGCTTCATTCACGCATGATAAACTGGATTATTGACTTGTTTGAGAGCACTCTCATTGTCACCGCAAAGCAGAGTAAGATCCTGCACCTCCTCATGGATGTCCTCCACTAATTTCCCAAGTCAGATGGTTTTCTGAGCTGCCAAGGACAAAGCCTTGTATTCTGTTTCCATAGTGGAGACAAATACTGAATCTTGTTTCTTACTACACCACGAGATAGTTGTCGATCTCGTGAGGAAGACATAGCTAGACGTCGACTTAGGATCATCTGTACCTCCCCCATAATCAGCATATGTGTAACCATGCAAATTGAAGCTCGTGTCCCTCATGTAAATGAGACTTATATCTGAGGTGGACTTAACGTACTTCAGGATACCTTTAGCCACTACCAGATGAGGCTTCCGCGGCTCTGCCATATACCAATTTACTCGGCTCACAACATATATGATATCTGGTCTTGTAATCGTCAGATATATGAGACTCCCCATGAGAGCCCGAAATACCAAGAGATTTGAAAGAACCCTTCCCTCATCACACCGAAGTTTGAGACAAACCTCCAGAGGAGTAGAGCTATTCTTCCCCTCTCGCATGTCGAATCTCTTAACGATTCTCTCTACATAACCATTCTGGGAAACGAGCACACCGCTCTTCTTCCTCTCAACCTCGAGTCCAAGGAAATGGTAGAAATCCCCAAGATCTTTCATCTTGAATCCGATAGCTAGCTCAGCCCTGAGCCTAGCTACTTCTTTCGAGTTCTCGGTGACGATCATATCGTTAACATACAACAGTACTTGGACATGAAGCTCCCCCCTCTTCTTAACAAACAAACTTGAATCTGAGTCGGAAGCAAAATATTCGCAGAAATAGAAGTATTTTGTGATCTTCACATACCACTCTTGAGGCGCCTGTTTTAGACCATAGAGGTCTTTCTTCATCTTACAAACATGTCTTAGATGTTCTTCAAAAACAAAACTAGTGGCTTCACCATAAAGATGTCCTTGTCAATCTCGCCGCAAAGGAAAACATTCTTTACGTCGAGTTGTCAAATCCTCCATCCTTGGCAAGCTGCCAAATAAATCACCACCCGAACTGAAGTTATCTTGGCCATCGGACTGAATGTCTCTACATAATCTTCTCCGTATTGTTGCAAGAACCCCTGAGCTACAAGGAGAGCCTTAAACCGCTCGATGCTACCGTCGACCTTCTTCATCATCTTGTAAACCCACTTGTATATCACAGGAGTGATGTCTTTGACTTTGACCACAAGATTCCAAGTCTCGTTCTTCTTGAGGATCATCGCTCCCCCTGCTTCCAGATCTAGAGGCTTCTGCTCCAGAGCTAGATAAAACCGGAGCACCTGGTGACACAGACAACTCCACCAGAATATTCCTAGCAGCTTCAACTTGCCATCCGTCAGACTTGCTCTCTTGTAGTTCCACAGATGAGCTACTCTGGTATAACATCAATTCGTTTAATACCACATCTCGAGAGACAACGAACTTCTGAGTCTCTGGATCAATGCATTTCCATCCTTTATTCCTCTCATCATAACCACGAATCCTAGCTTCCTTGCATCAAGCGGTTTAAGGCTCATCCTTAACATTAGCTCGAAGATGTTTCATATTGGACTTCTCCTTAACATTAGCTCTTGTGGAGACTTCATATTGTTCGAACTGAGGGGCATCTTGTTGCTGGCATACGCCGCACATGCCATTCCCTCCACCCAGAAGGTCCTGAGAATGCCTTTGGCGTGAAGCCAACACTTGCAGGTCTCTGTCAAATAATAGATCTTCTGTTCTGCAACTACGTTCTATTGTGGAGTATGCGCAAGTAAGCTCCCATCGGATTCCGTGTTTTTTGCAGAAGTTAGAGAACTTGTTTGAGCTGAACTCTCCTCCATTGTTTGTTCTCAACTTCTTGATCTGCAAACCAAGCCGGCCCTCCACGAGCTCCATGAACTCCACGAACTTCTCGAACGCCCCTGACTTCTCCTTCATAAAGTATACCTAAGTATACCTTGAAAAGTCATCAACCAGAACCAACATATACCTGCTACCTCCGAGACTGGGGTTGACAGTGGGTCCTGTCAGATCACCGTGGATGCACTCCAACGGTGCTTTGCATCTGGTCTGTGATTTGTCAAATGAAAGACGATGAGCCTTAGCATATTGAAACCCAACACAGACATGACCATCTCCAAAAGATGAAAGACTAGACAGGTCATACACCAGGCCTCTCATCGTCATAGCCTTCAGCTTATCCATCCCAACATGCCCCAGCCTCTCTTGCCAGATATCAACGCTGTCATTAGTCATCATCTTATCAACATAGGAGTTTTTCGCCAAAACAAACAAGTCTTTCACCCTCCTTCCAACATGAGTAACGTCAGCTTTCACATCTGACACATTTCAGAGAAATTTCACTTCTATCGGGCCGAACAGAACGTGATACCCAGCGTATACAGCGTTGGTCACCGAAAAGAGATTTTTCTTCATTCCCGGCAAGTGATACAAACTCCTCAAAATGAGTGGCCCCCGATCATTGCCTAAAGAAAACCCTCCCCTCCCTCTCTACTGCATGCACAGTATCATCAGTAATAATAATGACATCTTTACCTTTGTAGTCTTGCAGAGAAGAGAACTTCGACTCGTCCACAGTGAGGTGATGACCACACCATGAGTCCACGATCCAGTCCTCCTGATAGTTGATGGAGGCGAAAGCATGAGAACAATTTCCCGTCATGATGTCACTTCCCCATCCTCCTTCCTCTGTTCTAGATTCAGTTTTTTCCTTTCCTACAGCATGTCCTGGCTGAAGATTTACCTTGCAGGCCTTCCAGATGTGACCAAGCTTATTTCACCTATAGCATAAAGGTCCTCTCTTCTTCCTGTCATCCTACCTAGGATCCTTACTATTCTCCTACTGTGATGAAGAAGATGGATCATCGCTAACATGTGACTTCTTCCTCTCTCATATATTTTTCTTGCCAGAGAAGAGAACCTCGCCATCTCCCCCTAAGATCGAAACCTCAACTATCTGTCTTGTCAAACTCTCATGTGAAGCTAGCAGGTTCTCCACCTAAAGCAATGATGGCTAATTGGCCCAACCATGTACAGAAGTCACAAAGACAACATACTCCTTCCACAACCCGCGAATGATGTGCCTCTTCAGCTTTGCCTTTGAGATAGACTCTTCTGGGTCCAATGCTGATATCTCAGCGTAGAGGTTCTTCATCTACAAGAAAAAGGATGATATAGACATATCACCCTGAGTGACCTTTGTCAACTCATTTTCCAAGAACTGTAGTTGAACTACATTCTTCTTATTGAACAGGCCATCTAAGGCCATCCAGATTTCAGTAGCTGACCGACATTCAATGATGCAGTCAAATAGCTCCCGTGATATAGCCCGCTTAAGAGTGAACTCAGCCTTCGCATTAGTCCTCCTCCAAGCTTCCACCGCCTCAGCATTCCCGGCAGAAGCTACCACCTCTTGCCTATCGTCTCCACGAACAACATCCTAAAGTTCCTCACCCAGAAGATAGCTCTACATGCAAAACCGCCATTTCTTGAAGTTGGTTTGCGTCAAAAGCTCAATCTCAAGACCTCTTGCATAACCGGCTTCCATTGCTCAGATCTGATTTACTTGAACTTCAAAGGAATAGCAAGCCTTTGAGGTTGATGAACTGTTAACTCATCAACACCCCTCTGATACCATGTAAAAATTTATGATGGAAGCCAAGAAAGGTAGCAGGAACACTCAACCATAACTAAGTTAAGTAGAAATTAGCAACAACAGAAGCACAAAAGTCTCAATCTGGAAATATAACCTTCTTTATAGGGCGAGACATACATTGCGAGACATGATTTTACAATGTACTTGATGGAAACAAAAAATACAACCAAGAAGAAACCGCGCGGTCTGATATCTGTTCCCGCACAAGCCGCTGACTGCAAGCCCTGCCTGCTGAAACCGCTAAGTTGCTAAACCGTAACCAAGCCACGCAGACTGCCTATTATTGAATGTTTATGAACTTAACATAACCCACTGATAGATCAGGCGAACTGCTCGAACTAATCGCAACCCAGAGGAAGTGACTTCAAGCTACTGAGACCGCGACCTGCTGTATACCGCCGACTCTAAACCACAAACTATTCCACACTGAGCCTTCTAACTAGTTTCCTAGTCGCACATCGATAGTCACACAGCCTGCACAGGCAAGTCAACTTCACTTAGTCGCACCGGTTAAAAAATTGTAACCATGTTGGAGCTAGTGGAGACCGGGCGGTCTTGTCTCTAACCGCAGCGGTCTACTAGTCTTAGCGGCCTGACAGTTTGGTCCCACGGTCTGTTGTTTGACCTTAGATGACGGCCTGGATGGTAGCTGCACTAGCGGTCTGGCAGGGGGATGCAGCAGCTGTCTGAAGTTAAGCCGCAGTGGTCTGTGGTTAAGCCGCAGCGGTCTGGTTGGGGCCGCAGCAACGGACAGATGGTTAACCGTAATTGCGGTCTGATGGTTACCTGTGATTGCAGTCCGATAACATGCAGGAGCTGTGGTTATGTGTATAACTGCAACTGCGGATAAGTGTCATCCAGCACTTGCGGTCTGGCGGCCTGTTTCAGCGATCTACCTTGGTTGTTTGGCGGCTTTGCTAGAAGCTGGTTGTTGATCTATTGTTGGTTGTATAGTGGACGGTTTGACAATGTAAAACCGCGTAGTCCACCCGACTTGTATTTAGTATCACATCGTGTGTTGTATTCTCACCTCCCCCGATTTTTATAAATAAGGGGGCATACCTATGTAATATTTATCTTTTTTGAAGCAATAAAGTTTGCGGTTTATTTAGCTCTTTGTCCATTTTTCACATGGTATCAGAGGGAACCGATCCATTGTTTCAAGGAGATCCCGGTTTGTTTCTTTAACTGCGCGGCCTCTTCTTCCAGCTTCGTCCGGTTTCTTCCGGCTTGTTCGGTTTCTTTCCCTTCCCTTCTCTCCATTGCTTCTCAATGTGCTTGCGCCTTGCTTCCTTCCGGGTTTTTTTGTTCGCCCGACTTACTCTACTCACCGGCTTCTTTGCGGCTTGTTTACGCGGTTTCTCTTCTCCATCTTTTCTATCTCTTGTCGTTGCGGCCTCTTTCTCTCCGCATTTGGTCGCGGCCTCTTTTCTGGTCGCTGGTGTGTTGACACTGTGACCGTGCGGTTTCATCTTTTTTCTACCACCTTTCCTGTGCGGCTTGTTACTAACCGTGCGGTTAGTGTTTCTGCTTTCCGGTCTCTTCTTACGGATGACTTCCCTTCTCTCTTCTACTACTTTTGCTTTTATGGTCTCCTCTGACAAGTGGCTTATTGACTATGGTGTCACTTGTCACATGACTGGTAACTCTCGTTTGTTTTCTTCTTTGTTTGAAAAAAACAGGCTGTCTCCTATTGTTATTGCTGATGAAACTTCTGCTCCTGTGCGTGGTATCGGCAATGTGCATCTCTCTCCGTCTTTGTTGCTCGAGGACACTCTCTATGTCCCTACTTTCCCGTGCAATTTACTTTCTGTTCATGCTCTTTGTGCTACGTTAAATTGCACAGTTACTTTTACTGGCACCACCTATTTTTTCTCTGATTCTGTCTCGAAGGCTACAATTGCTACTGGTACTGCTAGTGGTGACCTTTTTTATCTTGACCAAGTCGTTGCTCTTTCGGCTTCTTCCTCTGTTCAGCTGTGGCATCGTCGTCTTGGTCATCCCCCTTCTCGCCTCCTTCATCAACTTTTTCCGGATCTTCCTTCAGAAGATTTGCCTTTGAACTGTGAAGCTTGTGAGTTGGGTAAACATCATTGCTCTTCTTTCCTGGCTCGAACGGGCTGTTGTTCTTCGCGACCTTTTGAACTAGTTCACTCTAACATCTGGGGTCCTTCTCCTGTTGCGACTGTTGGTCGAGGAAGTTTGTACTTTGTCACATTCATTGATGATTTCTCCAGATGCACTTGGCTTTATCTTTTGAAGGATCGTTATGAACTATTCTCTGTATTCATCATCTTTTATAATGAGATCTTCACACAGTTTTGTGTGCCCATTCAGGTTATTCGGACTGATAATGCCAAAGAATATGTCAGTCGTCAATTCTCTGACTTCTGTGTGAGCAAGGGTTTGGTTCATCAAACCAGTTGCCCATATACGTCTCAACAGAATGACGTTGCTGAGCGCAAGAATAGTCATCTTCTGGATGTTGCACGCAGTCTTTCTTTGCAGATGAATGTCTCTCGGTCTTATTGGGGACATGCTATTCTCCTCTCTTGCTATCTCATTAACCGCATTCCCTCATCTATTCTTCAAGGAAAGACTCTTTTTTCTATTTTGTATCCCGAGGTCAACCCCTTTCCTTTACCGCTTAAATTTTTTGGTTGTACGTCATTTGTTCACATATCTTCTCCAGGACGTGACAAGCTTTCTTCTCGCTCTGTTAAATGCATATTTCTTGGTTACTGTCCTACTCAGAAGGGCTATCGCTGTATTGATCCTCTTCTGCGCAAACAATACTTTTCTGCTGATGTCACCTTTTTTGAGGATACACCGTATTTCTCTCCTACTTTCCCTCTTTTTCCCTCAGATATTTCTTCTTCCCTGCCTATTATCTCGGCACCTCTACCAGAGCTGGTTCCTTTCACCTCTACTCCTGTTGCCCCGTCTCTTTATCTGGGGCCTGATGTGTTGCCCTTAGAGCCCTTTGTGCCTACTCCAAGATCTCCTCTTTCTTCTGACAGTTCTTTGCCTCCTCTGGTCAATCCTGATCTTGATCTTCCGATTGCTCTTCGGAAAGGTGTTCGCTCCTGCACCCAACATCATGTTCAGGTTGTGGTCTCTTATGCTCGGCTTTATCCTTCATCTCGAAGTTTTGCTCTGGCCCATTTTGCTAATGTTGTTTTTGCTTCATATCAAGAGGCTCTTATGATTCCTCGTTGGAAATTTGCTATGGATGAAGAGATGCATACTCTTACTGAGCGGGGTACTTGGACCCTTGTTCCTACGCCTCCTGGTGCCGACGTGGTTGGCTGTTGCTGGGTCTTTGTTATTAAGTTTCTACCAGATGGATCAATTGATCGTTATAAGGCTCGACTTGTTGCCAAAGGTTATACATAGACTTATGGTGTGGATTTCTTTGATACTTTCTCTCTTGTGGCACGGATTACTACGATATGTGTGCTCTTTTCTGTGGCAGTCAACCGAAACTGGGAAATGTCTCAGCTGGATGTGAAGAATGTCTTTCTTTATGGTGATTTACACAAAATTGTCTATATAGAGCAACCTCTTGCGTATGTTGCTCATGGGGAGTCTCAGGTCTGTAGGCTGCGAAAGGCAATCTACGGTCTTAGGTAGAGTCACAGGGCCTAGTTTGACAAGTTTAATGAAGTTATTTCTGTGATTTGGTTCTCTCGTAGTGCTGCAGATCATTTTTTGTTCATCCGCAAATCCTCGGCTGGTCTGGTGATTCTTGCAGTTTATGTGGATGATATTCTTCTTACAGGAGATAATAGAAGTGGTATTGATACGACAAAAAAGCATCTGCTTCAGCATTTTGTTACCAAGGATATAGGGCCTCCTAAGTATTTTCTGGGGATTGAGATATCTAGGAAATCTGGTTCTATTGCTCTTTCACAGTAGAAGTATGCATTAGATCTCTTGAAAGAGACATGCCTTCTTGGGGATAAACCCGCTCGGACTCCTATGATTGTTGGAGATGATAAATGTTGGAGTGAAAATTCTCCTGTTCTTGAAGATGTTACTAGATACAGGCGTCTTGTGGGGAAACTCATTTATCTGACTGTTACAAGACCAGATATTTGCTATGCAATAGGGAAAGTGAGCCAGTTTATGCAAGCCCCTAAAGAATGTCATCTGCAGTCAGCTATAAAGATTTTAGAGTATGTAAAAGGTGCTCCAGGAAAAAGGCTCTTGTTTCAGAAAAGAGGGCATCTGAAGGTTGAGGCATATTCTGATGCTAGCTACACAGATGATAAAGAAGATAAGAGGTCTACATCTGGCTTCTGTACTTTCGTTGGAGTTATCTTGTCAGCTAGAAGAGCAAGAAACATGTTGTAGTTTCCCGTTCAAGTGCAGAAGCTGAATATAGAAGCATGACTCAGACTGCTTGCGAGTTAAAGTGGCTACAGACACTCTTACTTGATTTGGGAGAATTTTATGATCATCCCCTACCCATGTTCTGTGATAATAAAGCAGGTATATATATTTCAAGAAATCCTGTTTTTCATGAGAGAACAAAACATATCGAGGTGGATTGTTATTCATTAGAGATGAGATTTTGAAAAATCAGATCTGCACACCATTTGTTACCTCAGAGAAAGAACTAGTTGATTTCTTCACCAAACTGGTTACTTCCTTTGAGAAGGTTTGTAGCAAGCTGGACATGGTGGATATATATGCTCCAGCTTGAGGGGGAGTGTTGAAGCTAGTGGAGACCGGGCAGTCTTGTCTCTAACCGTAGCGGTTTACTAGTCTTAGTGGCCTGACAGTTTGGTCCTGCGTGTACAACCCCGTATTCGCGAAGAGTGGGCCCCAAGCAAGGCGCAAGACTTGGTGTACGTTTTTAAGCTTTTGGGGAGTTTTGCACTCCTGGAGGCCAATTTTGGTTGTACCTGCGTAATATACTAGTAGAGGGAGGAAATATTTGTCTCCCCCCCCATGCACGTTTTTAAGCTTTTTGGGAGTTTTGCACTCCTGGAGGCCAATTTTGGCTGGATCTGCGTAATATACTAGTAGGGGGAGGAAATATTTGTCTCCCCTCTGGTGCACGTTTTTAAGCTTTTTGGGAGTTTTGCACTGCTGGCCTCCTGGAGGCCAATTTTGGTTGTACCTGCGTAATATACTTGTAGGGGAGGAAATATTTGTCTCCCCCCAGCCCCTTTGAGGAGTGATCGTTTCACTGTACTCGAGTGATCGTTTCACCGTACTCGAGTGAACGTTTCACCGTACTCGAGTGAACGTTTCATCGTACTCGAGTGAATGTTTCATTGTACTTGAGTGATCGTTTCACCAACCACCAGGCCGTCGTCTCGCCGAGCAGGCTGCCGCTCGCCAGACTGCCGTCTCGCCAAGCAGGCTGCCGCTCGCCAGACCGCCATCTCGCCAAGCAGGATGCAGCTCGCCAGACCGCCGTCTCGCCAGACCGCCATCTCGCCAAGCAGGCTGCCGCTCGCCAGACCGCCGTCTCGCCAAGCAGGCTGCTGCTCGCCAGACCGTCGTCTCGCCAGACCGCCGTCTCGCCAAGCAGGCTGCCACTCGCCAGACCGCCGTCTCGCCAAGCAGGCTGCCTCTCGCCAGACCGCCGTCTCTCCAAGCAGGCTTCTGCTCGCCAGACCGCCGTCTCGCCAAGCAGGTCGCCGCTCGCCAGGCCGCAGCTGGCCCAGCCGACCGTCTCGCCTAGCCTCAGCTCGCCTAACTGCCAGCTCGCCCGACTTGAGGGACTACCCCTGGTGGACTGCAATTAGCCGCTTAGAACAGCGGGATTTGGCTGTTGGAAGGACAATCCGAGAGCATTTCGGTAATTTTCAGAGCAGTGGAGGCTGGTTATTTGCAGGCCATTCCCAAAAAACTATAAATAGGCTATTAGGGGTGCCTTGGAGAGCATCACTTCTTCACTCTCTCTTCATCCTCCAAGACACCCTAGCTCAGCATTGGCTAGGGAGGGGGAGATCTCCAAGGTCTTCCGGGTGTAGGGTGGGGCCTCCGCGCTAGAGCCGAGAGTGTGTTTCTAGTTTCTTGAGCCTTTGGTCCGTGACATCCCCCTGAGTGTAGTACGTGTGAGGTCACCCCTTTCAAGGGACCCCGAACTCCACGAGAGACCAAGTTTTTGGTTTCAACATTTTGGTGCAGTGAGCGTGGAGAGTGACCAACACAGAAGATCTCAGGAGAGTTTCATGGCTTTAGATCAGGGATGTAGCGATGACTCCCGCGAGACCCCCAACCATGGACCCTTTGTGGGAAGGGAAGAGTTTATAACATCCATCCAAGGCATCATAGAGATACTGCAAAGTATTGCTCCTCGAGGTAACTGCTCAATTCCCACCCCTCAGGACTTGGCTCTCAGGGGTCTTGGCGAGACTGCTCCCAGGGCCTAGGCGAGATGACCCCAGCAGGGGAAAAGGAAGCGCACCAAGAAGAAGGCCCGGGAAGGAGACGATGGGAGATAGGGTCGAGCGAGACCTCACCGGCCAGGAGTTGTTCTCCAGCCCGGCAAGTGCCAACCTTCCGGGCGAGCAGGTCGCGCGAGTAGAGGCTGCGGGACCACCCCTCAGGGGGTCACCCTTTAGCGAGCTGATCATCTCAGCTCTCGTTCCCGAGGGGTTTAGAGAGCCCGACATGACTTACTATACCGGGAAGGATGACCCCGTCCAACACCTGCAGTGGTTCGAGGATGCCGTCTCCATCAGGCCGATGACGGATGCCTTCAAGTGTCGGCTCTTTGCGATCACGTTGAAGGAGAAGGCAAGGGACTGGTTCCACCAACTCCGTCCAAGATCGATATATGGGTTCGAGGACTTGAGCCGGAGCTTTCAGCTTCGCTTCTCCACCTCCAAGAATAGGAAGAAGAGTCCTGAGTCCATCTTCCTGATAAGGCAGGGGTCCGAGGAGTTGCTGGCTCATTACGTTGACAGGTTCCAAGAAGAGATCCTGGATATCTAGGAGATGTCGGGGTATTCCCTCCAGATGGCGTTCACGGTGGGGTTGCGCGAGGGGTTCTTCAAGATGAGCCTGACTCGAAGGGCCCCCCTTTCTTTCGAGGAGTTGATGGAAAGGGTGGCTGAGGAGATAGCCATGGAGACGGCCAACCCGGCATTTGTCAAGAAGTTGGCGAAGCTAACAGAGATGAAGTCGAAGGAGCAAGGCGGCTCGAGACATCAAGAGGGAAGGCGGAGAGAGGAGCGGAGAGCTCAGGAGGGTCCAGAACCAGGTTGGAGGCAGCAGGGAGGACCTGTTCAGGGTCCAGGAAGAGGTCACGTCCAAGATGGGGGGAACTTCCATGGAGGTCAAGGGAGGCTGAACTTCTAGAGACAAGCCCCTAGGAAGCTCCTACCCCCACCGCAGCAAGCCATGGAGATAGGAAGAAGGGGAAGAGGTAACGGGAGAAATCACCCAACCCGTCGGAGGAGGGAAGGAAGAGTGTTGTCGTACTGTGACTTCCACCAGGTAGAGGGTCACGCCACAGCTACCTGCCCCGAATTCCTGGAAGTGAGAGAGGCGAGAGCCCCAGCCCAGCAGCAGCCAACGGTACGGATTGAAGAAGTTCTACCCAGAGAAGGGGGGATGACGCGTGTGAGGACCGGGTCGACGTAGGAACCCGAGGAGGTATATGAGTGATCCACGGTGGAGTGGGGATTGAGGCCATTCGGAAGGCAAGCCTCCATGTCATGTACCGACGGAGCGTCGCTTCAACATCCCAGACCCCACCCCCAGAGGAAAGGATCACCTTCTCAATGAAGGATATGACGGATCACGAGGATCCGTTCTGCGATGCGCTGGTCATCCAGGCAGTCATCGAAGGCTACACCGTCTCGCGGATCTTGGTTGACAACGGGAGCTCCGTCAACGTCGTTTTCAAGAAGGCGTTTGACGGGATGAAGGTGGAACCAAGGAGGGTGTTGGCCTCTGACGGACCCCTGTTCGGATTTTCAGGGGAAAGGAAGGAGGTAGAAGGTGGAGTCGGACTCCAGGTGAAGTTGGGGGGGGGGAACTCAAGGAACTGCCGGTTCGTCATTGTTGACGCCCCGAGCATTTATGACGCCATCTTCGTAAGACCCCTCATCAGCGACTTCCATTGTGTGTCGTCGTCTTTCCACCAGTGCCTCAAGTTCAACTCAGGAGCGGTCCAAGTCAGGATTAGGGGGAACCCTAGGATGGCAAGGCAGTGCTACGTCACGGCTGTCAATACCATCTCCTGGCTAGCCAAAGCAGAAGAGATGGAGAAGATCATGGAGAGCCTGAGCAGGATAGAGGTATCAGAGGAGGCGAGTGATGGCCATCAGCCTTGCCTTGGTGAGGTCTTTTATCTTTCCTATTCCTGTAATGAGCTCTACTCCTGAGCAGCTGAGTCGGGAAGTCATTTACCTTAAAATCTCCCCGTTTGAGGATGTTGAATTTAGTAAAGTTCGAATGACACGCCTAGTCCCACCCCCCGAGAGGATCTCCTCATTCAGGCTCTCACTAGCTGGTTGGGTTGAATGTGCCTCGGGGAAAGCAAGTCCCACCCCCGAGAGGATCTCCTCATTCAGGCTCTCACTAGCTGGTTGGGTCGAATATGCCTCGGGGAGAGCAAGTCCCACCCCCCGAAAGGATCTCCTCATACAGGCTCTCACTAGCTGGTTGGGTCGAATGTGCCTCGGGGAGAGCAAGTCTCACCCCCGGAGAGGATCTCCTCATCCAGGCTCTCACTAGCTGGTTGGATCGAATGTGCCTCAGGGAGAGCAAGTCCCACCCCCGAGAGGATCTGCTCATCCAGGCTCTCACTAGCTGGTTGGGTCGAATGTGTCTCGGGGAAATCAAGTCCCACCCCCGAGAGGATCTCCTCATCCAGACTCTCACTAGCTGGTTGGGTCGAATGTGCCTCGGGAGAGCAAGTCCCACCCCCCGAGAGGATCTCCTCATCCAGACTCTCACTAGCTGGTTTGGTCGAATGTGCCTCGGGGAGAGCAAGTCCCACCCCCCGAGAGGATCTCCTCATTCAGGCTCTCATTAGCTGATTGGGTCGAATGTGCCTCGGGGAGAGCAAGTCCCACCCCCGAGAGGATCTCCTCATCCAGGCTCTCACTAGCTGGTTAGGTCGAATGTGCCTCGGGGAGAGCAAGTCTCGCCCCCCGAGAGGATCTCCTCATCCAGGCTCTCACTAGCTGGTTGGGTCGAATGTGTCGCGGGGAGAGCAAGTCCCACCCCCGAGAGGATCTCCTCATCCAGGCTCTCACTAGCTGGTTGGGTCGAATGTGCCTCGGGGAGAGAAAGTCCCACCCCCCGAGAGGATCTCCTCATTCAGGCTCTCACTAGCTGGTTGGGTCGAATGTGCCTCGGGGAGAGCAAGTCCCACCCCCCGAGAGGATCTCCTCATCCAGGCTCCCACTAGCTGGTGGGGTCGAATGTGCCTCGGGGAGAGCAAGTCCCACCCCCGAGAGGATCTCCTCACCCAGGCTCTCACTAGCTGGTTGGGTCGAATGTGCCTCGGGGAGAGCAAGTCCCACCCCCGAGAGGATCTCCTCACCAAGGCTCTCACTAGATGGTTGGGTCGAATGTGCCTCGGCGGAGAGAAGGTTTCTACCCCGAGGACCGTCTCGTCACCCAGGCTCCCATTAGCTGGCATGACAGGTTGACCCCTTGGGGAGGCCAAGTGTTTTCTACCCCGAGGTCGTCTCGTCACTCAGGCTCCCCTAGCTGGCTTGACATGTTGACCCATCGGGGAGTCCAAGAGTTTTACCTCGAGGACCGTCTCGTCACCCAGGCTCCCATTAGTTGGAGTGACAGGTTCACCCCTCGGGGAGGCCAAGAGTTTTACCACGAGGTCGTCTCGTCATCCAGACTCCCATTAGCTGGCTTGACAGGTTGACCCCTCGGGGAGGCCAAGAGTTTTACCCCGAGGCCGTCTCGTCATCCAGGCTCCCACTAGCTGGCTAGACAGGTTGACCCCTCGGGGAGGCCAATAGTTTTACCCCGAGGCCGTCTCGTCATTCAGGCTCCCATTAGATTTCTTGACAGGTTGACCGCTCGGAAGGGCCAAGTGTTTTCTACCCCGAGGCCTTCTCGTCACCCAAGCTCCCATTAGCTGGCGCGACAGGTTGAGTCCTCTGGGAGAGGCCAAGTACTTTTCGGCTCTAAGAAGGCCGCTCAACGAATACGTTGGGTTGGACGTTTCTTTCCGAGCTTGTGTCAACCTCGAAAAGAGCGGAGATTGTGTACAACCCCGTATTCGCGAATACTGGGCCCCAAGCAAGGCGCAAGACTTGGTGCACGTTTTTAAGCTTTTTGGAGTTTTGCACTCCTGAGGCCAATTTTGGCTGTACCTGCGTAATATACTAGTAGAGGGAGGAAATATTTGTCTCCCCCCGGTGCATGTTTTTAAGCTTTTTGGGAGTTTTGCACTCCTGGAGGCCGATTTTGGCTGGACCTGCGTAATATACTAGTAGGGGGAGGAAATATTTGTCCCCCCCCGGTGCACGTTTTTAAGTTTTTTTGAGTTTTGCACTCTTGGAGGCCAATTTTGGCTGTACCTGCGTAATATACTAGTAGGGGGAGGAAATATTTGTCTCCCCCGGCCCCTTTGAGGAGTGATCGTTTCACTGCACTCGAGTGATCGTTTCACTGTACTCGAGTGAACGTTTCACTGTACTCCAGTGAACGTTTCATTGTACTCAAGTGAACGTTTCATTTTACTCGAGTGATCGTTTCACCAACCACCAGGCCGTCGTCTCGCCAAGCAGGCTGCCGCTCGCCAGACCGCCGTCTCGCCAAGTAGGCTGCCGCTCGCCAGACCGCCGTCTCACCAAGCAGGCTGCCGCTCGCCAGACCGCCGTCTCGCCAAGCAGGCTGCTGCTCGCCAGACCTCCGTCTCGCCAGACCGCCATCTCGCCAAGCAGGCTGCCGCTCGCCAGACCGCCGTCTCGCCAAGCTGGTTGCCGCTCGCCAGACCGCCGTCTCGCCAAGCAGGATGCCGCTCGCCAAACCGCTGTCTCGCCAAGCAGGTTGCCGCTCGCCAAACCGCCGTCTCGCCAAGCAGGCTGCCGCTCGCCAGACCGCCGTCTCGCCAAGCAGGCTGCCGCTCGCCAGACGGCCGTCTCGCCAAGCAGGCTGCCGCTCGCCAGACCGTCGTCTCGCTAGGCTGCCGTCTCGCCAAGCAGGCTGCTGCTCGCCAGGCCGCAGCTCGCCCAGCCGACCGTCTCCCCTAGCCTCAGCTCGCCTAACTTCCAGCTCGCCCGACTTGAGGGACTACCCCTGTTGGACTGCAATTAGCCGCTTAGAACAGCAAAATTTGGCTGTTGGTAGGCCAATCCGATGACATTTCGGTAATTTTCAGAGCAGTGGAGGTTGGTTATTTGCAGACCATTCCCTGAAAACTATAAATAGGCTCTTAGGGATGCCTTGAAGAGCATCACTTATTCACTCTCTCTTCATCCTCCAAGGCACCCTAGCTCAGCATTGACTAGGGAGGAGGAGATCTCCAAGGTCTTCCGGGTGTAAGGTGGGGCCTCCGCGCTAGAGCCGAGGGTCTGTTTCTAGTTTCTTGAGCATTTGGTCTGTGACATCCCCCTGAGTGTAGTAAGTGTGAGGTTATCGCTTTCAAGGGACCCCGAACTCCACGAGAGACCAAGTTTTTGGTTTCAACACCGCGGTCTGTTGTTTGACCTTAGATGGCGGCCCGGATGATAGCCACACTAGTAGTCTGGCAGGGGGATGCAACAGCTGTCTGAAATTAAGCCGCAACGGTCTGTGGTTAAGCCGCAGCGGTCTGGTTGGTGTCGCAACAAAAACAGATGGTTAACCGTAACTGCGATTTGATGGCTACCCGTGATTGCAGTCCGATAGCATGCATGAGCTGCGGTTATGTGTATAGTCGCAACTGTGGATAGGTGTCAACCAGCAGTTGCGGTCTGGCGGCCTGTTTCAGCGGTCTTCCTTGGTTGTTTGACGGCTTTGCTAGAAGATGGTTGTTGTTCTATTGTTGGTTGTATAGTGGGCGGTTTGATAATGTCAAACCGCGTAGTCCACCCGTCTTGTTTTTAGTCCCACATCGTGTGTTGTATTCTCTCACCTCCCCCGATTTCTATAAATAAGGGGGCATACTTATGTAATCTTTATCTTTTTGAAACAATAAAATTTGCGGTTTATTTAGCTCTTTGTCCATTTTTCACAAACCACAAGATCAAAACGCGAGCTGAGTTTTCACTGTTCTTGTTATATATGACGAGCCAAAAACTCCTATTTATAGGCGATAGGGGGAGTGTGATCACCGCTCATAGTGATAGGATAACCGCCCGTCAACCTGCAACTAACACAACCTATCCGCACAAATGCAGATACCAGAGCCAGACCGCACGAACGCCAACAACCTGCATGGACTTGAACAAACCATCCACGCGTCCTGAACCATATCCGCGCCAGGGAAGGTCTGGCGGACTCTGCACCCAGACCGCACAATACAGCAGTCTCCGCGAACTAGGCAACAAACCGGACTTCTCATAACACCATGATCAAGTCCACACAACTTGTGAACTCTGACACAAACTGCGCGAATAGGCCCCAGCAAACTGATCGGTTAGTCTCCGCAGATCGTGCTAACTGCCTTCCCCTTTGCGAGCCAGAGAACTTGACAGCTCTAAGTAAACTATGCGGTCTCACAGTCCAGACCGCAACAGCCACAGTTAGCCGCTGCTAACCGCCCGGTTACCTCCCATGGTGCTTGCTGAACCAGACCGCAGGAGAGAAGAGAAGATGTCGAATTCCGGCCAACCGCCACTTTCTACCCGCCAGACCGTTGGCGGTCTGTCATATCAGACCACCTCACTCCACTTCATTTCTACTTCAACAAATTCAACATAAACTAGCATCATTTGTTTATGTAATCATGTAAATAATGCATTTACATTTGTTATTTTGCATGTAATGAAATTTTCAAGTGTTGGAATATTGTGACACACAGAAAAATCATGTAGTTTTGCCCGCTTAATAAAGATATTGCGCCACTCTACCTATAACAATTTGTTTTGTGTTGGATGCATAGATCCTAATAATAAGGTTATTTGAAATTGAATAGGATGGGAAACTTAGTAAGGAGGAAAAAAGTGTAACAAGAAAACCAAAGTTAGTAGAAACCTTGGGAGAATGTCAATTAAAAATCTTAGTAGTTTATAAGTTCGATGATATGCATGAGGCCTTACCAGGGGATATTGGGTAGCCATGTAGCCTTAGTAATCGAGATGACACAGATGTATCATCAATATCAGTAATATAAGTATCTCTTCCCCACGCTAAGCCATCTTTTCTAATATTTCTGCAAATCAATACAAGTCATTTAATGTGAATACTTTTATTGTTGCATAATACTTCAATTTCTTGGCTAATGAAAGTATATATATAATTGCATCTCATTAGTATTAAACTATCATTATGCATGACTAAGGCGCCGTTTGGGAGGACTTATTTCCGGTTCATGCGATCCTAATCGCTTGATCAGTGAAAATAAGGCCCCTCAAACGAAGCCTAAGTTCTTACCTGTACAAGAAGTCAAGCGTAATGGAAATTTCCTCACGAAAATGGTGATCTATTCCCAAACGTTGGATTGTATCGACTGCCCAACCGCACTCAAAAGTGTCAATAGGATATAAACATGGAGCTGTAATATTCATATAGAGAATAATCAATGTATGCTTTACATAATAAATCTGAAATATATGCTTGCAACATTTATGCATAATAAGGTGATATTTACCATGGTCTTCAAATGCTGTCACAGTGTAGGTCAAGTATTCAAGACATCTTTTGTCACGAGTGTTCAAGTAAGCCGCTGCAGTAGCTGAGGGGGAATTCATGAAGCTTCCATTTGCAGATTGAAGCTTTAGAATTCTATCCCATTGCACCGATTCTTGTAAAGCGTCTAATGAGAAAAGTATAGTAGTTTGAACTGAGTGCATCACTTCAACGGGGATCCTACAATGAGTGAATATGTTTTCAGTATCAAGTCAGGCTATATTAGTTCAAATTCTTCCTGCTTAATTAATTACTTGGTTATCTTTTCCTCTCTCAGGGTGATGATTTGCTTCAAACATGGTAGATCGTAGGGAAGGTTGAGTCCAAAACTTCTAGCTTCCTTTAGCATTGAAGGGAATATAATCTCAAACCCTGCAGTTCTTGTAATACTTTTTTCCTTGTCTAGATCCTGAGTACGTGTTTGCAAGAAATGGAGTCCTGTTTACCAACAATGCACCAATTGGCAAATCAATATATCACTCTATTTACTTGTATTTTTCATCAATGTATTGTTTTCATTCTAAAAAATAAAAAGTTTAATAGATTGTACTTTAGAATTTTAATTATTGTGCGATCAAATTATGGAAAAATATAGTAATGAACAATTTTGTTTTGGGTAAAATAACAAGTTATGATTAAGACCCGGTTCATGCGGTCGTAATCGCTTGACCGGTGAAAATAAATCCCCCCAAACGGAACCTAGGTTAGCTCTTCATGTAGCGATGCAGAAGACTCTTAAACTTGAGTACAAATAATGATATGTAGAATATAATTATATAACAATATATACTATATTTATTTATTGCTCCAGATGATTATACTCAATCCCCCCTAACGGAACCTAGTTTATTGCTCCAGATGATTATACTCATCATTGTGTTCATGATATTATCTCTAGATCCTTTTGATTGTTTTGAAGGAATTTTACATATGGTTAAGGGATATTAAGGGTGTAAACAAAATGAAGGAACTTTTGTTTGAACGACACATTATTGCAAAAGGGCAACTAAATATGAACGACATGTGAGATGATATGTTTGATGTTTATATTACAAAAGGTCAACTAAGTAAATGTTACCATATGGGGGATTATGCGTGAACTGA
The DNA here is from genome assembly GCA_039583875.1 of Platanthera guangdongensis. Classification (NCBI taxonomy): domain Eukaryota; kingdom Viridiplantae; phylum Streptophyta; class Magnoliopsida; order Asparagales; family Orchidaceae; genus Platanthera; species Platanthera guangdongensis. Next base: position 133,450,081 of record CM077160.1, read on the forward strand.
TGGTACATAATCCACCTAGTTGAACCCAAGGGTTTAGTGACTTACAATGTTTAATATACTTGTGCTTGTCAGTGTTACTCATTGTGGTTATGACCTTTCACCTTTTTTAGAGCATCGAGTAATTTGCATGTCTTGTCCTTGATTCACCATATGATAATATAACTGCACTTACTAATTACTCTTCTTCCTATTGTATATAGAAGTGTTTGTAAAAATTTCTGAAGCGGGGGCTAACGAGGTCGCAAGAACACTCAACCACGACCGACGCCAAGTAAAAGACAACAACAACAGTATGACAAGAGTTTCCAATTGAGACTAACTTCTATTACAGGGCGAAGTATACATTGCAAGACATGATTTTACAATGTAAACCAGAGAACCAAAAAATAGCAACAAGAAGTTAACCGCACGGACTGATTCCAGTGACATCACAAGCCGCCTACTGCCAGCTGAGTCCGCCGAGACCGCCGAAGCCGCCTAACCGCGGCTAACCATGCAGACTGCTGTTATTGCAAATGCTGAGCCAAGAACAGAACCCGCTGATTGACCGGGCAAACTGCTCTGCTTATCCACAACTCAGAGGAAGAGATCAAGTCGCAAAGACAACGACCTGCTGCTTAACCGATGACTGTATCCGTGAGCTGTTCCACACCAACGTTCCTGCTAGTCGCCTAGCCTCCTGGTGTTAGCCGCACAACCTGCACAGAACCAACTTCCTTAGTCGCAGTGGTTAGAAAACTGTAACCGCAAAATCAAGCGCGAGCTCATTCTTACTGTTCACTGCTTATTTATGACGAGTCGAGGGGTCCTATTTATAGATGTGAGGAGGAGTGTCGTCACCACCTACACCGATAGGAAAACCACCCATCAAACCTGTCGGCTAACATCTTGTATCCGCACAGAGCAGACACCAAACCAGTTTGTCAGGTCGCGCTAAACAACTACTGCCGGATAGACGACCAATCCGCCTAATCCCGCAGACACTACTACATGTCCATGTATTCGCAGCCCGTGACTTGGACAATCCGTCCATCCAATACTGTCGAACTCGGTGAATACAAGAGCAGTCCGCTCCAGGCAAACTCGGCGAACACCGACCAGTCTGCACCAAGGCAAACTCAGCGAACTGGGCAACTAACTTGACTTTGTCTCACCCAGACTAAGTCCTCCAAACTCCGCGGTCACTAATCTTAACCGCGCCACCTGATACCAAGATCGCGCCCTACTGAACAACTTCAGTCCGCCACCATGTGGACTGCTCCATCAGTCCGCGCGACCTCCAAACAACCTGTCCGCGCAACTGTGCTTACTCCACGATCCAACACCAGACCGCAAGCATAGATCTGTGCCGAACACCGACGAGCTCCAAAGAGTTCGTAAAAATAACCCAACGATCTCTAATCTTACTCGCCCGAGAAGACACCCGCGACCTAACGGCAAGCCACCCCAGTCCGCTATATCCGGCTGCCTTCTTCTGAATCAGAGAACCTGCCAAACATAGCGACCTCCAAAAGAGACCGCCACAACCTGTGGATAAACAAACATATCCGCCTGGTTACACCATCAGAGTACTTGCTGGTCCAGACTGCTAGAGAAGAACCACAGCTGAAACTGGCTGCCCGACTAGGCAATCTGCCAAGGCTATCCACATTCGCCTAGTCCACACGGTCTCTGCGGTCTGTGCAGACACTCAAACCTGTCCGCCCAACTTCCCCCAACTTCACACTTCAATAATTTTAACACTTCCCCTTGAAGTGAGAAGTGGAAACCAGCCCGAGCAACTCTCGTAACCTAATAAACGGCCCCTTCGGCAACGGCTTGGTAAAAATCTGCCATATTGTCCGGACCCCGCACGTAGTCAACCATCAAAGATCCCTCTATCACCTTCTCCCGTATGAAGTGATGCTCGATCTCGATGTGCTTCGTCCGTGTGTGACAAACTGGATTGTTCACCATTTTGAGAGCACTCTCATTGTCGCCGCGAATCAGCGTAGGACGTCACACCTTCTCATGGATGTCATCCAACAACCGCCTAAGCCAAATGACTTCCTGAGCAGTCAAGGCCGAGGCCTTGTACTCCGCTTCAGTATTGGAGACGAACAATGAATCATGCTTCTTGCTGCACCACAAATTTGTTATTGATCCCATGAAGAAGACATAACCAGATGTCAACTTCTGATCATCTATATCTCCCCCATAATTAGCATCAGTGTAGTCATGCAAACAAAAGTCCATGTCCCTCTTATACAATAGACCCATATCCAAGGTGGAATTTACGTATTTCAAGATTCCTTTAGCTGCCACCAGATGAGGTTTCCGCGGCTCTGCCATATACCGACTCACCCGACCAACTGCTTGAGCAATATCCGACCTAGTAATAGTCAGGTATATAAGACTCCCCATGAGAGCTCGAAAAACCAAATAGTCTGGAAGAACCCTTAACTCATCCCACCGAAGCTTTAAGCCAACCTCTAGAGGAATAAAACTGCTCTTCACTTCCCCCATACAATCTAAGGCAAAATGACCCACTTTGCCACAATACAAACACTCATGTATGTTGTATCTTCTTTTCTGAGCAGGTCTGGCAGTTTGGTTAACTGCTGACTGTACAGACGGAAGAGCAGCAGTCTTCTTCAAGTTCCTTTCAGTAAGGATCTGACTGAAACAGAGTCTTCCAGTAGACTTACTTGGCTTGCTCTGAATGCCATCAACAACAATCTTCTTTGCAGAGGACATACTATTGATAGCATCAGAGATAGCCAAATCAGGCTTACTGATAGACTTACTCATTGTCTGAGTCTTTGCTGGTTGGTCTTGAGAGCTAACCACTACCAAATTTTTGAGTGTGGGGGCTGGTGCACCAAATACAAATGATCCATGATGATACATTTGAATTTCCTCACGGGGAGCCTTAAAGGCACTCATCCCCTTGCTATATCTTCCACCATAGCTGTGAACATTTTTGTTCACACTTGTAGATCTTCCATTCACTTAGTGACCATAGATACTCTCTTGGTCATACCTGTTTGATGGTAATATCACTTTCTTGAAAGAGATGGGAGACTTAGATGCTAGGGGCTGAATTGGGACTTTGTCTTTCCCTTTAGGATGGACAACTCTAGTGTTTCCTTTGAATCCCAAACCCCTTTTATCCTTTTGAGAGGTGAAGGAATCTATCAATGGAAAGACTGACTTAGGCTTAAAGCAACTAGCCACAATTCTTTTCTCACTCTGGAGTTTCTCTTCAAGATCTCTAATGATCATGTTCTTATTGTTGATGGTTCCAATCTAGATGATTGAGAAAACCTTCGGTTGGCAGACTTCCCTCATTTTCTGAACCAGCAAGCAGTGTTGTAGATATCAGCCGACATGTCCGACATGCCGGCCGACATAAAGGTTTTGGGTGCAAACCGCAACGAAATCGATTTGTTTGACAAAAATATCGTTTTGTAAAAAAACGGCGATATATCCCGATATATCGATATATCTCTAACCCGATATTTCGGTTATTATATTTAATATATAAAAAACAAAGTTCACGGGACCCATATTTTTCTACTTCACGAGTCCATTTCACGCATTCGACATTTCTCGCTCTACCATAAATTTTACGGGAGAGTTACTCTGGCGTAGTGGTCGACACTCGACAGCTCCTTCTATGGTGATGAGGCAACGCATCGGCATCGCAAGCGAGGAGTAGACGACGACGCCGGGCTTTCTATAAATTGGCATCACAAGCGAGGACCCGAGGAGTCGATGCCGGGCTTTAGGGTTTCTGCTACTTCACTCCACTGTAAGCCCCCTTCTTCTTTTTTCTTCTTTCTTCTTGTTTCTGCGACAATTGAAAGTTTTATTTGTAGTTATTATATTGATCAAGTCATAAGATCTAAAAGTTTTATTAAACTTGTGTTACTGTAAGATTCTTACTTATACTATAGTTAGGTTTCTTTCTTGCAATAACTAAGTTTATACATTTCCTTGTGTAAATCTGCAGCGATTTTTGTTTCTCTTATGCTAAGAAAAACTCCCCTCCAACTTTAAATAATTACATGGGCTTCTCATTTATCTTTCAAAATTATTTCAAAAAAATATTATAAATACTTATTTGTCTATACATTGTTATAGTTATTTGTCTGTACATTTTTACTTATTTGCAAAAAATATGTTTATAAATACTGTAATTTTTATTTAAATATGAAAATCCGATATTGTAAAATATCCCCGATATATCCCCCGCAATCCGACATACGACATTTCAAACCCAAATCGATATGAACCCGACATCCGACATCTACAACCTTGCCAGCAAGGATGCTGACTCAGGCTGCTGGGAAGTAGCTAACTGTAGAGAGATAATCTCTTCAGCCTGCTTTTTGGCCAACTTCTTGCTTCTTTTCAAAACATCCAAAAGGGTACCATACTTGTCAATCAATTGATTGACATCTTCTCCAGATTCAGAGTCATCTTCATCACTAGGCCAGGTTGATCCTGGCAGGATTCTTCATCTGACATGAACATCATCCCATAACAGCTGTTGGCATCTTCATCCTCATCATCCTCCTATAAGTCACTGTCTGAATGTGATAGAGGGGCCCTGATACCTATCCTAGCAACAAGATAGTCTTCAGCTTCTTTAGCAGCAAATAGCCCTATGTAGGCCTCTTCTTCAGACTCAGAGGATGCTTAGTCAGACTGACTCCAGCTCTTCTCAGTTTTGGCAAGGAAGTTCTTTTCCTTCTTGCCCTTGAGATGGTGATGCTTCTTCTCACCAGAATCTTTTCTCGTGACTGGGCAGTCAACAATTACATGCCCAGATTTGCTGCAGCAATAACAAACAATTTTTGAAGAAACCTGTTTATTAGGTTTAGAGTCATACTTGTCTCCCTTGGAGTATTTCTTCTCAGCCTTGTAGTGGTTCTTATTGTGATGAGAAGAGGAGGAAGGTCTGCTCCTCCACTGCTTCCTCTTCATCATCTTCTAAAACTGCCCAGAGAAGGCAACAAATTCTTCATCTGACATGTTGCTGTCTGATGTGCTTGGCTCTGTGCTGTCAGATTCAGCAGGCCTCCTTGGAGGAGAGGCAATCCTCTCCTTGCTCTTCTTGATGCTCTCAGCTTTGAAGGTCACAGTCTTTTCCTTGGTCTGGGATTTGCTAGTTGTCTCCTCCTTCCTGACAGATAGCTGCATCTCATAGGAGAGCAGCTTCCCAAACAGTGTGTGAGGGGGAGTATCAACAAGCTTTGCCACCTCTCTAATGGCACACATCTTTATGTCCCAGTCTCTAGTTAGAGATCTGAGGAACTTGACATTTAGCTCATAATGGCTGTAGACCCTCCCATTGGTCATCAACTCATTCACAATTCTAAAAAAATTTCATAGCATTCTGCAATGTTATCCTTCTTGTTCTGTCTGAAGGCTTCATATTTTTGGTTGAGCACGGATTTTCTGTCATCCCTGACCTCCTTAGTGTCTTCCATGTACACAACCAAGATGTCCCACATCTCCTTGGAAGTCTTGAAGTGAACAAGATTTTGGAAAGTAGAATCATCAATAGCACTGACTATGATGTTCTGAGCTATCTTGTCCATGGTGGCTAGAATGACCTCATCCTCGGTCATCTCTGAATACTTCTTGGAGGTCTTGACTGTTGCATCCAGTGCTGAGATCTTCATAGGGATGAAGGGCCCCTCTTGAACAGTTATAAAAATCCTTGGGTCAGATGCTTCCATGAAAAGTCTGACCCTCTTCTTCCAGATCTCAAAGCTTTCCTTCCCGCAGATTGGAAACTTCATGGAACTCAGCTCCTTATGGTTCTCTCATGAACCTATAAGTACAATTATTTTAGCTACCCTTGGAGATCAACTCAGACGGTTAAGTCCTCGTTGAGCAACCTCCCTCTGATACCACTTGAAAGTCTTTAGATTACTTAGCTTTCAAGACAATCAACAACAGCACACACAAGATTTATAGTGGTTCCCCAAATTATGGGTACATCCACTGTCCCCCCCCCCACCTTTCTAAAAGTATGTTAGATCAGACACTTCTTCAAAACTCGGCTCCAAAGAGCTTACAACTCAGATCCCTTAGGATTTCTCAGTCTCTTCCAAGACCTACCTCAGACACAAAGCCATATAACTCAGAGAATTAAGTTATCTCCTACAACTCAGGCACACAGGCTCTACCTCAGATTTGAGCACAAGTCCTACAACTCAGTCTAGAAGAATAGCCCTACAACTCAGAGATATAATATTCTACCTCAGATCTGAATCAGATCCTACCTCAGGCAAACTGCCCTACAACTCAGATCCAATCCAGGATCCTACCTCAAGCAAACTGCCCTACAACTCAGATCTAGTCCAAGATCAGCTAGAACTATGAAGTAGCTGCAGCTAGGGTTCGGCTTTGTTGTTTCTTCTTTCTCAGAGATGTTTCTCTGGACTTGCTGTTGAAGGTGTTAATCACAACAACTAACTTGCTTGAACCCTTAGATCAGAAGTTTGGACTTGTTCTTCAGGCTCTGCAACAGTGTCGAGAGGAAGAAGATGAAGTCTAGCCCTTTTCAAAAATCGATTCTTTTCTTTTTCTATTGATCTGTAGCTTTCTTTTATCTTCCATCGTCCAACGGCTCTTTGAGCATCGGGACTAGTTGTAGTTATTGGCTGCAACTTTGCTTTTGCATTAAATGCAGTATAGAAGGCGTGTGGCGCTGTTTGTCGTTTACTGTAAATTTCCCGCAACAATTTGAAATTCTGCTGACGTCAGCACCTGCGGACTTAGTCAAAAACAGAAGATTCATCATATGCGTTGAGTGAATAGCCTTCACTCAGCGCCAAAACACTTAGCCAATTTTCTGTACCATTAGGCGTCAAGTGATCATTCATCACTCGATGCGTTATAGACTTATAGTTTTTCAGCTTAGGCGTTGAGTGAACCTTCATCACAAAACGCATTTGGACTTATCAAATATTTTTGTTGAGGAAGCGTTGAGTGAACGGCCTTCACTCAACGCTTTTGTCCTTAGACAAACTTTTTGTTGATATGCATTGAGTGTGTTAAGTGAGCCTTCGTCACTCAACGCATACTTGACTTTCCTGTCATCTTGATGAGTCATTGAGTGAACAGCCTTCACTCAATGCTTCTGTACTTAGTTGATTTTCATCTGTATGAAGGCATTGAGTGAGCAATCTTCACTCAACGCTTTCTGCCTTTGCATGTCTTCTCGATGAGGCGTTGAGTTAACTGCCTTCACTCAACGATTTTGTACTTAGCTGATTTCTCTGTTGAGTTGGTGTTGAGTGAACTGTCCTCACTCAACGCATTTGAACTTAGACAAATTTTCTGTCAACATCTTCTGAGGCTTTGACTGAAAGCTTGTTCTGTCGACGCTTTCTAAGCTTGGAGTTGAGTGAACTGGCTTCACTCAACGCTTCTACACTTAGCCAAATTTCTTCTCAGTTTCTCTGGCTTTGACAGCATAGAGCTTTACTCGATGTTTCTTTCTTCAGGCTTTGAGTGAGTTGTCCTCTCTCGACTCTTCTGGACTTAACCAGAAATCTTCCTTACTAATGCTGAAGCTTTGACTGTCTGAGCTTTACCTGACGCCTCTTGTTATATGGCATTGAGTGAACTGCCTTCACTCAACGCCCATGGACTTAACTAAAATTCTGCTTTGTCAACAGTCGGGCTTTGACGGTCCATGCTTTACTCAGCGCTTTTTGACATCTGGCGTTGAGTGAACTGTCTTCACTGAACATCTGTGGACTTAGACAAATTTCTGTCTTCCCAGCATTCTTCCTTGTGTCCACCTGTCACTATCACTTAGACAACATGTCTAATCATTGTGACAAAGAACATCCTGCACACATTGAACTTAGAGCATGCATCAAATACATCTATGTGTATACCATTGACTTGTTTGACTTCTACAAATCTGAGACATTGTGATCAATGGACCTAACACCCAGCCCTGAACAAAAGTTACAAAGGCCACATATTTCTTCCGCAAACCACATATGATGTGCCTTTTCAGCTTCGCCTCTGAGATAGGCTCTTTCGGGTCCAGTGTTGAAATCTCATCGCGGATATTCTTCATCTTTAAGAAGAAAGAAGACACTGAAGGGTCTCCCTTAGTGGCCTTAGCCAACTCATTCTCCAAGAATTGTAGCCGAGCAACATTTTTCTTGTCCAGCATACCATCCAAGGCCATCCAGATCTCAGCTGCCGACTGACAATCAATAATGTGGTTGAATAGCTTCGGTGAAACAATGTGCTTCAGAGCGAATGTAGCTTTAGCATCTGTTCGCTTCCACGCCTTCACCGCCTCCGCATTGCCTCCAGTAGCGACCACTTCTTGGTGGTTGTCCCCACCAACAACCTCTCACAGATCCTCACCAAGAAGATAGCTCTTCATGCAGGACCTCCAACACTTGAAGTTGGTCTGCATCAAGAGCTCAATCTTAATCTCTCTTACGTAACCGGCTTCCATTGCTATCAGCTGAATCACTTGAACTTCAACGAAGGCATAACAACCTTAGATTGGTGAACTGCTACTCTTCAACAACCCTCTGATACCATGTAAAAGCTTCTGAAGTGAGAGCTAACGAGATCGCAGGAATACTCAACCACAACCAAAGCTAAGTAAAAGACAGCAGTAATAGTAGCACAAGAGTTTCCAATTGAGACTAACTTCTATTACAAGACGAAGTATATATTGCAAGACATGATTTTATAATGTAAATCAGGGAACCAAAAAACAACAAGAAGCTAACCACACGAACTGATTCCAGTAACCGCACAAGCCGCCAACTCGCCAGCTAAGTCCGTCGAGACCGCTGAAGCCGCCTAACCGTGGCTAACCGCGCGAACTGCTGTTAGTGCAAGTGCTAAGACAGGAACAGAACCCGCTGATTGACCGGGCGAATTGCTCGGCTTATCCCCAACTCCAAGGAAGAGATCAAGCTGCAAAGACTACGACCTGCTGCTTAACCGCTGACTGTATCCGTGAACTGTTCCACACCAACGTTCCCGCTAGTCGCCTAGCCGCCTGGTGTTAGCCGCACGGCCTACATAGAACCAACATCCTTAGTCGCAGCGATTAGAAAATCGTAACCGCAATATCAAGCGTGAGCTCGTTCTTACTGTTCAATGCTTATTTATGACGAGCAGAGGGGTCCTAGTTATAGATGTGAGGAGGAGTGTCGTCACCGCCTACACTGATAGGATAATCGCCCATCAAACCTATCAGCTAACATCCTGTATCCGCACAGAGCGGACACCAAACCAGTTCGTCAGGTCGCGACAAACAACTACTGCCGGATAGACGACCAGTCCGCCTAACCCCGCGGACACTGCTACAAGTCTGTGTATTTGCAATATGTATCTTGACAAACTCGCCCCACGTGCCACCAAGTGCGTCTTTTTGGGTTACTCTACTACTCAAAAAGGCTATTGTTGTTTTAACCCCATTCTTGGTAAGCAATACGTATCCGCGGATGAGACCTTTTTCGAGAATGCATCGTATTTCTCTTCTGACCCCTCTCCCTCTCCAGATATTTCCTCTCCTCCTACCCTCCCCTCCACCACGTCTACTCCCATCGAGATTTCCCCACCGTCTACTCCATCGTCTCCTCCTCTCTCTCCCTCACCACCACTGCTCTCTCCCTCCTCTCTGTGGTCGTCTCTCTCCACTCCCGGGACAGCTCTCTCCGCCACGGATTCTCTGGTTCCTGCGGAACACGCCGACCTGGATCTTCTCATTGCTCTTCGTAAAGGGGTGCAGAGGTGTACCCAACACCCACTGGCTACCGTTGTTTCCTATGATCGTCTAAATCCTCGCAGAGCGTTTGCCTTGGCTATCTCTGCCACTGCCACTCCCCACACCTACCAGGAAGCTCTTGTTGTTCCTCATTGGAAGGTCGCCATGGATGAGGAAATTGCTACCCTCACTGAAAGGGGTACCTGGACCCTGTTCCTCCCCCTTTGGGCACTGATGTGGTTGACTGCTGCTGGGTCTTTGTTGTAAAGTTCCGTCCAGACGGCAGCGTGGATCGATACAAGGCTCGCCTAGTCGCCAAAGGCTTCACTCAGACTTATGGTGTTGATTACTTTGACACCTTCTCTCTCGTTGCTCGTCTCAGCACCATTCGGGTCCTCTCTGTAGCTGTCAACAAGGATTGTCCCATTTCACAGCTGGATGTTAAGAATGTCTTTCTCTATGGTGATCTTCAGGAGAATGTTTACATGGAGTAACCTCCTGGGTATGTTGCTCAGGGGGAAACACGAGTATGTCGGCTGAAGAAGACCATCTATGGCCTAAAGCAAGGCCCTCGAGCTTGGTTTGAAAAGTTTAGCGGCATTGTTGCGGACATTGGTTTTGCAAGAAGTTCAGCCTATCACTTATTCATTCGCAAAACCTCCTTGAGTCTGGTGGTTCTTGCTGTATATGTGGAAAACATTCTTCTTACTGGCGCTGACCAGGCTGGGGTAGTTTGACAAAGAAACACCTTCGTCAACACCTGGTCACAAAGGATATGGGCTCCCCAAAATACTTTTTGGGGATTGAAATCTCTAGGAAGCCCAACTTCATGGTCATTTCCCAACAAAAGTATGCTCTTGATCTACTAAAAAAAGGCAGGTTTGACTGATGCTAAACCGGCCCGATGTCTTATGGCTGCTGGAGAAGACAAAACTTGGACAGATGACTCGCCTCTTCTATCCGATCTTGTGAGCTTAAAGAGCAAGAAACAGTCTGTGGTCTCCAAGTCTAGTGCAGAAGCGAAATATCATAGTATGTCATCGACCACATGTAAGTTGAAATGGTTACGGGCTCTCATGCTTGACTTAGGAGAGGTCTACAACTATCCTCTTCCGATGTTCTGCGTCAACAAAGCCGTGATTTACATCTCCAAAAATTCGGTCTTTCATGAGAGAACAAAACACATAGAAGTCGACTGTCATTTTATTCGAGAAGAGATCTTGAAGAAACAGATTTGTACATCGTTCGTCACTTCCGACAACAAGTTGACAGATATCTTCACCAAGTCGATGTCTGCTTCCTTTTTCCACATTTGCGACAAGCTGGACATGATTGATATCTATGCTCCAGCTTGAGGGGGAGTGTTGCAGTATGGAGGTCGGACGGTCTGTTGCTGTTCGGAGGCCGGACGGTCCGACAATTTATCTCTGTTGCAGTATGGAGGTCGGGCGGTCTGTTGCTGTTCTGAGGTCGAGCGGTCTGGCGGTTTATCTCAGCGGCTTGTCTGTCGGGCTGTTGTTGTTTGGTATCTGAGCGGTCTGGCGGTTTGTCTCAGGCGACTTGGAGACCGACGGTGTAGCGGTCTCCTGTGGCGACTTGTTCTCTAGGGCAGCTTGTTCTCTCCTTCTGGTGGTTGTCGAGCGGTTAGCGTACTCGTCTAACCGCGCGACTTGTTTGATTTGTTTATTTGTAAAGTTGCATATACTTGTAATTATTTAGTCTCACATTGCTTATTTTTAATCTCTTTCATCTCCTTCATTCTATAAAAGGGAGACTATACCTATGTAATACTCACCTTTTTGGATAATAAAAATTTGTTACTACAAATTTTCGGTCTGTTTGTTTTCTGTTCGCACATGGCCTATCGATGCTTGGTGTTTTGTCTTACTGATATACTAAAGACTTACAATATGGTATGTGCCATGGTGGATTCGTGTGGTCTCCTAGCTTGAATGCATACTGCATTGTAGGCCCCCTCTATATATATATGTTAAGCACCTAAAGAACATTATTGATGTATTGGACATCCTAGTATGCTAGATTTTTAATAATATATCATATTTTTATTGTCATCACAAAGTGCTAATCTAAAAATGATGTGGTTTCTTGGGATCCACTATATGTTGTCATGAGGAGGTGGCAATGTTATGTGATTGTGGTTAGTTTTATAGTTGACCCTCATTTTCCTGTTATATGTATTTGGCTCGGAGCCTAGCCACATAGTTCTAAAAGTCAAAAATGCAAAGTCACATGAAATGATTTCTCATAGTTTTACTTTATTCATGTATTGGGCCGGTGTTCCCTGGATTATATGTGGACATTTGATGGATATTTGTAATGGTCATAAGGGCACACTTCATTGTTATTTAAATTTCTATTAGTGGAGTGTTATTATGTTTAGCTTCTGCTCCATGTTTAGAACTCTGAGATTGTTATCCTTGCTTCTTTCACCAGTTTTAATATTTAGCATGTATATCAATTATATTATGGGATTCCCTGACCCATATTACAAGGATGTTATATAACATCAACATTCCAACTAGACCGCTACAGTGTGTTAGGGCATGACATGTGGTATGAAATTTGTGTTAGGGCAAGGAAGTGACCCTAGGACCCAATTTGGCAACGTGATCTCACTTAGTGCACCCAAAGGGGGCACAAGTCAACCTAGGTCAAATCACGTCAAATTGAACTCAGAAGTCTAAATTGGCCTTAATCATATCCCCTAAGCACTAAGGGAGGCCATTAGGTCAATAATAATACCTTGGGCTCAACCAATTCCATGAAATTGACCAAAGTCAACTATGGGTACATAGCCCAATCAAACCCTAACATGGCTCAATTGGACTTCAATTGGTCAAATTGACCTCACACCAACCTTCCTAACCTCATTGGTGACTCAATTGACCATAGACCTCAACATGGGGTCAATCAATTCACTCATTTTGACCAAAGTCAAACCTAGGTCAATTTAGGTCAAAATCATACCTATATGGATCAATTTGCCCCAATTGGATCCCACCATAGCCCAACCAACATTAGGTGGTGCCATGGGACCCCTGACCATCAAATGGGGCCAACCAACCAATCAGTTTGATCAAGTCAACTCTAAAGTCAACCTTGGTCAAAGATTAGCCTAAGGGGAAATTAAGAGCCCAAGCCAATTCTAAATGGGCTAAGGCCTTGACCCAAATCCCATGCTGCAGCCCACTAGCATAATAACACCATATGCCAAGTGAGGAAATCATGAAAGGAAGGTCACTTGGCCTCCTCCCCTCTTCCCAAGCTTAACTCTAAGCTCCCCCAGTTAATTCCCTATCAATTTACAGCAAGAGGGGTGACATTTGGAGGTTCGGAGGAACAAACAATGTCGGTCGACCACCATGCAGGTTGACCACAGGCTAGTTGTGCGCGCGCTGGCCGTGTGCACATAAGCTGGTCGTGTGCACGCAAGCTGGTCGTGCGCGCACAGGGGCGTTGCCTGCGCGTGTGCGCGGGCTGGCAGCTCGCACGCAGGTGCCCCGACCGCATGCATGTGATATTTGTGTGGGTGTGTGCTTGCCTTTGCCCTCATCTCAGGTGTTTTCGAGCCTTGGGGGGAGCACGGTTTTTTGCGTGTGATTTTTCCGGTCTGGTTGATTTTCCTTATGTGTCCTCGATCCAAGTCTTTCCGGTTTGGCTCAAAAATTTCAGGGGGAACCCCAACAACTTTCATTAATGATTTTCCCCGCTATGGTTATTTGTTCTCATTAAGAAAAAATCTGAGTCTCTCGATAAATTCAAGATATTCAATACTGAAGTCGAGAAACAATTAGAGAAGGTTATCACGATTGTTAGATTAGATAGATGAGATGAGTATTTTGATAGATACGATGCTTCCGGGCAGCATAAAGGTCCTTTTGTCAAGTACTTGGAGAGTTGTTGCATTATTACCCAATACTTCATGCAGGGAAGTCCTAAACAGAATGGTATGGCTGAAAAGCGCAATCACACCCTTAAGGATATGATGAGAAGCATGCTGAGTTAGACAAATCTTTCTGAATTTTTTGAGATGAGGCTCTTAAAACAACAGTTTACATACTTAATAAAGTTCCGTCTAAATAGTGCCCAAAACACCTTTTGAATTATGGACTTGTAGATGACATAGCCTAAATCAGCAGATCTGGATGAGAGGCCAGCGCAGAGGTCAGTAACAGCAGCAGGAAGAGGGTTTTCCTTCTTCTCGGTCGAGATAGGCAGCCTATGAGATAAGCAGATCAAGGAGAAACCACAGGGAATTCCTCTGTTTGGCGGCAGCAACAGGGATTCCCAGATCCAGAGCGGGAGAACTTAGATCTAGACGGGTTAGATCTTACTGCCAGGGGACAAGCTTCCCAGGCTGCGACGATCTGCTCTTTGCGGGCTGCCCTAGATCTAGGCGGGAGACAAGAACTCTGATCAGTCGCGGAAGAAATGAATAGTAGCTTCTGATTCCTCTCCTCGAGCAGCGAACAGATTGACGGAGGTGACTTCTCCTAGTTCGGCGGTTTCGAACGAAACAAGAATAACAATGAAGATGTGGTCTCCTTCCTCTCGATCAGTAGCAGCACACATGAGAACACGAGAGCAGCGATCAAAAATTCAGGAGAACAGGGGCGGCGTTGGAAATCGCAAAAGAGCAGACAGTTTTCACAGGAGTGGGGGCTACGACATACAAAACAAAAAAACCTTCGAGAATGATAGTGCGCTCGAAGCATTCTGTGTGGCCATCAAGTATGGAACGACATCCACGTTGCCCCCAGTAGGGTTATTTATATGTGAAATCCTAAATCGCCGACGAGTTATTGGATATCTACCGGATCCAAAACAAACCAATTAAGAACCCGTTATCGTTATATAAATATACCTCAACAAGTACGACTACACCCTTTGTTAGTACTACTCTGACTACCAAGAGGATGATGTGATAGACAGGAGGATTTACTTCATATTATAGTTTTCAAACTTATTGTAGGGCATGTCTTAGCTAGCATGTACTTCTGCTTATTTCACTATGTTATGTGTTTAATGCCTACTTGACTTCCTGTTTTCCAAACTTCCACTATATAAATTGAAAATTGTGTGATGGTGTTGCCTTAAAGGGTAAGAACGCGGGCCATGATTATTTTGGTATCAAATAAATATATAAATTCTCAATGAAATTATATTATTATTATTAATTAAGACTGAAATAAGTAGTGTTACTTACCCTTGGCAATGAGCTCTTCATCTTGGCCCCACAGTGTGAGAGTAAGAACACAGGCCAGAGTGCAAACAAGCCTCTCGTATAGAAAAAAGAAGTCTCTGTCCCCCCATGATCCGTCCTTCAGTTGATTATTCCTTATCCATTCCAAAGTTGTTGGAAAGTGTGGTTTGCTCGCATCGTCCGCCGCCGGAATCCTCGCAATCCAGGCAGTGTCGTAGGCCGACGGGCTTATATCACCATCTCCCAAGGATGTGAGCATATCCTTAATTTCCCTCACTAGCGTATTCACCCTCTCTTCTAATTGTTCGTTGGCCTGCATCGCCGCAGCCGTATAATTATGAATATGTAACAACATCATGCTGGAAATATATGATTCCTCAATAATCTCGAAATTAAGGCTCCGTTTGCGAGGACTTATTTTCACCGGTCAAACGGTTACGATCGCATGAATCAGATCTTAATTAAGGTCAGGTTCATGCGATCGTAACCGCTTGACCGGTAATAATAAGTCTTCCCAAACTGAGCCTAAGGCTCTGTTTGGTATAGTGGTGGCGGTTAAATTGTCATTCTTCAACACTCACCTAAGGAACTTCATCCCCTTTTATGTTCAAACGTATGATGTTTGTTATGTGATCTTTATCCAAAGATGGTTTAAACCATGCATTTATGATCACCATCACTGTGCCAAACGGAGCCTAATTAACATGGAATTAAGCTTTTCATTGACCTGGTCACAAGTGTTTAGCTGCTTCATCAATCCCGCGTATGTGACATGACTAGCTTTCGGAACACCTGTACACATTATAAGATTTCATTAAGCGAGCAAGAGAGAGAATTTAGGTACTATAAATGGATATTCACACTCATAATATTAAAAATTTAGTCTCTTCTTTTTTAAAACAGTGCCGATATTTTTAAAACAATATAGTCTTGCATTTATGAATGATTACGTAATTTTTAAAAATTCTTGGTGTGGTATTGATTTTAACATAATCATATAAAATAATAGAAAGTTAAATTATGAGGATAAATGTTAATGATTATTACTCTCTTTGAAAGAAAACATAAATATACGTATACTCATACACAAACAAATACAAATGTATATGCATATGAGATCAAAAAAATTTCTTAACATTATCATAAATGAGTACAATAACAAGAATGAGTACAAATATCGAATTTAGGTACAAATATTAATGGATTATAAATATTCATTTAATAACAATTTTCTTGAAAAAAATGATATGTAATATGAGAGAGAGACATTCAGTAGGCCTTGTCCTTGTGGAGAAACGAGTAACAGCTGAAGGGCGGCTCAAGTTTCTCAAGCAGCAGCTTAATGATGGCCGTCTCAGCTGAAGCCTATCATGACGGGGAGAATAACGTTGAAGAATCGCAGTGTTTGTGAAGCTCATCATCATCGCCATTCCTCTCTGTGCTCTCTTCCTTTCTGCTCCGACTTCTCTAAATCCACCTATATTAAATACTACAACGTAGTCTCCTCCCAGTTGTACATATTTTATAGCAGTTCATTATTACAGTTTCTAAATGTTCCCCATGTGCTGTGTCAAATTATCACAATTTTTAAAGGGGCGGAGCTATTCACATGCATATCCGGCCGCTTTGGAGGAAAAATATTAGTTTTTTTAACTTATAAATTTTAATAGTTTCTTTACGCCTCCTCAATCACTCAACTAAATTCAAATTTGAAAAATGGTGTTGGACTCGTATCAAATATTTTCACTAAGATTTGACTGAACTACCAAATTTATAAAATTAACATTTTATAACAAATGGTTAAAAATCCATTTACTATATCAAATAATCATCACCATTATCAAAGTTATGAAAGTAGTCAAATATTTTCTAAAATTTTGCTTCAATCAACAATAGTATTTGAGAGTGATGTAATAGAATTTACATTTTACATTGAAAATGGTGATATTTACTATATATGTATGTATATTATATACACATACAATCAATATTTTTCAGCAATGCAATACATCTGACCCTTTGTTTTTTTAAAATTTTAACGTTAAAAATAGTATTAGATACTTTTAAAATTGTGTGTACACTGTACACTTGTTTTTTTTAAGAGATGACTTGTAGTTGTATGAATGCTATAATCTTAAAATGTAGTTTTAATTTTTCATTACATGATGCTGGGATTTGTTGGGTGTGGCCCGCCATCCAGGTGTTGGATGGGGTGCCTCTCGGGCGCACTCGGGTTGGTTCCTGGTATGTGTGCAGAGAAACTTCATAGTACGGTTCAGTGCTCGGGAGTTGGGTTGGCTCCGGACATGAGTACATGAGAGTTTCAGGCTCAGTTTAAGTGCGAGAGAGCCATGCGAACCGTTTGACCGGTTCTGCTAAAATAATGTAAAGGAATTGGTAGCGTTCTTCCTTACACTCCGGGGTTTGGGGGGAGTTGGTAGGAACCATTCCGAACAGTGGTATCAGAGCTGGGGGGGAGGTCATGGGTTCGATCCCCCTAGATGGCGTTCTAGGGGGAGTTTGTTGGGTGTGGCCCGCCATCCAAGTGTTGGATGGGGTGCCTCCCGGGCGTACCCGGGTTGGCTCCTGGCATGGGTGCAGAAAAATTTCATGGCACGGTTCAGTGCAAGGGAGTCGGGTTGGCTCCAGGCATGAGTACATGGGAGTTTCAGGCGTGGTTTAAGTGTGAAGGAGCTAAGCGAACTGTTTGGCCGGTCCTGCTAAAATAATATAAAGTAATTGGTAGCGCCCTTCCTAACACTCTGGGGTTTGGGGAGAGTTGGTAGGCACCATTCTGAACAGTGGTATCAGAGCCGGGGGGAGGTCATGGGTTCGATCCCCCTGGATGGCGTTCCAGGGGGAATTTGTTGGGTGTGACCCGCCATCTAGGTGTTGGATGGGGTGCCTCTCAGGCGCACCCGGGTTGGCTCCTGGCATGGGTGCAGAGAAACTTCATGTTACGGTTCAGTGCAAGGGAGTCAGGTTGGCTCCGGGCACGAGTACATGGGAGTTTCAGGCACGGTTTAAGTGCGAGAGAGTCATGTGAACCGTTTGACCGGTCCTGCTATAATAATATAAAAGAATTGGTAGCGCCATTCCTAACACTCTGGGGTTTTGGGAGAGTTGGTAGGCACCATTCCGAATAGTGGTATCAGAGCCGGGGGGAGGTCATGGGTTTGATCCCCTGGATGGTGTTCCAGGGGGAGTTTGTTGGGTGTGGCCCGCCATCCAGGTGTTGGATGGGGTGCCTCCCAGGCGCACCACTCGGGTTGGCTCCTGACATGGGTGTAGAGAAACTTCATGGTACGGTTCAGTGTAAGGGATTCGGGTTGGCTCCGGGCATGAATACATGGGAGTTTCATGCGCGGTTTAAGTGCGAGGGAGCCATGCAAACCGTTTGACCGGTCCTGCTAAAATAATATAAAGAAATTGATAGCGTCCTTCCTAACACTTCGGGGTTTTGGGGGATTTGGTAGGCACCATTCCGAACAGGGATTGAGTCAGAATTCTTGTTTCGCTTGTAATTCCATTGCATATATTTACTCAACTACTTGTCTAAACTATACTATTATAAAAGTTGAAGCTTCTACTGAATTAAATTAAAACAAATATTTTAAATAATTCCTAGTGATTAGTGATGGGGTTTGTAACGCCCCAAAATCGCGTCGC
Organism: Platanthera guangdongensis; assembly: GCA_039583875.1. Taxonomy (NCBI): domain Eukaryota; kingdom Viridiplantae; phylum Streptophyta; class Magnoliopsida; order Asparagales; family Orchidaceae; genus Platanthera; species Platanthera guangdongensis. The sequence goes on from CM077160.1 coordinate 133,468,728, forward strand.
GAGGTTAAATGAGGTTGGGGTGCGTTTAGGGGGCGTGGTCTGCCGATAGCTTTTCGGACTAGGGCTTTCTATAAAACCAAAAAATTCCCTCCTCCCCTCTCATTTCTCCCCAGCCGCCTTTCCCCTCTCCCGATCCCTCTTTCTCTCTCGCCTCTCCCTCTCGGTGCCACAGCAAGGAGAAGCCCCTCCCGCTCTCTCACTCTCCCCGACGCCAACTAAAGAGGAAGCCGAGCTCCTCTCTTTCTCACGCCCGTTGTCGTTGACAAGGAGAAGCTGAGCTTCTCTGCTCTTTCCCGGCCACCGCTATCTAGGGGGAACCCGCCGTCGCTGGAAGGAGGAGATCCCTCTCCGATCTCTCTCTCGTTCTCTCTCAGTGCCATTGGAAGGAGTCGTCGCCGTCTAGGGAAAAACCCGACCCCCTCTAAGATTTTCTATCTCGGTCGTCGCCGGCAGGAGGAGGCCAATCGCTTGATGTGGCGTTGGGTGCTAGTGCGTGCGCAGTCGTGTAGCCCTAGCTTGGAGCTCACTCTTAGCTGACCCAGAACGCGGGTGGAAAACATCGAGAGTTGTCGTCGCCACCGTTCGTGACCGAGCCATGCCTCAGAAACGCACGTCAAGGGTAATGACTTTTCTTCTTAGGCAGGTGAAGCCCTTAATTGGCATATTTGCATGGAAGCCCCTCTCCACCGACGGGTGGGGGAAGGGTGCTCTCCGATGGGTCAATGTTTACATCTCCGCTATTAATTGCATTAGCACTCAGAAGAGCGAGTACGGTTTAGGCATGCTGTGTGAAGCCCATCCGAACATGTTGATCTGGATTGGTCATATTCTGGGGTTCACGGAGAAGACTCCGTGGAAGTTGTATGTTTGTAATTTGGGGGTCTGCACGGAGCAGCAGTGAGTACTGGAGGTGTGCTCCAGGAAACACTCTAATGTTTGCACGAGGTTGTTAGATCGAAGACATTAACTACCAAGGAGTTTTTTCGTGTTTGTGTAAAGCCCATCTCTCGGAGACCATAGGGCTAGTGTGTGGAGTTGTTCGCCTTATGTGCCCAACTCAAGTGGCCGTGAGTTCCTCCCTTGTTGCAAAACAATCGATTATGTAGGCGATAACAGATAAGGGGAGGTTGACCCACGTCGTGCGTGTTAGGTACGATGATTTGAGCAACGGGCTTGACTAAACTGTACCTGCACTATGTGGTGTAGTGCGACTACCTAAGGAAACTGGTGGGTTGCTACAGGCATAGGAGAGAACCGAGGACCTTGAGTCACGACTAGTGAATGCTCAATGTATTGTCATGCAGTCTAGGACTGAGGATGGTGGTGGGACCCGGGGAAGTCCGGTACACCGATAAGGTGCCCGGAGTGCACGAGACATTGGGCCGGTTGTGTCAACGTTTGGGGTGTTTGGTGCTTGAATGACACATTCTAGCTTTATGTGATTTTGCTAATCCGCTTGCAGGGAAGAAGCACCGCCACCCCGAGAAAGGGTTGAGGTCGTTATAATTTGGTCAGCTCTTGCTGACCGTTGCTTTGTTTGTCACCGCTTGGTGGAATGTTTGCTTGCAGGTGCTGCGGAGCCAAGCAGGAAATAGCGGGCTGAAGCCCTTCTTGCTGAGCTAGCCCTCGAAGGCCCAATTGTTTGTTTAGTTATTTTTCATGTGTTGTCGGTCTGCTTGCCGATGTATGCAAACCATTTTATTGTGTTAAACATTAGGGATGTAAGACCTTAAGGTTAAATCTGTGGTTGTTGTATTTCATTCCTAGTGTCATGGTTAGTGGACATTCGCCTTTGGGCGTGGTTTTTAGAACTCATTTTATTCTTTTGCTAGAATGCAACTCTGTGTTAGGATGTGTTTTCGAACATTTAAGGTTTTATGGTTTCAGTTAGTAACCTTTTTGTCCGTCTGTTTCCTATGACGTGGGGCCCCGGCTGCACCTTCTGTTATATTACTTCTGACGGATGGGGGGGTGTTACAATTTGGTATCAGACTCTGGTGTCGTTCTTCCTTTTTTGCATTCATGGTCGAATTCTTTTTAATGGGTGGTGAGCACTCATGTGTGTTACCATTATAACATGAAAAGAACTCATGAATGTCCACTTAGGAATGGAAAACACACATGAAACATGTTAAAAACATTGTTTGTGGAACCTGAGTGTTCCTTTGTTTGTTGTTTGTTATGTCTTTTAGTCACTAAAGTGTGTGTGGCGCAACTATAGGTGACCAGAAGTGGTGTTGAACAGTCCCTAAATCAGCATTCTGCAGAGAGTAATGCACCTGTGGAGGTATCTATACCTCCTCCTTCTGCCGAGACAATCTGTTTAGTTGGGGAAGCTGTGTTCGCTATGATCAGTGCGCAACAAAGAGAGCAAGTACACCCTGTGGTGGCCCCGGTGCAGGCTGTCGTAGTTGAGCCAGTGGCTGCGAGACAAGTGTCTACTGAGCCTTTGACATCAAAGCGAGAAACTGAAAAGCATATGAAGCATGTGATGAGATTCAATCCTGCTACATTTTTGGGAGTGGAATCACCGACTCAGGTCGAAGATTGGCTCTCTCGTATAAAGAGAACCATGACGGCGATAGAAACAGATGAAACACAGAAGATGACCATAATCACTTTCCTGCTGGATGGAGAGGCAAGACTATGGTGGGATGAGGTCGAGTTGTACCAGCTTACTGGCAGGCAGCTATTGACGTTTCGATGGAAGAGTTCTCGAGACTGTTCTTGGCCTGGTACCTCCCTTCAACCCAGAGAATTGCATTGGAGAATCAGTTTCAGCGCTTGACCCAGAGAGAAGGTTCCGTTGACGACTATTTACAAGAGTTCACAAGGTTGGGGTGGTACACCGAGTTCACATTTACATACGAGGTGCGAAAGACCAACAGATTCTACGAAGGACTGCAGGATGACCGGAGGTTTCTTCTCTCAGGCCCGATGATGCAGGGCTTTCAGGTTTTGGTAAACACTGCTCGATCTTTGGATAAGGACATGAGGAGAGTGCAAAGTAAGAAGGACTTGGCTGTGAAGAAGCCAGAGTACAAGGTGCCTACCTCTTTGAAATCTGGGTTCCGCAGCAGGTGGAACAAGAAGGCTAGGTCGTCTGGACCAGCCCCTCCTACCGTTACTTCTGGAGCTACTTCGAATCGAGGCCCGTTTGCATGTTATACATGGGGCAAGGTGGGGCACTATGCCCGCGAGTGACGCAGTGGTTCGCCGAAGACTGAGAAGAAGATATGAGCATCTTATGCTAAAAAGGGGAAAGTGGTGGAGTCAACAGCTTCTCATTATACTCATGCACAGCCTCGAGTTTACAACATTGGCCAAAAGGAGGCAATAAAACAGAATGACGTGGTGACAGGTACAACATAGTATGCAGTTTTTACTGTTTTATATATTTGTTACATTGTGTCTTTCTTAACTTGTTTGAATTAGATTTTATCCTAATTTGGGACTATCCGGCGAGAGCACTGTTCGATACAGACGCTTATCCCACTAAACTTGTGCATCGATCGACTCTTTAAGCCTCATATTAATAATATGTTTCTGAAACACGTCAGAGCGAACTCTTTTAGTAAGTGGATCAGCTAACATGTCATATGTCCTTAAATGCTCCACTAAAATGTCACCCTTTTTGACCAATTCTTTAACGATCAAGAATTTAATTTTCATATGCTTGAACCCTGCGATACTTTTATTGTTCATCGAGAACATAACTGCAGAGATGTTATCACAGTACATCCGGATGACTCCAGCTATAGAATCGATAACATTGGTTTCGGTGCAGCGTCGACGATGGCGGTTTGCGGCGGCAGCGATTTCGGTGCAGCGTCGGCGATGGCGGTTTGCGGCAACAATGTTGGCGGTTTGCGGTGACGTCGATGTCGGTTTGCGGCGACGGCGATGACGTTTTGCGGCGACGGTGATGACGGTGCGGCGTCGGCGCTGGTGGTTTGCGGCGACGGTAATGGCGATTTGCGGCGGCGGCAACGGTTTCAATGCAGAGGCGGCGATGACGGTTTGCGGCGACGGCGGTGGCGGTGTAGCGTCGGCGATGACAGTTTGCTGCGACGGCTATGCCGGTTTTCGGGAACGGCGATGAAGGTTGGCGCGGCAGCGGCGATGATGGCGGTTGGCGCGGCGGCGGCGATGATGGCTGTTGGCGCGGCGGCGGCTAAGGCGGTTTGCGACGACGACGATTTTGATTACGTCTGGGAAGGTTCAGATATCTGCACCTCATGCATGGTGTTCGGGCGCGGCTAACGCCTCATGAGATCTCATCGTTTTCCTTAATATTATTATGTATTGGTACAAATATTAATTATGAGTACAAATATTCATTTTGGGTACAAATATCAATGAGTTACAAATATCCATTCATGGGGTACCAATAACAATTCCCTTATTTTTTGTTGTCTTCATATTCAGATCTTGTAACAAAGTAATGGTCTGTCACCATCCGAGAAAATCCGTGAACTTTTGTAAAATCCAGCAACTTAGTTTTTCATCATTTCCGGATTTTTCACATCAAAAAAGTCTTTTATCATTTGTTATTATTTTTCTTTGACTGTTTTCATGCCCGATCCAATTCCGAATTAGGCTGGTCCGATTTTCCGAACCGAGGAAAAAACGGGTGACCCGCAGTACCTAGCATGATGAGACTTGGTCGTGTCTGAAGTCAACTGACCGGTATGCTCTTCAGACTTCAAATGGAGCCAGTCCGTTTTATTTTTTTTCCATGTAATGAGCCATATCCAACTGCTGAGATGAAATGTTGACCAAATGAAAAAAAAAATGAACCTGCTTTTCATATCGGCCGTTGAATCTCGCTCATTTTCATCTCGACTGGCGAAATGGACGGGCCATGGGTGTTCGAGTTAACAAACGCGACTTCTTAGATGGAAAGCAGAGTTTCATGGATCTCATTGGAACTTGGAAGTGCGGGAATTGTATATTGTATGAAGTTATCCTCACTGCTAAGCATGACTGCTGAGTGCCGGGGCACGCTACCTCCACCGTCTATTTTTTATATATTATATTTCATCACTGTCTATATTTAAAACAAGATAGAACACACACACATAGATCATCTCACGGATTTTGCCCGTATTGCATGGCTTCGCCTGTGCTCGATATGTCTGTGGGATGCACCCATAACATATATATTTGAGTACTCAAAATAACCGTAAAAAATATTCATCAATATTTCAATATTTATTATGTAACAAAATATTTGTATATAAGTAGTAATCAATTTATTCTCTCTCTCTCTTACCCTCTCCCCCTCTCAGCAGCACTCTCTTGCTCCCTTTCTTTCTTGCTTTCTCTCTCTCCAATATCTTATGTTATTATAAAATATACTAGCTTCTTCGCACGCCTGCCGGCCGTGCTCGATGCTCCCAGTTGCCTTGGGTGCTCCTCGCATTCAAGGAGGGTTTGTTGATTTGTGTTTGATGTTTTTGGGCAGCATTCAGCTGCTTCAACCCGAGTTATGCTACACAAAATATTTGATTTGTTCATTGTCTCTATTGTCTCTATTGTCTCGAGTGCCCACGGGAGAAGGCTTTGCCAAACGCTAATCTACATTACTTAAAATTCCAATCTACATTAATTTTCTTGCAATACAGAGAACGCAAGAGAACAAAAAACATAATACTCCGTCAAACGCAAGAGAACAGAAAACATTAATTTTCTTGCGATACGGTGAACGTTGGGAAGAATTGCCAAACACATTCTTCCAATAATTGACAAATTCTAATATACAGTACTTAAAAACATAATACCTTAGGGAAGAATGCAGAGGCGGCGGGTGAGGATGTCCTGTGATGCAAAACGGCCAATCAATGAATAAGTAACAACCTGTAAGCAAAGATATACCATGTAAACTACAAAACTCAAGGAAATACCCTGTAACTACAAAACAAAGAAATATCCTGTAAATACATTAGGGAAGAACAGTGGTTGTGGTTGATCAAAGAGGCGCCAGTGGCGGCGGTTTACTCCGGCGGTTGATTATTGGTTGCATACCGTATGGAAGAACAGTGGCAGCGGTCGATGAGGGAGTCGGCAGTGGCGGCGGTTTACTCCGGCGGTTGATCCGGAGCCGCATGTCGTAGGGAAGAACAGTGACGGCGGTTGACGAGGGAGTCGGTAGTAGCGGCGGTTTACTCCGGCGGTTGAACAGGGGAAATCACAGAGGAGACTCCGGCGGTTGTCCGGCGGTGGATCCGACGATTGAAGAGGCACTGTAACGCCCCTGTTTTTCCGACAATTATTTTAATCCTCTTGATGACGTCATTTTGACGTAAGGGGCGTTTTGTTATCGTAGAGTTGACGGCACGTCGCTGTTTGTGCCTGTTTACCCAAATCCTCGGGATTCTGATGGGTTTGAGTGTCTTCCTGGTTATAAAAGAATCAGGTTTTGTAGCCTTAGGCTTGTTTTGAGTAGTCGGCTTTGTACTCGAGTCCGCCATGTAGTTCTCGAGTTGAGCTCTCTAGTTCTCGGTTTCTGCTGCCTTGTTCTCGAGAACGGTTGAGTTTGTTCTCGAGAACACCTGTTCGTTCTCGAGAACAACCTGTTGTTCTCGAGAACAGCCCTTGGGTTTTGGGGAGCTGGTGCCTTGTTCTCAAGAACGGCTGAGTTTGTTCTCGAGAACGGCCTGTTTGCTCTCGAGAACAGCCTGTTCGTTCTTGAGAACAGCCGGTTGTTCTCGAGAACAGCCCTTGGGTTTTGGGGAGCGGCTACCTTGTTCTCGAGAATGGTTCTCGAGAACAGCCGTTGGTTCTTGAGACCTGCTTCCCTTTTTCTCGAGTTCGGTATGTTGTTCTAGAGTTTTCCATTCTTCTTCCCGATATACTTCTTTTGTACTCGAGTAATCCTTCTTTAGTACTCGAGTACTGCCCCTGTTTCGGAAAACCAGGTTCATCAAACCCTGGTACATTTCCTAAGTGTGGTTATCCTAATATTACACCTATATAATATTTCACCTATTATATATATACCTTCTTCTTCTTCCTCTTTTTGTCGACTGGATTTCTGTCTATCTCCCGTACCAGAGCGGGGTGGGGGAGAGAGAAAGTTTTTCCGCTGTGTTGGGTACATTGGTCAAATGTACCTGATTTGAAGAAGCCTCACCTAACTCAATGATATACATCATAATGTATTTGATGTTTGTTTGAGTTGCTTGTGCAGGTTAGGTATTCACTGGACTGAAGCTAAAAGTTTCTAAGTCCATGTGTCGACACTCAGAGGGAAAGTGTCGACACTTGAGAAAGCTTGTGTCGACACCCAGACAAGCAGTGTCGACACTTGGAGAAATTGTGTCGACACCTGAGAAGAAGAGTCGACACCAGACAGAAAGTGTCGACACTTGGAGCTGTGTCGACACTCAATGAAGAAGAATGCAGAAAAGCTGTGTCGACACTTAGCAGAAGTGTCGACACCTAGAAGAGCTGAGTCTACATCAGAAAGTGTCGACACTTGGTGTTGTGTCGACACTCAGCAAAATTCTGCAGAGACTAAGGACAAGTGTCGACACTCAACACAATGTGTCGACACTCAATCAGCAGAGTCAACATATGAAGAATGTGTCGACACTCAGCACAATGTGTCGACACACAAACAGAAGAATCAGTAATTGAAGTAAGTGTCGATACTCAACACAATGTGTCGACACTATGCAGAAGAGTCAACACTTGAAGAAAGTGTCGACACCCAGCACAATGTGTCGACACTTAGTTGAAGAGTCTACACTTGAAGAAAGTGTCGACACAAGGAGCAGTGTCGACACTTAGCAAATAACAGAAAAGTTTACAAAATATTCTAAGTACAAGTGTCGACACTAAGGGAATGTGTCGACACTCAGCTGAAGAAATAAAATTGAAGACTTATGTCGACACCAAGAAGCAGTGTCGACACTTGACAGTTTCAACACATGAAGATGTGTCGACACAAAGGAGATGTGTCTACACTTAGAAGAATTCAACAAGTTACAGAAGATCAAGTACTTGTGTCGACACTTAATTTCAGTGTCGACACTTGAAGAAGAATCTGTGTCAAGACATACAAGGAGTTGTGTCGACACCTTGTAGACTTGTGTCGACACTTACACAACATGTGTCGACACTTGGTCTATAAGTGTCGACACTTAAGAACAGAAAGTCTCGACACTATCTGACAGTTAGAGAATTTCAAGAAGTGACTGATTGATATGACAGCTGCCGATCCAGCCGGTCTACAGCAACTGTCAGGGAAGTCAGAAATCTGTTATGAACCGGATCAGCCGGTTACCATGAAGAAGGCCTATAAATAGGCACAGACTGTTTACAGAAAGTTGTTGTTAATGCAGAAGTTGTTGAAAGGATTAATCTAAGAGAATTGTTCAAGTGGTTGCTGATCAAGCTATCCAAGTGATACAAATCAAGAAGATCTTGCTGTCCAACAGCAGATCTAAGAAGTTGGAGAGAGAGAGCTCCAATCAAGAATTCAGTCTTTGGAACTAAGGCTGAGAAGAAGGATTCAGAATCATCTGGATCTCAAGAAGCAGAGGTCAAGGATCAACTGCAGAGGATTCAGACTAATTCAGTTCTAACTCAAGAAGCTTTGAAGGAAGCTAAGTCAGTTTGGATCTAGCTGAGTTCTTCCAAGAACTCTTCAAGAAACTCTCAACTCCTCTCTTATTTTCTGAGTTGTGGAGTTAATTATTGTATTTCAATTTTAACTTGTAGGATCCATTGGATCTGAGAGAATTGTAAGCCTATATTATAAAGGCTGAGGGTAGGGCTTGGTTGCCTGAGTGTAGGAGTTGAAGAACTCTGAGTGTAGGCCTTAATTGGCTGAGTGTAGGCCTGGGTGGCTTAGTGTAGGCCTTTGTGGCTGAGTGTAAGGCTTTGGGCCTGAGGTGTAGGAACCTAGTTGGATTCTGAGATAGTGGAGAAGTTTGGCCGAATCTAGTACACTGCTAGATAGGCGAAGGGGGAAAGTGGATGTACCCAAAGATTGGGGAACCACTATAAATCTGTGTGTCTGCTGTGCTGTGCTGTGCTGTGCATTAACTGTTTATATTCTGTTATTGCTGTTAGCTGTAGAAATCTGTGAGATAACTGTTTTGCTGCCAACAAAGTTTTAAAAAGGTTTAGGTCACCTATTCACCCCCCCCTCTAGGTGTTTAGGTACCATAACTTTCAAGTGGTATCAGAGGGAGGTTCCTCAAAACAAGGACTAACAGTCTAAGGAGATCCTGTTTGGCAGACACAGTCTAAGTCAGAAAACAGATTCAAGAAATTCAAGAACTTCAAGAAACATGGGTTCTTATGAGAATCACAAAGAGTTGGGTTCCATGAAGTTACCCATATGCAGGAAGGAGATTTTTGGAATCTGGAAAGAGAGGGTAAGGCTGTTCATGGAAGCCTCTGACCCTAGAATCTACATCACAGTCAAAGAGGGGCCATATGTGCCTATGAAGATCTCAGTATTGGATGCAAATCAGAGGACTCCAAAGGATTTCTCTGAGATGACCAAGGCTGAAATTGTCCTAGCCACTATGGACAAAAGGGCACAAAACATAATAGTAAGTGTCATTGATGATGCAACTTTTCAGAACCTAATTCATTGTAAAACAGCAAAAGAAATGTGGGATACCCTCATTGTCTATATGGAAGGTTCAGAAGAAGTTAGGCAAGATAGAAAGTCCTTGCTTAATCAAGAGTATGAGAGCTTTAGGCAAGGAAGAGGAGATAGCATCACTGAATGCTACAAGAAGTTCTATAGAATTGTTAATGAACTCATGTCCTATGGAAGAGAGTTCACTAACTATGAATTGAATGATAAGTTCTTGAGGTCCCTAACCAAAGATTGGGACACTAAGATCTGTGCCATCAGAGAAATGGCAAAGTTGGGAGAAATTCCTCCTCCCACACTGTTTGGCAAGTTGCTGTCTTATGAGATGCAGCTGTCTGTGAGAAAAGAGGAGGAAAAATCAACAAGGACTGAGCACAGGGAAAGGACTGTTGCCTTCAAGTCAGAAGTACCGAGAAAGGGCAGGACTAAGTCATCAACTCCTCCTCCAGAGGTAGTTGATTCAGAATCTGATGAATCTGTTAGCACAAAGTCTACAAGCAGTGAAAGTGATGAAGACTTTGCTGCATTCACCAGACATTTTCAGAAATTCCTGAAGAAGAAATAGTGGAGGTCCAGACCTTCATTTTCCAAAGGGAAAGAAGTCCAGTATCAAGAGAAGAAGCCTTCAAAGAAGGACAAGAAAAAGACAAAGACTAGCAAGGCAACTGGGTCTAAGATAGTGTGTTACTGCTGCAATAGACAGAGTCATGTTATTGCAGATTGTCCTGAGAGAAGAAAAGAATCCAGTGACAAAAAGAAGACTCACTTCAAAGGAAAGAAGGAGAAGTCCTTTGTTGCAAAGAATGAGAAGACTCTTTCAGACATTTCTTCTTCAGACACTGAGACAGATGCTGAAGCCTATATATGGCTATTTGCTGAAGAAGAAGAGGAGTTTATGCAGATCATGGAATCAATCTATGAACAAGAAGAGTGTCAGTGCCAAGGACTGATGGCATTGACTGAAAGTACCAAAATCCTGGAGCAGCTAGGACCTAGTCAGGTACAAAGTCCAACTCAAAGTTCAGATTTCAGTTCTAGTTCAGAGTCAGATTCATCTTCATCAAGTGATGGAAGTGTTTCTGAATCTGAGGGAGATATTCATCAGCTCTTAGATGAATATAAAGAACTGTTGCAAGCCTATAAGAAAAGCAAGTCCCTTGCCAAAAGTCAGGCAAAGGAGATTGCTGATCTCAAGGCAGCTGCAACAGATTTTGAGAAGGAATTTGATCAAAAGCTTAATGAGGTAGCCAGGCTGAAACACATTACTGTGATTCAGATGGGAACTATCACTTATAAAAATGATCAAATTAAGTTACTGGAGATCAATCTCCAGAAGGAAAGAGAGCTAGTTGCTAGGTTTTCAAAACCTAAATCAGTGCTACCCTTGATTGATGAATTTGTTCATCATAAAGGAAAGGCTGGATTGGGTTTTATTAAACCAGCTAGGACTGTTAAGGATCAGTCCAAGTCCAAGGGCAAAGCCCCAACATTCAACAAGCCTGCTGTAGTCAAGACAGCAAAGGTTGTACCTAAGCAAAGGTACAACAAGTTTGAATGCTGGTGCTGTGGCAAGATTGGCCATTTTGCAATGGACTGTTGGCACAATGCCAGTGCCAAGTTGAGTAGCAAGTTACCTGGTGGAAACCCAGCAGGTAGCTATGTCAAGTTACAAACTAACAATCACCAAGGACCCAAGTTTACTTTGGGTTCTAAGGTTCATTAATTTGTTTTGCAGGTGAATCCAAGTGGCCATACCCCAACATGGTACTTGGATAGTGGATGTTCCAGACATATGACTGGAATAAGGGGACTACTGAAGGACTACATTCCAATCAAAAATGGTCCTAAAGTGACCTTTGGTGGTTCTGAAAAAGGAATCATCAAAGGGTTTGGTAACATCTCTTCAAACCTTGTTACCATTACTCAAGTGGCTTATGTTAAAGGGTTGAAACACAACCTCATTAGTATAAGTCAGTTAAGTGATGTAGGGTATGACATCTCATTTGTTAAAAATGGTTGTCATATCAAGAGGTCAAGTGATCAAGAGATCATTTTGACAGGATATAGAAAGAGGAATGTCTACTGCTTAGACATTATGATTGAGAACAATGGTTCTCCTGTTTGTCTTGTAGCTGATGAGACAGTCTCTCATTGTGTCAAGTGGCACAAGAGGCTAGCTCATCTTAACTACAAGACTATTTGCAAACTCTTTAGCAAAGAGTTAGTGAGGAATGGTCCTCAAGTTAAGTGTGTTAAAGAGGGCATTTGCTCAGCTTGTCAAAAGGGCAAGCAGACCAAATCCACCTTTAAAAGCATTGAGAACAAAGATGTTGTGAGGTGCTTATACCTCTTGCATATGGATCTCTTTGGTCCAATGCCAGTTCACAGCTTAGGTAGGAAGGTCTATACCTTTGTAGTTGTTGATGACTACTCAAGGTTTTCCTGGGTGTTCTTCTTAAGGCAGAAATCTGAAACACCTAGTGTCTTCTATAGCTTTGTTAAGCAAATTCAGAATGAATTGAACTGTACAGTGGTCAAAATTAGAAGTGACCATGGTACTGAGTTTCAGTCTGAAAGCATGACAAAACTGTGTGAAGACTTTGGGATATTTCAAGAATTCTCTTCACCTAGAACACCTCAGCAAAATGGCATTGCTGAGAGGAAGAATAGAACCTTGATAGAGGCTGGTAGAACCCTACTTAGTGATACATCACTGCCTGAGTATTTCTGGGCTGAAGCAGTTAACACTGCATGCCATGTGATAAGTAGGGCTACCATCACTAAAAGGTTAAACAAGACCCCCTATGAAGTTGTGAAAGGCAGGAAACCAAATCTATCCTATTTCAGGATTTTTGGTTGCAAATGCTTCATACTTAACAATGGAAAGTCTTACCTAACTAAGTTTGCTGCCAAGTCCCAAGAGGGAGTGTTTGTTGGGTACAACAATAATAGTAAGGCTTATAGAGTCTACAACTTGACTACACAAGTTGTAGAGGAGTCTGTGCATGTAGTTTTTGATGAGACACAACTAATTAACAATGAGTTGTCTAGCAATGTATGCAGCCCCACAGGTCTTACTAAGAAGATGGACAAGCTAACCATAGAAGATGTACCTGCTGCAAGACAACAAGTAGAAGGAGATGGCTTATGTCCAGGGGGAGAACTACATGTACAAGGAGCTGAAGAAGTACAAGGAACTCAGCATGATGAAGATGCTGTAGAAGTACAACCAGAAGTAAGGATGCCTCCAGCCAACAGGCATCTAAGAGATCATCCAGTAGAGTTGATTATTGGAGATCTAAGACAAGGTGTTCAGACAAGGAGCAGAAATCAGAATGCTGTAGTATATTCAAGTTTTCTGTCTCAAATAGAACCAAAGAGATTTGAAGAAGCAATACAAGATCCACAGTGGACTGAAGCAATGCAGGAAGAGCTTAATCAGTTCAAGAGGTGCAAGGTTTGGGAGCTGGTTCCAAAGCCTAAAGACCACAATGTTATAGGAACTAAGTGGATCTACAGAAATAAGTTAGATGAACAAGGGGTCATCATAAAGAATAAAGCAAGACTGGTTGCAAAAGGATATAGGCAAGAAGAAGGTATTGATTTTGATCAAACCTTTGCCCCAGTAGCCAGACTAGAGGCCATAAGGATGTTCTTGGCCTATGCAACCTATCAAGGATTCAAGGTATACCAAATGGATGTCAAGTCAGCATTCCTAAATGGTAATCTAAAGGAAGAAGTATATGTGGAGCAGCCTTCAGGTTTTGTTGATCCTACTCTTCCACATTATGTCTATAGACTTAGGAAAGCATTGTATGGGTTAAAGCAAGCTCCTAGAGCTTGGTATGAAACCCTATCTAGTTTCCTCATTGAGAACAAGTTCACAAGGGGGAAAATAGATAAGACTCTATTCCTTAGGGAATCAAGAGGCAAAGTCATACTTGTCCAAATATATGTAGATGACATTATATTTGGGTCTACTGAAAGTAGCCTTTGCAAAAAGTTTGCAAAGCTTATGCAAAGTCAATTTGAGATGAGTAGTATGGGAGAACTGAAGTTTTTCTTGGGTCTCCAAGTTAAACAGACTGGAAGTGGTCTATCCATATGTCAGTCCAAGTTCACCCTAGAACTCATAAGGAAATATGGTATGGATTCCTCCAGTACCATGAAGACTCCAATGGGGTCAAGTATGTCTCTAAGCAAGGATGATGCAGGGAAACCTGTAGATGAAACCTTGTATAGAGGGATAGTTGGCTCCCTATTGTACTTGACTGCAAGTAGGCCTGACATTATGTATGCTACATGTGTTTGTGCCAGGTATCAAGCCTGCCCTAAAGAGTCTCACTTGACTGCAGTCAAGAGAATTTTGAGATATCTAAAGGGCACTCCCTATCTGGGCCTCTGGTACCCTAGGAATGGAGATTTTGATCTAACAGGCTATTCAGATGCAGACTTTACAGGATGCAAAGAAGATAGAAAGAGCACTACTGGATCCTGTCAATTCCTATGTGGAAGACTCATTTCATGGAGTAGTAAGAAGCAAACCAGTGTGGCTATTTCCACAGCTGAGTCAGAATATGTAGCTGCAGGAAGTTGCTGTGCTCAACTTCTATGGATTCAACATCAGCTAGTTGACTATGGATTTCAGGTAAGTAGAACTCCACTTTTCTGTGATTCTACAAGTGCTATTTCAATAGCTAATAATCCGGTATCACATAGTAGAACTAAACATATTGAGATTAAATATCACTTTCTTAGGGAACATGTAGAAAGAAATGATATTACACTTGAGTATGTTAAAACTGATAATCAGATAGCTGACATGTTTACTAAGCCCTTAGAAGAAGCTAAGTTCAATAGGTTCAAAATTGAACTAGGTATGATAAACTTAGACTAAGTCTACAGAACTAAAAATTGGCTAAGTAAAAAGGTGTCGACACATAGACAAGTCTATGTCGACACAGAACAGTAAGTGTCGACACTTCAGGAAAAAAGTGTCGACACATCTAGGAATGTAGTGTCGACACTTCAGAATGTTAGTGTCGACACATGACAAGCAGGTGTCGACACATCCCAAGTGGTGTCGACACTTAATATTTACTCAGAACTTTTCTAAGTAAAGTCTCGACGATGTGTCGAGTTATGTTGTGTCGACACATAACCATGTGTCGACACATAATATCTGTTGACTAAACTAGTGTCGACACATGAGTGTTGAGACATTATAAGTCAGTGTCGACACTTATTGCCAGTGTCGACACATCTTTAGTAATCCATCCCGCCTGTTCGTCTTCAAACCAGAAAGGTATAAATAGGATTCTGTCTTTGTTTGTCGACACACTTTCAGAGTTTCGAGACCAAAACTGCTGTGTCGACATTTCTCTTTTCTCTAGACTAAATCTCTAAACCCTAATGGCTCCCAAGCTCGAGGAGAATGTTAACGAAGGCTATGAGCTCGTGCGAGGTGCTTTTGACAATGGCGATCAAGAAATCAAATCGGTGGTAACCCTAGTCACCGATTCAGGATTGGAGTATTTGGTTTCAGAACCAACTAAAATATGGAAGAAGGAAGTTCTCGAATTCCTTACTGGAGGGTCAGTAGATGATTCAGGTTACATGATCAAATCGCGAGTGCATGGCACTAAGGTCAAGATTTCACCCAAAACTCTGCGAAAGGTACTTCAGCTACCTAAAGTTCAAGAAGAAGAGGAAGTGACTACATCTAAGACCAGAGAAGCACTTACCTGGTGTGGTCTAGATCCTAAGCTGAAGATAGGATCTGTATTCAACAGGAGAGGAATGAATACCCAAGGAAAGTTCCTGTCAGAAATTGTGGGGAAAGTTATTCTCAGTAAGACTGGAGGGCATGACAGGGTGTCAGCCTCCATGTTCAGTATTATGACCAGAATTATCTTCAACCTAAAAACAGACTGGTCAATGGTTATCTATGAGAAAGTTAAGGAGAGTCTGAAGAAGCCCAATCTGGGCAGAATACTAAGTCTCTACCTGGCTGGTATAATACCAGAGGTAATGAGCAATGCTGCTGGTACTAAAATCAATCACATGAGAAGGATGGATATGAGGATATTTTCAAGATGGGAAAGAGTGCTGTCTAAGGAAGTTCCTACCCCAGAAAAACAAGTTTCTAAGAAAGATTCCCCTCCAAAGAAGAAGAGGAAGATAGCTCCTGTGACACAGGAGTCCTCCAGCAGTTCAGGTAGTGAAGAACAAGTTGTTTTTACTCCTGATAGTCAAGAGGATGTGGCTGCAGAGAAGTCTCCTGCTCCTCAAGAGCCTGCTGAAATCCAGGGAGAGCTGCCTCCAGCTAGCCCCAAGGATAAGGATCCAAGCCAGGGGGAGCTTCCAGCAGTAGAAGAACCCTCTACTCTGGACAGTGAGCAAGCTACAATCATTATCCAAGAGGTACTTACTGACCTCAATACTTTAGATTTTTCTGTAATAGATTTTGATTTGTCTGATGTCCATCAGCAAACTCAGCAAGAAAATCAAGAACCAGTTGTTGTTCTCCAAGACACATCAGTTATCCTAGAAGTGGTTCCAGATAAAGTTGTTGATCAATCCAGTACTTCTCCTGCACAGTCACCTCCTGAATACACCATGGAAGATCTATTTCTAAATCTAGAACATGAGGACTTTGACATGGATAAAGTTGCTGCTGCTGAAGAGAAGGGTGCTGCTACTGAGAGGGAGAATCTGCCAGTTGTGGAAGAGCCTGTCAGGCTAGACACTGAGAAGGCACAAAATGTGCAAGCTGAAAAACCATCAAGCCCTAAGGATAGGGTGAATATAGCCAGTACTTTAGAGTCTGAAGAAGATGAGGCTGAACAAGCTAAGAAGAAGCAATTCTTTGTATTCAAAAGAAGGAGTCAGAGCTACAAGAAGGCTCTACAAACTGTTGCTCAACACTCCCTAGTCCAACAAGCTCCATCAACTGATTACAGTGGCTTAATGGTAGCAATGCAAGTTAAGCTGGATGAGCACAGGAGGGCTATAGAGAAGTATATAGATGAAGGCCACAAGTCTTTACAATTTGATTTAGCTCAAGATATAAAATCAATCAGGTTTGAGATGAACCTGAACAAGAAAGAGATGAATGAATGCTTCCACAAAGGTGGAAATGCAGTGGTATTTCTGGCAACTCATCAGGAAAAGATCAAAACTCAAGTAGATGATATAGCACTAAAGCAAGGCTATGTGCTGGAGAATCAATTAAGAATGAATGATAATTTAACTGCCTCCCACAATGCTATAGTCACAGAACTAAAGAGTAAGACTGTTGAACCTTCAACATCATCTGCTGCTGCAAAGGCTGAATTTGATAAAGCTTTTCAAGATGAACTTGCTGCTGTCAAGACTGCAATCTAAGATTCACAGAAGGTCATTTCTGAACAGCTTACAAAGCTTAGATCTTATTTTAAGGATGGCATCAGGTACTTGGACAGCCAAATCAGGTTCCAAAAGGATGATGTAAGAGACCATGTGGCCCAAGAAGTCATAAAGGGAGAGAGAGTGTTAGTCAAGGCCAGTTCTGAGCATGCAAAATGGATTTCAAATTCAATCAGGGCTACACTTGGATATCCTCCCCTGTGTGATGACAATGAAGTTGCTGAATCTGGACTGAACCCTGCCTATTTTGGAGGTGAGCCACAAAAAGTAGCTCAAGTCATTTATCCACCTCCAGATTTTGAAATGATTCATGCAGAGGTGAGCACTATGTATAGCCCATCTGGGGGCAAGGACAATGTCCATTTAGAAAAGGTTACTCAACCTATAACAGCAGCTATGCAAGAGGCTTTGGACAAAGAAGAAGAGACAAGGCTGTCAAAGAAGAGGTTTAGGGAACTAGCAGAACAAAAGCCAGATTTTGAACAGTGGAGCCCTACCTCTAGAAATATCATTCTCACTGCCTAGAAAGCTGCTAAAGACAATACTACTGATAGAAACAAGTGGTTCTCAGAAGCTGAATGGAGGAAGTATGAGATCAGGCAGGAAGCCATTGTCCAGTATAGAAGGAAGGCTAAGTTAGGAAAGCTACCTCCTACAGCTGTGGAGCCTAGCAAGTACTTTCCTAAGCCCTATCATTACTTTGAGAGGCAGAAAATCAAGGCTGAAGAACAAAAGAAGAAAGACTCAAAAGGCAAGAAGCCTGCTGATGCTGAGCCTGCTGCTGCTGCTGCTGTCAAAGCTCAAGTTAAAGCTGGAAAAGGAATTGTTATCAAAGAACCTGATCAGAAATAGATTAGGAATTAAACTTGAAGCTTGTTGTAATCTTTTAAATGAAAAACATTTTTGTACAACATTGAAAATGTATAAGGAACAATGTTAGAACAATATGTGATAAATATAGTATGATTGTTCTGAAATGTGTTTGTTTCTTATTTGTTCTGGAATGTTGAATGTGTATATGTGTGAAGTTTTACATGTTCATGTTAACCCTGTTGATTATAATCTGCTTTTCATCATTTTGTAATTTTTTAATTATGAATGGTGTATATCATTGACTAAGGGTTATGACTTCTCCAAATAGGGGGAGATTGTTGGGTACATTGGTCAAATGTACCTGATTTGAAGAAGCCTCACCTAACTCAATGATATACATCATAATGTATTTGATGTTTGTTTGAGTTGCTTGTGCAGGTTAGGTATTCACTGGACTGAAGCTAAAAGTTTCTAAGTCCATGTGTCGACACTCAGAGGGAAAGTGTCGACACTTGAGAAAGCTTGTGTCGACACCCAGACAAGCAGTATCGACACTTGGAGAAATTGTGTCGACACTTGAGAAGAAGAGTCGACACCAGACAGAAAGTGTCGACACTTGGAGCTGTGTCGACACTCAGTGAAGAAGAATGCAGAAAAGCTGTGTCGACACTTAGCAGAAGTGTCGACACCTAGAAGAGCTGAGTCTACATCAGAAAGTGTCGACACTTGGTGTTGTGTCGACACTCAGCAAAATTCTGCAGAGACTAAGGACAAGTGTCGACACTCAACACAATGTGTCGACACTCAATCAGCAGAGTCAACATATGAAGAATGTGTCGACACTCAGCACAATGTGTCGACACACAAACAGAAGAATCAGTAATTGAAGTAAGTGTCGACACTCAACACAATGTGTCGACACTATGCAGAAGATTCAACACTTGAAGAAAGTGTCGACACCCAGCACAATGTGTCGACACTTAGTTGAAGAGTCTACACTTGAAGAAAGTGTCGACACAAGGAGCAGTGTCGACACTTAGCAAAAAACAGAAAAGTTTACAAAATATTCTAAGTACAAGTGTTGACACTAAGGGAATGTGTCGACACTCAGCTGAAGAAATAAAATTGAAGACTTGTGTCGACACCAAGAAGCAGTGTCGACACTTGACAGTTTCAACACATGAAGATGTGTCGACACAAAGGAGATGTGTCGACACTTAGAAGAATTCAACAAGTTACAGAAGATCAAGTACTTGTGTCGACACTTAATTTCAGTGTCGATACTTGAAGAAGAATCTGTGTCAAGACATACAAGGAGTTGTGTCGACACCTTGTAGACTTGTGTCGACACTTACACAACATGTGTCGACACTTGGTCTATAAGTGTCGACACTTAAGAACAAAAAGTCTCGACACTATCTGACAGTTATAGAATTTCAAGAAGTGACTGATTGATATGACAGCTGCCGATCCAGCCGGTCTACAGCAACTGTCAGGGAAGTCAGAAATCTGTTATGAACCGGATCAGCCGGTTACCATGAAGAAGGCCTATAAATAGGCACAGACTGTTTACAGAAAGTTGTTGTTAATGCAGAAGTTGTTGAAAGGATTAATCTAAGAGAATTGTTCAAGTGGTTGCTGATCAAGCTATCCAAGTGATACAAATCAAGAAGATCTTGCTGTCCAACAGCAGATCTAAGAAGTTGGAGAGAGAGAGCTCCAATCAAGAATTCAGTCTTTGGAACTAAGGCTGAGAAGAAGGATTCAGAATCATCTGGATCTCAAGAAGCAGAGGTCAAGGATCAACTGCAGAGGATTCAGACTAATTCAGTTCTAACTCAAGAAGCTTTGAAGGAAGCTAAGTCAGTTTGGATCTAGCTGAGTTCTTCCAAGAACTCTTCAAGAAACTCTCAACTCCTCTCTTATTTTCTGAGTTGTAGAGTTAATTATTGTATTTCAATTTTAACTTGTAGGATCCATTGGATCTGAGAGAATTGTAAGCCTATATTATAAAGGCTGAGGGTAGGGCTTGGTTGCCTGAGTGTAGGAGTTGAAGAACTCTGAGTGTAGGCCTTAATTGGCTGAGTGTAGGCCTGGGTGGCTGAGTGTAGGCCTTTGTGGCTGAGTGTAAGGCTTTGGGCCTGAGGTGTAGGAACCTAGTTGGGTTCTGAGATAGTGGAGAAGTTTGGCCGAATCTAGTACACTGCTAGATAGGCGAAGGGGGAAAGTGGATGTACCCAAAGATTGGGGAACCACTATAAATCTGTGTGTCTGCTGTGCTGTGCTGTGCTGTGCATTAACTGTTTATATTCTGTTATTGCTGTTAGCTGTAGAAATCTGTGAGATAACTGTTTTGCTGCCAACAAAGTTTTAAAAAGGTTTAGGTCACCTATTCACCCCGCCCTCTAGGTGTTTAGGTACCATAACTTTCACGCTGTCTTCCGGTGGCCGCCGTCGGTGCTCCGGGGCTCGATTTTTCCAACCAATCATAGATCTGGAAAGCTCTCAGCGAGAGCTTGGCCATCGTGGTAAAATCTTCCCCTTTCCTTGAGATTTTCTCGTTAGGGTTTTTGGCTCTAACCTCTATTTCGGCTATTTCTTGTTAGATTTTGACTTCGGACGTCTTCTTTAGCCCGATCTGCGACAAGGAGTGGTTCGGAGGATCTTTCTAGTAAAACTGAGACAAGTGGTGTTCTTACTCTCCCTCTTGCTCCTTTCTTCTATTTTTTTTTGAGTTTGTCATGTTTCAACTTCATAGAAACGTATCCTTAAATTCTATTTTTTTCCTTGAATTGTAACTTGTTTCCCCTAGAACCATACTCTCAATTTTTATTCCTTAGAATTGGTAAACAAATTTGATTGTCGTGTCATTTTAACTTTCGAGTCATGTCGATCGTTGTGACACATTGTGTGTCCCGTTGTTTTTGATTAAACTTCACTTTGCTTGACCTTGAAATGTCCTTATGCAGTCCACATTGTTTGTTGATCGTGAGTCTGTGATGAATAAAAGAAACTCTGCATGCATGATTATGTAACTAAAGAAACACAGATGGACTGTACGCGTTGGGGTTTCTCCCACGTCATAGTGTCTTATGGTTGAGTTTGTGCGCGCTGTGGACTTTCATTCCCGGCACATTACCTTAGCTTGGTCTGTGCGTGTTGGGGTTTCTCCCTCGACATAGTGCCTGTTGGCTAGGTTTGTGAGCGTTGTGAACCTTTTTCCCCGGCACATTACTTTTTATTGTTGAGCTGATCAGTCTCATTTTTATTGATGAATAACATGAATATTAATGAAAGATGAAAGTTTGAACTTCTGATGTTTGGTGCTCTGTTCTTCCTATTGATGTGATTAGCCATTCCTGCTTGACTAGATTTACTGTCGCTTACTTTTACTCTGTTGCTGACATTTTGTTGCAGTCGTTTTATAGATTTCCTTCACTTTGAGGTTTGCTTGATCTGTCTTTACTTTTTGCACCATTTGTAGCTTGCTTCTGAGGTTTTCTTCTTTTGAATGTCTCAGGATCAGAGCAGTAGCAGATTTAGCTGACCGTATTATGCTTCTGGTGTTGCGGATTGTTGTGGCCGTTTGTTTCCACCTCGGAGCTTTGAGGTAGTTGACTTTGTTTAGACTTGTCAGATTTTACTATGAGTTTGTGTCAGTTGTTTACGCCCATAGTTTTTGACTTTTTTTGTGATAGACTACTTGCTGTTTTTACTGCTGTTACTTTTTACTTGTTTATACTTGCTCTCTAGGAAGGATTTATGTTATGATGCATTTAGTTATTTTAAACTATACAAAACTGCATTCTGGAATGTTGGCATGGCATAATTTTTAACTACAAAAATCTACTACTTTTAAGCACTATAAAAGTCTTTTTATATATATTAAATGTAGAAGTCATATCATCATTATAATATGCTAGACTTTCATTCTCATATAGGATAACAAATGAATCAACTCAGTATTTCTGCCGCGTAAAACTTTTATATCTTCTCACTTATGGACTAGTGATCCACCCGACCGAGGGACACGATCAGTAACTCAAATAACTTATATGTATTGTTTAAAACTTAATTTCATAAATCTTTTACATTATGTAAATGTGAGGACGAGTAGCCTGAGCTCCTGCAGTTGTCCCTGCACGGCGTGGCATTATAGCGCGTACTTTCTCTACTCTGACGTATTTTTGAATACGTAGAAAATACGGGTTGTGATAGTTGGTATCAAAGACAGGTGGTGCAAGAAAGTTGGTTGGTTTGGCAAGCCAGTCAGACAACTTTCCATTAAAAAAACTCTATCGTATCATTTCATTACATACACACACCGGTATGTCATCATTAGATCTTGATGGAAGCATGAACACTACACTCATAAAATGATAAGAATTATACGTGACATATTATGTAGTATGAGATACATAATATGTGTTTGTATATGGATCCACCATATGTGGCAACATATGACAGTTATGTAGTATGAGATGCATAACCATCATCACATGGATGCCCATTAGCACGTTTTACTTTTTTTCGTTACATACAATATTAGGTAGTATGAGATGCATAACATTGTATGTGTATGCCGCTCATAACATACACTAAGGCCTTTTTAGAATGCATAGCACTGCATACATAACATATTATCGCATAAGCACACGTGCCAAGTTAAAGATTTGCATGATGACATATGTACACCCATGATTTGAAACAAAATTTAAACATTCATGCATTCATATTATAGGCACAAGTTAGAAACATATCATTATTTTATGATTTCCCAGGGCAAGGTAACAACAATAGCAAGTATCTGTTCTTTTCCGATCTGATCTGAGTTTTTTCGTTCCTGATCTGATCTGAGTCAGGGTATTTGAGTTTTCTAGCTTCGGTGTGTTAAGCTATGTCTTTGATAAGTCGTTTGCTCGTATCTATAAAATGTGACCCCGAAATAGTTTGCTAAGGGAATATTTTCCCAGTTTGAAATGTCTTAGACAAGGTTTGACTAGGTATCCGTTTATTCTGTAGAAAGACTGCCTAAACGCATTGCGACGAGGTCGACTCCCAACTCGGAGGGCGAGTCTTCTGCAGCCCAGAGTGAGGCAGTGATCGAAGGGCTGTGACAAAGTAATGAGGCCCTGATAAGGCAGATGGTGGACATGCAATCTCAGATACAATCGTTGTTAGTTATCGTCGCCGGGCAGCAGACTAGAGCGCAGGACCCTGCTGTGGGCTAAATTATTCCTACTCCTCATGCTGCTCTAGTTCCCCCAGTCGCACTGCCGCCTGAGATGAATTTGATTTCTCACTTTCAGCAACTAGGACATCCTTCGTATGATGGTAAAGCAGACTTCATGACATTGGTTGATTGGATCATTGCCATGGAAAAAATGTTTTCTTATTCTGGAGTTTCCTCCGATCAGAAGGTGATGATTGTGGCGTATCAGCTCAAGGGACTTGCGAAGAATTGGTGGATTAGAGAAAAAGAGAATCTTTCTGATGGGTGCTCGTGGGAATCATTCAAGAGTATGTTACAAAAGAAGTTTTTGCCATCAGTTGAGCAAGACCGTCTAATGAACAGATTGGGCTTCCTCCTTGGTCAGCCCATGAGTGTGTATGGTTTGCCGCGTCAGGAATCTCCGATCATTTCTGCGGTACATTCTTGCAAATTTCTAAAGTCTGGCTGTGATTCTTTTCTTGTCTCCGTTTCTGTTCTGCGAGCTGCACCGGTTGAGCCTCGGGTTGAGGATGTTTCTGTGGTGTGTAATTTTTCGGATGTCTTTCCTGTTAGTTTTCCTGGACTTCCTCCTGAGAGAGAGGTGGAGTTTGTTATCGACCTTGAGCCAAACACTCGCCCTATTACAAAGGCATCGTACCGCATGACGCCGCGTGAGTTAAAGGAGCTGCGTACTCAACTAGATGAGTTATTACAGTGTGGTTATATTAGACCTAGTTCTTCCCCATGGGGTGCACTAGTCCTTTTCGTGAAGAAAAAGGATGGAACGATGAGGATATGCATAGACTATCGAGAGCTAAACAAGGTGACCATTAAGAACATATATCTGTTGCCTAGGATCGATGACTTGTTCGATAAGTTGCGAGGTAGTTCCGTGTTCTCGAAGATTGACCTCCGTTCAGGTTACCATCAGTTAAGAATCCAGGAGTCAGTCATTCCGTGAACATCTTTTCGTTCTCAATATGGTCACTTTGAATTTCTAGTAATGTCATTTGGATTAATGAACGCACCGTCAGCTATTATGGACATGATGAACAGGGTGTTCAAGGATTTTCTGGATAAGTTCGTAGTTATATTCATTGACGATGTCCTAGTTTATTCCAGAAATACATAAGAGCACGTCTTGCACTTGCGCTTGGTCTTGTCTACCCTGAGGGAGCACAAGCTGTATGCGAAGCTTAGCAAGTGCGAGTTCTCATTGTCTCAGGTGTCATTCCTAGGACACATTGTAAGCAAGGATGGTGTCTCAGTGGACCCCGTAAAGATAACCGGAGTCTTGGATTTGAAAAGACCTTCATTGCCTAAGGAGATAAGGAGCTTCTTAGGGTTGACAGGTTACTACAGAAGATTTATGAAAGGATTCTCTGTGCTCTCTGTGCCGTTGACCAGTCTTATGCAAAAGAGTGCAACTTTTGTTTGGAGTGATGCCTGTGAGGAAGCATTTCGATGGTAAGGTTTGCAAGGAGCTCTAGGTACTGACCTTAGGTAGTCTACTGCCTATCATCCTCACACAAATGGTCAGACGGACAGAGTGAATCAGATCTTGGAGGATATGATTAGATGCTATATTCTGGACCATGGTGGGGCTTGGGATAAACGCCTCGGACTGATGGAGTTCGCGTACAATAACTGCTATTAGGAGAGTTTGCAGATGGTGTCCTTTGAAGCTTTATATGGAAGACATTGTCGAACTCCCCTATTTTGGGCAGAAGTTGGTGAGAAGCATTTGCTCTGTCCGGAATCGATGGAGGATACGAGCATTTCAGTGACACATATTCGTGAAAAGCTGAGGTTGGCTCAGGAGCAATACAAGAAGTATGCAAATCAACGCAAAGTTGATCTGGAATTTGTAGTTGGGGACATGGTATTTCTGAAGGTATCTCCGATGCCAGGTGTTAAGAGATTTAGAAGGAACCATAAGCTAGATCCCAGGTATGTGGGACCTTTTCAGATTCTGGAGCGCATCGGAGTTTCTGCCTATAGACTGGAATTGCCTGATTCTTTCCCTGGTGTTCACGACGTGTTTCACATGAGCCAGTTGCGAAAGTGTGTTCGTAGTGATCGGCATGTACTTGACTAAGTGCCCCAATTGCACCCTAATCTCACGTATGTCAAAGAGACTGTCCATATTCTAAAGACGCAAGATCGTGTGCTAAGAAAGAAGACAATTCTGATGGTTAAGGTTCTCAGGCGCAATCAGGACGCTAGGGGTACAACTTGGGAATTGGAATCCGCAATGAGAGAATCTCATCCTCAGCTGTTCTCTTAGCCATCCCTGATTAGTATATTTGGTTAATGAATTCCTCTATCTTGTCTCTCCCCCTGCCCTTTTATCTTGTTTCGTGTCCCAAGTTTCGGGACAAAACTATACTTTTGGAGGGGTGACTGTAACGCCCATGTTTTTCCGGCAATTATTTTAATCCTCTTGATGACGTCATTTTGACGTAAGGGGCATTTCGTTATCGTAGAGTTGACGCCGCGTCACCGTTTGTGCCTCTTTACCCGGATCGTCGGGATTCTGATGGGTTTGAGTGTTTTCCTAGTTATAAAAGAATCAGGTTTTGTGGCCTTATGCTTGTTTTGAGTAGTCGGCTTTGTACTCGAGTCCGTCGTGTAGTTCTCGAGTTGAGCTCTCTAGTTCTCTGTTTCTGCTGCCTTGTTCTCGAGAACCGCTGAGTTTGTTCTCGAGAACAGCTTGTTCGTTCTCGAGAACAGTATGTTGTTCTCGAGAACAGCCCTTGGGTTTTGGGGAGCTGCTGCCTTGTTCTCGAGAACGGCAGAGTTTGTTCTCGAGAATAGCCTGTTCGTTCTCGAGAACAACTTGTTCTCGAGAACAGCCATTGGGTTTTGGGGAGCGGATGCCTTGTTCTCGAGAACGGTTCTCGAGAACAGCCTTTGGTTCTCGAGACCTACTTCCCTTTTTCTCGAGTTCGGTTGTTGTTCTCGAGTTTTCCATTCTTTTTCCAGAGAGACTTCTTTTGTACTCGAGTAATCCTTCTTCAGTACTTGAGTACTGCCCCTGTTTTGGAAAACCCGGTTCATCAAACCCTGGTTCATTTCTTAAGTGAGGTTATCCTAATATTACACCTATATAATATTTCACCTATTATATATATACCTTCTTCTTCTTCCTCTTTTTTTCGACTAGATTTCTGTCTATCTCCCGAACCAGAGCGGGGCGGGCGAGAGAGGAAGTTTTTCTGCTGTCTTCCAGTGGTCGCCGTCGGTGCTCCGGGGCTCGATTTTTCCAACCGATTATAGATCTGGAAAGCTCTCAGCGAGTGCTTCGTCATCGTGGTAAAATCTTCCCCTTTCCTTGAGATTTTCTCGTTAGCGTTTTGTCCCTAACCTTTATTTCGGCTATTTCTTGTTAGATTTTGATTTCCGTCGTCTTCTTTAGCCCGATCTGCGACAAGGAGTGGTTCGGAGGATCTTTCCGGTAAAATCGAGGCAAGTGGTGTTCTTGCTCTCCCTCTTGCTCCTTTCTTCTAATTTGTTTTGAGTTTGTCATGTTTCAACTTCATAGAAACTTGCCCTTAAATTCTAATTTTTTTTCTTGAATTGTAACTTGTTTTCCTAAAACCGTACTCCTAATTTTATTCCGTAGAATTGGTCAACAAATTTGGTTCTTGTGTCATTTTAACTATCGAGGCATGTCGATCGTTGTGACAACTTGTGCGTCCCGTTGTTTTTGATTAAACTTCACTTTGCTTGACCTTGAAATGTCCTTATGCAGTCCACATTGTTTGTTGACCGTGAGTCTGTGATGAATAAAAGAAACTCTGCATGCATGATTATGTAACTAAAGAAACACAGATGGAATGTGCGCGTTGGAGTTTCTCCCTCAACATAGTGCCTTGTGGTTGAGTCTGTGCGCGTTGTGGACTTTCATACATAGCACATTACCTTAGCTTGGTCTGTGCGCGTTGAGGTTTCTTCCTCGGCATGGTGCCTGTTGGCTGGGTTTGTGCGCATTGTGGACTTTTTTCCCCAGCACAGTACTCTTTATTGTTGAGCTGATCTGTCTCATTTTATTGATGAATAATATGAATATTAATGAAAGATGAAAGTTTGAACTTCTGATGTTTGATACTCTGTTCTTCCTGTTGATGTGATCAGTCATTCCTGCTCGACTAGATTTAATGTCGCTTACTTTTACTCTGCTGCTGACCTTTTGTTGCAGTCATTTTATAGATTTCCTTCACTTTGAGATTTGTTTGGTCTGCCTTTACTTTTTGCACCATTTGTAGCTTGCTTCTGAGGTGTTCTTCTTTTGAATGCCTTAGGATCAGAGCAGTAGCAGATTTAACTGACCGTGTTGTGCTTCTGGTGCTGCGGGTTGCTGTGGCCGTTTGTTTCCACCTCGGAGCTTTGAGGTAGTTGACTTTGTTTAGACTTGTCAGATTTTACTATGGGTTCGTGTCAGTTGTTGACGCCCATAGTCTTTGACTTTTTCTGTGATAGACTACTTGCTGTTTTTACTGCTGTTACTTTTTACCTGTTTATACTTGCTCTCTGGGAAGAATTTATGTTATGATGCATTTAGTTATTTTAAAGTATACAAAACTGCATTCTGGAATATTGACATGACATAATTTTTAACTGCAAAAATCTACTACTTTTAAGCGTTATAAAAGTCTTTTTATATATATTAAATGTAGAAGTCATATCAACATTATAATATGCTATACCTTCATTCTCATATAGGATAGTAAATGAATCAACTCAGTATTTCTGATGCGTAAAACTTATATATCTTCTCACCTATGGACTAGTGATCCACCCGACCGAGGGACACGGTCAGTAACTCAAATAACTTATATGTATTGTTTTTAACTTAATTTCATAAATCTTTTACATGATGTAAATGTGAGGACAAGTAGCCTGAGCGTCTGCAGTTATCCCCTGCACGGCATGACATCATAGTGCATACTTTCTCTACTCTGACGTATTTTTGAATACTGAGAAAATATAGGTTGTGACAAGCACTGAGCGCGGAGACCATGGAGAGCGGCAACAGTGGTTTAGGGCAGCCTGGACGGAGGAGTTGAGTTGAAATGGTCGGGCGCATGCAAAGCCTAGGCGGAGGAGAGTCTGGGTAGAGTTTGGGCGGAGGAGAGGAGGTCCTGTGGCGGAGCACAGACCAAAGGAGAGGTTGTGCAGAGAAGAGCTTGGGTGGACGAGTTGAAATGATCGGGCGGCTAGGGTTGGGGGGATTAAGGAGAGGAATTAAGGAGCAGTTACGTGCGGGTTAGCGTGGAGAAATAATGAGCCGAATGTTCAAAAGCGGGACTCCTCCTCATTGTGGTTTTTTCAGCGTAAAGTTTATCTTTTTTTTGTTTTTTTTGTGAGGATGACATGTGGCCTTTTTTCAGCTTTTTTTAAGTAATGTAGATATATCAAAATCATGAATTTTAAATTCATTGGAGTGATTACATCTATCGAATCTGGCTTGATATTATATCAGCCGTCAGATCTTTTATTATTAAAAAATGAAAAAAAAAACTATAGCCCTCCTAAACCTATAGCCGATAAAGGTAGAGAGAGTGGCGAGGAAGGGGTGGAACCATGGAAGGGATTTTTTTATTATATAATATATATATTATATATATCTAGTTATAGGGATTAGAGAGAGAGAGAGTGAGAGGTGCGGAGGGGGAGGGGCAGTGGAAGGGAGAGAGTTTAGATATGATATAATATATATAATATCAAGTCAGATTCGACGACTGTAATCACTCCAATGAGTTTAAAATTCATGATTTTGATACTTCTTTATATGTGTGTGTGTGCGCTCTATATTAAAAAAGTAATATGGTGTCTGCCAATAGTAATGAATTAAAAATTCATGCAAAAACTTTCAACGGTCTTATCAAGCAAAATCTGGTTGTAAATAGCGATTTCCGCCAAAACCGAAGACAGCTCCAAGCCAAATCTCGATACCCCCCTTCCGCCCTCGCGCCTTCACTGCTCCTCAACGCCGCCGTCAGCGACCTGACCGGATTGTTTGTGTATATTTGGACAAAATAACGGGTTCGGAGGCTTAACGGGTCATTTCGAATACACGGATATCCGTTACCCGTAGTAACTACTAGGGATTGTCTATTTATACCCACCTAGAGGCAACAGGTAGGGGATTGCGCTTTGATCTCCATCTGGATGCTTCGAGCGACACTATCATTTGTGGAAGGCGCTCGAAACATCCGGAGGAAAGTCTAAGTGGAACTTACTCTCCGTTGCCCCCAGCTAGGTATATATATGACTAAACCTAGGGTTTAATACGCGCAAAGCCCCCAAGCCCGTTATTCGTCCGAATATACACTTACAATCTCCTCCTATATTCGTGATAAATAACGGTGACGTTTCGGGGTGCTGGAGTGTGGATAAAATAATAATCCAAACTAAGCAAAAACACTCTGAACAGATCATACTAATAAAACAAAATAAAGGTTTTGCCTAAACGGCAAACCATCACACAGATGCTGTCCAAAACATAGTCTGAATAATTATTACAAAACACAGACATGAATTAAACGTTTGATGATTCTACTCATCTAGTAGATCATCGTCATCTATGTCCAGGTCTACAACTCCTCCAAAATCTCCACCGTAGCCTACAAGGAATTTCATGAGTCAGACTCTATGAATTCATAAACATATGCAGTAACATTTAAAGTAAACTAGTTCTTACTAAATGAGCTTAGCACTTCTAGCAACGGTGAAGTAACTCTGTCAGCATCTCATCCAGTCTAACTAGGACTAGTCATGTTACCTTACTCATTACGGATCACTATGTGCCTCACCAACACATGTGGGTACACATCGCGTGCAATATTATCAAATGTGGAATAATGTGCTGTGACCAATAATGTTTAGATTAACATTTACAACGACTTTCAATTCCCAGTTGAATAACTCTTGAATCAACTTACAATGGGAGGACGTTAGGTTATCAAGTGTGGAATAACCAGCATCCAACCACCTTGGGTTTTCATCAAGAAATTATTTGGGGTTTTCAGTCTGTTACTATTTAGATGCTTGAATGTTAACAGCTATAGGCTCGTACGTATCAAAACATAAACGTTGGAGGAAAGTTTCATACTTCTATGAACTTTAATCCCATTTCCCCCGATGTTTTGATTGTGAGAGCTCTATTTAATCCTTTAGTAAGGGCGTCTGCAACATTATCTTTTGACCTCACATCAACGAGGTTCACAATCCCTTGACTCGTAAGGTAGGTCAACCAGGCTTGTTTCATCCGTAGTTGCCTTCGATTGCTATTGAACAACGTGTTCGTAGCAATCGTTTTAATAGCCTGATTGTCGCAGTAAATTGCAACAGAACTCAGTTTCAGGCTCGATAGTGGAATGTCCATCACCAAATCTCTTATCCACTCTGCCTCTTCACCAGCTGAAGCTAGAGCATAGAGTTCGGATTCCATAGATGAGAGTGCAATGCATGACTGTCTCTTGGACTTCCAGGCTACAGCTGCTCCTCCTAGTGTGAAGAGGAATCCACTAGTGGACTTGCTGTCGTTTACTTATGAGCACCATGATGCATCAGAATATCCTTCCAGAACTGGAGGTTGACCACTATAACATAAAGCATACTGTCGGGTGTGCTTTAAGTATCGCATCAGCCTATCGAGGGCATCTCAATGGTCTTGGCCAGGATTGCTAGTGAACCTACTTAACATGCCGACCGTAAAGGCTATGTCAGGTCTCGTACAGACCATAGCGTACATGAGGCTACCAAGCAGTTTAGCATAATCTAACTGTCGAACCGCAGCCCCATCATTGGGCTTTAAGCAGTTAGAATAATCGTATGGTGTCTCAGCCGCTTTACGTTCACTGTATCCCCACGTGTCCAACATGGACTGGATGTAGTGGCTTTGACTTAGGGAAATGCCATGTTTCCCAAAGCTCACTTGCATACCTAGTATAGTGTCAACTACACCGAGGTCTTTAATGCTAAACGTCTGCATTAGTTCTGACTTAACGTCATCCACCACAGATTGATCAGAACCAAGAATCAACATATCATCCACGTACAAGCATATTATGACGACTTTGTCTGATCTATGACGTAGGTAAAGACATTTGTCCGAGAGACTCGACAGAAATCTCATGTTCTTTACAGTATAGTCAAACTTCTCATGCCATAATTTTGGTGCTTGTTTCTAGGGTTCGCCTTCGTTCCCGATAGTTGCCGCCGTTCTTTGCCTTTTTGCGATTGTTCTTCTCCGCCTCCTTCTTCCTTCGTTGACGGAGAACGAAGGAGTGAAGAACGACGTCATCGTCGCTCAAAGGGTTTGCCGTCGCGTTCGCTTTCGCGGAACAAAGAGTTCGCCGTTCTCTGCTTCCTGATCGACGATCGCTCCTGGGCCTATTACGTCCCCTTGAAGCCGCCTGCTTGGGCTTGCTGTCACGTTCACCGCCGCTGAACAAAGAGCTCGCTGTCACGTCTTCCCCGTCGCGGATCCAGGGTTTCCGTTCGACGATCGCCCGTTCGACGATCGCTTAGCAGATCCCGGTCGACGCTCGCCCGTTCGACGATCTCCGGTCGACGTTCGACGATCATTCTCCGGTCGACGTTCGACGATTCTCGGTCAACGTTCGACGATCGTTCCCCGGTCGACGTTCGACGTTTCCCGGTCGACGATTGTTTTTCCGTTCGACGATCGCCTTTTTTCAGTCGACGATCTCCGTTCCAGTGGAGCCGATCCAAGGTTGCTGAGCTCGTGTAGCCGTCTCCATCCCGCTCTCTCTTGTGTGCTGGATTCTCTTGGATCTAGTTAGGGATTGCAAAGCAAGTCAAGATGAGGAACTCCAGCTTCTCCTCTCCAGTGCCTATGAACAAATTGGAGAAGTTCACTGCCACAGAGTTCAATGATTGGAAGTTGAACACCCAGTTCGGGATGAAATACCTGAATGTCTTCTACACCATCAAGTCTACTCGTGCTGACGTTGCTGGGACTGAAGATGAGGCGCATTGGGTCGAAGATGAGGACTTCTGCAGGGATTACCTGCTGAACTGCCTTTCCTCCAGCCTAGCCAAGAACTACATCAAGATGCAGTCTGCTAAGGAGATCTGGGAAGCACTGGAGGAGCACTTCAAGCAGGAGGAGGACCTCTCCAAGGCTCATCTGGTGGACAAGTTCCACTCCTTCAGCTTCGACGAGGAGAAAGCCATTCTCCCTCAGGTATCCGAATTTGAAAATTTGGTTGATTCTCTGCATAGTGAGTCTATTAGTCTGCCAGATAGTTTTGTTGCGGGCACAATTGTGTATAAGTTGTCCTCCTCGTGGTACAATTTCAAAACGGAGATGTACCGCAAGAAGATGCAGGTTGGTCTGAGTGACCTCAAGCGTTTCATACGCATTGAGGACGAGAACAGGGCGAAGCACACCTTGGAAGTTGTTGGCAAGAAGAAGGCTGCTGCCAACATGATTTCAAGCTCTAAGCGTGCTCCTCCCCCTCACAAGACCAAACCCTCTCGCAGTAGCCCTCAGGTTGCAGGACCGAGTAGACCCTCTAAGAAATTTAAGGGTAAATGTTTTAACTGCAACATGTGGGGACATTGTGCATCAGACTGCAAGTTACCGAGGAAGGAAAGAACTAAGGCACCACAAGAGGGCAACCAGGCCCATCTTGTTAGCCAAGCTGAGCCATCCGACTTTGTTGCCATGGTCGGACACGAGCAAGCCAGCACAGAGTGGTTCCTGGATTCTAGGGCAACGTGTCATGTTTGCAACAATGTTAATCTCTTGACAGGGCTGAAGAATGCAAAGGAATCAGTGACTGTAGCAGATGGAGGAACATCTGACGTATTGAAGGTGGGGAACGCAACTCTGATGCTCTCCTCAGGTAAGTCTTTAATTTTAAAGAATGTAAAATTCATTCCTTCTTTATTTGTTAACTTAGTGTCTATTAGTTTGTTGTGTGATGCTGGTATGTCAATTATCTTTTGTAGCGGTAGAGTGACTTTGTCAGGTAACTCTCACTACTTTGGATGTGCTTACGCCCAAAATAGGATGTACCGTCTGAGTCTAGCAAATGAAGTAGTGCAATAAGTTCAATTGAATTTAGTTAGCCCTAGGACTCTACATGAGAGACTAGAACACGTAAACTACAAGAAAATGTTCCAAGTCGCTAGAACTCATCAGATCACATTAGACACTAAGTCTCCTCTTGGAAAATGTGAAGTGTGTGCTCAGACTAAGATCACTAGGAAATCTTTTGGCACAATTACTAAGAGCACAACACCTCTTGAGCTTATACATTCCAATATTTGTGACTAAGAGTTTTGTCACTAGAGGTGGAATGAAGTATATGATCACGTTCATAGATGACTGCACAAAGTTTTGTCATATTTCGTTGCTTAAAACTAAAGACGAAGCGTTTGAAAAATTTTGCATTTTCAAAACCAGGGTAGAAAACCAATAAAGCATGACAATAAAGAGATTTATGAGTGATAGAGGAGGAGAATATATGTCCAGTGAGTTCATATGCTTCCTTGCTTCTCAGGGCAACATAGCAGAAACCACTGCTCCTTACTCCCCCCAATCTAACGGCGTAGCTGAGCGCAAGAATAGAACGTTAACAGAGATATTGCACTCTATGCTGCTCACTGCAAGCATGCCTTCCGCTTATTGGGGAGAAACAGTCTTGACTGCGAATCACATTCTGAATAAAGTTACTCATGCTAAGTTAGAGGTTACACCCTACGAGCTTTGGTTTAAGCGACCCCCGTCTTTAACTAGACTTAAGACCTGTGGCTGTATAGCCTATGTCAGGGTTCCTGACCCTAGACGGTCTAAGGTTGGACTTAGGACCAATACATGCATCTACTTAGGTTGTGCTGAAGATAGTGCTGCCGATAGGTTCCTTGATATTTCTCATAATATCATAATAGAATCTATGGATGCAGTGTTCTTCGAGGATAAATTCCTCAAAGATAAGAACCTCACGATCCCAGGTATGCAAGCAACTATTACTGAGGAAGATCCTGAATCAGTACCGGGCACCTCCTACTCCATTCCGGTAGATAACTCTGGCCTAGAGTCTAGGAGGACTTCAGTGAGAGAGAGAAACCCCAGAACCTTCGGTAGTGATTTTGTCACTTACCACGTTGAGGATGATCCATCTACCTTTAAGGAAGCGATGAGATCAAGGGATTCCCTACTCTGGAAAGAAGCTATTGAGGATGAGATGAACTCTCTCCTTCAGAACGACACCTGGACGTTAGTTGATAAGCCAACCGGGGCTAAAACTGTAGGGTGCAAGTGAGTTCTGAAAAAGAAGCTAAATCCCGATGGTAGCGTAGCTAAGTATAAAGCACGCATGGTGGCTAAAGGTTTCACACAAGTGAGCGGAGTAGACTATTTTGATGTATACTCACCCGTGTGTCACTTAGCAACCATTAGGGTTCTTCTTGCTATTTCGGCAATTGAGAACTTTGTAGTTCATCAAATTGATGTTAAGACTGCGTTCTTGAATGGAGATCTGACCGAAGAGATCTACATGAGTCAACCTGAAGGTTTCATTGTATACTCACCCGTGTGGAAGGCGCTCGAAACATCCGGAGGAAAGTCTATGTGGCACTTACTCTCTGTTGCCCCCAGCTAGGTATATATATGACTAAACCTAGGATTTAATACGCGCAAAGCCCCCAAGCCCGTTATTCGTCCGAATATACACTTACATCATTCTCGAAGTAACCGCCCCGTTGCTCGATTTTTCCTCTCAGGTAACCGCTGTTCCCATTGGTTTTTCCGCCGCTGCAATCGGGACAGAACAAGGATTCGCCGCCTGGTTTCTGGAAGGAGGCACTGGAATCCAGTAACCATTTCACGATTTTTGGCCGCCACTTGAAAATATCGAGAATAAGGATCTGTTTGGGACAGCTCTGGCGGATTGAAAAGCTGCTGTCCGGATAGAGCTGTTTTAAAATAGATTTCTGGGGAGCAGTTTTGAAAAGCTGCAGAGTGTTTGGGTGTTCTGTGCAGAAGTGCGCTCGGAATCGCCGGAGGAAGGACGTCGGGGGCTCAGAATCGCCGGAGGAAGGCCGTCCGGGGCTCGGAATCGCCGGAGGAAGGCCGTCCGGCTTCTAAGCATGTTCCAACTGAAGAAACCATTAGATTTCCAAAACCTGTGAGAGAAAAAGCTATTTTGCAGTAGCAGAAGCTGGGGGGGGAGGAGATTTCTGAAAAGCTGCAAAACAGCTCCAGATTTTTGAAAAGTTCTTCACAGGGAGCTGTCCCAAACACATATAAAGCAGCTCTGGCGGCTGGAATAGAGATTTTCCAGCCGCCAGAGCTGCGCCAAACAGACCCTAAGAAACCCGCGTCACGCTCCTATGCATGTTCCTGTCCCGGCGCTCGATCGTAGAGGAGAAAAGCCCTAAGACATTTTGTCGTTCCCAATTTTCGAATAATTTTCCACTGTCGTTGTTTCGATCGAGATCGGAAAAAGAAAAGAAGTATTCTCCCTCCGTTTTTCGTGGAGGATAGAAGGAATCATTTTCTTCCGCCCGCGTTTCGATCGAGAAATCTCCCTTGAAATTTCCTTACTCCCGCAGCTGCTTTGCTCGGGATAGGAAAATCCCACCACCCGTCACTCCCGTTTTCCAGTCTCGGCGATAGATCAGGACAAAGAAAAAAAAATTCTGCTGTGGTTTTCATTTTTCCCATTGAATTCATGGTCACACTGTGATTTCATCAAAAATTACTGATCAATTCAGGAATTCTACGGCTCTGTTTGGGACAGCTCTAGCGGATGGAAAAGCTATTTTCCAACCGCTGGAGCTGTTTTTTATCTGTTTTCTTGCACCACTTTATGAAAATCGCGGATCTAAAAAAGCCGAATAAAGAGCTTTTTGGAGCGCTGCCCACCCCCCGCGTTCGCTCCCGTAAGATCGCGGATCTAAAAAAACCCGACAGGTCTTCGTCTTCCCCAACTCGCCGCTCGCCCTCTTCTTCGTGATGCCCTAGCTTGCCGCTCGCCTGGTCTTCCCCGACGGGTCATCATCGAAACTCTCGCGCGCTCCTTCTTCCCCGCGACACGCCACGCTCGCGATTTTTACGATCCCGCCACTCTGCTTCCCACGAAAACCTTCCGCTTCTTCTCAGACTGTTGCAATCCGCCGGCAGAAATGGTAAACGGAACTAGAAGAAGGCCGGAGAAGGGTGGCCGGAGGCGAGAGAGAAAGAGAAGAGGGAGAAACAGGGAAGAAAACCTTTATTAATATCATCCTTAATCTTATTACAATCATAAAATGGGTATATATAAGCACCCATCCGTTGGTCCATATGACCGTTACAATTCTGACCGTTCTTTATCTAATTAAATACAGGATTAGTTTAATCGGATAAAATGCTTAAAATCCTGGACCGTTGATAGGTCGATGATGAGAACAGTATGTGGTTTGCTGATGCGGTTTGCTGATCGTTAGATCATTTGCGTTGTAAAACTTCTGACCGCTGGATGGATGAAATGAGCTGATGATTCCTGTCCGTTGGATTAAATCTGTATCTCTGAGACCGCTAGATATCCAAACCCTAACATTGGATCCTCCTTTAAAAACGCTGTCCTCAGCGTTAGGTTGCATTTGCGTGCATTCCAGCTGAGAGAGAAACGCCAGGGGTAGAGCGGAAGCGATTCCAGCGAAACATTGTAGATGGCAACCAGATGATGGCTTCGACATAAGAACCATGAGCAGATACCACAACTTCTGATGGTTGCAACTCTGTGTTAGGCTGGATCTTCTGCTTTGCTAGGTAATCTCTTCTGATGCCCATAATAAGTAGTCCGGTGTGCGATTGATGTTTCTGGGCTGTTAGATCTTTGGTTAGATCTAGGTTTTTCGACGTTGGCTTCTTTTCTTTTTCATTTTCCACTGGAGAGCTGGAAGTTCTTCGAGAAGGTTGAAAGCTTGCTGGTGTGTGGCTTCAGTGGGTTGCGTTTTCTGGAGTCCTTGTAATGTTGTTGGCTCCGTGCGCTGAGTTGTTAACTGCTTTTCCTGTTGTTTTTCTTTTGAAGCTCTTTTATTCCTTGTTTGCCGCTTTCCCCATGTTGTTGATGGAGGTGAGTTTGTAGATCCGAATAAGCGTCGGGATTTTCTGGAATAGGTAAGCCTTGAACATCGGATACATCCTCCCAAGTACTATCTTCCGGAGGTAGTCCCTGCCATTGAATTAGGACTTGGGCTATCTCCTTGCCTTGTCGAAGGATTCGGCGTGTGCTGATGACGGCCAAAGGCAGATGTATAGGTTTGTTTGTTTCAGTCAGATCTGGAAGCTCAAGTGATTGCACTTTTGGATCTCCATTATATGGTTTTAACTGTGAAACATGAAAAACGGGATGGATTCGAGATGCTGCCGGTAGGAGTAGGCGATATGCTGATTCTCCAATGACCTCAGTTACTTGAAATGGTCCATAATATTTAAGGCTCAGTTTCCTGCTTGATGTCCTGGACATTGATAGTTGTTTGCACGGTTGTAGTTTAAGTAATACCCAGTCGCCTTTGTGTAGCTTAAGTTCCTTCCTTTTTTTATCTGCTTGATCTTTCATTCGCTGCTGGGATTTGACTAGGTTGTCCCTTAGAGATTGCATAATTTCCTGTCTGGATTTCAAGGTACCCTCCACTGCTTCATTGTGAGTTGTACCTGCACAAAAATTTAACCAACCAGGGGGTGGTCGACCAAACATGGCCTCAAATGGGGTCATGTTGGTCGACGAGTTAAACGAGGTATTGTAATGGTATTCAGCAAAATTAAGAAAGTCAGTCCATTTGGCCGGATTTTCATGAGAAAATATTCTTAAATACTGTTCCACACAGTGGTTTACCCGCTCAGTCAACCCATCAGTTTGGGGATGATAAGCTGAACTGTATTTAAGGTGGGTTCCTTGCAACCGAAACAATTCTACCCAGAAATCGCTTAAAAAAACGCTATCTCTATCAGAAATTATTGATTCCGGAATGCCATGTAATTTTCCAACGTGATTCCAAAACGTGAGGGCAACCCTGGGTCCTGTACGGGGGGGTTTGAGTGGCGCAAAATGTGCTCCTTTAGATAGTCTATCTACTACTACTAATATCATAGTATAGCCCTTTGATTTGGGTAAGCAAGTAATGAAATCCATGGTTAAATCAGACCAAATTTTTTTAGGAGGGGGTAATGGCTGCAAAAGTCCAAAAGGCTGGTGATTAATTGCCTTGGATTTTTGGCAGATGTCACACTCCTTGATGAATTTGGTCACCTCTGCCTTCATATCTGGCCAGTAGAATTGATTTTGAATTTTATGTAAAGTTCCTTTTATGCCGGAATGCCCCCCAACCAATGTGGAATGGGCTTCCGTAATAATTTTGTTTTTAGTAGGTGACTGGTTGGGAATGTAGATTCGGTTTCGATAGGTTATTAGTTGCCCTTGCTGCTTCCATGCAGGGTAAGCCCAAGGCTCCTGCCAAAATTTCATGCTAAACTCATCTGACTCATAGTCCTTTGCTAATCCCTCTAAAAGAGGGGAAATTGGGACATAAATCATGTTGAGACTTGAGGTTTCGTTGATTTCAGGGAACCTGGATAGTGCATCTGCTGCTTGGTTGTGCTTCCCGGCCTTGTATTTAATGTCGAAATCATAGCCTAGTAGTTTGGTTATGTAATATTGTTGATCCGGGGTGTGCAGGCTTTGTGTTAGAAGATGGTGTAGGCTCTGATGGTCTGTCATGATAGTGAATTTATGCCCTATCAAATACTGCCTCCACTTCGTAACAGCTGCTGCTACGGCGTATAACTCGCGAATATAAGTTGATTTCCTTTGCATTAAAGGGGATAGCTTCTTACTAAAGTAGGCTATAGTTTTTTTTTCTTGCAATAAGACCGCTCCTACCCCAATACCTGATGCGTCAGTCTCTATTTGAAAAGGAGCCTGGAAGTCGGGAAGTGATAGAATTGGGTAGGACAACAAGTGTTGTTTTAATTTTTCAAAAGCTTCTCTGGTGGAAATATTCCAATGAAAAGTCTGTTTCTTAAGTAGGTCGGTTAGGGGGCTAGCTATCCTAGCGTAATCTCGAATAAATTTCCTATAGTAGCCCGTAACTCCTAGGAAGGCCCTTACGCCTTTCTGAGTGGTTGGTTCAGGGAACTTTTCAATGGCTTCAATGTTGGCTTTGTTTGGGGAGTATTCTCCTGCAGCAATAGTATGTCCCAGGAATTCTATTTGATCCGTAAAAAATTGGCATTTAGATAATTTGGCGAATAGCTGGTTATCTCTCAGAACCTCTAATGTTTGTCTTAAATGCTCTGAATGTTCTTGTTGTGTAGGACTATAGATTAGGATATCATCAAAAAATATTACGATAAATTTTCTTGAATATGGCTGAAAAATGGTATTCATCAATGCTTGGAATGTCGAGGGGGCATTTGTTAGGCCGAAAGGCATGACTAAAAATTCATAATGTCCCTGATGTGTTCTAAATGCAGTCTTATGCACATCGTTTTCTGCCACCCTAATTTGATGGTATCCTGATCGTAAATCAATTTTGGAGAAATATCGAGCATTAAGCAGTTCATCTAATAGTTCTTCAATTGTAGGGATTGGAAATTTATCTTTGATGGTTATCTTATTAAGTGATCGGTAGTCGACACAAAAACGCCAGGTGCCATCTTTCTTTTTAACCAGTAAAATGGGAGAACTGAAAGCTGACGTGCTAAGCCTAATTTGCCCATTTTCAAGCATTTCCTTAACTATTCTTTCTATTTCATTCTTTTGATGATACGGGTATCTAAATGGTCTTAAATTTGGTGCAGAGGTTCCTGCCAATAATTCTATTCTATGATCTGTGTTTCTCTTTGGGGGTAAAGACTGTGGTTCCTCAAATACTTCTATAAATTGAAATAAAATTTTTCCGATTTGTTCCGGCAACGTTTGACAGAGCTCGGTTACAGAAATTTCTCTAGTCATGGGTATTGGGGTTTCCTTAGCTAATAGCAGGCAGAGGGATGAGGGTTTTATTGCTACCATCCGCATTAATTGCGATGATGAAACTAAGCTGGCATGGGTACTACCTTTGTGACCCAACAGTTTTATTGGGCCACTCGGCCCTTCATAGGCGAGGGTCAGGTTATTATAATCAGTGGTTACCGGTCCTAAGGTCTTAAGCCATTGTTGTCCCAAAATTAAGTCTGCCCCTTCGATTTCCAATACAAATAACTGGACCTGGTAACTAATAGTTTGTATGAGCAATTGGATGTTGTGGCACTTCCCTCTGCATTGCTCAGGAGACCCATTTCCCATGAAAACTAAAAATTCTCTTATCGTATGTATTGGGAGTTTTAAAAAGGATGCCATTCTATTGGAAATAAAGTTGTGTGTGCTTCCCCCATCTATAAACACTTCTATCGGTTGGTTATTAATATAACCAGTGACTCTAATCCCATGGTCTTGAATGACCCCAGATAAGGCTTGTAAGAAAACTGTCATGGAGGGGTCCTCTTCTTCTATTTTGTCTTCCAATATAGGCTCATTCCCGGAATCCTCTTCCTCAGTTCCTTATAGATACAGAAGAGCCCCTTTGCCCTTACAACGGTGACCTGCGTGGTACCGTTCATCGCAGTTGTAACAAAGTCCTTTCTCCCTTTTGGCGTGCAGTTCGGCTGGTGTTAATCGTTTAATTGGTGGATATTTCAGATTATTAGACTGTTGTGCAATAGGTGGATAGGGCCCGTTTCGTTTGGGTTCAAACTTCTGACCGGAGTAGGTCCGTGACTGATAAGATTTGAATTTATGATCCGGGTGTTGTTTATCCTCATACATTCTAGCGATTGCGTAGGCATCATGTATTTCTCTGGGCTCGTGCATTAATACTGAACTCCTAATTTCCGGTTTCAGTCCGGATACGAACATATCGGTGACGAAATCGGGTGCAAGTCCTGGTACTCTCGAAATGAGTTCCTCAAAATCTTTTTTAAAAGCTAATACCGTACTTTCTTGTTGAAGTTTGGTTAACAAGCCTGCGGGTCTCACATATTTGGATGGGCCAAAACGTTTTTTAATTGCATCTACGAAAAAAGGAAATGTTAATGCGGGGTGATCCCGTAACGTGGCCTGATACCATTTTGAAGCTGGTTTGTCTAAGTGCAAGGATGCGATTAATAAAAAGTCCTGATTCCTAATATTATTATAAGTAAAATAATTTTGCAAATCATAGAGCCAGTCAGTGGGATCGCCTTCGGAAAATCTAGGACACGAAATATCAAGATTACCAGGACGTTCAGAAACAACCTGGATTCCAGCTGGAATTGGTGCGGGTCCAAGAATTCCATTGGATGATTGGGCTGGCTGGACTTCGGGTGTTCGCTCCCCGTTTCGAATTTCCTCCACTTCAATCTGCTGGTGCTGGCCCAGCGCGTTTCCCTTGCCCATGATCTTTTGCAA
Organism: Platanthera guangdongensis; assembly: GCA_039583875.1. Lineage (NCBI taxonomy): Eukaryota > Viridiplantae > Streptophyta > Magnoliopsida > Asparagales > Orchidaceae > Platanthera > Platanthera guangdongensis. Next base: position 133,510,231 of record CM077160.1, read on the forward strand.
ATTCTGAAATTGGAGCATCATATCTTGCCGCAGGGTTGTGATCTGATCCGCAAGATCCATTGTGTGATCTCGATTTTCCAGGATTTGGCGAGCCAAAAGATTTTCCTTAGTCTGTAATTCAGTAGTGAATTGTTGTCGGAGCTGTATGGCGTGATGACTTAACTCCTGATGTAGTTCCTCGATTTGATTGGCCCGGACATCCTGCTCGTTTTGTAATGCATTCTTGACGTCGGCGATGGAACGTAATCCATCGCCCATGGTGAATCGGCGGATCGCGGTACTTGATCTCAACGAGAGCACCAAAATGTTGCAATCCGCCGGCAGAAATGGTAAACGGAACTAGAAGAAGGCCGGAGAAGGGTGGCCGGAGGCGAGAGAGAAAGAGAAGAGGGAGAAACAGGGAAGAAAACCTTTATTAATATCATCCTTAATCTTATTACAATCATAAAATGGGTATATATAAGCACCCATCCGTTGGTCCATATGACCGTTACAATTCTGACCGTTCTTTATCTAATTAAATACAGGATTAGTTTAATCGGATAAAATGCTTAAAATCCTGGACCGTTGATAGGTCGATGATGAGAACAGTATGTGGTTTGCTGATGCGGTTTGCTGATCGTTAGATCATTTGCGTTGTAAAACTTCTGACCGCTGGATGGATGAAATGAGCTGATGATTCCTGTCCGTTGGATTAAATCTGTATCTCTGAGACCGCTAGATATCCAAACCCTAACACAGACCGCCTAGAAATTTTGCTTGGCCGTGGCGGGGCATTGCACTCTACTCACGTCTGCCGGCAATCGAGACTCTGTGCTCTCTACCGGTCATTACTTCCTCGAATCTTCATTCTAGACTTTGGCGATCGAAGCCCACTCTCTCGTCGGTTTCACATGTGAGTTATCTTCTGCGATCGTTTGATTTCCCCATGCCCGGTCTCCCTACTCGACCATTCTCAGCCTAAGCCCACTGAGCTTTAAGGTTAGGGCTTCCAATTGAGTAATTAAGCAGTACCCCCCTCTAGTTCCTTTCCAGTTTAATCTCAATGGAGAAACACATTTCTGCCCAGGATCAGGTTTAGGCTCTGTTTGGGAAACCGGTGACGTTTTAAAAGGGGGAAGTTCAAAAAGGAGATGTTAAACTGTATTTTTAAAACGGTGATTTTAAAACTGAGGGTTTGTTTGGGTAATCTCAGTTTCAATGACGGTTTAACTTATTTTTAAAATTATCTTCACATGAATTTTATTTATTTCAGTCCAATTTTTTCTGATTTTTTTTTAAAAAATTAGGTATTATATTTGTGATTTTTTTGCAAATTTATGGATATAATTATTTTTTTTATTGGGGTTAAATTGATTAAGTAAAATAAAATTAAATTTAAAAAATATTCCAAACGACCGTTTTGAAAGGGAGAATGGAGGTCTCCATGACCTTTTCAAAATGGAGGAAAAAATAGGTTTTAAACCGGCCGTTTTAAAATGACAACATTTTAGTTGTTCCCAAACACCTTTCCTCCGGTCCGTTTAGAACGGAATGGAGTCAAAACGGAATCTCAAACATAGCCTTAATTTCTTATTTGATATCCGAATCAAAATAATGTTTATTGTTATAATCTGATTCTAGATTTTGCAAGTTGTTTCGCGATATTGTTGTGTGTGTTTGTGTTTCTGTATGTTATATGTTCTGTGTGTGTGTGTGTATGTGGTGTGTTCTGTGTGTGTGTATATGTGGTCTGTTATGCTCTATATGTTCTGTATGTGGTGTGTTCTCTGTGTGTGTGTGTATGTGGTGTGTTCTGTGTGTGTGTGTGTATGTGGTGTGTTCTGTGTGTGTATATGTTGATATATGTGTTTGTGTATATGTATGTGTTTTTTTGTTAACGGTAATGGTGAAAAAATTACAGTATAATGTGAAAGACAAAGGAAGAAGGCATCTCAGCGACTTGGGAGTCGAATGAAGTTTTGATATTTCGTGATCTTTGTATTAAAGAGATCGGGTTGGGCAATCAGCCAACCACCCACTTCAGCAAGGATGGTTGCAAAAATTTGATTGAGTCATTTAGAAAACGCACCGGAAAAACTTATGATCGATTGCAAATGAAGAACAAATGAGATTATCTTTAAAAAAACAGCTTCCAAAATTTGTTTCTCCAAACAGCTAAAAATAGAAAATCGCTCTTCAAAGCGCACTTCTGCACAGAACACCCAAACACTCTGCAGCTTTTCAAAACTGCTCCCCAGAGATCTATTTTAAAACAGCTCTATCCGGACAGCAGCTTTTCAATCCGCTAGAGTTGTCCCAAACAGAGCCTACATCTACTATTGATTTCCAAATCAATTTCGAAATAAATTCCTGATCAGTTCATGAATTCTTCAGTTTCAGTAGAATTTCCAGATCTTGTTGGAATCCTTGTTGTTGCAGAGGAATTCAAGTCTTTGCTGACAGTGTTCAACCGAAGAGGGGGATCAAACATTTTTTCTTTGGAAAGATAAGATGATGAAGGGGAACAATTTCTCCTCTCTTGTTCTGATGATAAAATTGGAGAAATTTACGGCGACCGAGTTCAAACGATTGGAAGCTGAATACTATGTTTGGGATAAAGTACCTGAACGTGTTCTATATAGTTCAGTCTGATCGTGTTGACGTTATGCGACTGACGATGAGGCACAGTGGATCGCCGACGTGGACTTCTGCAGAGATTATTTGCTGAATTGTCTGTCGTCCAGCCTGGCAAAGACGTACCTGAAGATGAAGACTTTCATGGTCATCTGGGAGGTACTGGAGGAGCACTTCAGGCAGGAGGAGGACCTTTCAAAAGCACACATGATGTACAAGTTTCATTCTTTCATGTTCAGCGAGGAGAAGACCATTCTCCCTCAGGTATAGGAATTTGAAAACTTAGTTGATTCCTTGTACAGTGAAAACATTATTTTACCAGATAGTTTTGTTGTGAGCACGATAGTTTATCAATTGTTTTCCACGTCATATAATTTCAAAATTGAAATGTACTGCAAAAAAATACAGGTTGGTCTGACCGACCTCAAGCGCTTCATACACATTGAAGATTGTTGAAGCCAGTGACCCGACTTCACCTAGAGTTCGGACCTGAAGTTGCAGCTCACACCTACTCTTCCCGAACCCCTTCTTGACGTCAGTCTTGAAAATAGAAACAGGCCGTGGGCTTCAGCTTGGAAGTCTCACCTCTTACCAGAATTAGAAGTTCTTTCCCTCCTTAGCTAGTGCTGAGCTAGGGGCCTTGGAGGAAGAAAAAAGAAAGGGTTCAACAACCTTTTCAAGGCACCTTATCAGTCTATTTATAGGCCTCTGAGTTTGACCTGCCAATAACCAAACTGAACCAACCTGAAATTACCAAAATACCTTGAGCTGAGTCTGCCAACAGCCAAATTCCATTGCTCTGAAGGGTTATATGCAGACCACAATGGGCAAAAGGGTATAATTATTTGAGGTAAAAGAGTAAAATCTCCCCTTGGGGGTAAGAAAGTAAAAACATCTTTTTCTCATATGACGAGTGAGAAAATAACCGGCAGGCGAGGGGAGCCTATCTATTCGTCTCGCGAGTCCCCTGCCTTGCGAGAGGCGTCTCGCCACAAAAGGCCAGCACGCTCCGCGAGAGCCGTCTCGCCTGCTGTAACGCCCCGAAACTCAAAAGAGCGACGGGAGGCATTTTGGGCCAAATCTGGAATCTGGCAGGGGGCACACGGCCTGGGACACGGGTGTGTCCCAGGGCATGTCAGGCTCCAGTCGACGATTTGGCCGCGAAGTCGACGAAATTTGGAGTCGACGATCGTCGAGCAGGGAACACGGCCTGAGACACGGGCGTGTCTCAGGGTGTGTCGAGCCCGTGTCGACGATCGACCAGGGAAGTCGACGATTTTCGCTCGACGATGTGTCGAGACAAGGCACACGGCCTAGGACACGGGCGTGTCCAAGGCCGTGTCGTGTGGTCGACGAACTTCGCTCGACGAAGTGTCGAGACTGTGAACATGGCCTGAAGCCCAGGCATGTTCGGGTGTGACACGGGCGTGTCCAAGACCCGTGTGAGTCTCGGGTTGTTTTCGGGGCTGTGTCGATGGAGGCACACGACCGACCACACGACCATGTTAGTTGGAACACGGGCGTGTCAGGTCGAACACAGGCGTGTCGGATGCCCGTGTGCTGTTCCAGACGCGTCGATTTTGACGGCGAATGGGGGACACGGCCCTGGACACGGGCGTGTCGCAGGCCGCGTTCGGCCCAGTTTTAGCATTTCAGGCCCAAATCAAGGCCGTTCGTTTCTTTAATTTGGGATCCAACGGCTGGGGGTTGTTTTTGATGGGATATACACGGGATTGGACCCTTGAAAGCCTCATTTCTTTTGAGTGGTTCTTTTTCTAAGTTAAGAGAGAGAGGAGAGCAAAGGTGGAAGAAGAATCTTAGATCCGGCCATTGGAGGAGCTTTGAAGCTCCAAATCGCGAGCCGACTTCGGATCTACGGAGGCAAAGAGAGTGCAGTGCTTTACATCCGCTTACATTTCCATGGCGCCGAGGAAGAACGCTAGGGTAACGATTCTCTTCTTGAGCATGTGAAGCTCTCCTTCTTTGCATAGGAAGCCCGCTCTCGTGAGTTTGTGGTGAGTGGAGGCGTTCCTTTAGGTAGATATGTAAAGTCCCCGTTGTTTAGAGTCCGTATTCGAGAACGGACATAGGCATGATGTGTGAAGCCTATCCGGACAAGTTGGTCTGAATCGGTGATGTTGCATTGCATAATGGTCGGAGAAGACTCCGCGCAGATATTTGTTTTTCGGGTTTTCTACGCGGTAGATTGCAGTAGGGAGCCTTGGGGATTAACCCAAAGGTGCACTCGGAAAACTGGGCAGATGCGTGATTCTGCCGAACTTGTGGGCCTGGGAGCCAACTTGTATATAACTGGGTTATGTAATATTGTGCGTTCGATTCACGGGCTTCGGGGAAACTTAACTCGTGCCGATGATATTAAAGTGTCGTGGTAAGTGAGCAACGGGTTGAGTGGAACCGTTCTTGCTTTATGTCGAGGGCATAGAGGCCGGGTCTTTGCTGTCGATGATATTAAAGTGTCGTGACATAGGCTGTTGATGATATTAAAGTGTCGTAACATCTGCCTAGAAGACCAAATTGCTCACGAGAGATTGTCGTCCTGGGGATGGTGGTGAGTCAACAGGCTTAGACTGTGATCACCGAGAATGTGCCCTGAGAGCACGGGGCGTGTGGCCATGCGTGCCAACGCCTGTGATGCAATGAATTTTTATACTGCTTGGTTGTGTTAATAAAATGCAGGGAAGGAGCATCGCCGCCCCAAATTGGGGGCGGGATCGTTATAATTTGGTCAGCATTGCGGATCGTTGCTTTTGTTTGCCACCGTGCGGTGGTTTGTTGCTTGCAGGTGCTGCCGGACCAAGCGGTCAATAGCGGGCTAAAGCCCAAATTACGAAGCCGGCCCTTGAAGGCCTAATTGAAGTGTTTACTTGCTTTTATTCATCTATGACCGGCCTGCGTGTCGTGGTTTGTAAAACATGTAATTTGAAGTAAACCATTTTGTACGGCCTTAAGGCCTGTACTTGTGTATGTACTACATTCCTATTTGGTGTTTAGTGGACATTCATGCTTGGTGCTGAGTTCTTTTAATTGCAACTTATAAAACTACTTCCGCTAGAATGCTCTGTGTAGGATGTTGGATTGGTTGGATGGTTTCCACTGAGTAACCACCCGGTCTGTCTGTGGTATATGGCGTCGGGCCCCGGCCGGACCTACTGCTATATGCTATGCGACGGATAAATGGTGTTACAATTTGGTATCAAACTACCGGTTTCGGTCAGGCTTATATTGAATTCGTGGGTGAATTCATTTTTTAAGGGGTGGTGAGCACATGTGTGTGCGTCATCGTTATAACAGTAAAAGAACTCATGAATGTCCACTTAGGAATGAAAATACACGTGTTTGGGGAACCTGTGTGTTCCTATAATTGATGTTTGCAATTTTATTTGGTCGCTTAACGTTGTTTTGTACCACTATAGGTGACCAGAAGTGGTGCTGGGCCGTCGGAACGTCGAGTTTTTGAGGCTAGCAGTGCACCAGATGTTGCTCCTGCAACACCTCCATCGGCTGAGACCATACGATTGGTGGCCGAAGCAGTGTTGGCCATGATGAATGTGCAGCCTGCAAGGCAAATGCAGCAGCCCGCTCCTGCGGTGGAGCAGGTAGTAGTGGAGCTGTTGGTGCCAAGGAGGGCAACCGAGAGACAGCTCAAACATGGCATGAGCTTTAATCCTCCGGTATTCTCGGGGTTGGGAACCCCATCTCAAGCTGAAGACTGGCTCTCCAGGGTGAAGAGAGTCATGACAGCAACAAAGATGAAGGAGTGGCAAATGACCACCATTGCTACGTTTCTTTTGGACGGTGAAGCGAGATTGTGGTGGGAAGGTTTGGAGCTGCACCTATTGAGAGGTAGGCAACTTGTTGATGTCTCGATGGAGGAGTTCTCGAGATTGTTCTTGGCTATATACCTCCCTTCGGCGCAGAGGATAGCATTGGAGAATGAGTTCCTGAAGTTGGTTCAGGGTGAGAGGAGCATGGATGAATATCTCCACGAGTTTACTCGATTGAGTCGATATGCTAGCTCCACCATCGCGGATGAGGAGCGCAAGACGAATCGATTCTACGAAGGGATGAGAGATGATTTGAGGTTACTACTCTCAGGGCCGATGACGCAGGGTTTCTTGACCTTGGTCAACACGGCCCGGTCCTTGGAGAAGGACATGAAGAATGTACAAGCAAAGAAAAGCTTGGGTGATAAGAAATCTGAGTTCAAAGTGCCGACTACTTCAAAGTCCGGCTATCGAATATTCTTTAAGAAGCATAAGACTTCGGGTCCAGCTCCTTCTTCTGGTGCTTCTAGGGCGACTACGGGTCGAACCCCGGGTGCTTGCTTTACTTGTGGAAAGTCGGGGCACTTTGCCCGCGATTGTTGGAGCGGACGTCCCAAGTCCGAGAGAAAGTCGGGAGCAACTTACGAAGAGAGGGGCAAGGCGGTGGAGTCAACCGCGTCCCACTATGCTTCGGCCCAACCAAGGGTGTATAATCTTGGCCAACAAGAGGCCATCAAACAGGCGGATGTGATGACAGGTACGGTTTAATTTATAGCAAGTTAATTTCTTGAAATACTTGTTATGCACATGTTACCTTACCACTGCTTGTTTAGGATTTGTTTTGATTTGTGAAAATCCGGCAAGAGCACTCTTCGATACGGGAGCTTCACACTCCTTCTTGTCCGAAGGATTTATATCACGCATCGGAGTCCCTTATTCGATGGCGAAGGATAAGTTGGATGTGTTGTTGCCCAATGGGTGTTCGATGCGCGCGGATAGAATCTGCGGTGTTAAGATTCGCATTGGGAATCAGGAGTTCGATCTGCAAGCGTTGTTACTTCCGTTGGTGGAGTTCGACATTATATTTGGCATGGACTGGCTCTTGGAGTAGCGAGCCTATATTGATTGTGGCCAGAAGGAAGTCAAGTTGGGAGCAAGTCATGAGACGACTTTTACAGGCTTAAAAGGATCGAGCAAGACGTTGATGTCTGCTCTTCAGGTTGTGAAGGCGGTTCGTGCTGGTGCAGAGCTGTTCTTTACACTAGTGGAGGTTGCAAAGCCAAAGCCTGCATTGGATAGTATTTCAGTGGTATCGGATTACCCTGATGTGTTCCCTAGAGATCTTCCTGGAGCCCCGCCGTAGCGGGATATAGATTTTACGATTGAGCTAGTGCCAGGTGCAAAAACCTGTGTCACGATCTCCATATCGGCTAGCGCCTAAGGAAATGGCGGAGCTGAAGGTTCAACTGCAAGAGTTGATGGATCAAGGGTATGTGCGCCCAAATTCTTCGCCTTGGAGCGCGCCGGTCCTCTTTGTTAAGAAGAAGGACGGAAGCTTGAGGCTATGTATTGATTATCGGGAGCTCAATAAGTTGACGGAAAAGAACAAGTTCCCGATCCCCCGGATCGATGATCTTTTTGATCAGTTGGTCGGGTCGACGATGTACTCAAAGTTGGATCTCAAGTCCGGGTACTACCAGCTGCGAATAAGGGAGAGTGATATCCCGAAGACAGCGTTCAGTACGAGATACGAGCATTAAGAGTTTACGGTCATGCCGTTTGGGCTGACTAATGCGCCGTCAGTGTTCATGGATTTGATGAACAGGACCTTCAGGGAGTACTTGGACAATTTTGTGATCGTCTTCATCGACGATATTTTGGTGTACTCGCAGAGTGAGGAAGATCACTTCAAGCATCTACATTTGGTTTTGGAGACGCTAAGGAGGAATCAATTGTATGCCAAGTTCTCGAAGTGTGAGTTTTGGTTATCCTCAGTGGCGTTCCTCGGTCATATAGTGAGTGGAGAAGGTATTGCAGTGGATCCGACAAAGATTGTTGTGATACGGGAGTGGCCTGAGCTTTCTACGGTAGCGGAAGTCCGGAGCTTTCTGGGGCTTGTCGGCTATTATAGGCGCTTCGTAGAGAACTTCTCGCGGATAGTGTTACCTCTCACTACTTTGACGCGGAAGGAGCAGAAGTTCGTTTGGACGCCGGAGTGCGCGCGAGCTTTTGAGGAGTTGAAATGTCGGTTGACCACGGCGCCTGTGCTGAGTTTGCCGTGTGGGACCGAAGGTTATGAGATTTATAGTGATGCTTCGGGCATCGGTTTGGGTTGTGTGCTACTGCAACATGGAAGTGTGATAGCTTATGGCTCGAGGCAGCTGAAAGTGCGCGAGAGGAATTATCTGGTCCATGACTTGGAGTTAGCGGCCGTGATTTTTGCCTTGAAGCTGTGGAGGCACTATTTGTACAGTGTGAAGATTGATATCTACACCGATCACAAGAGCCTGAAGTATTTGATTGATTAGAAAGATCTGAACATGCGGCAGCGTAGATGGATGGAGTTCCTGGGGGACTATACATTCAAGATCCACTACGTGCCTGGTAAGGGCAATGCGGTTGCGGACGCGTTGAGTCGCCGAGCCCCAGCTCAAGCCAATTGACTGTCGATCCATGACGAGCGGTTGGTTCGGGAGTTGGAGGCGTTGGAGATTGTTTGTGTGGATAAGCAATCAAGTGCTGAAGCAGTACTGAATTGGACTGAAGTCCAATATGACCTGGCTGATCGGATTCAGCAGGCTTTGGATATGGATGTCCATATGAAGCGGTTCATGGTAGATGCTCTGGATGGGTCAAATTCCCAATTCGTTGTGGAGGACGGATTGCTTTGGAAAGACGGTCGTCTGTGTGTCCCAAGTGTGGGCAATTTGCGGGTGGAATTGTTGTACGAGACACATCATACCAAGTACTCGATTCACCCGGGGAGCACGAAGATGTACCGCGATGTAAAGAAACTGTTTTGGTGGCCGGGTTTGAAGAAGGATGTGACACTCTATGTGGCGAAGTGCCAAACTTGCGCCTTGGTGAAGGCGGAGTGCCAAAAGCCAGGAGGATTTCTGAAGTCCTTGTCTATTCCGGAGTGGAAATTCGACGACATCTCTATGGACTTTGTGCACGGTTTGCCAAAGTCGCAAAAGGGGAACGACGTCATTTGGGTGGTCGTAGATCGATTAACGAAGGTGTCGCATTTCATTCCGCATAGGAAGGATGATCAAGTGAAAAAGTTGGCAAAACTTTATGTGGATAATATAGTACGGCTTCACGGTGTGCCCCGCAACATCGTGAGTGACCGAGATGGGCGGTTCACGTCCAATGATTGGAGGCTAGTGCAACAAATGTTGGGAACAAAGTTAAAATTTAGCACAGCCTTCTATCCGCAAACAGATGGGCAGACCGAGAGGGTCAATAGAACTATGGAAGACATGCTCCGCATGTGTGTCTTGGATTTTGGAAATGTCACAACCCGCATTTCCTCAACGAGCACATCGTATCAGAGCAAGAGGAAAAACGGGTTATGATGCCACGTCGTGCATGGAATAACTGCACACGCTCAGGCAAACCTTTACACTTACTAGACTAGATTAAAATAATCAGTTATATGCAAGAAAACCGTTGAGGTTGATGGTCGTATCCCTCGGCCTAGTAGAGCAAAATATGGTTGTACGCGGCGGAAAATAATTTACTTTCGTTGTGTGTTTGCCTATATGCACTCTAGATTTATTATACCATAGGAAATCGTCTGTTTTTACGTGGTTTGGAAATACGTCTTAGTTTACCAAAACATGTATGCATGACATAGAATAGTAGGTTTGTTTTAACTTTAAAATATCTAATGCAACCTAGCATAAATCCTTCCCAAGAGCAAGTAGACATCATCTCATCCAAATGATTCATATTAACAGTCTAGCATTCATATGTAGCAAGTAAAGAAAGCCACCAATGGGCGCCAACAAGCTGACACGAACCCATTGGGGCGTATGTATGACTGTACAATAAAGTAACGAACTACCTCGCTAAGCAAGCTTGGCTAGCTCCAAGTAAACTCCACCAACAAAACCTAGCCGCCCAACCGGCTATAACCTGCACCTGAGGTATTCAAGAAAGAACACCTCAGCAATCATCAAAGCTACAATATAGAGCATTAAGTTCATAAAATATGACGAAGGGGCTTACCGACCCCGTAGCAATTTTTCATATAACATGAGTGAAAAGAACAGGGTGGAAAACAAGTGTCAAACACTGCCAACCTAAAGTGTAAAACGCACCAAGTACGTGAAAGTCTCATCAAGTCCTGCTCAACCCGCAGGAGAAAAAGGCAACACATATATACTCATTCCATCATCTTGATAACAAGAAACAACTATACAAGTGAAACATAAACATCAGTTAAGTTCGATTCCGCAAGGGTCTTTTGGTGGCGGCCCTAAAGTGGAACGCACCAATAAAAGCCAGCCCAAATCGGGGCCAAAACGGTGCTCTACACCACAAAACAAAACCCGGTGGCCACCAAGGCTGAAACCACACCACCCCTTACCGAATCCTCACACAAACGCTCCTGCCATGTTTCACAATTCGCCTCGCAATACTCACCATAATCCAAGCTAAACCCGTTTCATTGCATCGTCCTCACTCATGACTACAAATTGCCCAAGTTATGCCAAACTTGATAGAATTTGGGTCTCTACTTCACCATAAGCGAACCCCACAAGTAACAACGCCGATTAAACACAACAAGCTCGCGAATCATATGAACAAAAAAGGTAACTAATAGAGAAATACAAGGTAAAACATGACAAAATGAGATGAACCATAGGTAAGCATATAGACTGGGAAATTCTTGAAAGACAAGATGATTTATGCTTGTGAATCCTAAACAAAAGTAAGAGTAACAAGGCTGACCTATTTAGACAAAAGTGAGGTGCAAAACAATAAGAAAAAGTGAGGTGCAAAACAAGAAGAATAAGCTATTAAAATTGAAAGGGGAAAGCTAGCTAAACTTGCACAATCAAAGAACAAGAAAACAAGATTGGCAAGGGTGAAGAACACCGCTTGCCTGAACCGAGATGCCACCGCAACGGCTATTCCTCTTTCTCCTTCCCTTGCCTTAGCTTTTCTCCCTTGCTTTCTCTTTGAGAATGAAGAAGAAGGTGAAGAAAGGGATAAGTGAGGAGGAAGAATCTCTTTTTCGGTCTAATATCTTCCAGAACAGAGCTGGACCATTTGATCCAGAATCAAAAAAATGAACGGCACAAAAAACTGGAAAAATTGATTTTCGGCCCTGACACGCCCTGTGACACGCCCGTGTCACAGGCCGTGTCACCTAAGCGGTGGGCAACCGCCTCACCTCCAAACAGTACACGGCCTGGGACACACCCGTGTCACAGGCCGTGTCACTGAACACGCCTATCTATACGGCCGTGTCACACGACCGTGACATAGCCCACAGCACCCGCCAAACAACCCGAGAAGGACACGGCCTGGGGACACGCCCGTGTCCCAAGCCGTGTCACCCCTACTCGACACTCATCGAGTGAATTTCGTCGAGCGAAGTTCGTCGACCACAGGACACGCCCTGTGACACGCCCGTGTCACAGGCCGTGTACCCCTTCTCTCGACACTCGACACTCATCGAGTGAATTTCGTCGAACAAAGTTCGTCGAGAGCAGGACACGCCCTGTGACACGCCCGTATCACAGGCCGTGTAGCCCTTCTCTCGACAGTCGACACTCGTCGAGTGAATTTCGTCGAGCAAAGTTCGTCGAGAGCGGGACACGCCCTGTGACACGCCCGTGTCACAGGCCGTGTACCCTTCTCTCGACACTCGACACTCGTCGAGTGAACTTTGTCACCGAAATTCATCGAACACCCGGGACACGCCCTGTGACACGCCCGTGTCACATCTTCCATAATTTTGGCACCTGAGGGGGGGGGGGGGTAAAAACCAGCAAACACGCTTTTATCTAACTCCACATCTTCCATACAACATGTCATACAATCAACCCGTTTTTAGCGACACGACTCAGGCTCAAGAAAGTGCATGCATTCCCTAAGAGGCCTCACCGAGTCCCAAACAAAATAGGCTCCGGCTTGCTGGGGAACCGTGCAATTAGGATACCAAAACAGCCACTCGAAAGCCCGCGTGAAAACCATGCTCAAACAACGGTCAGAGCCAACGCAACGCCCATTAAGTGTATGCAATCATTCAACGAAATAATCCGGGGCGTTACAGTCACTCCCCCTAACAAAAAGTTTCGCCTCGAAACTTTTCAATACTTTGTATATCAATTAAAGAAGGAATCAAATAAAAACACCAAGTCACATACCAGCTTAATTTATGGGAATAAATGAGGGTGAGCCGCCCTCATCTTTAACTCGAGCTCCCACGTTGCGCTTTCCACATTCTGATTTTTCCATAGCACCTTGACCATAGGAATCTTCTTTTTCCGCAACCCGGGCTCTTGGGAGTCCAAAATACGGATGGACATCTCTACATAAGAACAGTTCGGAGCCAACTGCGGCACAATGTCCAAAACTTGCTTGTCATTCCGCACACACTTTCGAAGTTAGCTGACATGAAACACGTCGTGAACACCAGGAAAGTTCACGGGTAACTCGACTTTGTAAGCGGATGCACCAACCCGCGCAAGAATCTTGAAGGGACCCACAAATCTTGGGTCTAATTTACGCTCTTTTCCAAACCTTTTAATTCCAACCATTGGGGAGACTTTCAGGAAGACGAAATCCCCCACAGCAAACTCTAACTCCGACCTTCGCCGGTTGGCGTACTTTTCATATCGCTCTTGGGCGATCTGGAGCTTCTCCCGAATAAGTCGTACGACAAATTCCATGTCCTCGAGCGCTTATGGGCCCAACAAAGGCCGCTCGCCAACCTCAGCCCAAAATAGGGGAGTCCGACATCGTCGCCCATATAAAGCTTCGAACGGAGCCATTTGCAAGCTTTCTTGATAGCTGTTATTATATGCGAATTCCATAAGGCGCAAACGTTCATCCCATGCTCCGCCATACTCAAGAATGTAGCATCGAATCATATATTCCACGATTTGGTTTACTCGTTCTGTTTGGCCATTCGTTTGAGGGTGGTAAGCAGTGGAATACCTCAAATCCGTCCCCAAACCCTCTTGTAGACTCTTCCAGAAACGAGACATAAATCGGGAATCCTGGTCTGAAATGATATTGACGGGCACACCATGCAGTCGGATGATCTCGTTCACATATAGCTCCGCTATTGTCTTCATCGGGTAGTTGATCTTAAATGATATGAAGTGAGCACACTTGGTCAACCTATCCACGATCACCCATACAGAGTCATGTCCTCGTGGAGATCTTGGTAAGCCTGTAATAAAATCCATTGAAATGCTTTCCCACTTCCATGTTGGAATCTCCAAGGGCGTCAACTTGCCACCAGGCCTCCCATGATCAGCTTTCACCCGCTTGCATGTATGACATTCAGATACAAATTGCGCTATATCTCTTTTCATTGCATACCACCAGACAATTTGTTTCAAATCAATGTACATTTTAGTGGAGCCTGGATGGTAGGCCATACTTGAGCCATGTGCTTCCCTACACACCATATCATGAATGTCTCCAACTGCGGGGATACAAAATCGACCGCGATATTTTAACGTGTCTGCGCCATCAATAGAAAAATCTGGTAATTCATCTTTTTCAGTCCGAAGAAATAAATGTAAAAGATCAGGATCCTCCTTTTGATGTTGTCTTGCAAGCACCATCCATGAAGGTTCTTCTACTGCCGAATGACTTTGCGGTTCATATCTTCCCACGAAAATATCCATCAATAGAAATTCCTCCACTAGATGGTCGACCGAAAGATTAAATAATTTCCCTGTCTTCCGACTCAAAGCATCGACCACAACATTAGCTCTTCCGGGATGATACTGAATCTCCACATCATAATCAGCTACATATTCATGTCATCGCCGTTGGCGCAGATTAAGTTCCTTTTGCGTGAAGACGTACTTCAAACTTTTATGATCCGTAAAGATTGTACACTGCGCGCCGTAAAGTAAGTGTCTCCACAACTTCAATGCAAATATTACCGCTGCGAACTCCAAATCATGCGTCAGGTAGTTCTTTTCATGACTTTTCAACTGCCGAGACTCATACGCAATCACCTTTTTGTCTTGCATTAAAACACATCCAAGTCCAACGTGCGATGCATCCACAAAAACCTCATAATCTATCCCTTCTGTCGGTATATCAACACAGGAGCGGTACATAACCTGTTCTTGAGTTCAAGGAATGATGCCTCACACTTGTCATTCCAATCAAACGCCACATTATTCTGGGTTAAGCGAGTCAAAGGTGCAGCTAAGGTAGCAAACCCTTCTACAAATCGGCGATAATAGCCGGCCAATCCCAAGAAGCTCTGAATCTCCTTGGGTGTCTCCGGTCTCCTCCACTCCATGACTGCAGCAATCTTTTCAGGATCCACTGAAATTCCATGTTGATTAACAACATGACCCAGAAATGCAACCTGAGGCAACCAAAACTCGCATTTGCTTAGCTTGGCGAACAACTTTTGGTCTCGCAAAGTGGCCAATACCAATCACAGATGTTGTTCATGCTCCTCAGCACTACAGGAGTAGACAAGAACGTCGTCAATAAAAACCACCACAAACCTATCCAAGTAGTCCTCGAACACTCGATTCATCATATTCATGAAGGCTGATGGTGCGTTGGTCAAACCAAATGACATCACAAGAAATTAAAAATGGCCATGTCTCGATCGAAATGCAGTCCGCGGAATATCAGACTCCTGAACCTTTAGCTGATGATAGCCCGAGCGGAGATCAATCTTCGAAAATACTGAACTGCCATGCAGTTGATCAAACAAATCATCAATTCTTGGCAGTGGGTACTTGTTCTTAATCATCACCTTGTTCAATTCCCGGTAATCGATGCAAAGCCGCATCGACCCGTCTTTCTTCTTCACAAATAACACCGGTGCACCCCAAGGTGATGAACTTGGCCTGATAAACCCCTTTGCCAATAAGTCATCCAGCTGGGTACGCAACTTTGCTAGCTCACGCAGGGCCATTCTGTACGGCGCTTTCGCAATAGGCCGCGTATCCGGCTCCAAATCAATGACAAACTAGACATCACGATCAGGTGGAAGACCAGGAAGATCAGTAGGAAAAACATCTGGAAATTCACGCACAACAGGAATCTCCTCCAAACGCGGCAAAACAGCATTAGTCCCCACAACTGAGACTAGACAAGCAAAACAGACGAAAACAAACAACGTCCGAACACATACCGCTGAAATCCCTGGAGAATCCTGGTATGAATCACCATAAACACTTCCCGGCTGACCATTGTCCTTGATAAAATCCAAGCGCTTTCATTTGCACTGGATGACGGCGTCATAGCGGGATAACCAGTCCATGCCCGAGATAATGTCAAAATCTTCCAAATCGAACATCTTGAAATCAGCCTTCGCTAAAAAATCCCCCAACAAAATGGGACAATCACGAAGACCCCAGTCGGCAACCACAGAAGCACCGGAAGGAAACCTCACCAAAAAGACATTCCCCACTCGATCTGCGGTCAAATGATACCGATCCAGAAAGGTTTGAGCCACAAATGAATGGGTCGCGCCAGAATCGAAGAGAACACGCGCCCAACGGTTCTTTACCTTAAAGTTTCCTATAAGGGTACATATGTATCTAAGAACTACGTAAGAGTCATAAAGAAAACGTGAACCAGAGAAAGGAATCGAACCTGAGATAACCTGAGGTGACATCTGAACTTCCTCTGAAGAGATCACATTTAACTTCCCCTTTACTTTGTCCAAACGCGGAGGCGGAGGCAAAGCCTGGAGTGGCATTGGCTGCAGCACGGGCTGGTTTTGTGGGCACCTTGCCTTGAGATGTCCCTGTTTGCTACACTGAAAGCACACCTTGTCTTTGACCCAGCAGTGGCCCACATCATGACCTCTTCCCCCACAACTTGTACACTCCAAGTCTCTGGTTGGCGCACCCTGAATGACGTGCACCTGCTCCTTCTTCTGCATTCCCAATCGCTTGAAACATCTCTCAAACGGGTGACCTGACCGGCCACAGAAGCTACATGTCTCCTTAGTCTTCTTTCTCCCAGCAGCTTCTTGGGAGCTTTTCCCTTCCACTAACTTTCTCTTGTCCTTCCCCATCAACTGCCCTCTTTGTTTTGCAGTTTCTATAGCTTCCACCTTCAAAGCAGCCTCAACCACACTGGTGTAACTCGTCGCTCCATAAGCGATTGCGAACTGCTGAACATCGCTCCGGAGTCCGCCAAGAAATCTCTTCACTCGGTCATACTCACTAACTGTGAGTTTACTCTGCTTCAGGTACAAGAAGTCATTCATCAGGCGGTCCCTTTCAACTGACGGCGGAAATTTGCGTCGTAACATTTCTGTGAAGGCTTCCCACGAACATCCCACCACTAGGCATTCCTTTGCTCGTAACCACCAACTTTTTGACAGTCCTTTTAGTTGGTAGGCGGCAAGCATCACCTTCTGGTCCTCGGTAATGCCAGAATAGACAAACATCTCTTCCAACGTGATCACCCAATCATCCAAGATCACAAAGTCCGCTTTTCCATCATAGGTAGGTGGTCCAAGTCACTGAAACTACGAGATAAAAGTCATCGCAGGAGGAACCACAACTAGGGGTATCAACGCCACGGAAGGAGTAGAAACAGCGGGGCCTCTAACAAGCTCTTGCACTCTTGGTGCCAGCCCAGACATCACTGATGACATAGCTTGGAGCTGGGACTGCACATCCTGCACTTGCCTAGTCAAAACATCATTACTTTGTCGTAGACTATCCATCAGGGCATTATTATGCGCGCCCGAAGACTCGCCCTCAGATTGGGGAGTCTGTCTTGTCACTGGACGCTTCGACATCCTATAAACACATTCACCCTCATCAAGCTCAAACCCAACACAAAAACACAATTACTATATACAGACAATACATGTATAAATATGAACATCAACTGCTAACTTTCTCTGGGAGTTTAAGAATGATGTTATGCCTAGCCTAAGATGACTCACCGTCATCCCACTAACTTGTGCCAAAATGATGAATGCATGCATTTCTTTGACGTAAAACCATGAGTGTACAGGTGTCATCATGTAATCTTTAGCTTGGCACGTTGTGCTCATGCAATGTTATGTTATGCGTGATGTGCTATGCATTCTAGAAAAGGCCTTAATGCATGTCATGAGTGGTCGTATGCATCACAATGCTATGCATCCCATACTACATAGCATTGCATGCAAAGAATAAAAAAAACGTGCTAGTCGCATCCATGTGGTGAGGTTATGCATCTCATACTACATAACCCTCACATGTTGCCCCTATGGTGGATCCATATACAACCACATATTATGCATCTCATACTACATAATATGCACTGTATACTTCTGTTCATGCCATGAGTGTAGTGTTCGTGCTTCGGCCAAGACGTATTGGTGGCACCTCGGTGTGTGTATAAGATGATGATGATTAATAATGTTTACTAAAAGGAAAGTTTGCATGACCAATTGTCAAGCAAACCTCCCTCTGATACCAACTGTCACAACCCGCATTTCCTCAACGAGCACATCGTATCAGAGCAAGAGGAAAAACGAGTTATGATGCCACGTCGTGCAGGGAATAACTGCACACGCTCAGGCAAACCTTTACACTTACTAGACTAGATTAAAATAATCAGTTATATGCAAGAAAACCGTTGAGGTTGATGGCCATATCCCTCGGCCTAGTAGAGCAAAATGTGGTTGTACGCGGCAGAAAATAATTTACGTTCGTTGTGAGTTTGCCTATATGCACTCTAGATTTATTATACCATAGGAAATCGTCTGTTTTTATGTGCTTTGGAAATACGTCTTAGTTTACCAAAACATGTATGCATGACATAGAATAGTAGGTTTGTTTTCACATTAAAATATCTAATGCAACCTAACATAAATCCTTCCCAAGAGCAAGTAGACATCATCTCATCCAAATGATTCATATTAGCAGTCTAGCATTCATATGTAGCAAGTAAAGAAAGCCACCAATGGGCGCCAACAAGCTGACACGAACCCATTGGGGCGTATGTATGACTGTACAATAAAGTAACGAACTACCTCGCTAAGCAAGCTTGGATAGCTCCAAGTAAACTCCACCAACAAAACCTAGCCGCTCAACCGGCTACAACCTGCACCTGAGGTATTCAAGAAAGAACACCTCAGCAATCATCAAAGCTACAATATAGAGCATTAAGTTCATAAAATATGACGAAGGGGCTTACCGACCCTGTAGCAAATTTTCATATAAAATGAGTGAAAAGAACAGGGTGGAAAACAAGTGTCAAACACTGCCAACCTAAAGTGTAAAACGCACCAAGTACGTGAAAGTCTCATCAAGTCCTGCTCAACCCGCAGGAGAAAAAGGCAACACATATATACCCATTCCATCATCTTGATAACAAGAAACAACTATACGAGTGAAACATAAGCAGCAGTTAAGTTCGATTCCGCAAGGGTCTTTTGGTGGCGGCCCTAAAGTGGAACGCACCAATAAAAGCCAGCCCAAATCGGGGCCAAAACGGTGCTCTACACCACAAAACAAAACCCGGTGGCCACCAAGGCTGAAACCACACCACCCCTTACCGAATCCTCACACAAACGCTCCTGCCATGGTTCACAATTCGCCTCGCAAAACTCACCATAATCCAAGATAAACCCGTTTCATTGCATCGTCCTCACTCATGACTACAAATTGCCCAAGTTATGTCAAACTTGATAGAATTTGGGTCTTTACTTCACCATAAGCGAACCCCACAAGTAACAACGCCGATTAAACACAACAAGCTCGCGAATCATATGAACAAAAAATGTAACTAATAGAGAAATACAAGGTAAAACATGACAAAATGAGATGAACCATAGGTAAGCATATAGACTGAGAAATTCTTGAAAGACAAGATGATTTATTCTTGTGAATCCTAAACAAAAGTAAGAGTAACAAGGCTAACCTATTAAGACAAAAGTGAGGTGCAAAACAAGAAGAAAAAGTGAGGTGCAAAACAAGAAGAATAAGCTATTAAAATTGAAAGGGGAAAGCTAGCTAAACTTGCACAATCAAAGAACAAGAAAACAAGATTGGCAAGGGTGAAGAACACCGCTTGCCTGAACCGAGATGCCACCGCAACGGCTACTCCTCTTTCTCCTTCCCTTTCCTTAGCTTTTCTCCCTTGCTTTCTCTTTGAGAATGAAGAAGAAGGTGAAGAAAGGGATAAGTGAGGGGGAAGAATCTCTTTTTCGGTCTAATATCTTCCAGAACAGAGCTGGACCATTTGATCCAGAATAAAAGAAATGAACGACACAAAAAACTAGAAAAATTGATTTTAGGCCCTGACACGCCCTGTGACACGCCCGTGTCACATGCTATGTCACTTAAGCGGTGGTCAACCGCCTCACCTCCAAACAGTACACGGCCTGGGACACGCCCGTGTCACAGGCCGTGTCACTGAACACGCCTATCTACACGGCCGTGACATAGCCCACAACACCCGCCAAACAACCCGAGAAGGACACGGCCTGGGGACACGCCCGTATCCCAAGCTGTGTCACCCCTACTTGACACTCGTCGAGTGAATTTCATCGAGCGAAGTTCGTCGACCGAGGGACACGCCCTGTGACACGCCCGTGTCACAGGCCGTGTACCCCTTCTCTCGACACTCGACACTCGTCGAGTGAATTTCGTCGAACAAAGTTCATCGAGAGCGGGATACGCCCTGTGACATGCCCATGTCACATGCCGTGTACCCCTTCTCTCGACACTCGACACTCGTCGAGTGAATTTCGTCGAGCAAAGTTCGTCGAGAGCGGGACACGCCCTGTGACACGCCCGTTTCACAGGCCATGTACCCTTCTCTCGACACTCGACACTCGTCGAGTGAACTTTGTCACCGAAATTCATCGAACACCCGGGACACGCCCTGTGACACGCCCGTGTCACATCGTCCATAATTTTAGCACCTGAGGGGGGTAAAAACCAGCAAACACGCTTTTATCTAACTCCACGTCTTCCATACAACATGCCATACAATCAACCCATTTTGAGCGACACGACTCAGGCTCGAGAAAGTGCATGCATTCCCTAAGAGGCCTCACCGAGTCCCAAACGAAATAGGCTCCGGCTTGCTGGGGAACCGTGCAACTAGGCTACCAAAACAGCCACTCGAAAGCCCGCGTGAAAACCATGCTCAAACAACGGTCAGATCCAACGCAACGCCCATCAAGCG
This sequence comes from Platanthera guangdongensis, assembly GCA_039583875.1. Classification (NCBI taxonomy): domain Eukaryota; kingdom Viridiplantae; phylum Streptophyta; class Magnoliopsida; order Asparagales; family Orchidaceae; genus Platanthera; species Platanthera guangdongensis. The sequence goes on from CM077160.1 coordinate 133,531,008, forward strand.
TATGCAATCATTCAACGAAACAATTCGGGGCGTTACAGGAAAGCACTGGGAATACCATCTTTCTTTGGTGGAGTTTCCGTACAACAATAGCTACCAGACGAGTATTCAAATGGCGTCATTCAAGGCCCTATATGGTAGAAGATGTCGCACGTCGTTGTTTTGGCTAGAAACGGGTGAGTCAAAGTTATATAAGCGATTATAAGTGGAGGATGCTACTTCGTTGGTGCGAACCATTCGGGAGAGGCTGCAAATCGCTCAGGACCGGCAAGCGAAGTACTATAATGCCAAGCACAGGAGCGTGGAGTTCGTTGTGGGTGACTGGCTGTACTTAAAGATCAAGCCGTTCAAGGGTGTCTCGCGGGTGCGGCGATTGAAAAAGCTAAGCCCGAGGTACCTTGGGCCGTTTGAGGTTCTGGAGCGGGTTGGTGAAGCAGCCTATCGGTTGAAGCTTTCAGTGGAGCTTAGTGGTTACATGATGTATTCCATATTTTGATGTTACGGAAGGCGGTGCAAGATCCTTCGCAAGTGATCGCGGTTGATCAAGTGCCGGTGGATAGTGGGTTGATGACAAAGGTCAAGCCCGTGCGGATTGAAGACTCGGAAGTCAAGCGGCTACGCAATAAAGAGATCAGGATGGTCAAGGTCCGATGGGACAATTGCGGTCGAGAGGAGCCCTCTTGGGAACGAGAGCAGACTATGCTTGACGAATATCCAGAGTTGTTCCGCTCAGGTACAATTTTAGTTTTGTGCTTATCTTTCCTTTATGAAATTTCGAGGACGAAATTATTTTAAGAGGGGGAGAGTTGTAACGCCCCGAAACTCAAAAGAGCGACGGGAGGCATTTTGGGTCAAATCTGGAATCTGACAGGGGGCACACGGCCTGGGACACAGGCGTGTCCCAGGGCGTGTTAGGCTCTAGTCGACGATTTGGCCGCGAAGTCGACAAAATTTGGAGTCGACGATCGTCGAGCAGGGAACACGGCCTGAGACACGGGCGTGTCTCAGGGCGTGTCGAGCCCGTGTCGACGATCGGCCAGGGAAGTCGACGATTTTCGCTCGACGATGTGTCGAGACAAGACACATGGCGTAGGACACGGGCGTGTCCAAGGCCGTGTCGTGTGGTCGACGAACTTCGCTCGACGAAGTGTCGAGACTGTGAACACGGCCTGAAGCCCAGGCGTGTTCGGGTGTGACACGGGCGTGGACACGGGCGTGTCCAAGACCCGGTGAGTCTCGAGTTGTTTTCGGGGCTGTGTCGATGGAGGCACACGACCGACCACACATCTGTGTTAGTTGGAACATGGGCGTGTCAGGTCGAACATGGGCGTGTCGTATGCCCGTGTGCTGTTCCAGACGCGTCGATTTTGACGGCGAATGGGGGACACGGCCCTGGACACGGGCGTGTCGCAAGCCGTGTTCGGCCTAGTTTTAGCATTTCAGGCCCGAGTCAAGGCCGCTCATTTCTTTAATTTGGGATCCAATGGCTGGGGGTTGTTCCTGATGGGATATACACAGGATTAGACCCTTGAAACCCTCATTTCTTTTGAGTGGTTCTCTTTCTAAGTCAAGAGAGAGAGGAGAGCAAAGGAGGAAGTAGAAGCTTTGATCCGGCCATTGAAGGAGCTTCGAAGCTCCAAATCGCGAGCCGACTTCGGATCTACAGAGGCAAATAGAGTGCGGTGCTTTACATCGACTTACATTTCCATGGCACCGAGAAAGAACGTCAGGGTAACGATTCTCTTCTTAAGCATGTGAAGCTCTCCTTCTTTGCATAGGAAGCCCGCTCTCGCGAGTTTGCGGTGAGTGGAGGCGTTCCTTCGGGTAGATATGTAAAGTCCCCGTTGTTTAGAGTCCGCATTCGAGAACGGACATATGCATGATGTGTGAATCCTACCCGGACAAGTTGGTCTGGATCGGTGATGTTGCATTGCATAATGGCCGGAGAAGACTCCACGCAAATGTTTGTTTTTCGGGTTTTCTACGCGGTAGATTGCAGCAGGGAGCCTTGGGGATTAACCCAAAGGTGCACCCGGAAAACTGGGCAGATGTGTTATTCTGCCGAACTTGTGGGCCTGAGAGCCAACTTGTACATAACTGAGTTATGTAATATTGTGCATTCGATTCACGGGCTTCGGGGAAACTTAACTCGTGCCGATGATATTAAAGTGTCATGGCAAGAGAACAACGGGTTGAGTGGAACCGTTCCTGCTTTATGCCGAGGGCATAGAGGTCGGGTCTTTGCTGTCGATGATATTAAAGTGTCGTGACATAGGCTGTTGATGATATTAAAGTGTCGTAACATCTACCTAAAAGACCAAATTGCTCACGAGAGATTGTCGTCCTGGGGATGGTGGTGAGCCAACGGGCTTAGACTGTGATCACCGAGAATGTGCCCTGAGAGCACGGGGCGTGTGGCCATGCGTGCCAACGCCTGTGATGCAATGAATTTTTATACTGCTTGGTTGTGCTAATAAAATACAGGGAAGGAGCATCGCCGCCCTGAATTGGGGGCGGGATCGTTATAATTTGGTCAGCATTGCTGACCGTTGCTTTTGTTTGCCACCGTGCGGTGGTTTGTTGCTTGCAGGTGCTACCGAACCAAGCGGTCAATAGGGGGCTAAAGCCCAAATTGCGAAGCCAGCCCTTGAAGGCTTAATTGAAGTGTTTACTTGCTTTTATTCATGTATGACCGGCCTGCGTGCCGTGGTTTGTAAAACATGTAATTTGAAGTAAACCATTTTGTAAGGCCTTAAGGCCTGTACTTGTGTATGTATTACATTCCTATTTGGTGTTTAGTGGACATTCATGCTTGGTGCTGGGTTCTTTTAATTGCAACTTATAAAACTGCTTCCGCTAGAATGTTCTGTGTAGGACATTGGATTGGTTGGATGGTTTCCACTGAGTAACCACCCGGTCTGTCTGTGGTATATGGCGTCGGGCCTCGGCCGGACCTACTGCTATATGCTATGCGACGGATAGGGGGTGTTACACCTGCTTCGCTGTTCCCGTCTCGCCCATTATGTTTTGTCTCTTTAAAGTACCGGTGAGTTGACCCTATGGGCCTACTCTCCTCTGCAGTCCTCTCACCCCTCTCGCCCCTAACTTAACACTCTTCCTCGAGTTACCTCCTGCGAGCCTGAGGTTGTACACAATCCCCGATCTTTTCGAGGTTGCCTCAAGCTCGGAAAGAAAGTCCAACTGAGGCTCGCGGCGTTGAAATTCATTTATGAGAGAATCTTTTGCTGGGCCCTCCTCTGGGGCCTATAAATATGCGACACTTACCCCATCGTGGAGATTCCCCCCCCCCCCCCTCCCTCATCTTCTTTCATCTCTTCTACCATCATCATGTCTCATAGTCAGAGTTTTCGCGAACGTCTCGCGATGGTCCGCAAACAAAATAAGGCTAACGTGGTTGCTCTGTCCCCCATCTTGGTTCACACCCTTGTTCCTTTACCATTGTCGTCTCGCCTGAAGTAGGCGAAAACTGCTGGCCCCCCTTCTCGGCCGATGTGACTACTTCGGCATCCTTGGAATTCAATGCACCTCCTCCCGCGTCCTCTGGGGGGAGACAAGTGATTCTCGGCTCCTCCGCCTCTTTCCTTTTTTCTTTCATCGTCTTGCTTATTTACTTCATTCTTCCTCAGGGAAATCTCGCCTATTCCCCTTAGCCTGCGAACCCACCTGACGTTACTAACATCCATCATCAATACTCTGACTCGCCTCAGCGATCCATCCCTCCTGTAGTGAAGAATGACGATCTTTCGCGGTTTGGGGGACCTCTCGCAATCCGGGTAAATGAACTAATCTTGCTCTTTCGCTTCATATAGGCTTTCATTTCCCCACCTGGCGTATTAGAGATCACTGGACTGAACCGTCTATCTATATAGCTTGAGGCTTCCAAGCCTTCTTACGAGAACACCCTTCATCCGGATCCCTGGTTTTTTCCTGCGCAGGTACCCAGATCGATTCAGTAGCTGAGGACTTCTCTGGGCCGCTCGCCTTCTCGCCTCTCCCTCGCCCAGACGAGATAGAAGACTATCTGGGCGATCCCATGTATCCGGTGGGGATGAAGCGCGGGACGACCGAGATGCTTCGAAAGTACACTCATATTATCTGCGAGATGGAACGGGACAAGCAGGCCACTGACAAGCGCATTGACTGGCTAGAAATTGAATGCACTCGCCTCTCCTCCGAGATCGATGCTGGGATTGAATTAGATGAGACCGACCCCCCAGGCCATCATAAGCGAGGTCGACCAACAACTTCGTCTCGCGCGTCGTGTTCTTGAAGCCACTCGCGCCTTTCATGTCCCTGGTCGGCCCCCATGTGCGGGGTCTCGCGGTGGAGGTCGTTGGAAATGGCATAAGAACTGAAGAACCTCCACCTTGTCTTGCCAGTTTAATCGTCTCGCCTATTTAATTATACCTTGTAATTCTGCTGTTTCTATTAATTGGTCGTCTCGTCTGTTTTATTACAACTTGTTATTTAAACCTCGCGGACATGATGTTCTCCTCGTGCGAAATGAAACAATTATCAATAATGTTATCCTGTTCATTCCTTTCATGTTAGGTTAACACATTGTAGCTCTGTTAACTAATTTTTGTCTCTTTTTTATTCTGGCTCGTTGGAAAAATCCCCGCGGGGATCCACGCTTCGAGGTCAGGAGAGAGAAAACGAATCGCCGGCCAACCTCTTCAACTTCCTCCTTCATATTTTTCTCGCCCATTTTTCGACCTTCACTATCCGCTATAAATACCTCCCCCTAGACCGAAAGGATTTACACCAGCGCTGCCCCCTCCTGCTGCGTCTTAGATCCAGACTTCTCGCCTCCTTCCTCTCTTGGCTTACTCTCGCCACTCCTTCCCCACCTCCTATCGCTCTTATCGTCTCGCCTGCCATGAGAAAGAAAAAGACTGAAGAGGTTGAGGGACGCAGCCAGTGCGGCAGAAGATTCACCGACCATGACTTTCCTCCCGATAGGATCTCTGAGGAGGACTACAGCAGCTTCACCCATGATTTTCTTGAGGAGGAGTTTGAGTCGCGGCCTCCGAAGGTCGGCGAGTCGATCAATACAATCTACCCCAGCGAACTCGCCTTCCCCATCTCGCACTTTGAGTCGGGGCTGAGACTTCCCCTCTGACCAGAGGTTAAACAGGTTTTAAAATATTTTGGAGCCGTCCTCGCGCAACTAAACTCAAACGCCATCTCGGTTTTAGTTGCATTCACCAGCTACATGCGCCGCGAGCGCATCGATTTCAGCCTCAACGCCTTCCGCAAGCTATTCATCTACCACGCCAACCACGACGACGCCTCGTACTTCACAGGACAAGGTCTAAACGTGTGCGAGACACCCAACAAGAATCATCACTGGATCACCCGCTACTTCTTCATCCACAGGAATATGGGAGGCGTTCCACTCGCCCCAGTGTCGCCTGCCGAAATATACTACGCGACTCCCAAGGTCGGAGGTGCGGATAAAGACCTCTGCAAGTTATTCGCGGGAAGAATTTTGAGGTCAACTTCTTGAGGCGAGACCTCGACTCGCTCCTCCCTGTGTTTCTCGGCGAAGGTACACTCGCGCTTCCTTAGCCTTATGTTTATCATTCCCTAGATTTATCATTTCTAACCGTGCTTATTTAGGAGAGAGAAATTTTCCAGTCCATCCCCCCTACTTCTGCAGTGTTGGGTCGTCAAAGGCTCTCGCCCTCGCCAGCATGGCGGCCGAGGTGGCGAAAGAGTCGTTGGTCCCCGCCCCCAAGAAGAGACCTGGAGATGATGCCGCTCCTTATCTGCATAGCCCCAAGAAGAAGATTAAGAAGGTTGTGACGTTCCCGAAAGGGAAAAGGAGATAGCCCGGAAAGAGAGGAAAGAGAGATCCCTAAGCCCCATCTCCGTGGGAGACTCGCAATCGCCTCTCCCACAATCCGTCTCGCCATCTCGCGAGACGACACTTTTCGACCAGCCCTACAACACTTCGGCCCAATCCGCTGAGCTTCCGTCTCGCGAAACTGGTTCCTCCAGCCTCCCAGCCCCCTCCTGACATCAAAACTACAATATGGGGCCCGTGGTACATGATGCTGCCGGAGACCCAGTCCTTTTGTGGGAAAAGGACACGAACTAGGTGTCGGTATCCACCCTCCTTCCCTCATGGAAGGAGCAGGACCCCCCCCCCCACCAGCCATGCATTCTCCCTCGGCTATGGCTTATATGGTGGTCCTAGGATGGATCCTTTCGATAAGGACTCCTCGCGAGACCTCGTCCTGTAGACCGCTCAAGCTCAGCTCCGCGTCTTGGAGATCTCACACCGAGTCTCGCGCCGCCTCGTTTTTAACAACAAGAAATGGAAGGATGTTGAGGCGGGCCTAGCGGCGAATTGAGAGAAGTCGGATGGCCTCGAGAAGAGGCTGACGGTTGCTGATAATCTTCTCGCCAAGAGCCAGGGCGGCGTGGTAAGCCTTTTAATTTTATCTTTGGATGGTTTCACTCTTGCGTATGCTTTTGTTGATTGATGGACTTTTCGCAGGATGCCGAGACAGCGGACCGGATGCGCTCGCGCATAGCTGCCCTGGAGGAGCAGAATAAAAGCTTAAAGGCCCAGAATGCCCATCTCTTGAACAACGTTCTGCCTCCCTCTCGCCCGGAACCACTCCAAATCAACCGCGTTCTCATTATTCTTTTGACAAGGTCGACGAGATCTACCGGGACGCCAACATTAAGATGGTTGAGCTCGTTTTAAAGATGATGGAGCTGGGAGTTGTCAAGAATGATGCCGAGTCTGTCACTGCCCGCGACCTGGTGCAACAGCTTTATGGCGAGGCAGACATGGATTCAGCTTCCAGTGAAGATGACTGCGGAGGCGCCGACGAGACCTGAGACTCCCCCCCCCCTTTTTTTTGATTCCCTCTTCACTTGTACTTTTTATTTGTTTTTTGAGACATTGAAATATTTCTTCATGAGAGAATACTTCCCTTTTTTTGTAATGAGCAAGAATTTTTTTGTTATAACCGCTCGCTCTATGTTCCCTTTATTTTATTTTGCTTTATTTTCCGCGGGCGACCCTCTACTCTGTTTCTACTCGCGAGGTAGAGCTACTTGCCGTCTCGCTTGAGAATTAACTTAAGGCACAAGTCATTAGACTTCTCCTCTCTCCTTCCGTGCGCGAGACCCTTTGGACTTTTCCCCTCGTCTCGCCTCAAGACGAATCCAGCGCGAGAAAACCCTGGAGAATAACCCGCTCTTTATAAGAAGTCACCCATTTTTAATTTCTTATATGAGACCTTTCCTTTGACAGCGAGAGCCTACTCGCTATGGGCGAGACCCTCTTTGTCGAGCGCCGGTTGGAGATGCCCATCCTCATTTGTATTGCACCAACTTATTCTTCCCATAGGAAACTTTCTTCGTTCCCTGATAAGTTAGATATTTTTCTTTGAGGGATCTTACCATTTGTCCTGCCAACGAGTGAGCCTACAGCCCTGCCAGCTTGATGGGAGCCTGGTCAGCGGGTCTGCTCGGGGCCTTTTCTCCAAACAACCTCCAACCACCGAGTGAGCCTACAGCCCTGTCAGCTAGGTGAGAGCCTGGTCAGCAGTCTGCTCGGGGTCTCCTCTCCAAACAACCTCCAGCCACCGAGTGAGCCTACAACCCTGCCAGCTAGGTGAGAGCTTGGTCAGCGGGTCTGCTCGGGGTCTCCTCTCCAAACAACCTCTAACCACCGAGTGAGCCTACAACCCTGCCAGCTAGTTGAGAGCCTGGTCAGTAGGTCTGCTCGGGATCTCCTCTCCAAACAACCTCTAACCACCGAGTGAGCCTTCAACCCTGCCAGCTAGGTGAGAGCCTGGTCAGCGGGTCTGCTCGGGGTCTCCTTTCCAAACAATCTCCAACCACCGAGTGAGCCTACAACCCTGCCAGTTAGGAGAGAGCCTGGTCAACGGGTCTGCTCGTGGTCTCCTCTCCAAACAACATCCAACTACTGAGTGAGCCTACAACCCTGCCAGCTAGGTGAAAGCCTGGTCAGGGGTTTTGCTCGGGTGAATCCCATTTGGACAGGTTAGTCTGGATTGGTGATGTTGTATTTGGACACAGGAGAAGACCCTGTGGTTAAACGTGTAGTTTATGGAGTCGATGGGTTGGACCTGTGAAGGGCAGTAGCAGGAAGTACTGGAGTGGTAGTCCAGGAAAAGACCCTTGTGATGCATATGATGCTTGATGGGTTGTGCCTGTGAAGGATAGTAGCCGTAAGTACTGGTGTGGAAGCCCAGGAAAATACTCGCAAGTGTATGTGTTGTATGCTTTGAAAGACCAGTGTTTCTATCATTGCAGGAAGCTGCAGGGTTTGGGCGTAGTTGGGTGCAAAAAGTGAGTTCTGCGGAACCCGCTAAGCGATCGTGAAGGACGCTAGCATGAACTCCCCTTGTTGATTGCGAGCTAGTCCCTTGGTGGACATTGTGGCTACTGTGAAGCCAGCGCCTCGGTGGACATCGTGGCAATTGTCAAGCGAGTCCTTGGTGGACAGTATGGCTATTGTGAGCTTGATGAGCTCTTGAAAGGCCTAGTGCAGAACAGGAAAGGTGAAACCGACCCGCGCCTTATATTTAGCCGCGAGTACGTTGGTATTCGGTGATGGCAAGGCGACTTGAGAAACGAGGGGTGGTTGATCCATGCATGTGTTATGTCTGTTCGACTTGAAGACCTGAAAGTGCGGTTAGTTGGAGCGCATAATGAGAGTCTTAGGCCCGCGCTCCGGAAAGACTAAATGCTCAATTTTACCGTTGGGTTTCGGACCTAGAACGGTGGTGGGACCCTGGTTCGTCGATACACCAAGAATGTGCCCTGAGTGCATGGACCGTCGGGCCACGTCGCTGACGGTTGTGATGGATTGTTTGTGCGTGAGAGCATAATGTGCGATATATATATATACATATATCTGCCTATGAATTGTTATGCATGCATGGGAGGAATACCACTGCCCCGGAAAAGGGGTAGGGTCGTTATAAATTGGTCAGTTGAATGCTGACCGTTGCCTTGTTTGCCACCGTTGGGTGGGCTGTCCTTGTACAGGTGCTGGAGAGCCGAGTGGGACCTATAAAGGCTGAAGTCCCTGCTGCTGCTAGTCCTTGAAGGCTAAGCTGAAAAATGCTATGTTTTGTTCATGTGTGGTCAGCTTGCGCGCCGATGTTTGAAAACCGCACTATTGTAAAGAGCAACTGTATGGCCATAAGGCCAAACGATATTGTATTTGGTGCACATTCCTATATAAATGTGAGTTTTTATATCAGTGGACATTCATGGTTGGAGTTCAGTATTTATGTTAAAAGCTTCCGCTAGAATGCTATGAGTTAGGATGCGCAACTCTGATATCAACCCGTGACTTCGTCGCCTGTTTTGTGGCATATGGTGTGGGGCCCCGGCCGGACCTTCTATTATATGCTATATAAACGGATGGAGTTGTTACACTACTTGTAACGCCTCCATCGGTTACATGACATATAATAGAAGGTCCGGTCGGGGCCCCACACTATATGCCACAAACAGACGGCGGGGTTACAGGTTAATATCAAAAATTAGTACACGCATCCTAACTCAGAGCATTCTAGCGGAAGCATTAGGAGTTAATATTGAACTCATCAATCATGAATGTCCACTATATATAAACAAGCACATTTATATATCTCCAAGGAAAGTATACAAAAATACACAAAATGTTTGGCCTTAAGGCCTTACAGTTATCCTTTACAAGTGTGGATTACATACATCGACACGCAGACCGGCCACACATGAAAACAAAAAAACTTCTCTTCATTAAGCCTTCGAGGGCCAACATAACAACAATAAAGGCTTCAGCCCACTATTTCACGCTCTGCTCTCCAGCACCTGCATGATGACAATCCACTGTAATGGTGGTAAACAAAGCAACGGTCAGCATTCAGCTGACCAATTTATAACAACCTTACCCCTTTCCCGGGGCAGTGGTATTCCTTTCCTGCAGGCATAACATTTTCACAATCAGATATATCACAAAATGTGCACTCACGCACAATCAATATATCACAAACGTCGACCGCACGGCCCGACGATCCGTGCACTCAGGGCACATTATCGGTGTACCGGAAAACCAGGGTCCCGCCACAGTTCTACCAAACGGTAAACATTGAGCATTCATGCTCCACGACCCACGGCCGGAGACTTTAGTCTTGATGGCGGACATCCCAAGACTCTCATTATGTGATCCTAACGTAGCCGATAACTTAGGTACTCAAGTTAGACAACCGTATCGCGGATACAGTTCAGCCCTTGCCCGTTGCTCAAATCGCCAGTTCAATGTCTAGACTGACGTGGGTCGGCTTCCCCTTGTCCGTTCGGCTCACTGGCCTTTAAGAGCGCATAGCTCACAATAGCCACAATGTCCTCGAAGGACTTGCTTCACAATCACAAGTTAGCTAGGAGCTATCGCCAGCGACAACCACTATCGTCTGACGTTAGTGACAGAACACCTTTCTATACCCCGCCCCAACCATATCTGGACCAACTATCTAGAAAACCCTGCAGCCACCTGCAGTGCCAGAAATACTGGACTTTCATAGTATACAACACATGAATTTCGAGAGTATTTTTCTGGAATTCCACTCCAGTACTTCATGTTACTCCACTTCACAGGCACAACCCACCGACTCCACAAAATACTCGTTTATACACGTAGTCTTCTCCGGTGCGCAAAATAAAACATCATCAATGCATACCAACCTGTCCAGATGGGATTCACACAATATGTTTATTCCGTACTACACATTTTCAGATCTATATGCAAACCTTATTGGGGATTTCATGAATCAACCCAACGAAAATCCCTCAACAGTCCATCTTTTGGTGGGGGAAATCCATGCATATGCCAAAATACGAACTTCACATATCCAAGGAGGAAGATTGTTACCCTTAGAGTTTTTTTCGGAGCCATGACAAAGCTTTTCTACGTGGATGGAAATGATCGCCTCACTTTCGCCTTCACGATTCTAGCTATGGCTCTTGATTCCAGCCACAAGATCTTCTCCAGCAACTTCAAGTTCGACCCAAACCCTAGCACCGCCGTGAGTTCTCTGCTCTAAAACTCGGAAAGTAAGGAAGAGAGAGAGAAAATGAAAGAATGACTTCCTCAATTCCATCCCTCTGCATATGTGGTCTCGGGTTTTACCCCAGCCATACGATCTCTTCTCATCAAAACAAAGCAACGGCTCGGGTTTGAGCTGACAAAGTCAACCACCGCTCAGTGGTCGCACACCAGCCACCTGACACGAGTCGCCACTATGACGATATCTTATTTCGACAATTCGTCGAACGGAGTCAAGTTCGTCAAGCGAAATTCGTCGAATAGGAGAGAATTCGTCGAACTAGTCTGAGTTCCTCGAACTGGTTTATAACACATACCAGAACCATTTTCGTCGAGCTCTGCTCGACGTTTAGCTTGTTACCTCCAACTCCTTTTTGGGGTGTTACACTACTTGTGTTGGGTAATTCTTTCTCTATGTCATATGGCTTGCGAGAGGACTGTTCGGTTGAGGCGGGAAGTGCTTCTGGTCATGACAAGCCGATTGGCTCAAGATAAGTAGCAGGAGTATGTGCCACTCCTTGACTCTTGAAGAGGGCCACGATCTAGTCCTGGAGCTCATTTTTCTGGGTAATATGCTCAACAAGTACGCTTTCAAATACACTGGTGGATTCCTTGTGGTATGACATGCCATAATGAAGGGGTGAGACTGGAATTTTCGGGCCTTTCCCCCGGATTCTTGGATGACACACTATCCTTTGTTCTCGCCATAGTCACGAGTGTCGCTGGGTGGAGTATATTGTCTTCAAGGTCTTCTTTAAGCTTCAGGGAACCGGTCTTCCCACAGATAGAGCCAAACTGTTGCGGGCAACTCAAAGCTCCTGATAGACCATACAAAATTAAGCCACCTTAGCCCGTTGAGCGGTCGAGCGCGTAAACAGTCACAGAGTATATAGACGAGTACAGAAAAAGATTTTTGACGTTTAAAATCCGTAAATTAGGTAAAAAAAAACCACGTGACTGATTCAGTGTCGGTTAAACTTCACTATCAGCTTCAGTTTACAGTATGTCATAGGAATCGAGAGTGATAGACCACTTCTCGTTACAACTCTGAAATGAGAGAAAATACAAGAACGCTCAGAAGACGACAGACCGCCGCTCACTGAGCTCAAAATATGTCTCTTGTTGTAGGTGGTGAGCTCTTTTTGGTGTTGCCCAGCTGGCACAACGACGAGCGTGTGAGAATTGTTACGAAAGTCTTTGCGGAACACCTTGCATGTTGGAGGATTCTGTAGATCCTCAGGGAGATGACTTGCGGACCAAGATGTTGTGGACTTAGCCAATTTATCCAAACGATCGACGAGAGGTGGCTCGTAGGCGGATTTCAGCAGAGCTCTGACCTGAGAAAAAAAAAGTTTGAATGAGAAGTTAAAAATTAGAGGGGTTTGGGGGTTTTAGGACTCCGGTGGTAGTCACGGTAGTTATGCAGATATCCGCACATCATAACCACCCATATTACTGGGTGCAGACCATATTTAGTATTTATTTTAAATGTGCATTATTTTCATAATATTTTTATACGTGCATCGTTATTAATTAAATGAATTTTTCCCTCTAATAATGGTGGTTATGCATGCGGTTACGTGAGTGGTTACCCATGTAACGGACGACAGCGATCGCGAAAGAACGATCAGACGCTGGAGGAGGGTCACCACCCAAGGTTCACGGGCGACGATCCTACGGCAACGGGCAGCCGTCGGGGAAGGAAGAAGAGTCGCGACCAGCTGAGAGACCGGCCGCGTGCGAGCAAGGAGGGCGGGCGGCCTTAGCGTCGGTCGCGCCTTTCAGCAGCGGCGCGAGCGGCCGGCATTGGCGCTGGTCGCACCTTGCGACTGTGGCACCGGCCGCCCCTAGCGGGTGCGGCCAACCAAGCGCGCCCGACTGGAGGGGTGCCGGTTGCGGCCAACCAAACGCGCCCGACCGGAGGGGTGCCGGGTGCGACCATCCGCACCCCGAGGTGCAGGCCGCTCCACACGGCCGCCGGTTTGTGGTCGCAGGGAGCGGCTGCGGGGGGTGGCCCCTCCGAGTGGCCTCCTTTTGCGGTCGCAAGGCCGCGGGAGAGGCCACGCTGCCGGTCGGGAAGGCCGGTGGCGGCACTGGCTGGCCTCGCGGCCACGACCGGCCGAGAGACTGGCCGGGATCCCCTTAGCCCGTGAGGGGTCGGCCGCCGGGGAGCCGCGGTGGCCAGCCGTTTTGGCTGGTCGCGGGCGGTTTATGCGCGTGATGAGATTTCGTGCGTGGATCGTGCGAGGGATCGGACGCGACAATCACAGATGCGATGGTTGCCTCTATGACCCCTTACTAAATTAGGAGTGATGGAGGTCCGGCTAACCCCACACTTAGTTTTCTATAAATGATAGTTGACCCTTCATATACGCTTTAAATATAGAAACTAATGAGATATAATATCTATATTAATAAAGTTGATTGTGTAGGAGTCGTCGGTCACGCGAAATCCCCGACGTGCCCTCCCGCCGCTCCTCCCCTGCGTGCACGCGTGGCGGCCGAAATCCCGGAACAGCGCTCCCAACGCTCCTCTCCTCCTGCGTCCACGCGTCGACGGCGGCCAAAATCGCGGAAATGCTTCGCCGCGACGTCGCAGCACTCATCCGCCGCCGTATCGCGCGCACCCTGCCACGCCCCCTGCTTTCCGCGTGGCGCACCAGCCGCGTTCCGCCCCCGCCGCGTGCCGCCCCCGCCGCGTGCCGCCTCCGCCGCGTATGTCGCCGCTGTTTGCACGGGATATGTTTCCCCCAATTTCTCCATCTTCTCCTCATTCGCATCTCTCCTCCTCTGCCATTTCGCTCGCTTCTCCTGCTAACGCCACCAGCAGTCCCGCTGTCTTCCAGGGATCTCGCCTCAGTCCACCCACGCGGCCGCCGGCGGTACGTGTTGTCCTATGCTCTCTCCGAATTTTAGTCGTCAGTCGTCATTTCGTATATCACCCTGTAATTTCACCCTATGTTTTCTGCTATGTACAGCTCCGCCCCTCTGCCTTACATCTGCGAAATCCCTCCACTCCCGTCTGCGTCGCACCTGCACTTTCTGCCTGCTCCCACCACATCTCGGTAATGTTCTCTACTTTCTTCACTTATTTTGGGTACAGATTTCCTATATTTTTCCATTTCATTTCTACCGCAAGTTTTACAGTGGCTTCATAACTTATCACCAACACAAAATACCATAAAATAAAGTTGACAAGCTACGCCATACCTCTTCGGAAAACTAAATGCTTTATCTGTGTGATGCTGCCTTTGGCGAGAGGTTGAATGCCATCAACTATTCCCATGAGAGATAATGGAGTTCCCGAGTGTACAACACTAGACAAATGCATATCCACCCACAAACAGATACAAAGCCATGGGGGAAGCAAAAGAATTTTGAGCTTTTATGCATTGTTCGAGAGAATCATAAAATTCTAACACACTCCCAAACTTCTTGGAAGATCAATCGATAAGAATCTGACGCAATTACATGAGCTCTTAAAGTTAGGAACTAACCTTTGCTGAAAAAATATCATAATCTAACCAAATATAATGATTACAAAAAGGAACTGATGAAATACAGAGATATAATATCCCCAAATAGAAAATAAAATTCTGCTCAAATTTTTTTATGCATCTTCTTTCTGCATAGTCCGCATGTATGTTATGAAACATAAACATTCAGGGGAGTTTATTGTAATTTTGAAAGTTAAATGGGTGCAACCTGTAATTATGTAAACTTTGATGTGCATGGATATCCGTGTGTTGCTTTGTTACATCAGAAAACATGAGCTTAACTAATCAATGCCAAGCCACTTTAACTACATGTCTGCTTTCAAGTTCCGTTGCTATCTACTTCTTTGTTCTGTAGATCTTACCATTCTCTCTAAATTCATTCACTACATTCATGGTTCATGTCCATATACCAATATGACCCTACAAATTAACACATTTTACATCAATTATATTGACACTTATTCATAACTATAAATAACTTATCGCTCTTTTGTGTGCTAATTAAGTATCTCACTTTAGCTTCTCAAATCGTGCCTCTTACATATAAAATAAGATAGAGTGAGGAGGTGACAAGCCTCGGTGCTCTAATTTTTTTTTTTTAAAAAAAGGCTAGTCATGCTTAGCACGTGGGGTTAATTTAGACAACCGCCGCACATCCAAGTTCCAACGAGATTACATTAAACTCTGCTTTCCATCAACTCGAAATGTGCACCAACACACAATTTACAGGAGTCTAGGGTTTGTTAACTTTTAACAACGTACCATGACCCCAGTCCATATCGCCGTCGATATAATAATGAGCCAGATTCAACGTCCGAGATGAAAAGCTGGTTTCTATTTTTTTGGCGCAATGTTAAAAGCATATCATTTTTTGCTATTGACAGACAAATGTTATAGACACACCGAAAAAATTATTTACACATCAAATAATTATTAACACACAAATAGTAAAATATTTAAAACGCACTTCAAAAATTCTTTTTCATTTTATTTAAATTTTGGCCAACTTAAAGTGCACTTCAACCTAAGTGATTGAAATAGGATTTTGACCTATTTTCATTAATAAACCTGCAATTTATTCATAGCATCTATGTTACTAATGTTTTTGGAAGAACAACTTAACAACTGAAACACATGATACCAAAATGGTACTTGATTATGCATCAGAGGCAAAATGTCAATCTGAACACCTACAAATTAAAGGGAATGAACGATATTTAGTAATAATTGTGGAGGAATCTTTTATCATATTATTCACAGGTTAACAACAAGATGTACGAAACATTACCAGGATGAATCAGAATTGGGCCGGCTGGAAGGAAATACTGGCCACTAATCCTCCTACAAAAATTCCTGCATTACAAATTATTTCAAATTTTATCATGGGGATTTAGAACAGAATAAACAATGAAAAAACAATCCAAAACAATCTACTGTGCATGGCAAGAGAGGATATGAGAGAACTTACTTTCAAAAGTCACTGGAGACCTCCGTTCTCCTAGCTGTTGGGATCGATGAAAGTGGCGAGCGATTTCCTCCTAGCAAGCGGGATCAGAATAGAGCCGGATGGAAGGGAACGATAACGTGAGAGAATGGAGGGGCGAGCGACCTTCCGCCTTCCTCCTACCAGGTGTGCGATCGGGAGGGAGCAGCAGCGAAAAAGTCAAAGCAAGGAGGAGAGGGCGCCGTCGGGTTGGTGTGCGGTTAAAGATTTGGTCTGTTTGGAGATTTAGGGATTTAGGTTTTTTTAGGTGTTTTTTGGTGTGTTAATAGCCATACACGATGTGCGTCTTTCAGAAATACGTCTTTTACATGCATTTTTAGGAAAAGTGATCAACACGAAAGTTGTAGATCTCATCGAGATCTACAACTTTCGTGTTGAATATTTTTCCTGAAATTGCATGTACAAGACGTACTTCGAAAAGACGCGAAAAATTAGAAAATTTTGAGGTGCAACTAGTCAATAACAGGTTGTGGTTAACAATTGTTTTTTTTTGCCATTTTCTCATCATTTCATCTCAGCAGTTGTACGATATAGCTCATTACCTGCAAAATGGACAGGCTCCATTTGAACAGCAAACCAACCAATTGACTTGAGCCACTAAGAAGCCTCCTCATGCTGGGAATTATTAAAAGAAATTCTTTTAGTTTTATAAGAGTTTATTTTCAATCCAATGTTAATATACGTGGAAATTGATATTTTTTTATCAAAAATTGTTATGTATTAATTCGTCGTCTCGGTCGAACCGCAATAAACTGGATCGGCTTAGCTCTCGGGATGGTCGAGCGCCCACACAGTCAATGAAAAAAGAGAGCTGATACAAGAGATTTTAACGTGGAAAAACCCCTCAACTGAGTAAAAAACCATGTGACCGGATCTGTGGCGGCCAAAGTCCACTATCAGGTTGCAGTTACAAAATGTTTGGAGAATCGAGGGCGACATGCCGCCCCTTGTTACAACTTGGAGGTGAGAGAGAATTTCTGACTCGCAACGGGCAACAGGCTGCGCCGAGGGAGTGTTAAATGCTAACTTGGTGACTGGTGCGCTTGAGCGCTAGTGATGGTCGTCTTCTTCCTTTATCGGCGCACTTGAGAACTTGGACGTTCCTCCGGCTCGTATGCGGCTTGATGATGACCCAAGAGAGGAGTTTAGCAGAGCTCTGACCTGAGGAAGAAGAAAACTCCGGGAGCGAAAAGATGAGAAATGTGGAGGCCTGAGGCTCCTTTAATAGCCTCCAGGAGATGGTTATGGCGGGACCCCACTAACTTGGTGGTTTAGTGGGTGGTTACCTATAGATCGGACGACGACGAATGCTCAGTAGTGATCGGACGGTGGCCAACCTTCAAGCGGTGGCGGCGGCGGGCGGCGGCGATAGGTGGCGGGCGGCGGGCGGCGGGCGGCGGCGATAGGTGGCGGGCGGCGGCGGCGTTAGGCGGCGGCGGCGGGCGGCAGGCAGCGGCGGCGGTAGTTGTTGAGTGGGAGGCCCACATGATTTCTCCTATTGTGGCGGAGATCATGTGGAGTGGGTTGACCGGTCAAACCCATGATCTCCACAATAGGAGGGATCATGGGGGAGATGATAAAGTGCACACTCAAGCCTATAAATGAGCCTTCATTCCTATCAAAAGTATTGACATAAGTCATTTTTTTGTTCGGCTTAAAGACATTAGGTTTCAAAAATTGAAAACGGAGAAAAATACAATGACAAAAACAAAAACAAAATTGTTGCGGTCATACTCGATGTCCTGATCAGACCAGATTAATTTGGACCGTCTTAGCCCACGAAGCGGTCGAGTGCGCACACAGTCACAGAGAAAAAAAATGACAAGACAATTTTTTGACGTGAAAAACGCCGGAAAGAGGTGAAAAACAACTTGGTCGGATCTGTGGCGACCAAACCTCCACTAAATTTGAGTGCTGTTGCAGGGCTTTTTCAAGAACCCGGGGGCGCCAGACTGCCTCTCGTTACAATTATTTGGGGGAGAGAGAGAAACTAGAGGGTGACAGGCCGCTCACTGAGTTAATTATTTCTTCGTGTGTTGCGGGGAGCGATGCACTCGTTGTATTCTGATGTCTTCTAATGATTCCTGTAGGCGAGAGCAGCTTGATGTACTCGTTCTGATGCCTGGTACTTTGAAGCTCGGAGGCACGTAAGGACGTCTTATTCTCTGATTCTTGTCTCTAATTGTATTTTGGGGATGCGTGGTTCAGTTGTCTTATCAGTAGATGGAGTGCTTGCTCTGGAGCACGTGGGGCGCTTATTGACAAAGAGCGCACTGGTCGCTTGCTGAAAGAGAGAGCGTGAAGCGCTAGATGGTATAAAGCGCGCAGAACGCTTGCTGGTAAAGAGAGCGCGCAGGGCGCTTGCAGGAGGAGAGCGCGCGGGAAGCTTGTTGGAGGAGAGCACGTTGAGTGCTTGCTGGAAGGGAGCGCGCAGAGCGGTTGCGGGTATTGAGAGAGAGCGCAGGGAGCTTGCAGATGGTGAGCGCACGAGGCGCTTGTAAGAGGAGAGTGCGTGGAGCGCACGGGGGATGGGGGCACCCGCGTAAGGGAGCGATGCGCGCGAGAGCGCGCCGGGGAGAGACGCGCGCAAGAACGCGCAAGGGAGAGGCGCGCGCGAGAGAGCACAAGGAAGCAATGAGCGGGAGAGCGTTTAAGGAAGCAGCGCGCGCGGGAGCGTGCAAAAGAGAGATGCGTGCGAGAGTGTGCAAGGAGAAATGTGTGCGAGAGCGTGTAAGAAGAAATGCACGCGAGTGCGCGGAAGGAGGCGGCACATGCGTGCTCGAGAAATGCGCGCGAGAGCGCGGAAGAAGGCGGCGCGCGTAGGAGCGCACAAGGAAGAGACGTGTGCGATAGCGCGCAAGGAAGGGATAGAGGAGAGAGAAATTCCAGGCGGAGAAGATAAAGATCTTCGAAGGAGGCTTCAAAGACGAAGGAAATCTTCAAAGAATGTCTGAAGATCTTCGAAGGCGGAGAAAGAAATGAAGAAGATGAAGGCGGAAGGAGAGAGAAAATTCATAGGAGGATTTTCCGAAGGAGAGAATGAGCATTAAAGGGGGATCATGGGCCATATTTATAGGCTTCATATGTGGTTTTCCGCAGCCCGTAACCACAATGATCACTATTAATATGTCGATTTCATGACATATTTATATGTATAATGTTTAAAAATTATATTAACCGTAGACTGATTTATTTTTTGCAATGCATTTTCCCCATTACCGAAGGTCATGCAGGCGGTTATGTGGGTGGTTACCTATGTAACTGATGGCGGCGATCGCAAGAGCGTGATCAGACGACGGAGAATACACATGATGGACGACGGGCGGCGACAGGGAATATTGCACGCCAACGAAGGTCATGTTTTTAACCGAATGGACCTTACCGGCCACCGGGGCGAGGCCGGCCAACCGAAGGGAAGAGGAAACCGCCCCTTGGTGGTGTCGGCAGAGGACCCATGGCGAAACGGCTGCCCGCCCCTGCGAGGAAGAGGCCACCCCTATTAGGGATGGTCAGTGGCAGAAGGACAAGGACGGGCTGCCTCACGGCAGCCTGTCCAGGGCGAGGAAGGGCCGCCCCTTTGTAACACTCACATCTGTCACATAGAATATAATAGAGGGTCCGGCCGGGGCCCCACGCCATATCCTACGGACAGTCAGCGGAGTTACTCATTAAAACCATACCATCTTATACTCATCCTAACTCAGAGTGCATTTTAGCGAAAGTAGTTATCTTAGGCTCTGTTTGGCGCGGCTGCAGTGACTGGAGAAGCAGTGGTGTGAAACAGTGGTGGAATAATCAGCCGTTTTGCATAGTGATGATATAATCTGTGAATCTGTTTGAAAGAATAGCGTTTGCAGTGCTGTTTAATAATAATACTATATAAATAATACATTGTTTATTAATAATACATTATTTTATAAATATTGTATAAATAAAACAGTATAAATATACTGTTGAAATTTGTGAAGTGAAAGTGAGTGATGGGGCATACCGGGTTGTCCGAGCGGCCTGAGCGGTCTGAGTCCGCGACCTGAGTGGGCTGCTGGTTGCGGCCTGGGTGACCTGGCTTGGACTTCAAGTGGAGCGGCCTGAGTGGACTGTGTTGACGCTTTGTTGGCGGTGCTCAGCTTGATCTGCGGCCTTGCAGTTGGCCAGCCCTTGTGGTTACCAGGCGAATTGGAAGTTATATCCGCGGGGTGTTGGCGGACTTGGTTTCTTGCGTTCGCGGAGTCCGCATTTGTGGACTGGTTATGGAGATGGGCTTTTGTTCTTGCCGAGCTCTCCATGTTGCGATGGATGTTTCACATCCTGTGGCGGACTGTCCTGCTGATTGGCAGTCTAGGTCTTCTGTGTCCGCCGTGCTCGCGCCAGTTACTTGATGGGCTTCTGGACTTGGTCATTTTCTGTGACAAGTTCATGGTATCCGCAGAGTCCGCTGTTGACCAGGCGGACTGCCTGTTGGTCGTGGACTTGTGGCAGGCTGTGGCGTTGTTATCGAGCTATGCAGACTGCCTCTTTGTCTGCGTACAACATGCAGCCTATTACAGCATGTGTTGTGGCTGTGTCCGCGTGTTGTGGAGTATTGCGGACTGATGCAGCTGAGTTGCGGGTGTGTCCGCATGCTGGGGTGAGTGGCGGTCTGGCACTATGCTTGCATTGGGCAGACTGGAGCTGAGTCTGTGTTTTGCGGGCTGGCAATGTGTCCGCATGATGGCGGGCTGTATTTTCCCCGGCGCCTGGAGGTTTGAAGTCTGGCTAAGTCCTTGCAGACTTGGCGGACTGGAGTGTGTTAGCGCGTAAGCTGGGCGGTGACTTTATTCTCTAGGGTGGTGACCACACTTCTCACCTCACCTATAAGTAGACCCCCCAGCACATCTACAGTAACTGAGTGAACAGTAAGTGAGGGCTTGGTTAATTGTTGCGGTCTGTTTTTTTGCTGTCCGCGCGGGTTGAGCAGAGATAATAGTTTGCTGTTTGCAGGTTGTGCGGCTAACATTGAGGAGCTAGGAGTTTGGCTTTGACTGCGATCCACATGAGTGAAGTTTGTGGTTTCAATCAGCGGTTTCAGTAGGTCGCTTCTGCGACTTGTCAGTTTTCTCTGCTTCAACGTTTCCATGTTCAATAACCCGTCCTCCGAACTCGGTGGTCTAGGCGGTCTGTTCCTCAGTTCAGCAGCGGCTTGTAGCATGCAGTGAATATCGGTGTGTCCGCGCGATCTCGCGGTCTCGGCGGACTCCATGTTTTATTCGTATTCTAGCAACAACAGTAGTTCGGGCGGCTTCAGCGACTTCGGTGGACTAGGCGGTCTCCAGTTCTGTCCGCTCAAATTATTTGTCTTGTAATCTTTCATGTTTTCCTGTGTACTGTCGAAATCATGTCTCGCTATGTATACCTCGCATTGTAAAGAAGGAATTAAAGAAAATATGATCAGCTTGCCCCTATGATTGCATTTGGTTGTTGAGCTTGCTTTCTTAGTTTCCGCACGATCAAGGTGTGATCTTGATAGTTCTGAGGATATTAATTTGGCATTATACTATCTTGGTGACCACTTTGAGAAAATTTAACATGGTATCAGAGCCAGGTTCAGTTGCTCGAGCGGTGATAAACTTGTGTTGTTGCTCTGTGCTTCTTGAAGCTTAACCAAAGTTGCTGTAATGGAAGGGAACTATGCAAGAGGTCTTGGTATTGAACTCTTGACCACGACTAACTTTAAGAAGTGGAAGTCGTGCATGAAGAGTTTTCTTCTTGGCGAGGAGCTATGGGAGGTCGTCGGGGGTGACGACAGGCAGGAGGTTACTGTTGCTTTTGGGACTGCTGAGCACATGAGAGTCTGGAGGAAAACTAACACAAAGGCGTAGTTTACTCTCAAGAGGGTTGTTTCACTGGAGTTGTTTGATCACATCATTGGATGTGAGTTAGCTGCTGATATTTGGACAACCATTGATGAGTTGTTCAATAGGAAGAATGTAGCAAGACTACAGTTCTTGGATAATGAGTTGGCTAGGACAACTCAAGGAGACCTGACTATCTCTAAGTTCTTCTTGAAGATGAAGAGACTGTGTGCTGAGATATCAACGCTTGATCCTGATGAGCCTATATCTAAGGCCAACTTGAAAAGGCACATAATCCGTGGCTTGTGGAAGGAGTATGCTGCCTTTATAACCTCTGTTCAAGGGTGGGCTACTCAGCCATCTCTGCTGGAGCTTCAGAACCTGCTTGCTTCGCAGGAAAGTTTGGCAAGACAGATGGCAGGAGTGACTAACTCTGAAGGAGGTAGTGAAGCGCTGTTCACGGGCAAGAAGAAGAAGAGATGAGAAGGGAAGAAGAAGAATACTGCTGCTGAAAATGAGCCTTCAACTTCTTATCAGTCAGAGAGGAGCGCTGCTCCTAAGAAGGATTCGAAGAAGAACTTGAAGTGCTACAAGTGTCATCAGCGAGGACACTTCAAGCGTGACTGCAAGGTCAAACTGCAGCCTAGGCATGCTACAGACAAGGAGGAAGCTTGTTTGAGTACTGAAGAAGCTGGATGGGGCGGAGCTTTTATGACGGGCACTTGTGTCCGTGCTTTGTCCGCTATCGACTTTAACAACGAGTGGATCGTGGACTCTGGGTGTGATCATCACCTCACCGGAGACAAGTCAAAGTTCTCTTCTCTGCAAGCCTACTCAGGTAACGAAGCTATCATAACTGCTGATAATACTGTTTATGTAGTAAAGAAGGAGGAGGTTATGTCTTTGGGTAGTGATAAGGGGCCGCTTACGTTAAGGAGTGTGTATCACGTACCGGTCATGAAGAAGAACCTCTTCTCTGTGACCAATGCGGTAGACGCAGGTTATCACGTTCTGTTTGGGCCAACAGAAGTGAAGTTCCTTCATAACGTATCAATGATAAAGGCTGATGTTGCTCATGTTGGGAGGAGAGTTAAGAACTTGTTTGTTCTTACAACGAACTCTTATGTTGATCGCATGAGAGCAAACGATAGCGATGCTATATGGCATGAAAGGCTGGGGCATGTACGAATGGATAAGTTGAAAGCTATGGCAAATAGGAGCCTTGTAAGAGGCTTGCCTAAGCTAACTTCCTTTGGTGACGGTCACATTTGCGCGAGGTGTCAGTACGGTAAGGCTCATCTCCTTCTGTTTGATAAGTAACAAACGAGAAGCAAGAGACCATTGGAGTGTATCCATGAAGACTTGATGGGACCAACCGTGACTGCTAGCCTTGGTGGGAGCAGATACATGCTTGTGTTGATTGATGACTACTCAAGATACACTTGGGTTTATTTCTTGAAGGAGAAGTCAGAAGATTTCCAGGTGTTTGTGGAGTTCAAGGAGCTAGTGGAGGGAAGGCTTAGCTTGTGGATCAAGAAGTTTAGAACAGACAATGGTGGTGAGTTTGTCTCTTCCGAGTTTTCTAACTTCTACAGGAAGCACGAGATCCAAAGCGAGCTCACTTGTGCTCATACTCCACAACAAAATGGAGTAGAGGAGCGGAAGATCCGTCATCTGACGGAAACCTGCAAGTGTTTGCTTCATGTGAAAGACATTCCTAGGTACTTCTGGGCAAAGGGGATGTCTTGTGCTTCTTACGTCATCAATCGGATGCCACTCAGCCCGATCAACATGAAGTCACTGAAAGTGAGCTGTTAGATCAGGAATACTCTAGAGGGGGGGGGGGGTGAATAAAGTATTCAGGTTTTATAAAATTTTCAATTGATTTTATCTAGTGCAGGAATAAAATTAAAAGCATAAACAACAAATTTAACAACTAACACAGCCACAACAAGAAATAAAAGAAAATGACAATCCAGACAACACAAGAATTTATAGTGGTTCCCATAAACTTAGGTACATCCACTCTTCTACCACCCTGGTAGGAATCCACTCAGATTTTTGATCAGGTGCATGACACCAATGAGCTTTTGATCAGGTGCTCAAAAACTAATCCTCAAGTCTTTTGGTCAGGTGACTTGCAACTAGGAATAACTTTTGAAGGGAGTTATAACTCTTTATATAATGAAGGGGATGAGAGATGATATTGTCTTCTCTTTCTCAATATACAACTGAGAAGACTTGTGGATATTGATTTTAGCAAAGGCTCCCCCTGAGGTATAGAATGGTTCAAAGAGATGGAGCGTTGCTGCAGGGTGATAGGCCTTTAGTAGTTTAACCTTGATCAGCAGCTGTTCAGGAACTTCTTTGACAGATAAAGTTGTAGTGGTCCTTTGAAGTGTTCTGGAGTGTTGAAGACAGAAGACTCTTGATTTTGATTTGGTGTTCTTCTTCTTCAGATAGCTGATGATCTTCAAATATATGTCTTCTTTTCTGTATCAGAAATCTATGAAAGAAAGTGCAGAGAGTTTCTTGATTTAGACTAATTGTCTTTTTCTCTGTGTGTCTATCTATCTTGTTCTGTATATCTACAGGAAGAAGAGAGAAAATCTCTTTTTCTATTTCCTGTCAAAAATGGTCTTTCGAAATTTGAAATCCTCTGCAATCAATGCTGACGGCCTTGAGAATAAACTGCATTGAATTATTTCCCCAACTGTCCCATGGAAAAACGGCAGACAATAATCCTAGAGAAGACCATAATCAATGCTCTGTCTAACAGTTATATTCCAGAGAATATTTGAGCATTAATTACTCAAGAATTATTGCAGTAAGAAGGGGACAGAAGGATGTAAAATAACTAAGTCTGGATTCGTCGAACTGATAGCAGAAATCGTCGAGCTGAGTTCACAGTTCGTCGAGCTGAGTTGCTGAGTTCGTTGACCAGATGACTTCTGTTCGTCGAGCTGAGTTCTAAGATCATCGAGCAGAGAACATAACTATATTCTCTAGAAACTTTGCCTTTTCTGTGTATGGAGTTCGTCGAGCTGATAACTGGTTTCGTCGACTGAAGTTCAGCAAAATATTTTTGGACTTAGAATAATTTCAGATGCTTCTGGATGTAGGTGTTGAAGTGAAGTATCCAGAATTCATCGACCTAAGAATTGGTTTCGTCGAGCTGAGGACCATTAACTGCTGCTGGATAACTCTAGCTATTGTGATCAGAGTTCGTCAAGTTGAGAATCCTGAGTTCGTCAACTGGAGAAGATTTTGGACTTAGAAAAATAGAGAAGCTTCTGGCTATAGGAAGTTGAAGTAAAGAATCCAGACATCGTTGAACTAAGATCCAGAATCGTCGAGCTGAGAACTTTATAACTGATTGCCTAGACTGTGGTCCAAGTTCATCGAGCTGAGAACTAAGTTCGTCGACCAAAGTCTGACTCTGGACTTAGAATAAAGAGATGTTTTCTGATCTTGAAGTGTTGAAGTATAGTGTCCAAAGTTCATCGTCCTGAGTACCAAGTTCGTCATGCTCAGCTCAGAGAATTTACTCTGAGATCGTCGAGCTAAACAAGACTTTCGTCGAACTGCGTTCGACGAACGTCAAACTCATTTTACTTAGTATGAAATCTGTCTAAGTCTTGAGTCTCTGGCAGTGTTGATGGCTGGTCCTTGCAGTGTTGATTCTAAGGACTTGTCCTAGACTCTAGGACACAACTATGACCCTGGATATACATGTTGGGTCAAATGATCCTAACTTAGTGAACCTAGCCCAAATCAAACTAGGGATCCAATAATATCCCTTTGATATGTTCTTTAAGGAGAAGCCAAGCGTGGAACACCTTCGGGTGTTTGGATCAACTTGCTATGTGCATGTCCCGGATGCTTCGAGGACCAAGCTTGATGCAAAACAAAGAAGCTTGTCTTTGTTGGCTATTATGAGCGGAAGAAGGGATGGAAATGCATGGATCCTATGATGAATAAGTTTGTTATTTCAAGAGATGTGGTCTTTGACGAACTGACATCATATGGAGGTGGGTCGGTTGATCTACCAGAGAGCAAGATTGATGAAGAGCAGAAGGTTACTGCTGAACTTCTAAAAGAGGAGCTTGTTGTTTCACCAGCAGCTCCTATTGCTTCAAGCTCTGGTGCTGAGATTTCTGGCTCAGGAAGTAGGGGGAGCATTGCTCAAAGCTTGGCCGAAGTTGGAGTTGAGCCTGAAGAAGCAACGAAGGTGGTGAGCAAGGAGCAGACCCTTCAGAGATCAAAGAGGGTTGTGAAGCCACCAGCTCGGTACTGTGATGGGAATGCAGTGAGTTTTTTCTTCTACTTCTTTGCAGGTCCTCTGGATGAGCCAGAGCCTGCAAACTTCAATGAGGCCACTGGAGTCAAGGAATGGGATGATGCCATGAAGGAAGAGATTGCTGCTCTCAAGAAGAATAAAACCTGGGACCTTATGCTCAAGGTTGATGACATTACTCCAGTGACTTGCAAGTGAGTGTATAAGTTGAAGAAGAAGGCTGATGATAGCATTGATAGATACAAAGCTCGCCTGGTTGCTCGATGATTCTCACAACAATATGGAGAAGACTATGAGGAGACATTTAGTCCAGTTACAAAGATGACTTCGGTTCGAGTGGTGATCGCCTTGGCTGCTTGCAAGAGATGGAGGATGTGGCAGCTTGATGTGAAGAATGTTTTTCTTTACGGAGAAATTGATAACGACATCTTCATGGATCAACCACTTGGTTTTGTTTCTAAAGTTCATCCAGACTATGTCTACAAGCTCAGGAAGGCTCTCTACGGGTTTAAGCAAGCTCCTAGAGCTTGGCATGGGAAGATAACATAGTATCTTTAATTCTGCGGTTATCTTGCTTCCAACTCGGATTCTAGCTTGTTCATCAAGAAGAAGGGGGAGCTGCAAGTCTTGGTCCTGCTGTATGTTGATGATATGATCATCACAGGTAATTCAGAGGAGGAGGTGGCTAGGCTCAGGGCTGAGCTAGCGGTACGCTTCGATGTGAAATACTTGGGGGAGCTTCATCACTTCCTTGGTCTCGAAGTGGAGAGGAAGGAGAGCGGGATAATCATTTGATAGAAAGGATATGTGGATCGCATTGTGAATCGATTCGGCATGGGCAAAGGGAAGAGTTGCTCAACTCCTCTGGATCTTGGTCTGAAGCTTCGATGAGATGAAGGAAGGATTCTTCCTGATCCCTTGGTGCTCAGAGCTCTAGTTGGGAGGTTGATCTACTTAACGATTACAAGGCCAGACATTGCTTATGCTGTTGGCCGAGTAATTCGGTTTATGGCTGGACCAAGGAAGTCCCATCTGGTAGCGGCAAAGAACATCTTGGAGTATGTCAAGGCGACTTTTGATATTGGACTCCTCTATAGTAGGGACACGGTGTTTTCTTTGCTTGGATACACAGATGCTGATTATGGTGGTGACTCGGATGATCGAAGATCAACTTCGGGTTATGTTTTCACTTATGGATCAGCTTGCATATCATGGTGTAACAAGAAGCAAGACTCAGTGTCTTTGTCCACTATGGAAGCAGAGTACAAGGCTTCGACCTTGGCTGCTCGAGAAGCCGTCTGGTTGAGGAGGCTGATAGAGGATGTTTATGAGGAAGTGCAAGGTCCTACTTTACTCCAAGATGACAATGAGAGTGCTCTCAAACTGGTGAACAATCCAGTATGTAACGTAAGGACCAAACATATTGAGATCGAGCACCACTGCATAAGGGAGAAGGTGTTGGAGGGATCTCTTCTGGTCGGGCATGTTCGGAGTGAAGATAATCTTGCTGACATCTTCACGATGCTGCTGTCGAAGGGGCCATTTCAACGGTTACGAGGGTTGCTGGGCTTGATCACCACTTCTCACTTCAAGGGGGAGTGTTGAAATTTGTGAAGTGAAAGTGGGTGATGGGGCAGGCCGGGCGGTCTGAGCGGCCTGAGCGGTCTGAGTTCACGGCCTGAGCGGGCTGCTGGTTGCGGCCTGGGTGACCTGGCTTGGACTTCAAGTGGAGCGGCCTGAGTGGACTGTGTTGGCACTCTGTTGGCGTTGCTCAGCTTGATCTGTGGCCTTGCAGTTGGCCAGCCCTTGTGGTTACCAGGCGGATTGGAAGTTATATCTGCGGGGTGTTGGCGGACTTGGTTTCTTGCATCCACGGAGTCCGCATTTGTGAACTGGTTCTGGAGATGGGCTTTTGTTCTTGCCAAGGTCTCCATGTTGCGATTGATGTTTCACATCCTGTGGTGGACTGTCCTGCTGATTGGCGGTCTGGGTCTTCTGTGTCTGCCGTGCTCGCGCCAGTTGCTTGATGGGCTTCTGGACTTGGTCATTTTCTGTGACAAGTTCATGGTGTTCACAGAGTCCGCAGAGTCTGCTATTGACCGTGCGGACAGCCTGTTGGTCGTGGACTTATGGCAGGCTGTGGCGTTGTTGTCGAGCTATGCGGACTGCCTCTTTGTCTGCGTATAACATGCAGACTGTTACAACATGTGTTGTGGTTATGTCCGCGTGTTGTGGAGTATTGCAGACTGATGCAGCTGAGTTGCGGGTGTGTCCGCATGCTGGGGTGAGTGGCGGTCTGGCTCTATGCTTGCGTTGGGCGGACTGGAGCCGAGTCTGTGTTATGCGGGCTGGCAATGTGTCCGCATGATGGCGGACTGTCTTTGCCCTGGCGCCCGAAGGTTTGAAGTCTGGCTAAGTCCTTGCGAACTTGGCGGACTGGAGTGTGTTAGCGCGCAAGCTGGGCGGTGACTCTATTCTCTAGGGTGGTGACCACACTCCTCACCTCACCTATAAATAGACCCCCTCGACACATGTACAGTAACAGATTGAACAGTAAGTGAGGGCTTGTTTAATTGTTGCAGTCTGTTTTTTGCTGTCCGCTCGGGTTGAGCAGAGATAACAGTTTGTTGTTTGCAGGTTGCGCGACTAACACTGAGGAGCCAGGAGTTTGGCTTTGACTGCGGTAAGCATCAGTGAAGTTTGCGGTTTCAATCAGCGGTTTCAGCAGGTCGCTTCTGCGACTTGTCAGTTTTCTCTGCTTCAACGTTTCCAAGTTCAATAACCTGTCCGCCGAACTCGGCGGTCTAGGCGGTCTGTTCCTCAGTTCAGCAGCGGCTTGTAGCAGGCAACGAATAACGGTGTGTCCGCGCGACCTCGTTGTCTCGGCGAACTCCGTGTTTTATTCGTCTTCTAGCAGCAGCAGCAGTTCGGGTGGCTTCGGCGACTTTGGCGGTCTCGGCTGTCTCCTGTTCTGTCCGCTCGAATTGTTTGTCTTGTAATCTTTCCTGTTTTCCTGTGTATTGGCGAAATCATATCTCGTCATGTATACCTCGCATTATAAATAAGGAATTAAAGAATATATGATCAGCTTGCCCCTGTGATTGCATTTGGTTGTTGAGCTTGCTTTCCTGGTTTCTGCACGATCAAAGTGTGATCTTGATAGTTCTGAGGATATTAATTTAGCATTAGACTATCTTGGTGACCACTTTGAGAAAATTTAACATATACGACTTATATAACATTTATACATAATAAAAAATAAATTAATAATATATAGTTTATATATCTATATTAATAATAATATAAGTTGTAATGTGATCATCTCATTCTTTTCGTGAGATTGAAATTTAATTTTATCATTTAACCTAATTTTAATCATATTTGAAAACCACAAGAAATTGGAAGAAAGCTTGGGGCACAACACTGGCGGAGAAGATGCAAGCAGCTACGGAAAAGAAGGCATGGCCTCTGTAACTTTGCTTCTCGCTGCCGGAGGACATGTCCTCTGGAAAACATGAGGCCGTCAGAGAGATTCACGCCGCCAGAGGACATGTCCTCTGGAAAACATGAAGTCATCGGATAGATTCCCGCCGCCGGAGAAGATGCAAGCAGCGACGAAGAAGAGAATGGCATGGCCTCTGTAAAACCTTGCCTCTCACCGCCGGAGAGATTTCCGCCGTTGGAGAGATTCTCGCCGCCGGAGGAGTGTTTCTTTCATGACGAGCAGTGTTGTCGTCGCGTGGAGGCGAAGGCCACCAACACACCGCAGTCGTGATTTGCGAGTCGTGAACGCGTGAATTCAACGGTCCACCTGCTGTGGTTTCTCCCACCGTCACACCTAATTTCACTGTTTGGTGGGACGATGGAAAAATTTGTTGCACACTGCTCCTAAAACGTGGCGCCAAAGAGAGCGTTAGTTGTAGAACCCACATACCAGGAATATTCACTATAAACATAGGAATGATATATTAAATACACAACATGTTTTGCCCTTAAGGCCTTACAATTGTTCTTTAGAAGAGTAATTTACAAACATCGACACGCATGCCGACCACACATGAAAACTATAATAAGTTCTTCACTTGGCCTTTGAGGGCCGACATAGCATCAAAGGGTTGCAACCCGCTATCTCACGCTCGGCTCTCCAACACCTGCATAGTGACATTCCACCATAAATGTGACAAACAAGGCAACGATCAGCTTTTGCTGACCAATTTATAACGACTTGAAATAATTGGTTTCAAGATAACCTAAACACCTAGAGGGGGGGGGGGGTGAATAGGTTCAATTCCTTTTTTACTCTAAGACAAAATATTAATTCAGTTAATCAAATAGAATCAAACAGTTATACTGCTACCACATCACAGAAATCACAATATGATACACAATCCCAGATGACACACAGTTTTATAGTGGTTCCCCAAATGATGGGTACATCCACTTTCCCCCTTCGCCTATCTAGCAGTGTGCTAGATTCAGCCTAACTTCTTCCTTCCTTCTCAGATCTACAGATCTTACAGCTCAGAACCCAGTCAAGGTTCCTACAACTCAGAGTGAGTCCACACTCCTACAACTCAGGTAATTAAGCCCTACCTCAGCCTTCACCCAGGCCTACAACTCAGAGAATTAAATCTCCTATCTCAGGCACAGAACCCTACCTCAGCCTTCCCAAGGCCTACAACTCAGAGATGTAAATCTCCTACCTCAGGCACTCAGCCCTACCTTAGCTTTTATAAATTAGGATTACAACTCAGATAAATAATGATCTTATAGAAAAAATGATAAAAATAGGTTTTATCTTTCACCCAAATTGAGAGAGAATGGGTAGAAAGATTTCTTGATCAGTTCTTGAAGAATCTGATTACACAGAAATCAACATATCTTTGGCTTTCTTCAAATCTTCTTGAATCTGAACACAGTAAGGTTGAATTTCTTGAAGAGGATCTTCAATCAGCTTCCTTCTTAAAATCCAGAAATTAATCTGAATTCATTTCTTCTTTGCAGATTAGTTCAGGATCTGCTCTTAAGAGACTAGTTGTCGATAGTCTCTTTCTTCACTTGAATTGTTGGAGCTCTCTCTCTCTACAAATTCTTCTAAAGATATGTTGAAATTATTCACTTAGATCCACTTGAAATCTCTGACTAGATTTTCTTATGTATGTTGGATCTTCTGTTGCAATTGTGTTTCGTGTGTACTTTTTTTCCTGCTTCTTTAGTTGATAGAATTTGTCTATATATAGACTTCATCCAAGGTTACCGGCTGATCTGGTTGCTAACCAACTTCTGACAGATCTGACAGTTGCAGTAGACTTGTTGCTTATGGCAGCTGTCAAGTCTTCCAGTCACTTCTTGAAACTTTGTCTCTGTCAGCAAAATGCCGAGTCTGAACTTCACATGTGTCGACACAAGTAGACTAGGTGTCGACACAATCCTTGGTGGTGTCGACACAGCTCTCATGGTGTCGACACTGCTTCTAAACATAGCTTCTGTAAGAATGTGTCGACACAAGTCCTATGTGTCGACACCGTCACTTCTTGTCTTGACACAATTGACTTAGAAGAAATTCTGGTGTGTGTGTCGACACAAGTCCTATGTGTCGACACAGTTGATGTCGACTGAACTTTTTGTGTGTCGACACAAGTCCTGTGTGTCGACACAGTTGATGTCGATTGAGCTTTCTGTGTGTCGACACAAGTCCTGTGTGTCGACACAGTTGATGTCGACTGAAATTTCTATGTGTCGACATAAATCCTATGTGTCGACACAGCTTTTCCAAGTGTCGACACAATTGACTCCAGGTGTCGACACAGCTTTTCTCAAGTGTCGACACAAGTCTTCACAAGTGTCGACACAGCTTCTTCTGGTGTCGACTCATGGACTTAGAAACTTTTCCTGTATATTCTTAACCTGCACATATAAACTCAAAACAACATCAAATACACCTTGATGAATATCATTGAGCTAAGTTAGGCTTCTCCAAATCTGGTACACATTTTACAATGTACCCAACAATCTCCCCCTATTTGGAGAAGTCATAACCCATATTCAATGATATACACCAGTTATAATAAACACACATTATGATGTATATAAACATTACATGACAGGGTAACATATAAACAAAACATGTATAATATGTCATCACAGAATGATGCAAACACAGTGAGCATGAATCATTGTTTTGTTTAAACTATCAAAAGTTTGTCAACAATTAGTTTACATAGATTTTTTTTAACTAC
This sequence comes from Platanthera guangdongensis, assembly GCA_039583875.1. Taxonomy (NCBI): domain Eukaryota; kingdom Viridiplantae; phylum Streptophyta; class Magnoliopsida; order Asparagales; family Orchidaceae; genus Platanthera; species Platanthera guangdongensis. The sequence continues at coordinate 133,563,477 of CM077160.1, forward strand.
TAAAGATTATATTGTTGTAAAATCTAGTTAATCTATTCTAAGGCTGATCTGGCTGCTTGATGACTATGCTTTTTCCTGGTTTGACCTGAGCCTGCACAGTAGGTTCAGCATCATTAGCAGGTTTCTTGCCTTTCAGATCTTTCATTTTCTGTTCTTCATCCCTTATCTTTTGCCTTTCAAAATAATAAAAAGGCTTTGGGAAGTACTTGCTAGGCTCTAGAGCATTAGCAGGTAATTTCCCATCTTTTGCTTTCCTTCTGTATTGAAGAATGGCTTCCTATCTGGTTTCATACTTGGTCCATTCTTGCTCAGTGTACCATTTACCCCTTTCATGGGTCTTGTCCTTCACAGCTTTCCAGGAAGTCAATATAATGTTCCTGGAAGTAGGACTCCATTGCTCAAAATCAGGCTTCAACTTTGCCTGTTCTCTAAACCTTTTCTTTGAGAGCTGAGCTTCTTGCTCTTTATGCAAAGCTGCCTCTGACATTTCTACTTTCTCAATGATAACATTCTTAGTAGCCTCTGGAGGGCTGTACATCAGATGAACCAGGTGTTGAATTTCTTCAAAGTTAGAAGGGGGATATATGATTTGAGCTACTTCCTGCTGTCCCCCTTCAATTCCTGCAGCTTGAATTCCTGACTCAACTGTGTTACCATCATCACATAGGGGTGGATATCCCAGAGTTGCTCTAACAGCATTTGTTATCCATTTGGCATGCTCTGAGCTAGCATTGACTATCAACCTCTCCCCCTTTATGACTTCTCTTTCAATATGATCCATAAGATCATTCTTTTGGAACCTAATTTGAGTATCCAGATAATTTGTTCCCTCTGTATAATAGGCTTTAAACCTTTGAAGCTGAGCAGATATAATCTTCTGAGAGGCTTGAAGTGCAGATTGGAAAGTGGCTAAATCCTCCTAAAGTTTCTTATCAAATTCTGATTTTTCTTTAGCCCTTGCCTCAGTCAGTGTAGTTGCAGTATTCTTTAATTCTATAACAATCACATTATGTGATTCAGTAAGATTATCATTCATCCTCAGTTGATTTTCTAGGACATAGCCTTGCTTGAGCACTATATCATCAACTTGAGTCTTTATTCTTTCTTGTTGTTTGGCTAGGAAAACCACAACATTACCTCCTTTATGAAAGCAATCTGTCATCTGCTTTTTATTCTGGTTTACCTCAAATCTAATTGATTTTATGTCTTGTGCCAAGGAGAATTGTAAATCTTTATGAGTATCATCCATATATTTCTCCATGGCTATTCTTTGTTCATCTAATTTTACTTGCAAAGATACCAGTAAGGAGCTATAATCATGTGTAGGAACTGGTTGTGGAGCAGTTTGCAATGCCCTTTTATAGCTTTGACTTCTTCTTCTGAAAACCATCAGCTTTCTCTTCTTTGCTTGAGATTCCGCTTCATCTTCAGAAGTTGAGGTACTTGCTATATCAACTCTTTCCTGAGGACTTGGGGGCAGTTCCTTTTCAATCCTAGTTTGCTCCCCCTCAATTCCAGCTTGCTCCCCCTCAGTCCTGTCTTGCTCCCCCTCAGTCCTGACTTGCTCCCCCTCAGTCCTGACTTGCTCCCCCTCAATTCTGGCTTGCTCTATATCAGGGAATAACTCTTCAAGAGTAAACTCTTATTGAGATTGGACTGGAGGCACCACTAACTCTGGTGCATCAGCAGTTGTAGATGTATCCTTCATGATAACATCCAGTGCTTGATTGTTGAGTTGAGTGGTCTGGTCAACATCAATCAAGGGCACAGTTAGTGTTTCATCCGCATTATTGAAAATTGTTTGATTAACTTCTTAGATTACCTCAAGAATAGTTTGATTAGCCATTTCACTTTCTAAGTGTGTTGGCTCTTCCTCAAGATGAGGCTCCCCCTGCATCTGATCATCATGTCTAATGTCTTGAGCAGGTGATTTCTCAGTATTCTCTGGTCTCTCTTCATCAGCCATGTCTTTTATCAGCACTCTATCCCATCTAGAGATTATCCTTAGATCCATTCTCCTCATGTGATTGATCTTGGATCCAGCAGCCTGTTGCATCACTTCTGGAATTGCTCCAGCCAAGTATAAACTTAATATCCTTCCCAGATTAGGTTTCTTGATGCTTTCTCTAATTTTTTCATATATGACTGCAGACCAATTTGTGTTGATTTTGTAGATGATCCTGGTCATGAGGCTGAACATGTAGGCTGAGACCCTATCATGTCCACCTGGTTTACATAAGATTACTTTGCCAACTACTTCAGAAAGGAATTTTCCTTGTACATTCATTCCTTTTCTATTCATGGATGATCCAATTTTCATGGTGGGATCTAATCCACACCACTGGAGTGCTTCCCTGGTCTTGGAAGAGGTAACTTCTTCGTCTTCTTGAGTTTTTGGCAGATGAAGAGTTTTTCGTATGCTCTTCATGGTGAGTTTGATTTTATTACCCTGGACTGAAGACCTAATTTTTAGTCCAGTTGAATCCTGAGTGGCAGCTCCATAGAACTCAAAGATTTCCTTCTTCCATATCTTTGTAGGTTCTGATGTCAAATACTCCAAGCCATTTTCTGCAATTAGAGCTATCACAGCTTTAATCGCTGGTTCAGCATCGTCAAAGGCATTCCGTACCAGTTCATATCCCTCGTTCACGTTTTCGTCAATTTTCGGCGCCATTGGGATGATGAGAAATCTTAAATGGAGAAGAGAGAGTTTGTCGATACAAGAATCTAGTCTCAAAAATCCGGAGAGCGTGTCGATAGGGTATGTTCTTGACCTATTTATATATGTCTAAACATTGAAGGTCAAAAGGCCCGTCAAAATTTACTTAGTGTGTCGACACTAGTGAGATGGTGTCGACACAGACCTCTAATGTCTCGACAGAAGTGTTGACTCCTATGTGTCGACACTAATTGATGATGTGTTGACACAGACATACTTATTATTTCAACAGAAATTCTGTGTCGACTCTAATTCTAAGTGTCGACACAACTTATGGATATGACGACACAACTCCTCTGAAGTGTCGACACCAATTTTCTAGATGTGTCGACACAACTTCTCGGTGTCGACATAGACCTCTTTTTGTGTCGACACAAAATTACTTAGACAAATTTGTCAATCTATTATATGTTCAACATACCTAATTCAATTTTAAAATTATTGAATTTAGTTTCATCCAATGGCTTAGTGAACATGTCAACAATTTGAAAACTTGTATTGACAAATTCTAAATATATATCCTCTTTTTCAACATGATCCCTAAGAAAATGATATCTTATTTCTATATGTTTTGTTCTACTATGAGAAACAAGATTATTAGCAATAGAAATAGTACTTGTAGAATCACAGAGTAATGGTGTTCTACTTACCTGGATACCATAATCTTTAAGCTGATGTTGTATCCACAACAGCTGTGCACAACAGCTCCTTGCAGCTACATACTCAGACTTAGCTGTGGAGATTGGCACACTAGTCTGATTCTTACAGCTCCATGACACCAATCTTCCTCCTAGAAATTGACAGGTGCCAATTGTGCTTTTCCTATCTTCTTTGCATCTTGCAAAGTCTGCATCTGAATATCCAATCAGTAGAAAATCTCTATTCTTAGGGTACCAAAGGCCTAGATTAGGTGTGCCCTTAAGATATCTCAAAATCCTCTTAACAGTAGTATAATGAGATTCTTTTGGGCAGGATTGGTACCTAGCACAGACACATATAACATACATGATGTCAGGTCTACTAGCAGTCAGATAAAGGAGGGAGCCAACTATCCCTCTATACAAAGACTCATCTACAGGTTTTCCTGCATCATCTTTCCTTAAAGGCATACTTGTCCTCATTGAAGTTCTCATGGTAGTGGATGACTCCATACCATACTTCTTAATTAACTCATGGGTGAACTTAGACTGAAATATGGACAGGCCATCATCAGTCTGTCTTACTTGGAGTCCTAAGAAGAACTTAAGTTCTCCCATGCTGCTCATCTCAAACTTCCCTTGCATAAGTTTAGCAAACTTCCTACAAAGGTTGTTTTCAGTAGAACCAAATATTATGTCATCAACATATATCTGGACTAGGATTATCTTCCCTTTGGATTCCCTAAGGAATAGTGTTTTGTCTATTTTCCCCCTTGAGAATTTGTTCTCAATGAGGAAAGTAGACAAGGTTTCATACCAAGCCCTTGGGGCTTGTTTCAAACCATATAGGGCTTTTCTAAGCCTATACACATAATTGGGATAGAGTATATCAATAAAACCTAATGGCTGTTCTACATAGACTTCCTCCTTTAAGTCTCCATTCAGGATTGCTGACTTAACATCCATTTGGAACACTTTGAAACCCTGATAAGCTGCATAAGCTAGAAATAGCCTTATTGCTTCCAACCTTGCCACAGAGGCAATTGTTTGATCAAAGTCTATGCCCTCTTCCCGCCTGTATCCTTTGGCAATAAGCCTTGCCTTGTTCTGGATTATGATCCCACTCTCATCTAGCTTGTTCCTGTAGATCCACTTAGTCCCTATGACATTGTGGTCTTTTGGTTTAGGAACTAACTTCCAGACCTTGCATCTCCTGAATTGATTTAACTCCTCCTGCATAGTATCAATCCAGTGTGGGTCTTGTATAGCTTCTTCAAATCTTTTAGGTTCCTGTTGAGACAAGAAGCTTGAGCATAGTACAATGTTCAAGCTCCTGCTTCTAGTTTGAACCCCTTACCTAGGATCACCAATAATTTGGTGTACACGATGATCCTTTAAATGTCTAACTACTGGAGGAAGTCTGTCTACAGTTTGACTTTCTCCATTTTCTTCATTCTGCTGTACTTCATGTTCTTCATCAGCATCTTGTGAGTCTTGTACTCCCCTTGGACAACAATCATCATTTTCCTCTTCCTGCCTTGCAGTTTGATCTTCTTTGATAGTCATCATGTCCATCTTCTCTTTTATACCTGTAGAGCTACAAGAACTACTAGACAACTCACTGTTAATAAGTCTTGATTCATCAAATATAACATGAACAGACTCTTCTACAGCTTGAGTAGTCAAGTTATAGACTTTATATGCCTTACTATTGTTGTTGTACCCAACAAATATCCCATCCTGGGATTTGGCAGCAAACTTTGTTAGGTAAGACTTGCCATTGTTAAGCACATAACACTTGCAACCAAAGATTCTAAAATAGGATAAGTTTGGTTTTCTGCCTTTCATAACCTCATAGGGTGTCTTTTTGTGGTTCTTAATGATAGAGCCCTATTGAGCACATGACATGCAGTGTTTACTGCCTCAGGCCAGAAATATTTTTGGAGAGAATTGTCACTCAATAGAGTTCTACCAGCCTCAATGAGAGTCATATTCTTTCTTTCAGCAATTCCATTTTGCTGAGAAGTTCTAGGTGAGGAGAATTCCTGATGAATCCTAAATTCTTCACACAACTTTGTCATATATTCAGATTGAAATTCAGTTCCATGGTCACTTCTGATTTTGACCACTGAATTGTTCAGTTCATTCTGAATTTGCTTAACAAAGTTGTAGAAAATAGTTGGGGTTTCAGATTTTTGTCTCAAAAAGAAAACTCATGAAAATCTAGAATAGTCATCTACAAGCACAAATGTATAGACTTTCCTACCAAGACTCTGAACTGGCATTGGACCAAATAAATCCATATGCTAGAGGTATAAACACCTCACTGAGTCTTTGGTTTCTAGGCTATGAAAGGAGGATCTGGTCTGCTTGCCTTTTTGACAAGCTGAGCATATTCCATCCTTAATGCACTTAACTTGAGGACCATTCCTCACTAACTCTTTATTAAAGAGTTGACCAATAGTCTTGTAGTTTAGATGAGCTAGCCTCTTGTGCCATTTGACACAATGAGAGGCTTTCTCATCAGCTACCAGACAAATAGGAGAATCTTTATTCTCACTCACAAAGTTTAGGCAATACACATTTTCTTTCCAATAACCAGTCAACATGATCTTCTGATCACTTGACCTTTTAATATGACAACCATTCTTAATGAATGAAATGTCATATCCAAGATCACTCAGTTGACTTATGCTTATCAAGTTATGTTTCAAACCCTTCACATAAGCCACTTGAGTGATAGTAATTGAGCTGTTAGAAATGTTACCAAATCCTTTGATGACTCCTTTTTCAGAACCACCAAAGACTACTTTAGGTCCATTCAATATGGGTGAGTAGTCCTTCAGCAATCCTCTTGTTCCAGTCATATGTCTGGAACATCCACTGTCCAAGTACCATAAAGGGGCATGACCACTTGGACTTATCTGCAACAAATAATTACTTAACCTTAGAACCCCAATTGTTATTGGGTCCTTGGTTCAGGTTAGACTGAAATTTAGCATAATTTGTAGCAGCCCTTCTTCCAGGTAAGATGACATTCATTATGATACTAGTGTTATGCCAACAGTCAATGACAAAGTGTCTCACCTTACCACAACACCAGCACTCATATCTATTATACCTCTTTTTAGGTACAATGTTTCTTTGCTTGAGTGTTGGATACCACTTGTCATTCAGAATATCAGACTTACCGTGACCATGTATGATATCATGATCATTACTATTTGTAGGCTGTTGCACTTTTCTGAGAGCAATGTGGGAATTGAAGACAAGTGGCTTAACTGGGGCTTTCCTTTTTCTTTTGGAATTAGCTGCCCTAGTATTTCCCTTAAAACCCAATCCTGCCTTACCCTTTTGAGACACAAAGTCATCAATTAAGGGTAGGACAGATTTTGGCTTAGAGAAACTAGCCACTAGATCTTTTTTCCTTCTGAAGTCTGACTTCCAGACTTTTGATTTGATCACTCTTGAATGTGATTGTTCCCATATAAATAACAGTTATATTTTTCAGCTTGGCAATCTCATTCATCTCCTGATCCAGCCGTCTTTCTGAATCAGATGCAGCCAACTTAAGAGCTACAATTTCCTTAGCCTGAATTTTAGTCAGGTTTTTGCATCTCTTAAATGCCTGTAGCAAATCACCATATTCATCTATAAGTTGATGAATATCTTCTTCAGATTCAGATCCATCCACATCTCTTGATGCAGATGCTTATGATCCTGAGCCAGTGTAATAATCAGAATCTTCAGATAAGCTTTTTACCTTACTTGGACCAGGCTGATCCTGGAAGTGATCTTCATCAGTCAGGGCCATCAGCCCTTTGCACTGATGATCTTCAGTTCCATTTATTGAGTCCAGCAGTTGCAAGAACTCAGTCTCTTCTTCTGTTGCAAATAGAACAATATAAGCTTCAGCAACAGATTCAGAATCTGAAGATGATGATCTGTCCAGCTTTTCTCTTTCTTTGCTACAAAGGATTTCTCCTTCTTGTTCTTATACTGAGACTTCTTCTTATCTGCAGATTCCTTTCTTTTGTCTGGACAATCAACTACTACACGTCCAGGTCTGTTGTAGCAATAGCACACAATCTTTGTAGTTGTTGATTTGCTAGGTTTTGACCTACTCTTGACCTTTCTAGATGATTTTCTTTTCTGATAATATTCATCCTTGGACTGAGAGGAGGATGGCAGAGTTCTCCACTGCTTCTTCTTCAAAAATCTCTGAAACTGCCTTGTGAAGACAACAAAGTCCTCATCAGAATGATTGCTGTTTGAGGTGTGACTATCAGAACTTTCAGAGATCACTTCTGTAGCTTTCTTAGGAGGAGATGGAGACATCCTCCTGTCCTTTTCTTGTGGCTTCTGCCTTGAAGGCCACTGACTTTTCTCTATGGTCAACTTTAGTACTTTTCTCTTCCTCCTTTCTTGCCATGAGTTGCATTTCATAAGAAAGCAATTTGCCAAATAGTATTGGAGGAGAGATTTCTCCCAGTCTGGCCACTTCCCTGATGGCACAGATCTTGGTGTCTCAATCCTTAGTCAAAGATCTAAGGAATTTATCATTCAACTCATATATACTAAATACCCTTCCATATGACATTAGTTCATTCATAATTCTGAAGAACTTCTTGTAACATTCAGTGATGCTGTCTGATTTGCTTTTTCTGAAGATCTCATATTCCTGATTAAGCATTGACTTTCTATCTTGTCTAACTTCTTCTGATCCCTCCATGTAGACTATCAATGTGTCCCACATCTCCTTGGAGGGTTTACAGTGAATCAGATTTTGGAATGTCAAGTCATCTATGACACTCACTATAATATTTTGAGCTCTCTTGTCCATAGTAGCCAAGATAATCTCATCCTTAGTCATTTCTGAAAAGTCTTTTGGTGTCCTCTGATTAGCATCAAGAACTGAGACTTTCATTGGAATATAAGGCCCTTCCTTAACAGTTATATATATTCTTGGATCAGATGCTTCCATAAACAATCTGACCCTTTCTTTCCATATTCCAAAGATTTCCTTCCTGCATATGGGCAACTTCATGGAACCAAGTTCCTTATGATTTTCTCCTGAACCCATCTGTTCTAATTTATTCTGCCTCACAGATCTTACTCAGACTATTAAGTCTATCTTTGAGTAACCTCACTTTGATACCACTTGAAAGAATTGGTTTCAAGATAACCTAAACACCTAGAGGGGGGGGGGAAGAATAGGTTCAATTTCTTTTTACTCTAAGGCAGAATATTAATTCAGTTAATCAAATAAAATCAAACAGTTCTACTGCTACCACATCACAGAAATCACAATATCACACACAATCACAGATGGCACACAGTTTTGTAGTGGTTCCCCAAATAATGGGTACATCCACTTTCCCCCTTCGCCTATCTAGCAGTGTGCTAGATTCGGTCTAACTTCTTCCTTCCTTCTCAGATCTACAGATCTTACAGCTCAGAACCCAGTCAAGGTTCCTACAACTCAGAGTGAGTCCACACTCCTACAACTCAGGCAATTAAGCCCTACCTCAGCCTTCACCCAGGCCTACAACTCAGAGAATTAAATCTCCTACCTCAGGCACACAGCCCTACCTCAGCTTTCCCAAGGCCTACAACTCAGCGATGTAAATCTCCTACCTCAGGCACTCAGCCCTACGTCAACCTTAATAAATTAGGCTTACAACTCAGATCAATAATGATCTTACAGAAAAAATGATAAAAATAAGCTTTATCTTTCACACAAGTTGAGAGAGAATGGATAGAAATATTTCTTGATCAGTTCTTGAAGAATCTAATTATCCAGAAAGCAACCTGTCTTTGGCTTTCTTCAAAGCTTCTTGAATCTGAACACGTAAGGTTGAATTTCTTGAAGAGGATCTTCAATCAGCTTCCTTCTTAAAATCCAGAAATTAATCTTAATTCTTCTTTGCAGATTAGTTCAGGATCTGCTCTTAAAAGACTAGTTGTCGATAGTCTCTTTCTTCACTTGAATTGTTGGAGCTCTCTCTCTACAAATTCTTCTGAAGATATGTTGAAATTCTTCACTTAGATCCACTTGAAATCTCTGACTAGATTTTCTTGTGTATGTTGGATCTTCTGTTGCAATTGTGTTTCGTGTGTACTTCTTTTTTTTCCTGCTTCTTCAGTTGATAGAATCTGTCTATATATAGACTTCATCCAAGGTTACTAGCTGATCCGGTTGCTAACCAACTTCTGACAGATCTGACAGTTGCAGTAGACTTGTTGGTTATGACAGCTGTCAAGTCTTCCAGTCACTTCTTGGAACTTTGTCTCTGTTAGCAAAATGCCGAGTCTGAACTTCACATGTGTCGACACAAATAGACTAGGTGTCGACACAATCCTTGGTGGTGTCGACACAGCTCTCATGGTGTCGACACTGCTTCTTGACATAGCTTCGGTAAGAATGTGTCGACACAAGTACTGTGTGTCGACACAATCACTTCTTGTCTTGAAACAATTGACTTAGAAGAAATTCTGGTGTGTGTGTCGACACAGTTGATGTCGATTGAACTTTATGTGTGTCGACACAAGTCCTGTGTGTCCATACAGTTGATGTCGACTGAGCTTTCTGTGTGTCGACACAAGTCTTGTGTGTCGACACAGTTGATGTCGACTGAACTTTCTGTGTGTCGACATAAATCCTGTGTGTCGACACAGCTTTTCCAAGTGTTAACACAATTGACTCCAGGTGTCGACACAACTTTTCTCAAGTGTCGACACAAGTCTTCACAAGTGTCAACACAGGTTCTTCTGGTGTCGACTCATGGACTTAGAAGCTTTTCTTGCATATTCTTAACCTGCACATATAAACTCAAAACAACATCAAATACACCTTGATGAATATCATTAAGCTAAGTTAGGCTTCTCCAAATCTGGTACACATTTTCCAATGTACCCAACACGACCCTACCCGATTCCCGGGGCAGCAGTATTTCTTCCCTACAGGCATATCATTCATATATAGATATATCATAGGAAGGTACAACTTAAGCACCATTCAATATATCACAAACGTTTGCATCAAATGCAAAATGTTTCGTTCACTCATGGCACATTATCGATGTACTAGAATTCCAGCCCCACCACCGTCAGAAAGTCCCGGACTTGACGATCAACATTGATCATTATTAGCCTGGCACATAAATGCGTTATAGCCATGACTCTCCCCCTATGCCAATAGTAATTGTCATGTAGTTCATGTCTATTTAACGACCACATAGAGCGAGTATAGTTCAGCTCTTTCCCGTTGCTAAAATTGCCATGCCATTGCCGAAAGCCGAAACCTTCATGGCCAATGTACACGACGTGGGTCAGCCTCCCCTTTCCTGTAATTGAAAACATAACCATGTTATGTACAATGGCTCTCAAGGCCATCAAAGCTGGGCATCCAAACTCACAACTCACATGCTAGCCATATGGTCTCTGCGAGATAGGCTTTGCAAGCACAATATTATCTGGGAGCTACCGCCAGCGATAGCCGCTACCCTTTGGTGGGGGATTTCATGCACATGCAAAATGAAGACTTCACTTGTCCAAGAAGAAAGATCGTTACCCTCGTTGATCGATTAGGAGTCATTCTCTTGCCTTTCATCCAGATAGAACTGATCACCACAGCGTCCTTTCCGCAGATTTGGCTTCGACTCACGAATTCGATCATACGAACGTCTCCTCTATAGGGACAGAACACCCTTGCTCTTGATTCCTGGCTTTTCCTTTCTCCTTCCTCCAGAATCGAGAGAGAGAGAGAGAGAGAGAGAGAGAGAGAGAGAGTGTGTGAATGGGAAAATAATCTCATCCATAGACTTTAACAGGAAGCTACCGCAGCGCTACATCTGCTACGGTCGTACGGTTTCTGCTACTACCGCGCGATATCTGTATCGCCGCATGGTATCTGCTACCGCCGCAAGGTACCTGCTACCGCCACGCAGTATCATAGATGGTGGCCTATTAGCTCAATCGGCATCGCTCTACCTCTCAAAACCGCTTCAGCCTTACTGACACGTGGCTAGCTACCGTCGTGCGATGGATCACTACCGCCCCGCGGTAGGTTCTCCACTCTTAGTCGAGTGTGTCGAGTGGTATCGCCGCGCGATATATTTCTACCGCCATGCGGTACCTACCTGTAACGAAGGTTGAATTAATTTAGCTGGATACCGCCAACGTTAATACTACCGCCTTGCGATAACTTCTAGAAGTCAACTCCTTTCCATTTTCAGGATTTTTGGGGCATTACAATTCTCGCCTCCTTTAAGAGATTTCATCCCGAAATCCAAATTAGTCGAAAACAACATAAAAGTACAAATCATATTAAATGTACCTCAATGGAACAACTCAGGAAACTCCTCGTGCATGATTTGCTCGCGCTCCCATGGCAGCTCCTCACGGCCACAGTTATCCCAACGGACTTTGACCATTCGAATCTCTTTGTTTCGTAGTCGCTTTACTTTCGTGTCCTTGATACAAATGAGTTTGACCTTCATTGTCAACCCATTATCAACCAGAATTTTCTCCACAGTAACAACTTACGAAGGCTCTTGCACAGCCTTCCGCAACACCGATATGTGAAACACATCGTGCAAATCGCTGAGTTTTGTTGAAAGCTTCGGCCGATAGACAGCTTCTCCAATCCACTCAATGATTTCAAACGGCCCAAGATATCTCAGACTTGGCTTTTTTAAGCATCAGATCTGAAAGTGATGTGTTAGATCTAATATACTCTAGGGGGGTGAATAGAGTATATGTAGGTCCTTATAAAATTATTATAGCTTCTACTGTAATTAAAAGGTGCAGAATTAAACTAAAGTAAATAAGCACACATCAGTCCTAAAAACACAAGCACAACAAGAACAAAAAGAAAAGGGGCAACCAGACAACACAAGAAATTTTATAGTGGTTCCCCAACCTGGGTACATCCACTCTTCTACCACCCTGGTAGGAATCCACTCAGGTTTTTGATCAGGTGCCTGACACCAATGAGCTTTTGATCAGGTGCTCAAAAACTAAATCCTCAAGTCTTTATCAGGTGACTTGTAACCAAGAATCACTTTTGAAGGGAGATGACAACCCTTTACAGAGGTGGGGATGAGAGAGTGATGAAAGTCTTCTTTTCTCAATCACAATGAGAAGACTATGTGGATTCAGTGATGTTGTCAAAGCTCCCCCTGAGATGTAGAAGACTTCAGGAGAGCTAGAGCTTTGCACAGGGTGATAGACCTTCAATTGAGAGACTTGATCCAGGAGCTTTAGACTGATGGTGCTTGAATGTCTTAGCAAGGTCCTGAAGAAGAAGAACAGGAAGACTCTTGATTTGAAAAAGGTGTTCTTCTTGCTTCTTCTTCAAATTACTGACAGAATGAGAAATCTGATGAAGATCTGCTTCAGAATATCTTTTGGATGAAAGCAGGAATAATCTTTTCTGTCTGTGTATGAGAAAAGAGAAAAAAAATCACTTTTTATATTTTCCTGGGGAAATTAGTCTTTCGAATTTTGAATTCCTTCTTCATTCAATGCTGATGGCCTAGAGAATATGCAGCATTGAATAATTTCCCCAACTGTCCCGTGGAAAAATGGCAAGCAATAATCCTAGAGAATATCCTAATCAATGCTCCTCTAACGGTTATATTCAGTGAATGTTAGAGCATTGATTACTCAGTAATTATCGCAATAATCATGGGGACAGAGCTGGAAATGACTTAGTCTGGAATCGTCAAACAGATGATATAAATCGTCGACCTGAGTTCACGGTTCGTCGAGCTGAGTTGCTGTGTTCGTCGACCAGACGGCTTCTGTTCGTCGAGCTGAGTTCCATGATCGTTGAGCTGGAAACTGAACAGCTGTCTCTTTTGCCTATTCTGTGTCTGAAGTTCGTCGAGCTGAGTTTCTGGAGTTGTCAAATATTCTGTGTGGTGTCGACACAACCTTTCCAAAGTGTCGACTGATGATCTGGATGTCGACACAAGTTCTTCTAGTGTCGACTCAGTTGGTGTCGACATATACTCTGAGTGTCGACACAAGTCTTCTGGTTCTAAGTTGTTGAAGTAGATAATCCAGAATTCGTCGGGCAGAGAACTGAGTTCGTCAACCAGAGACTAGAGAACATAGTCTTGACAGAATGCTGTAGTAGTCCAAAGATTCATCGACCAAAGAATAGAGTTTGTCGAGCTAAGAACTAAGTTCGTCGACCAAAGTCTGATACTAAGGACTTAGAATTTCTTGATGTTTTCTGAACTTGAAGTGTTGTTGTAGTGTCCAAGTTTTCGTCGACCTGAGTACCAAGTTCGTCGAGCTTAGCTCAGAGAAATTACTCTGAGATCATCGAGCTGAGCACGACAATCGTCGACCTGAGTTCGACGAACGTCGAACTCACTTTATAGATTCTTGAAATCTTCTAAGTCTTGAGTCTCTGGCAGTCTTATTGATAGCTGGTCCATGTGATGTTGACTCTAAGGACTTTGCGTAGACTCTAGGACACAACTATGACCCTGGCTATACATTGTGGGTCACAAGATCCTAAGTTAGTGAACCTAGCCCAAATCAAACTAGGGATCTAACAGGATCTTCGATATGCCATTGAATAGTTTAATCTTGAGGTAGACCCAATCACAAACTACAAACTCCACGTTTCGGTGCTTAGCATTGTAATACTACGCTTGTCTATCCTAAGCCACCAACAATCGCTCTCAAACAATGCATATAATCAAATTTGCATCTCCGACCTCTTTATGCCTATATAGCTACGATTCGTCTGTTTCCTCCCAAGATAAAGGAGTACGACACTTCCTACCGTATAAAGCTTTGAAGGGTGCCATCTGAATGCTAGCTTAATAGCTATTATTATAGGTGAACTCGATCATATATAGATGGTCCTCCCACCTCTTCCTGAAATCTAAGGAGCACATACAAAGCATAACATCCATTGTCATGTTGGTCATCTCGGTCTGACCATCCGTCTACGGATGAAAGGTCGTACTGATCTTCAGTTTATTACCCAACAACTACTGGATTAGCCTCCAATCATTCGAAGTAAAGCGTACGTCTCTATCACTGACGATACTATGGGGCACATAGTGCAATCATACTATTTGCTCAACATAAAGTTTAGCTAACTTCTCAATTGAATCATCCTTTTTATTCGGTATGACGTGTGATACCTTTGTCAACCGATCAACGATCACCCACACAGCATCATTCCTGCTCTGTGATCTCGACAACCCATGCACAAAATCCATAGATATGTCATCGAACTTCTACAACGGAATTGGTAACGACTTTAGGAAACCACCAGGTTCCTGACATTATGCTTTTACCAAGGCACAAGTATGACAACTTGCCACGTAAAGAGCTATGTCTTATTTTAAACCTGGCCACCAAAACATCTTTTTCATGTCCTTATACATTTTTGTGCTCCCAGGGTGGATTGAGTATTTCGTAAAGTGTGCCTCATACAACAACTCCTCCCGCAACTTCTACACATTTGGGACACACAAACGACTGTCCTTTCTCAAACGTGCGTCATCCAAAGAGAATTAGGAATTTGACCCATCAGCTGGATAGCGCATCATACTCTCGTCGAGCTCTATCGCTTGTCGAATCCTGTCCGCGAGATCATAGTGTACCTCCGTCCAGTTCAAGCACGCATTTGCAGTGACATTCTTGTCAAAACAAGAAATATCTAAGACCTCCAACTCCTGGATTAGACACTCCTCATGCATCTATAGCCAACTTTCCCGTGCTGCAGTCCTCCGACTCAAGGCATCTGCGATCACATTTCCCTTCCCGAGAGTGTAAATTATCTTGAAGGTGTAGTCCCCGAGGAACTCCATCCACCTCCGTTGTTGCATATTCAGATCTTTCTGATCTATTAAATACTTAGGACTCTTATGGTCAATGAATATGTCAACTTTCATGCCATACAAGTAGTGACGCCATAGCTTAAGTGCAAAAATCACAGCCACCCACTCCAAGTCGTGAACTCGAGAGTTTCGCTATTGCACTTTCAATTGGCGAGAGCCATAAGCTATAACATTTCCGAATGATAGAACAACGCAGCCTAAGCCACTTCCTGAAGTATTTCTATAGATCTCGTAGCTGACCGTACCACATAGCGAACTCAAGATAGGTGTCATGGGCAGGCGACTCTTTAACTCATCAAAAGCCAGTGTGCACTCAGGCGTCCAAACGAACTTCTGATCTTTCCTTGTCAGTGTTGTGAGAGATAAGGCTATTCTCGAAAAGTTCTCCACGAAGCGCATGTAGTATCCAACAGGTTCAAGGAAGCTCCTGACTTCCGCTACAGTAGTCAACATAGGCCACTCTCGTATCGCAACGATATTCGCCGGATCCACCGTAATACCCTCTCCACTTACCACATTGCCAAGAAAAGCATCGACGATAGCCAAAACTCACAATTTGAGAACTTGATATATAGTTTATTCCTCCTCAGGGTGTGCAAAACCATCCTCAAGTGATTTGCATGTTCTTCTGATTGAGAGTACATCAATATGTCGTCAATAAAGACGATTATAAATCGATCTAGTTACTCCCGGAAAGTCTGATGCATCAAGTTCATGAATACTAATGGCGCGTTTGTTAGCCCAAGCAACATTATAACGAACTCATAGTGATCATATCTTATACCAAAAGCTGTCTTGGGAATGTCATATTCAATAATCCGCAACTGGTAATAGCCAGACTTTAAATATAACTTCGAATAGACAGTCGATCATACCAGCTGATCAAATAAGTCATCAATTTGTGGAATCAGATACTTATTTTTCTCCTTCAGCTTGTTCAATTCTCGATAATAAATGCATAAACGTAAGCTTCCATCCTTCTTCTTCACAAGAGGACCGGTGCACTCCAAGGTGACACACTTGGACATATATAGCCTTGCTCTAACAATTCTTGTAATTGAACTTTCAATTCTGTCATTTCCTTTGGCACTACTCGCCATGATGAGTGGGCCACAGGTTTTGCACCTGACATCAACTCAATAGTGAAGTCAATCTCTCGTTGGAGCAGAATCCCAGGGAGATATTTAGGAAATACATTTGCATAATCTGACACAATAGGAACGTCACTCAAACTGGGGTTCGGCTCTACAGCCTCCAACAGCGTGAAAAACAATTCCACACCCCTTCAAACTACCTTGACTACTTGGAGAGCAAACATCAATATCTTACTTGATCCTCGCATACAAGCGAACTTAGTCTCGTATTCGGTGTTTTGTCACAGTGTGCCTTTCTTTAGAGCGGCAATCTATACAGGCACGCTGCTCCGAGAGCCAGTCCATGCCAAAGATTACATCAAACTCAGATATCAGTAGTACCGATGCTTCCAATCCAAAATCCTGACTCCCTTTTTGCACCTCAACACAGTAAGATCTATCTGCTCACATCAAGCATCTGCTAGGTAACAACACCTTTGATCTATCTGTTGACATAAGAGTACGCACTCCGATCCGCAACACGAAGTCCTGAGATAGAAATGAATGAGAATAACCTATATCGAATAGTGCTCTTGCTGGATAGTCCCTAACAAGGACAAAGCCTACTTTGACCAAGTTATACACACACAATTCTCAAGGTATAACGTATATAAAGAATGGAAACTCTATACTACCAGTACCTGTGATGACATCAACCTATTTGATGACCTTCTGTTGACCAAGATTGTAAACCCTCGACTGAGCTGGAGCATATTGGGATGTAGTGGACTCCATCGCCTTTTCCTTCTCAGCATATGATGCTCCTATCTTCTTATCCATCCTTGGAAGGCCACTGGTACATTCACAGGAAAAATGTCCTGGCTTGCCACAAGTATAACATGTACGAGTGCTTTAACCATACATTTCTCCAGGAGCAATAGTAGATGGAGCCTGTACAGAATACTTGGACTTCTTATTCCATTTCCAAAAATGTGACTTTCAAGAAGTCGGCACTTTGAACTCGGACTTTTTCATTGCAAAGTCATTCCTGCCCTGCACCCTCTTCATGTCCTCCAACGAACGAGTCGTATTAATCAATACTTGAAAACCTTGATTCATCAGACCGAGAGAAGCAACCTCAGCTCATCCCGTAGTCCCTTGTAGAACCAATTGGTCTTACGCTCCTTGTTAGTGAAAGTGGACCATGCATATCATCCCAACCTGGTGAACTCATGCAAGTAGTTATCTACACTACTCTCTCCCTGAGTCAAGTGTTGTAATTCATTCTCCATGGCAATCCTCTGCGACGAAGGTAGATGCTTTGCCAAAAACAATCTCAAAAACTCATCCATCGAGATCTCAGATAGTCGTTTGCCCGCAAAGTGGTGTAACTCCAACTCATACCACAAAAGTCGAGCCTCTCCATCCAAAAGAAAAGTGACCAAGGTTACCTTCTGCCCCTCCTCTATTTCAATTGCCATCAATACTCTCTTAACACGCGAAAGCCAGTCCTCCGCCTGCGTTGGGGATCCTGCACCCGTGAACGTAGGAGGACTAAAACTCATAAACTGCTTCAGCTGCCTTTTAGTAGCTCGCCTTTTAACCAAGGCCTCAACAAGCATTTTCCTAACAGCTATAGGCTCAGCCACACCTGTTGAAACCGAAAATCGGTCTCTTGTGGAGTTTACCCTTGGGGAAGGGGTGATCGCGTGCCTAATTCTCTCCTGCAATCAAAATAATAAGGGAAAACAAGAATGAACTGACCCAAGGGCTCGGCATGGAGGACCCACCAGACACCCGGAAGATTTGAGAGCGCTTCCCCTCCTTAGCCAAAGGCCGGGCTAAGGTACCCTTATAAAGCACTTGGAAACGGGAGCAAGAGAGCACAGGCAACCTGCCTTCTGGGGTACCCCTTGGGTCCTATTTATAGATTTCAGGATTTGAACTGCCAATTACCAAGCTAAACTGACCTGAAGTTACCAAAAAACCCTTGGTTGGGTCTACCAACATCTAAACTCCGCTGTTTTGAAGGGTTATGGGCAGACCAGCGGGGGCAAAACAGTAAAAAGTACCTCATAGATCTGGGCGAGCTGGGGAGCCTGGCCACCTCGGCAATCCGACTCGCTTTCTATTGTCGAGCTCCTTTGCGCGAGCGCGAGTTGGTATGGCGAGCTTGCCCATTGGTCAGCCTTCATTAGTCGACCTCAGCTCGACGAATCATGGATTAGCTTGGCGAATGCCGAGCTCGCGGTCGACGAATGCCGAGCTCGGGCTCGGATTTCTCTACCGAGCTCGCCTGGGGCCTGGGTGATCTGAGCCGACCGGCCTGGTTCCTGGTTCACCCCACTCGACGGATACGGGGTTGTACAACACCAACCTAGTCTGGGACTATATCAGGACACACCTGCCCAGTCGGCTGTGCATTTATCATAACAAACACTGTCTCAACAAGTAAGCGTATCTTTTCAGTAGAAGGGGGAGGTGTGGCCACATCAGCTGGTGCCACACTCTCCACAGAACGTTGGGGTTCAGACTGCCCCGCACCACTTTGAGTCACCTATAAGTGTAAAATACACAATTAATTGACTACGCATAAGGCAAACAATGACCAATAAGAACACGCAAGCTCCTCAAATATGTGTATTTTCATTCCCAATTGGACATTGTTGAATTCATTTTGTTATAAAAGTGAGCACATACACATGCTCGCCACCCCTCAAAAGAATTCGAACACAAATTCGTAGAAGGAAGACCGAGACAAGAATTTGATACCAAATTGTAACATCCTCATCCGTCATATAGAATATAACAGAGGGTCCGACTGGGGCCCCATGCATATCCCACGGACCATCAGTGGAGTTACTCATTGAAATCATAGCATCTTATACACAACCTAACTTAGAGTGCATTCTAGCAGAAGCAGTTATCTTAGTTGTAGAACCCACATACCAGGAATGACCACTATAAACATAGGAATGATATATTAAATACACAACATGTTTTGGCCTTAAGGCCTTGCAATTGTTCTTCAGAAGTGTAATTTACAAACATCGGTACGTAGGTCGTCCACAAATGAAAACTATAGCAAGTTCTTCGCTTGGCCTTCGAGGGCCAGCATAGCATCAAATGGCTACAACCCGCTATCTCCCGCTCGGCTCTCCAGCACTTGCACAGGGACATTCCACCGTAAAGGTGGCAAACAAGACAATGGTCTGCTTTAGCTGACCAATTTATAACAACCCTAACCCATTCCCGGGGCAGCGATATTCCTTCCCTGCAGACATAACATTCATATATAGATATATCACACGAAGGTACAACTTAAGAACCATATAATATATCACAAACATTTGCATCAACTACTAAATGTTTCGTGCACTCATGACACATTATCGGTGTACTGGAATTCCTTGCCCCACCACCATCAAAAAGTCCCAGACTTGACATTAAATATTGAGCATTATTAGCCTAACACATAACCGCGTTACAACCATGACTCTCCCCCTATGCCAACAGTAATTGTCATGTACTTTAGGTATATTTAACCGAACCACATAGAGCAGGTACAGTTCATCTTTTTCCCGTTGCTCAAATCAGCATGCCATCGACGAAAGCTGAAACCTTCGTGGCCAATCTACATGACGCGGGTCAGCCTCCCATTTCCCATAATTCAAAACATAACCACGTTATGTACAACGACTCTCAAGGCCATCAAAGCTAGGTACCCAGGCTCACATCTCACCTGCTAGACACATGGTATCCGCGAGATAGGATTCACAAGCACAATATTATCTAGGAGCTATCGCCAGCGATAGCCGTTACCTCCAGACGCTAACAACAAAATATCTCTTTCTTTTTCTAGACTTATCCACAATTGGAACATCTTTCCAGAAAAACCTGCAACATCCTACAGTGCTAGAAACTGGACTTTCACAACATATAGCTCACCAAGAGCCATCTCCAACGATATCCACTATCGTTTGGCAATACCCATAGTTATCAAAATCATGGTATTCTCTGGGTATTTTCCTAGAGCGTATCTCCAATACTTCCTGCTACTCAATTCACAGGCACAACCCCTCAGAATCCATAACTATACGGTTATACTCGAAGTCTTCTCTGGCATGCAAATCAAAACATCACCAATCCAGACAAACCTGTCCGGATGGGATTTTCACAGCCTGCCTATTTCGTAATATGATTTCTGGATTATATATGTAAGACTACCTGGGGATATCACGTACCAACCCATCAGAATTCCCTTCACTTTCCAACCTTTGGTGGGGGATTCCATGCACATGAAAAATTAAGACTTCACATGTCCAAGAAGAAAGGTCATTACCCTCGTTGATCACTTAGGAGCCATTCTCTTGCCTTTGATCCAGATAGAATTGATCACCACAGCTTCCTTTCTGCGGATCTGGCTTCAACTCATGAATTCGATCACACAAACATCTCCTCTATAGGGATAAAACCCCCTTGCTCTTGCTTCCTGGCTTTTCCCTTCTCCTTCCTCCAGAATCAAGAGAGAGTGCGTGTGAATGAGAAAATGAGAAAATAATCTCATCTATAGCCTTTATCAGGAAGCTACTTCCATGCGGTATTTGCTACCGCCACGCGGTATCATAGGTGGTGGCCGCTTAGATCAATCAGCATCGCTCTGCCGCTCAAAATGCTTCAACCTTACTGACATGTTGCCAGCTACGAGCGTTAGGTTCTCAATGCTTCGTCGAGTGCGCCGAGTGGTATCGCCACGCGATATCTTTCTACCGCCATGCGGCACCTACCTGAAACGAATGTTGAATTAATTCAGTTGGATATCGCCGATGTTAACACTACCGTCTAGCGGTAACTTCCAAAAATCAACTCCTTCCCATTTTCAGGATTGTTTGGGCATTACACATTTTTAGAGGCGGCCGACGGCGGACGGGCGGCCAAATGGCCGCCCCTCCGGAAGAAAGGAACACTGTCCCAAACAGGGGCGATGGCGCCTTCCTGGCGCAGGAGAAGAGGGGGAGGGCGGTCGGCAGGGTCACCCACCATGGAAGGAAGATCGACCGTCCTAACTAGGCGACCGAGAAAGCAAGAGGGTCGGGCGGCCTGGAAGACGCTTGGCCAGAAGAGCACGACAGCTCTGCGTGCGCGCCTATGAGAGCGCGCATCTAGGAGCGAGCGCACCTAGGTGTGCATGCCCAGGTCCGCACGTGTGCCCCAGGTGTGCGTGTCCGTGCTCAGGTGCGCGCGGACGCTTCCACCTGCACGGGTGCTTCCTCCTGCATGCGCGCTCCCCTACACGTATGCTCCCCCTGCGCGCACTCTCCCCCTACATGCGCATTGTAACACCCCAGTTACCCAGAAGTTCCATATCTGGGGGTTACCATTGACAAACGCGAGACCATTTGTCGATCTCGAGGCCGTTCGACGAAAGTCAAAGGCCGTTCGTCGATCTCGAGGCCGTTCGATGAAAGTCGAAGGCCGTTTGTCGATCTCGAGGCCGTTCGATGAAATTCGAAGGCCGTTCGTCGAACTTAAGGCCGTTCGTCGAGCTGTCTGTTAGACGCGTGTTTGGCTGCTTTTTGGAGTCGTTCGACGATGGTCGAAGGCTGTTCGGCGAACGACGAAGGACATTCGGCGAACGACAAAGGCCGTTCGACGAATGTGCATGCTGTTCATCGATCTCTGTCCGTTCGTCGAATTTTTTTGGCTGAGCTGTGAAGCCGTTTGACGCAAGTCGAAGGCTTTTTCGTGGAGTTTTGTGTGCGAACAAGAAAAAAGCAGACCAAAAATTTGGAGTAATGCAAATTTTATTATCCAAAAAAGGTATCAATTACAATGATATAGCCTCCCTTTTATAGAATGGAGGAGATGAGAGAGATTACAATTAAGCAATGTGGGTCTAAAAAATTTACAAGTATATGCGGCTTTAGAAAAAGACAAACCGGACAGGTCGTACGGTTAGACAAGCCGGCTAACCGCCCGACAACAACAGGAGGAGAGAATAAGCGCCACCGAGAACAAGCCGCCACAGGAGACCGCCAGACCGCCCGGTCTCCAAGCCGTCTGAGACAAGCTGCCAGACCACTGGAACACCAAACAGCAACAGCCCGGCAGACAGGTCGGCTAGATAAACCGCCAGACCGCCCGGTCTCCGAATAGCAACAGACCGCCCGACCTCCATACTTCAACACTCCCCTCAAGCTGGAGCATAAATATCAATCATGCCCAGCTTGTCGCAAATGTGGAAAAAGGAAGTGGACACCGGCTTGGTGAAGACGTCCGTCAACTCGTTGTCGGAAGTGATGAACGGAGTACAAATCTGTTTCTTCAAGATCTCTTCCCTAATAAAATGACAGCTGACTTCTATGTGTTTTGTTCGCTCATGAAAGACCGGATTTTTGGAGATATATATCGCGGCCTTGTTGTCACATAACATAGAAAGAGGATAGTTGTAGACCTCTCCTAAGTCAAGCATGAGTGCCCGTAACCATTTAAACTCACATGTGGTCGACGCCATACTGCGATATTCTGCTTCTGCACTAGACCTGGAGACCACAGACTGTTTCTTGCACTTCCAACTCACAAGATTGCCTCCAACAAATGTGCAAAAACCTGATGTTAACTTGCGATCACCTTTGTCATCAGCATAACTTGAATCTGAGTACTCTTCAACCCTTAAGTGACCATTTTTTTGAAAAAAGGAGTCCTTTCTCAGGTGCTGCTTTAATATATTCCAATATCCTCAAGGCAGATTGTAGATGACACTCATTAGGAGCTTGCATGAACTAGCTCACCTTGCCAACAACATAAGAGATGTCGGGTCTGGTTATCGTGAGATAAATGAGTTTGCCAACCAGATATCGGTACCTCGTAAGATCGGATAGAAGAGGAGAGTCATCTGTCCAAGTTTTGTCTTCTCTAGCAGCCATGAGACAACGGTCAAGTTTAGCACCAGTCAATCTTGCCTCCTTTAGAAGATCAAGAGCATACTTCCGTTGGGAAAGGACCATGGAGTTGGGTTTCCTAGAGATTTCAATCCCCAGAAAGTATTTCGGGGAGCCCATATCCTTTGTGACCAGGTATTGAGGAAGGTGTTTCTCTGTCAGAGTTATCCCATCCTGGTCATCGCCAGTAAGAATAATGTCATCAACATAAACCGCAAGAACTACTAGACCAGAGGCATTTTTCCGAACGAACAAGGAGTGATCGGCTGAACTTCTTGCAGAACCAATGGCCGCAACAATGCCGCTAAACTTGTCAAACTAGGCACGAGGGCTCTGCTTGAGGCCATAGATAGCCTTCTTTAGCCGACATACTTGTGTCTCCCCCTGAGCAACATACACAGGAGGTTGCTCCATGTAAATATCTTCCTGTAGATCACCGTAGAAAAAAGCATTCTTAACATCCAATTGTGAAATGGGCCAATACCCATTGACAGCGACAGAGAGAAGGACCCGAATGGTGCTGAGACGAGCAACAGGAGAGAAGGTGTCGAATAATCAACACCATAGGTCTAAGTGAAGCCTTTGGCCACCAGGCGGGCCTTGTAGTGATCCACGCTGCCATCGGGATGGAATTTGACAACAAAGACCCAGCGGCAACCAACGACATCTGTGTCGAAGGGAGGAGGACAGAGGGTCCATGTACCACGTTCAGTGAGAGTAGAAATCTCCTCATCCATAACAGGCTTCCAATGAGGAATAGTAAGGGCCTCCTAGCAGGAACGGGGGGTGGCAGTGGCCAAGATAGCAAGTGCAAAATCTCTGCGAGAAGGGGTAAGATGATCATAGGAAACAACAGTAGCATGAGGGTGTTGGGTACATGCCCGAACCCCTTTACGAAGAGCAATGGGGAGATCCAGGTCAGCTGGTTCCTCAGTATCCAGAGCATCCATGGTGGAGAAAGCTGGCCCGAGAGTAGAGAGAGACAGCAGCGGAGAGGTGGGAGATATCGCGGGAGGTGGACATGGTGGAGGGGATGGTGGAGGTGGCGGAACGTCAGTTGGTGTAGAGGGAATGGATGGGTTGATATGAGGAGTAGGATCATTAGGAGGAGAGGAGGACACGAGAGAGAAGTAAGATGCATTTTTAAAGAAGGTGACATCCGCAGAGACGAACTGCTTGCGGGTAACAGGGTCAAAGCAACAATAACCTTTCTGAGTGGTAGAGTACTCCAGAAAGACACATTTAGTGGCCTGTGGTGAGAGTTTATCACGTGTGGCAGCGAGAGAGTGCACAAAGGTGGTGCACCCAAAGATGCGCAGAGTAAGAGGAAACAGATTCTGGTTCGGATAAAGAATGGAGAATGGGTTGGCACCGTTGAGAACTGTGGAGGGAATGCGATTGATGAGATAGCAGGAGAGGAGGATAGCATAGACCCAATAGGAGCGAGGAACGTGCATGTGGGTCAGTAGAGTACGAACGGCATCAATGAGGTGATAGTTTTTGCGTTCCGCCACCCCATTTTGCTGTGAGGTGTAGACATAGCTAGTTTGATGAATAACACCATGTTGCATACAGAAAGAGGAGAAATCATGGCTAAGATATTCCTTAGCATTGTCAGAACGAAGGAGTTTAATGGAGGTATCAAACTGAGTCTTAATTATGTAATAAAATGATGTCCAGACAGAGAAGAGTTCGGAGCGATCTTTTAAAAGATATAACCAAGCTGACATGCATCACAGTTGAGAGGTGGATGATGTGGAGGGAGGTGGGGTAGAAGCTGGCGAAGAGGCCGGGAAGGAGCATGACCAAGGCGAAGATGCCATTGGAGAAGATATGTAGAGGAGGAGGAGAAGGCGGATAGAACAGAAACGTTGTCGAGGAAGTATAGACCGCCGCTCTCAGCCCCAGTAGCAATTGTCTGTTGGGAGTCCGTATCCTGAAAAGAACAAGAAGTAGGAGCGAATGTGACGGAACACCGTAATTGCTTGCATAGAGAAGTAACTGATAATAAATTGCAAGGGAACTTGGGCACATAGAGGGTATCTGCCAGGCGAAGAGACGGAGTGACTTGAACCACTCCCATCCCATTGACCGGAGAGGAAGAGCCATCTGCAACAAAGACTGGGGGCAACCGATCATGTGTTTCTAGAAGAGAAAAACACTAAGGATTGCCTGTTATATGATTTGTAGCACCAGAGTCGATCAAGCATGTGCCGTGAGTAACAACGTGGGCACTAGTAGAAGATGTGACCATCGAGGCGGATTGTGTGGAGGCAATAGAAGAAAGACCGCGCGAGCAATAAGGAGACCGCGCGAGAACAATAGGAAGCGAAGAGAAAGAAGGCATGGCGACAAGGGCAGAAAGACCAAGCCAGGTGGCCAGCAAGCAGGGCGTGCGACTAGGATGGCCGCATCAAGAAGAGAGCAAAGTAGAGGGAAAAAAGACACACAGCTAGAGCTTAAACCGCGCGAACAGAAGAGAGAGAAAACTGAGCGAACTGGGAGGAGTTCACTAGAAATTCAAACAGGTCATGTGAACAGAAAAGAAACCGCACGAATAGAAACTCGCTGCGTGAAGAAAGAGACTGCGACAAGAGAGGAGGCAGAGCAATCGCGAAAACAGGTCGCAGAGAAAAAAAAGAGATAGGCCGCGCACACAAAGGGCAGGGACCAAGAGGAGAAAGAAACCGCGCGAACAGGTGCGACAAGAGAAGAAACAGATCACGAGAATAGGTCACAAACAGGTTGCGAGAAGAAGAAGCAAGTCGCGCGGATAAGACGCAAACAGGCATAAGAAACAAGTCGCAAACAGGGTGCGAGAAGAAGAAGAAAGCCGCGCGGACAGGTCGCGTGGAATGAGGAAGCTGAAAGTGCAACTAGATCTGATATACTCTAGAGGGGGGTGAATAGAGTATATGGTGCTTTAAAAACTTTTACAAACTTTTACAACAATTATTGTAATATGTGTGAGCAGGGAAGCAGAAATAAATCTAATCACAATACTAAGGTAAATAAAACACTAAGCACAGACAAATCAAGGCCAGAAACAAAAATGAAAGCAAGCCAAAACCAGATGATACAAGGGAATATAGTGGTTCCCCAAACTTGGGTACATCCACTCTTCTACCACCCTAGGTAGGAATCCACTGCAGGATGAGTTGATCAGGTGTCCTGGGCACCAATGAGCTTTTGATAAGGTGCTCAAAAACCAAAGCAGATTTTTTGATCAGGTGTCTTGCCACCAATGAGCTTTTGACAAGGTGCTCAAAAACCAGGTTCAAACTTTTGAAGGGAGTTTGAAAAACCCTTTACAGAGTGGGGGTGAGAGATTGATGGAAGTCTTCTCTTTCTTAAGCAACTGAGAAGACTATGTGGATTGATGTCAAAGCTCCACCTGAGTCCTTGAGATCTTCAGGAAGAAAAGCTTTGCTGAGGGCGATATGCCTTCAAAGATAGAACTCCAGCAATAGATGGTTTCAGCAATGGCTAAAATGTTGAGTGTCTGGAGTCTTGAAATGATGTTGGCCTTGAACACTTTGAAAACTGAAGAGATCTGAAGATTTGAAAACTAGATCTCCTTGAATGAGTGTTCTTCAGAATTCTTTTAGACAGAAGATTTTTGAGGTTGTCTCTGTAATATGTATTGTCTCTGTCTGTGTATTGTGTTTTCTATTCTTCTTGTTGTTCTTTTTGATTCAAAAAACATTTTGTCTTTTATTCTCTGTTCCAGAATAGAATATCATCCTCTGTCAAGGATAGTCGTTAGCCTGCATTGATTGCATCCTTAATTGCATAATCTCTTCTGGAGGAAAGTCCACAGAATTATTCCTTGAAAAGTCCCTTGAAACTTGGTCCAGAATTGAATGAAAACGGCTAGCAAATCTCTGAATTAATTGCAGAATAACTCCTAACTGATTTGAATTTGAATTCTAGAAGTTATCTGAAGTCGTCGAACTGAGCTCTGCTATCATCGAGCTTAGCTCAGCGATCTGGAAATACACAGCAGCAAAATATCGTCGATCTGAGCTCAAAGATCGTCGAACTGAGCTCAGAGATAAAGATCCAAGGCAGAGTCAAAATCGTCGAACTGAGCTCACCGATCGTCGAATGGAGTTCGACGATATTATGAAGTTGAGCTCAGCGATCGTCGAATGGAGTTCGACGATCTGTCGAAGTTAAGCTAGACGATCGTCGACCGGAGTTCGACGAATCGTCGTGCTGAGCTCGACGATCAGACTTAGTCTCCAGACAGAAAAACTTGGTCTTCAGGGCAGCTTCCAAACCTAGACTTCTAACCCTTAGACTCAAGTCTAATTGACCTATTAAGCTATACAGAAGGTCAAGCAAAGGTTCCTAGAGACATAGTGATCCTGACCCAAATTAGTAATAGGGTGTTCCAACAATCTCCCCCTATTGGGGTTAGGATTACTATTTACAGACTTTGGAAAATTCAAATAATAACATACAATCAGTAAAACATGAAAACAACAGCTAGACATTGCAGAAACATCACAGATATATATATGTCATCCAGATAATCAGAAATTCCAGAAATTGTCATCTTACAATGTCATTTCTTCTCTTTGCCTTTGACAAGTTTAATTTCTCTGTTTGGATTTAGAGCTTCCTTGTTGGACCTGGTGTCATCTGCTGCACCCAAATAAGTTTGCTTTGTAGCCCTGGGAACCACAGCAGCAGGATGTAATTCCATATATCTCTCAGCATCAAAGAATTTGCTGGAAGCATATTTCTCTAATTCCTTTTGTCTTTGCTCAGACATTGTAGAAATATTGGAAGTATCTAATCCTTGATCTCTGGCCTTCTTAATCTGATCTAGTGCAGCCAATTCTTTTAACCTGGCAGTCCAAGCAGCTGGGTTATTCTCAGGGTCCTCAAAAGGTACAGGTGGCTCATACCTGTTGGAAGGATTGTCTTGAGGAGGCTGACAGACACAGTATCTTTTAGCTTATAGGGGAAAGGACCTGATGATGTATCAAAAGAACCATGTCCTCCCCTGGAATATGTGTGCTACCTGGAGTACCCTTTAGAATAAACTTGAAAATCTCTCTGATTACCCCTGTATCCTCCTCTCCTAGAATATGAACCCCTAGATTGGCCTTCCCTTTGGTAGGATCTGGCATGGGGTTGATAGGGAGCCTGGCTTCTGGCTGGGGCTTGACTTGCAGAGCTTCCACCTGCACCTGCATCAGGAGGAGGTGGTGGAGGAGGATGAGGGTGCTAGAATTGGGAAGAGCCCTTCTCATATTTTCTCTTTTTCTTCATGGCCTTCAGCTGGTTTTTAGAATACTGCATCCAGTGTTGAGTAATTTGGCAATTATGAAGGATGTAATAAGGAATGTCATTGTTATCTTTGACTTTTACAGGAGGAACCCTTTTCATTGCCTTGCTCCTTGCCTTCCTTTTTCTGGCAATAGTAGCAGATGAGTCATCAGAGTCTGTTTTAAACTCATCAGATTCAGAACTCTGATCATCATATAGAGCATCTATTCTCTTCATCAAGTCTTTCTTCAGTTGAACAGAGGCAGATGAGGCAGAAGCTGAAACAGCAGCAGCAGTAGGGGCAGCAGCAGATGAAGGAGGTGAGGCAGAAACAACAACAGCAGCAGCAGGAGTGGTGACAGCAACAGTAACAGTCTCACTTACAGCAGAAATGTTGATGCGCGAAAACGCCGCGGGGCACCAACCAGCTAACACGGAGGGGGTGTTCGGTCTCACAAGCTAGGAGAGGTGGAGAGGAGGGAAGGAAGGAAGCCTCTGAGTGCTCGAGAGTGGAGCAAACGGCTTGTCAAAGAGGGTTGCGGGGATAGAGGAGAGAAGCTTGATCAACAGAGCAGGTTGATCAAGAGGAGAGAAGGAGGTTGATCAGGAGCTGTCGAGCAGACGGCTAATATGACGGTTGTGCTTGCAGGTTGGAAGCCGAAGAGAGCTGAGCTGAGCTGAGAAGAAGTCTGCTGAGCAGAGGAGCAAGACTTGCTGAGCAGAGGAGCAGAAGAGGGGGCCGCTAGCAGCGGCAACAACACACTTCGCCCGCCGCGGCTTAAATGCCACTCCTGCGACGGGCTTTCCTTTTATTAAAAGCTAGAGATTACAAGCTTACAAGTACACCTTTACAACAAAATCACTTAAAGGGTACAAGGAGAAGCTGGCGGCTAAGAGAGAAGGAAGTGCCAGAAAGCAGGGGAGAAGCTGCCAGAGACTAAGTAAAATAGTCTGCTGGCAAGCTGGAGGACTGGGAAACTGAGCCTGCAGAGTCTGCTGGCAAGCTGCTGAAAAGCTGCTGGAGAGCTGCGCGGACAGGAAATTGAGTCCGCAGAGCTTGCTGGAGGAGGCGATGACGGACTGGAAAACGGAGTCCGCAGGGCTTGCTGGCAGGACTTGCAGGATCTTCCTGGATGATCCACCGGTGTAGAATGAGAGGCACCATGGGCTATTTATAGGCCCAGGGGAGTTCTTCTAGAAGCGGGGCCCAGTGACATCAGCATGACGACCTGCGCGGACTCCGCGGACAGAGATTTTGCGTCCGCCACTGTTGCCTGAGGAAGCAAGCGGAAGGACCCACCTGCAGAGAACTGGAGGCCGCCCCCTAGCGGGCGACCTGGGCGGACTCCGGGAGGAGTCCGCCCGGCAGGCCGGGGCCGCCCCCTAGCGGGCGGCCTGGGCGGACTCCGGGTGGAGTCCGCCCGGCGGGAGCCGGGGCCGCCCCCTAGCGGGCGGCCTGGGCGGACTCCGGGTGGAGTCCGCCCGGCTGGAGCCGGGGCCGCCCCCTAGCGGGCGGCCTGGGCGGACTCCGGGTGGAGTCCGCCCGGCTGGAGCCGGGGCCGCCCCCTAGCGGGCGGCCTGGGCGGACTCCGGGTGGAGTCCGCCCGGCTGGAGCCGGGGCCGCCCCCTAGCGGGCGGCCTGGGCGGACTCCAGGGTGGAGTCCGCCCGGCTGGAGCCGGGGCCGCCCCCTAGCGGGCGGCCTGGGCGGACTCCGGGTGGAGTCCGCCCGGCTGGAGCCGGGGCCGCCCCCTAGCGGGCGGCCTGGGCGGACTCCAGGGGGAGTCCGCCCGGCAGGAGCCGGGGCCGCCCCCTAGCGGGCGGCCTGGGCGGACTCCGGGTGGAGTCCGCCCGGCTGGAGCCGGGGCCGCCCCCTAGCGGGCGGCCTGGGCGGACTCCAGGGGGAGTCCGCCCGGCAGGAGCCGGGGCCGCCCCCTAGCGGGCGGCCTGGGCGGACTCCGGGTGGAGTCCGCCCGGCTGGAGCCGGGGCCGCCCCCTAGCGGGCGGCCTGGGCGGACTCCGGGTGGAGTCCGCCCGACTGGAGCCGGGGCCGCCCCCTAGCGGGCGGCCTGGGCGGACTCCGGGTGGAGTCCGCCCGGCTGGCGGGCAGAGGCCGCCCGGGGTGGGCGGCCTCGGCGGACGGCGGCAGGAGGCCGCCGCCCCTCGGGCAGCAGGGAGGTCGCCCCTGGCGGGCTTCCTCGGCGGACGGCGGTAGGAGATCACCGCCCCTTGGGCGAAATAGGAGGCCGCTCCTGGTACTGCTGTTGGCGGACTCCTGCAAGGAAAAGACTGCACGATTAGCGGACCTAACCGCATGTCCCGCGAGGGTGAGCCATGGGAATAGCTCGCCGTCCCGCAGGGCACGCGGTTGCTAGGAGACCTAGGCGGATAGGGAAGACTGTCCGCCTACGCTGGGACCCATCGCGATCAAAAGGGAGAATCTAAGGGTCACGATGAGCCAGCTGGCCACCTTGGGAAGGATCGCCGATTTCTGGGTTAACATAATCCCCGCACTTTTTTAAGTTCCGAAAAGAACTTCGAAAAAGTTGGAGACCCACGAAAATCGTGATCCACCCCCAACGGGAGAAGAGGAGCAAGGAGAGACAGGACCTGAAGACTCTCCTCACAAGCTTGGTGCTTCCTGTCTGTTTTCCTGCAAGAGGAAAGTTAGGGCAAATATGTAGGAGTGGTACATCGAGTGTGTACCTGAATTTGCTTTTGCAAAATGAAGAAGGCGTGTCTTCTGTAAACGCTCTGCAAAAACAAAAGTGAGGAAAACGGAAAGGCGCAATAACTCGCAAGTACCTGAAAGGGACCTGCAAGTCTTTGCTGATCTCTGCAAAAAGAGAGTTAGGAACATGCACAATATATGAGAGTAACTTGCAAGTACCTGTGAAGAAACTTGCAAGGGTTTGAGGATCTCTGCAAGAAGAGAGTTAAGAGCAGGTATCATATATAAAAACAAGCTGCAAGTACCTGGATGAGGTTTGCAGGTGTTTGCTAATCTCTGCAAGAAGAGAAGTTAGGAACCAATAAGATATGAAAATAACTTGCAAGTACCTGTGAAGAGAAGGCTTGCAAGTGTTAACTGTAGACTGTTAACTGTTGATAAGATAACTGTTGACAAGATAAGGCCGATATGACCAATTAGCAAGAAGAATGCCTGATGAATACTATTATGAAGCCCAGATCAATAAACTGAGTTGTTAACTGCTGATAGATATGACTGGACTGCAATAGCACGGCTGATAGCACTTGAGCAAATAATGTAGAGGAGATGAGAGCAATAGAGCTTATATGAGTAGAGTGCGAGTCATCATCCTGATAGAGCTTTGAATAAGCAATTCATATAGGATGAGCGCGAGCAAAGTGATTGCTGAAAATCCTTTTGGTAGGTCGGATTAACCTGTTCACCTGTGAAAGAAGGCAAGAGAGAAAAAGGAGGGCTGCACCCGGAATGACTAAAGTGGGTTGAATGCTGCCACAGGTGTTCCCCGTGGGCCTTATGCATCACTTGCCCGAAAAAATCATCCCAAGTATAGTCCTACTCAAAGCGGGCTGGCCGCGCATCCTCAAGGAGGGGGGAAAAGGAAAAAAGAGGTCCATGTTCGGAATGACTGCAGAGGGTTGAATGCTGCCACAGGTGTTCCCCGTGGGCTTTATGCATCACTTGCCCGAAAAAATCATTCCGAGTATGGTCCTGCTCGAAGCGGGAAAGGAAAAAGAGGTCCATGTTCGGAATGACTAAAGAAGGTTGAATGCTGCCACAGGTGTTCCCCGTGGGCCTTATGCATCACTGGCCTGAGAAAGTCATTCCGAGTATGGTCCTGCTCAAAGCGGGCTGGCCGCGCATCCTCAAGGAGGGCACAAAGCAAGGGAAGGTCCTGAGAAGGACCGCTGGAAGCAAGGAAGATCCTGAGAAGGATCGCTAGAAGCAAGGGAGATCCTGAGAAGGATCGCTAGAGACTCTGCTCTCTTGCCCTGGGCACAAGCATCACTGATCAAGGAGACAGGTTGCGCCAAGAGGCCTATATTGTCTGTGTGTTGATCAGTGGAGTTGTGAGAACCCGAGAGGCATGGATCGAGGATACCAGAGAGAGTTATTCGGCCACCACAGTTGAAGGATGATCCAAGAGACAAGGCTACGCTTGATTGCCATTGCTTGTCCAGCGAAGATCATCCTAACCGTAGTGTTTCCTATAAGACGCACAACAGAGCTAACACATGGGGCTCCCCTAGCACACACTCTGTGTCAGATGCTGGCTAGGATCCTAAGCCTGAAGCCCATAATCGTAGATGAACTGCTCCCACTACACACATGGGTATACTCCCGCCATATATGGTCGAAGCGGTAGTGCGAGAACAAACTACGGAGGGAACGTTTCAGACTCGGCGAAATCTCATTGGCGTATTGATCCAGAGAGAGAGAGAGAGAGGCAACAAAAAGGGAACTGTGTCAGTACAGGATCTCTGAATAAAAGCTTTGCAGAAAAGCAAGAAAATAACACTGAGAAGTGTTGTAAAGAATGTATGAAAAGGAGAGAGAGTAAGGGTTGAGATAACCCCTGAAGGTTGCAAGGAGCTCTGGAGGACTGTGAAGTCCATGGCTTTGGAGGACTGTGAAGTCCTTGCTAGTTTAGAATAGTCTTCCTAGTATGCCCTCGTCATCAGCATCGAAGCATTCGACGGTCGGGGGAACAACGAGGAGAGGAGGCTCTTCGATGTGGTTTACTCCTCTTGAGGAGCAAGGAGCGTCTGCAATTTCTTTGCCCTTTGACGTTGATGAGTCAGGGCGATCTTCTTTAGGAAGCAAGTCATGCATCTTGCCCTGCCGGAGCATCCTTTGCACAAGCTGACGGAATGCTCGGCAGTTTTCTGTTCGATGGCCCGGCTCTTTGTGGAATTCACAATAAGGCTCTGAGTCTCTAGACCTCTGATCTGCTGGTCGATAGGGCTTCTTGTAGCTCGCCCTGTCTTTCATGATCTGGATCACTTCTTGCACGGCGTCGTCGAGATCAGACTCGTGCAAGTCATCGTCTTGCTGTTGTTGGACAGCTGCTGTTTGAGAAGGAGCTAGCGGGAGCAAAGGATCTTGAGCACCACGGCTCGGGAAGGAGTATCGCTGGCGATGAAGCCTTCTCTCCTTCCTCGAGTGAGCTGGGAAATGATTGTAAGGAGACCTTGGAGGTTGCTTGCGAAACGGATCTTTCTCTGATACGAGCTTGGAAACGAAGCCTGGATTGCTCTTCTCGCCTCGGATGTATGAGTTGGCTAGAGCGATCAGCTCTTGGTATGTCCTTGGAGCACGGACATTAGCTTCAAACTTGAGAGGCCCTTCACGAAGACCGTGGATAAGAGCCACTCGGTACATTTCTTGATCAACGATTTCGATGTCCAGAATCTCTCTCTGGAATCGATCAACAAATTGAGACCAGGTTTCATCACTGCGCTGTCTGATCTCAAAGAGGGCTTCAGGGCCGCCCTTTCTCTTGGAGGAGGTAGAGAATCTGAGAAGGAATTCTCTACGAAGATCAAGGAAGGAAGAGATGGAGTGAGGACGGAGGCCATAGAACCAATCCCTCACTTGCCCATCAAAGGTTGTCACAAGGAGCTTGCACTTGGTTGCATCTGACAGAGTCTTGAGAGCAACGGCTGATTCAAAGGCTTGAAGATGCTTGACCGGATCAGTCTCTCCTGTATAGATTGGCAGTCGAGGCTCTCTGAAGTTTGCTGGAGTAGGTTCAAGGCGAACGCTCTCAATAAAGGGCGATGGCTCTTCCTGCTCTCCCACAGCATAGGGATCAAAGGGAGCATAGGCTGCAGCTGCAAAAGAAGCAGGGGGGTAGAAAGGAAAAGTTGCTGCAGGAGGAGCTGAGGCAGGAGCTGGGGGGCAAGGATGACTTCCTTGAAAGTTGAGAAATCTAGCAGGACTTCCCCGGGCAGCTTGCCGGAAGAAGTTATGGCGAGCAGCAAACTCTTCATCTTGAGTTCGCAAAGGAGCAGCAGGACCTTGCGGGAAGGTCGGGGTGTAAGGCGGATAGAACGGAGGACAAGCTTGAGAATAAGCTTGCTTATGCTTTGATGTTGGCGTTGGGTTGATTGGAGCAGCTGGAGCAGCTGGAGCAGCTGCTGGACGAGAGTCTAACCGCTGCGTGATCGCAGCAAGGACTTGGTTGATTGCTTGGAACTGTTGAGCATTCTCACGGCGCGACTGCTCAAAAGCTTCCCAGAGAGGATCTTCACTGGGACTTGGAGCAAAGTTCTCGGCTGACTGATCTGACATGGCTAACTGTCGCTATTCACCGTCTGACCGGATCTGAAGGTCGCGTGTTAACTGTTGATGCGCGAAAACGCCGCGGGGCACCAGCCAGCTAACACGGAGGGGGTGTTCGGTCTCACAAGCTAGGAGAGGTGGAGAGGAGGGAAGGAAGGAAGCCTCTGAGTGCTCGAGAGTGGAGCAAACGGCTTGTCAAAGAGGGTTGCGGGGATAGAGGAGAGAAGCTTGATCAACAGAGCAGGTTGATCAAGAGGAGAGAAGGAGGTTGATCAGGAGCTGTCGAGCAGACGGCTAATATGACGGTTGTGCTTGCAGGTTGGAAGCCGAAGAGAGCTGAGCTGAGCTGAGAAGAAGTCTGCTGAGCAGAGGAGCAAGACTTGCTGAGCAGAGGAGCAGAAGAGGGGGCCGCTAGCAGCGGCAACAACACACTTCGCCCGCCGCGGCTTAAATGCCACTCCTGCGACGGGCTTTCCTTTTATTAAAAGCTAGAGATTACAAGCTTACAAGTACACCTTTACAACAAAATCACTTAAAGGGTACAAGGAGAAGCTGGCGGCTAAGAGAGAAGGAAGTGCCAGAAAGCAGGGGAGAAGCTGCCAGAGACTAAGTAAAATAGTCTGCTGGCAAGCTGGAGGACTGGGAAACTGAGCCTGCAGAGTCTGCTGGCAAGCTGCTGAAAAGCTGCTGGAGAGCTGCGCGGACAGGAAATTGAGTCCGCAGAGCTTGCTGGAGGAGGCGATGACGGACTGGAAAACGGAGTCCGCAGGGCTTGCTGGCAGGACTTGCAGGATCTTCCTGGATGATCCACCGGTGTAGAATGAGAGGCACCATGGGCTATTTATAGGCCCAGGGGAGTTCTTCTAGAAGCGGGGCCCAGTGACATCAGCATGACGACCTGCGCGGACTCCGCGGACAGAGATTTTGCGTCCGCCACTGTTGCCTGAGGAAGCAAGCGGAAGGACCCACCTGCAGAGAACTGGAGGCCGCCCCCTAGCGGGCGACCTGGGCGGACTCCGGGAGGAGTCCGCCCGGCAGGCCGGGGCCGCCCCCTAGCGGGCGGCCTGGGCGGACTCCGGGTGGAGTCCGCCCGGCGGGAGCCGGGGCCGCCCCCTAGCGGGCGGCCTGGGCGGACTCCGGGTGGAGTCCGCCCGGCGGGAGCCGGGGCCGCCCCCTAGCGGGCGGCCTGGGCGGACTCCGGGTGGAGTCCGCCCGGCTGGAGCCGGGGCCGCCCCCTAGCGGGCGGCCTGGGCGGACTCCGGGTGGAGTCCGCCCGGCTGGAGCCGGGGCCGCCCCCTAGCGGGCGGCCTGGGCGGACTCCGGGTGGAGTCCGCCCGGCTGGAGCCGGGGCCGCCCCCTAGCGGGCGGCCTGGGCGGACTCCAGGGTGGAGTCCGCCCGGCTGGAGCCGGGGCCGCCCCCTAGCGGGCGGCCTGGGCGGACTCCGGGTGGAGTCCGCCCGGCTGGAGCCGGGGCCGCCCCCTAGCGGGCGGCCTGGGCGGACTCCAGGGGGAGTCTGCCCGGCAGGAGCCGGGGCCGCCCCCTAGCGGGCGGCCTGGGCGGACTCCGGGTGGAGTCCGCCCGGCTGGAGCCGGGGCCGCCCCCTAGCGGGCGGCCTGGGCGGACTCCAGGGGGAGTCCGCCCGGCAGGAGCCGGGGCCGCCCCCTAGCGGGCGGCCTGGGCGGACTCCGGGTGGAGTCCGCCCGGCTGGAGCCGGGGCCGCCCCCTAGCGGGCGGCCTGGGCGGACTCCGGGTGGAGTCCGCCCGGCTGGAGCCGGGGCCGCCCCCTAGCGGGCGGCCTGGGCGGACTCCGGGTGGAGTCCGCCCGGCTGGCGGGCAGAGGCCGCCCGGGGTGGGCGGCCTCGGCGGACGGCGGCAGGAGGCCGCCGCCCCTCGGGCAGCAGGGAGGTCGCCCCTGGCGGGCTTCCTCGGCGGACGGCGGTAGGAGATCACCGCCCCTTGGGCGAAATAGGAGGCCGCTCCTGGTACTGCTGTTGGCGGACTCCTGCAAGGAAAAGACTGCACGATTAGCGGACCTAACCGCATGTCCCGCGAGGGTGAGCCATGGGAATAGCTCGCCGTCCCGCTGGGCACGCGGTTGCTAGGAGACCTAGGCGGATAGGGAAGACTGTCCGCCTACGCTGGGACCCATCGCGATCAAAAGGGAGAATCTAAGGGTCACGATGAGCCAGCTGGCCACCTTGGGAAGGATCGCCGATTTCTGGGTTAACAAGAAATAACAGATTCACTCTCAACAACAGATTCACTAACAGCCACAGAAGCTGGAGAGGTGATAGCAGCAACAACTTCATTGATAACAGCAGTAACATCATCAAACTCTGTAGTAGGCTCAATTTCAGTGGCCTCTGGCATCAGAAAATCCTTGGATATTTGCTCATCAGAAGCAGTTGGAACTTCAGCATCAATATTAACAATCTCAGCAGCAGTATCAACAATCCTTTCTTCAGCATCAGCAGCAGCAACAACATCTTCAGTAGCAGCAATCACTAAATGTACAAAAGAAGAGATAATGCTAGGGTCACAGCAAGAGAAAGGCACCAGTGCCTTGGATAAGTCTTCTGTAGGCTGGACAGCATTACTCTCTGGCAGACAGCTGAAGAAGGCAGTATCAAAAGCAGATAGCAAAGACCTTAGGTCAATTGCAAGAACTGCAGTAGGAGTCTGACATTCTGGAGGCACAGCAACAGGAGCAAAAGGAGCAGCAGACACAGAAACATCAGCAGCAGCAGTATCATCAGCAGCAGGAGCAGAAACAGCAGCAGCAACAGCATGAAAGCTTGCTTCATATGGCATCTCCCCCTGCCTAGATGCAGATACATCTGGATCAAGGCACACTGCAAGAGGTGCTGCCTGAGGAAGGAGGGAGGAAAGCCTGGCAGAGAGGGCTGCCACTGACAGGTGTAGAGGAGCCAAGGAGGTCTCCAAGAGTAGAGAGAGCCTGGGGGCAATTAGCTCATACAACCTGTCAGCTAGGGCTGAGAGGTCTACTTGCTCAACTGCTGGAGCAAAGGTAGATGGAATAGGAGTAGCTGAAGATGCTGGAAGTGGAGGGCTGGAGAGTGGTGGTATGGATGGCTGAGGTGTTGGGATGGTGGATATGGAGGATAAGGGGATGGAGATGGATGGAGTGAATGTTGGTTGATCAATGATGTGGTGTAGGAGGTCTTGGAATGAAGTGGAGGAGGAGGGTAATTCAGGAGGAGATGAGGGGGAATCATCCATGTAGGAATCATCCAGGAGGGTGAAGGATGGAATGGATGGTGATGATGTGATATCTGGAGGAGGGTATGAGAACAGTGGGTGGAATTGGTCTGCTGGAGGAGGTAGAATGGGGTCTGGAGATGGAGTTGATGTTGGAGATGGGCTGGATATGGTAATGGTGGATGGAGCTGGAATGGTGGATGGAGCTGGAATGGTGGATGGAGCTGGAATGGTGGATGGAGCTGGAATGGTGGATGGTAGGGGAAGGGTTGGAATTGGAGGAGGAGGAGAGGCAGCAACAGCAGCAGCCAGGTCTTCTGCAGGAGCAGTGACCTGTGGGAGAGTGACTCTTTGAGTCCTTGTGCCTGAAGGAGCACTTGAGGAGGGCCTGCCAGGCTTGCTTATTTGTCTGTCCCACTTGCCAAAGAGGGCACAGGTTAGTCTCTTGGAGGCATTTATGTGAACTCCAGAGGAGACCAGCAAGGCAGGGCACCTGGTCTGCAGGAAAATTCCAAGAATTCTTCCAAAATTAACAAAACCCTTGTTTATTTTCTTCTTGATGAGGTCAAAGAACACCTCTCCCCAGTTCAAACTTTTCTTATCCACCAGAGCTCCCATGAGGCAGAGCTGATGTCTGGAGATAGTATCATGAGCTGAGTGCTTTGCCAACAGCACTTTCCCTACCACATCTGCCAGGAACCTGCATTCAACAGACATGTTCCTTTTGAATAGCTTGCTAGGGTTTCCCTCTGGATGACCTATCCTGGCAAGTAGTTCAGAATAATCTTCTCCTGATAACTCAGCAATATCTTCTCCATTTCTCAGGCCAAAAACTTCTGTTAAAACTATGGGGGTCAAGGGTACCTGATTTCCAGCAATAGACCCAACTATTGTGTTGTTGTCTAGATTATGAGCAGTATAAACCCACTCCTTTATCTCATCTGAAGCCAGCTTGATTCTAGTGGTCATGAGGGCAGACAGATTCTGGTCTTTGAACAAACCCAGTATGTCTTGGAAAATCTGATCAGTAGTGTTGAAGGATTCCAGATCAATGTCAAACCCGGCATCGAACTTCATTGCGGCAAGAACTGCAACTGACACAGCCATTGTACCTGCAAAAACTCAACAAACAAAACGACCAAGCGTAGAACTGTTTGGAGGGAAAGAAAATCCTGCAGAGAAATCGAAAGCGCAAGAGAGAACGACGGCGAAAAATGAGTTTTATATTAGGGTTCGACGCAGAATTGGAAAGATCGTTGAACGCAGTTCGACGATCGAGGCTTCTAAAGGAATCTGAAGAGACTTCAACATCGTTGATCTCCGTTCGACGATCTTGAAGAGCGTCGAGCTCCGTTCGACGATCGTTCAGTGAACATAATCGTCGAGCGCCGTTCGACGATCGTTGACCGGAAGAGATAGTTCATACTATCTGAGAGGCGCTGAACTCAGTTCGACGATTTTTGGAAATCGTCGATCTCCATTCGACGATCTTAGGGGAAATCGTCGAGCGCAGTTCAGAGAACAGAAAAATTCTAGACACTAAGAAAAATCTGAATTTTTGCCTAGTCTTGGTCAATTTTGAGCTTTCAAAATCTTGGATATTAGTTAAGACTTCCTCCATCTAACATGCCTAACTGATTTAGGAAGAAGGTGTGTTTCTTTTCATCCAAAGGCTTGGTGAAAATATCTCCCCTTTGTAAATCAGTTGGGATATATTGTAATTCAATTTTATTCTTTTCAACATTATCCCTTAAGAAGTGATGCCTAATCTCTATGTGTTTTGTCCTACTATGGAGGACTGGATTTTGAGCTATGGAAATAGCACTTGTGTTATCATAAAAGATTTTAGACTTCTCTAAGTTGTAACCATAGTCTAGGAGTTGGTTTTGAATCCACAATATTTGTGAACAACAACTGCCTGCAGCCATATATTCAGCTTCAGCAGTTGAAGTTGACACAGATGTTTGTTTCTTACAAAACCAAGAGACAAGTCTGTCACCAAGGAACTGACAAGTTCCACTGGCGCTTTTCCTGTCAATTCTGCATCCAGCATAATCAGCATTTGAGAATCCAGTTAAATCAAATGCTGAATCTTTTGGATACCAGAGACCTAGATTTGGACAACTTTTAACATACCTGAGATTCCTCTTTACTAAAGTGAGGTGTGACTCTCTAGGGCTTACTTGGAACCTAGCACATATACATGTAGCAAACATTATATCTGGTCTACTAGCTGTAAGATACAGTAAAGAGCCAATCATTGCTCTATATGTTGTCTGATCAACAGGTTTCCCATGTTCATCAGCATCCAATACAGCATTGGTAGGCATGGGTGTTTTCATACAAGATGCCTCAGACATACCAAATTTCTTAACCAGTTCATTAGCATATTTGGTTTGAGAAATAAAGATGCCTTCAGCATGTTGTTTGACTTGCAATCCTAGGAAGAAGGATAACTCACCCATGCTACTCATCTCAAATTTAGAATGCATCAGGTTAGAAAACCTTCTGCACAATTTTGAGTCAGTAGAACCAAAAATGATGTCGTCTACATAAATTTGTACTAGTAGGGTATGGGACTTATGGGTTATAATAAAAAGAGTTTGGTCTACTCTACCCCTAATAAAACCATTTTCCAAGAGAAAGCATGTTAGGGTCTCATACCATGCTCTAGGAGCTTGCTTGAGACCATATAATGCTTTATTTAATCTAAAAACATAATCATGAAGAGTTGGAGAGATAAAACCTGGACGTTGTCTGACATAAACTTCCTCTTTGATGTCTCCATTTAAGAAGGCACTTTTGACATCCATCTGATAAACCTTGAAGCCTTTGTGAGCTGCATAGGCTAGAAATATTCTGATGGCTTCCAATCTTGCAACAGGTGCAAAGGTCTGGTCGTAGTCAATTCCTTCTTCTTGAGAATATCCCTGAGCAACTAGCCTTGCCTTGTTCCTTATAATTACTCCTTGATCATCCAGTTTGTTTCTGAATACCCATTTTGTTCCAACAATGGAATGATCCTTAGGCTTTGGCACTAGTTCCCATACTTTGTTCCTCTCAAATTGATGCAACTCATCTTGCATTGCAATGATCCAGTATGGATCTTGCTCTGCATCTTGAATGGACTGAGGTTCAATTTGAGATAGGAAGCAGGTGTGCAACAGGTTTTGGTTGACCTGATTTCTGGTTTGCACACCAGCTGAGATTTCTCCAATTATTTGGGAAATTGGATGGTCTCTTGATGTTACTAAATCAACAGGGGGTGTTGATTGTTCACCAACCTGTGTTGTTGTTTCCTCTTGTGGTACAACAACTGGCTCTTCAGGTTGTGCTTAATGTGTTGAGTATTTCCTTCATCTTCACTGCTTTCATCATCTTGAGCAATCTGCAACTTGTTCATATCTTCAACTAGAGAGTGTTCCTGCAAAGGTTCTATGGTAGAAGAAATCTTCTCCTTGAAAGACATGTTAGATTCATCAAAAGAAACATGAACAGATTCCTCAATTTTCAAAGATGATTTATTATAGACCCTATAGGCCTTGCTGATCATGGAGTATCCCAGAAACACTCCTTCATCAGCTTTGGCTTGAAATTTTGCTAAATATTTCTTGTCATTATTGTGAATATAGCAAACACAACCAAAAATTCTAAAATAGTCAACTTTAGGTTTCTTCCCTTTGAGTAATTCATAGGGAGTCTTTCCCTTTAGTTTATGTATCAGACTTCTGTTCAGCACATAGTTGGAGGTGTTCACTGCCTCTGCCCAAAAGGATAGAGGTAGATGAGCATCTGACAACAATGTAGTGGCAGATTCAATAAGGGTTCTATTTTTCCTTTCAGCTACCCCATTTTGTTGAGGAGTTCTAGGAGCTGAGAAAGTATGACTGATCCCTTCACTCTGACAGAACTCTTGCATAAGAAGAGAATCAAACTCTGTCCAATGATCACTTCTGATCAGGGCAATGTGAGTATTGAACTCAATCTGTATACATTTGAGAAACTCTGTCAGGCACTTAAAGTTATCAGACTTCTTCCTTAGAAAGAACACCCAAGTGAATCTAGAGAAGTCATCTACAATTACTAAAGTGTAGGATTTCCCTCCTAGGCTTTGTACTGTGATGGGTCCAAATAGATCCATGTGTAACAAATACAATATCCTAGGTGAATCACTCTTATTAAGTGACTTAAAACTGTTTTTAGTTTGCTTGCCTAATTGACAAGCCTTGCAGAGTCCTTCCTTCTTGTAGGGGCCAGAAGGTAGTCCTTTAACAAGGTTGTCCTTGGATAGCCTAGCAATAGTTCTAAGGTTTAGGTGTCCTAATCTCTTATGCCATAAAACATTTGGTCTACAGACTGAATTAAACAAGCAGATATTTACATTGGTTGAAAGAAAGTCTACTAGATAGATGTTACCTTTCCTTTTACCTGTCAACACTGTTGTGTTGTCCTCTGACTTGATTTTGCATAAGGTTTTGCTGAAGGTCACCTGGTAGCTTTCATCACACAGCTGACTGATGCTAATTAGGTTGTGCTTCAGTCCTTCTACATAAGCTACCTTCTTGAAGGTTACTGGACCAATCTGGACTACACCATATCCTTTAGTCTGTCCAAAGTTGGAGTCACCAAAGATAACTTTGGGTCCAAGCTTGGCTCTAAAGGATGTGAGGTTGTCCTTGTTCCCTGTCATGTGCTTAGAGCACCCACTATCCAAGTACCATTGCTGGTTAGATGTTGGATAGGTCTTCACCTGCACATAAAATAATTCATTTGTTTTTGACCCAGTTTACCTTGGGCCTAGGTTGATAACCTCTAAATTCAGAAATGAAAGACATCCCAGGTTGACTATTATATCCTTCAGGATGATATCTCCTTGGAGGTAAAATCCATTCAGTATAAGGGTTAAAGGTTTGGGATGAAGAACCCTTAGGATTCAATTTTGATTTGCCTTTAAACAAGTTTCCAGAGCTCTGACCTCTGTTCGACGATCTTGGAGATGCGTTCGACGATCTTGGGTCAGATCGTTGAGCTCCGTTCGACGGTCGACTATGGCTGAGGTCAGGTATATGAGATCGTCGACCTGCGTTCGACGACTTTGGATGAGATCGTCGATCTGCGTTCGACGATTTTACCTGAGATCGTCGAGCTGCGTTCGGCGATCGTCGATCTTCATTCAACGATCGTCGATCTACATTCGACGATTTCTGCTGGGACTTAGTTTTCTGAGGCAGATCAGAATTTTTCCTGGCAACCTCTACAACTCCCTTTCCCTTGTCAGAAATAAACTTGATGGGAGTTGTTAGAACAATAGGTTGGCTGGATGAGGCACCCAAGCCCAGTGTACTGTTAAATCTAGAGTTCACTGTGCTTGTGATGTCCATCAGCTTGATGCTTCTCCCATTAAGGGATTCTTCAAGCTTCTTGGCCTCAGAGAGCTCACTTTTCAGTGTAGCTATCTGTTCCCTACAATTCTCC
Source organism: Platanthera guangdongensis (assembly GCA_039583875.1). Lineage (NCBI taxonomy): Eukaryota > Viridiplantae > Streptophyta > Magnoliopsida > Asparagales > Orchidaceae > Platanthera > Platanthera guangdongensis. The sequence goes on from CM077160.1 coordinate 133,606,968, forward strand.
AACTCCTGAGAGAGTTTGAGGTTTTCTGACTTTAAAACATTGTGTTCAGATAATTGATTTCTGAGAGAGATAATCTCTTTCTCAGACTTTAGCAGGTCTAAACACAGTGCTTTAAATTCAGATTTAAAATCTTCTGAACTAAAATCAAAAGAACTAATTACCTGATCTTCTTCAGGTTGAGTCTCTGAGTCTGACTCTGACTCTTCTTCCTCTGAATTGTGCTGTGAGGCATTAATTTCCATCATGCAGAACTCCTTTTCTTCTGCATCATCCTCATCATCACTGGAGCTGGATGAGGCTTCTGACTCCTCTTCTGTCTCACTCCAGTATTCAGCAACAAACCCTTTTCTTGTATGCTTATTTTTGCTTGAAGAAGGTTTGCCATTTCCATTCCTTTTGGAGTCTTTCTCCTTTCTTCTTTCTTTTCTGTCCCTTCTGTCCTTGGTCTTGTTCTCTGGACAGTCAGGAACTATGTGCCCTGGTTTCCTGCAACCAAAGCAGATAATGTCTTTATTGTTGCTAATGGACTTGTCATACCTTGGCTTGTCCTGCTCCTTATATGATCTTCTTCTGAAGTCCTTTCTGGCCATCTTGTAGAATCTTTTGGCCAACAAGCTGAGTAGTTCATCATTGCCTGTGCTCTTATCTTCAGGCAGATCCTCAGTTGCCTTAAAGGCTATGGTCTTCTCTTTCCTTGTGGCTGGTGAAGCAGCCTTCTGTTCTTCCTCTCTATTCTTGATAAGTAGCTCATAAGATTTGAGCTTACCCAACAAAGCTTCAGTGGTGATTTGATTCAGACTTCTGGCATCCTTAATTGGCCAGATTCTTGAATCCCAAGTGCTGGGGAAGCACATTAGGATCTTGTCATTGAGTTCTGTCAGAGAAATCTCTTTGTCCAATGTCCTTAGTTCACTGACAATTAGACTCAGTCTGTTGTACATGTCTCCCACTGACTCAATCTCTCCCTTCTTGAAGTTCTCATATTGAGAGATGAGATGGGATCTTCTGTCCTTTCTCTCATCAGCTGAGCCTGAGACTATTTCTGAGAGCTTGTCCCAAATCTCCTTGGCTGAGGTACATTCAGCTACCTTTTGAAATATGTCATCTGACATTGTCTGGGCTAGAATGTTCATAGCCTTGGCATCAGCTACTTTCCATTTTTTGATGTTAGCATCTGTTCTTGATGGAGGTGGAACAACATTTGTACTTGTGCTCTCTGGGGGTCTTGGACACACTGTTAAAACAGAATTAAATATATCTTCGTCAATAGAATTCATGTAAAGTCTAATCCTTGCTTTCCAAAGTGCAAACTTTGACAGATTGCACACTGGAGGTCTGGTGCTAGCATAATCCTTGTTTTGGGCCATGATTTGTGCAAACAAAATCTAATAATAAAATACTGAAGAAAAATAGATCTGGTTTGGGATCTTGGGGTTCAGATGTTAGCCTGTACAACCAATCAGATATGGTATGTTTAACCAACCTCGCTTTGATACCAATTGAAAGTGCAACTAGATCTGATATACTCTAGAGGGGGGTGAATAGAGTATATGGTGCTTTAAAAACTTTTACAAACTTTTACAACAATTGTTGTAATATGTGTGAGCAGGGAAGCAGAAATAAATCTAATCACAATACTAAGGTAAATAAAACACTAAGCACAAACAAATCAAGGCTAGAAACAAAAATGAAAGCAAGCCAAAACCAGATGACACAAGGGAATATAGTGGTTCCCCAAACTTGGGTACATCCACTCTTCTACCACCCTAGGTAGGAATCCACTGCAGGATGAGTTGATCAGGTGTCCTGGGCACCAATGAGCTTTTGATAAGGTGCTCAAAAACCAAAGCAGATTATTTGATCAGGTGTCTTGCCACCAATGAGCTTTTGACAAGGTGCTCAAAAACCAGGTTCAAACTTTTGAAGGGAGTTTGAAAAACCCTTTAGAGAGTGGGGGTGAGAGATTGATGGAAGTCTTCTCTTTCTCAAGCAACTGAGAAGACTATGTGGATTGATGTCAAAGCTCCCCCTGAGTCCTTGAGATCTTCATTAAGAAAAGCTTTGCTGAGGGTGATAGGCCTTCAAAGATAGAACTCCAGCAATAGATGGTTTCAGCAATGGCTGAAATGTTGAGTGTCTGGAGTCTTGAAATGATGTTGGCCTTGAATACTTTGAAAACTGAAGAGATCTGAAGATTTGAAAACTAGATCTCCTTGAATGAGTGTTCTTCAGAATTCTTTTAGACAGAAGATTTTTGAGGTTGTCTCTGTAATCTGTATTGTCTCTGTCTGTGTATTGTGTTTTCTATTCTTCTTGTTGTTCTTTTTGATTCAAAAAACTTTCTGTCTTTTATTCTCTGTTCCAGAATAGAATATCATCCTCTGTCAAGGATAGCCGTTAGCCTGCATTTATTGCATCCTTAATTGCATAATCTCTTCTGGAGGAAAGTCCACAGAATTATTCCTTGAAAAGTCCCTTGAAACTTGGTCCAGAATTGAATGAAAACGGCTAGCAAATCTCTGAATTAATTGCAGAATAACTCCTAACTGATTTGAATTTGAATTCTAGAAGTTATCTGAAGTCGTCGAACTGAGCTCTGTTATCATCGAGCTTAGCTCAGCGATCTGGAAATACACAGCAGCAAAATATCGTCGATCTGAGCTCAAAGATCGTCGAACTGAGCTCAGAGATAAAGATCCAAGGCAGAGTCAAAATCGTCGAACTGAGCTCACCGATCGTCGAATGAAGTTCGACGATATTATGAAGTTGAGCTCAGCGATCGTCGAATGGAGTTCGACGATCTGTCGAAGTTGAGCTAGACGATCGTCGACCGGAGTTCGACGAATCGTCGTGCTGAGCTCGACGATCAGACTTAGTATCCAGACAGAAAAACTTGGTCTTCAGGGCAACTTCCAAACCTAGACTTATAACCCTTAGACTCAATTCTAATTGACCTATTAAGCTATACAGAAGGTCAAGCAAAGGTTCCTAGAGACATAGTGATCCTGACCCAAATTAGTAAAAGGGTGTTCCAACAGAAGCTCACAGAATCAGGAGGAAAAGATCGAGGGCTCTGATACCATGTGCGAACAAGAAAAAAACAGACCGAAAATTTGGAGTACTACAAATTTTTTTATCCAAAAAGGTATATATTACAATGGTATAGCCTCCCTTTTATAGAATGGAGGATATGAGAGAGATTACAATTAAGCAATGTGGGACTAAAAAATTTACAAGTATATGCGGCTTTACAAAAAGACAAACCGGACAGGTCGTGCGGTTAGACAAGCCGGCTAACCGCCCGACAACAACAAGAGGAGAGAATAAGCGCCACAGAGAACAAGCCGCCACAGGAGACCGATAGACCGCCCGGTCTCCAAGCCGTCTGGGACAAGCCGCCAGACCGCTGGACCACCAAACAACAACATCCCGTCAGACAGGCCGGCAAGATAAACCGTCAGATCGCCCGGTCTTCGAATAGCAACAGACCGCCCGGCCTTCATACTTCAACATTCCGAAACCCGAATGCCTAGCCGTCCGATTTCACTTCAAAATGATCTAAGGGCCCAGGAGTTTCCTCCCAAGGGGCTTAAGAAGGACCGAGCGGGATTTCTCCTCATTTTCTCCTCATTTCTGGAGATAACTTAGGGTTTGGGCGAGAGAGTTATGGGAAGAAGTAGAGAGTTTCTTCCGCCATTGCTAGAGCTTCAGACCTCCGATCGTCGTTCCGAGGCCAGATCCGTGAAGAGGACGCAAAGGCGCTCGTCTTCATGCGTACAAGACAAGAGTTTCATGCTTAGAAAGAGGAGTCAAAGGGTAACTACACTTCTCCTCTCGGTTTTAGGATGCATGCATGGAATCTCCACTTTTCTTGTTTTCTTTCAAGCATTCTAGGCACCGAATCACTCAAGTGAGAGGGATTCGGGTTGTCATGGTTTAAGAGGAGCCATCGGCTCGATTGTGTCCGTCCCCGACATGATATTGCATTAGAGATCCGCTCCGTTAAAGATCCCAGTTGGGTCTCGCTGGGTCTCCTTCGGTGGACTTGGTCCCAATTTTGGACCCGGGCCTGGGTCGTTGCGAATGGGTGGGGTCTAGCAAGAGTTCTTAGCATCAGTTTGTTTGAATGGCGGAACCCTGATGTGAGAAGTTAGAGTTTGCAGGCAAACCCAGGGTTTGAGGACCGTGAGCTGGTGGGGCCGAGGCAAGAGTTTCGTGTGGCGGCTTGTATGCGGTTGGTGAAAATTAGAGTACCCTTGTGTTTGCGGCATGAACGCCGATGGGGAAATTGAAAGTACCCGATGTGATGATGATGTGTTAGAAGCATACGTTTTAGGGTGCCTTGGGTGAAACCCAGGATTGTATTCATGCTGCATTGTAGGCCCCTTTTTTTTACTTGCTCAACTTAGAAACATGTTTGTTGCTTGAGACATCCAAAACTGTTTTATAGCTTTATATGTTATTATTTATTGCATACAAAGTGCTAACCTGTAGGGTGATGGAGTACCCCGGGGTCCGTTAGGGACGGCCGGGAGGAGATGTGTTGGTTACACAGTTGAGGTCGGCCTTTGCTGACCAACGTTACCACCAAATTTTACAGGGCAAGGATCGCAAGCAGGAGCAAGCTCGCCGACCAAAAAGGCCTAAGCCTCATGAAGTGGACTTCATTTTATTTTCATATATTTTGATTGAATGATATGCTCCTTGAGATGTAATCCTGCTTGCATGCCGAGGTACTCTAGGAGTGCATGCGCACGTTACTACTGTTTAATATTGTTACAGTTTCAGACTTATGTTGTGTATGGCCTTAAGACCATTTCGATACTCTTGACTTGTGGTGGATAACTTCTAGTTTTTGGTGCATGTTTCCGCTATTAATGTCTGAGTTTTGAGTTTGGGTAGTTTATATATCATCTTATAATGCTAAAGCTATGGAGTCTGTATGTTGTGGGGCCCCGGCCGGACCCATATTATACGGTCAATATAGGGGAGGTGTTACATTTTGGTATCATAGCCAGGTTAGTGTCCAACGTAAAGATTCGTGGTCGAATGTCGTAATCGGATCACGTACTGAAGTTATCCACCTAGGAGTATCGCGGGACTATGAGTGTCCTTGTGTCTAGTTGTGCGACTAGAAGCTGATTCTTGTTCTACTTTGCTTTTGTGAAGGGTGCAAGCGACGAGGCGGGGATGTCGAGGCCGCGAGAAGAGCCTTCGGCGAGCAGTGCTACTGCTCAGGGTCCTTTGGGCATGGGGGTAACCCCGGCTGATTTCTGTCGCATGCTCGCAGAAGCAATGGTGGTAGCCTAGGCTACCGCAGCAATGCAAGTTGTGACCCCTGTTGCACAGGTAGCAACTCCTGCTACCCCGGATGTGGCAACAGTTGTGCCAGGCAGAGGAGCCATGCAAGCAGAGCCGTTAGTAGAAAGAGTGGTTGTCGGACATGGAGACCGACAAATGAAATATTTTCTAAGCATCCATCCTAAAACATTGAAGGGTGTCGGCACGCCGATCGATACAAAGGATTGGTGGGCAAGGATTCAAGAACCGTTAAGGGCGTTCGAGACGCCGGTAGAGAAGTAAGTTGAGTTTGCAAGTTTCATGTTGGACGGTGATGCTAAGCTGTAGTGGGTGAGCCATAGCGGTCGCCAGTTTCCTAGACGCACCCCGTTCATAGAGGAGTTCGGGAATGCTTTCTTAAAAAAGTATATTCCCGCGTCGACGAGACTGGCCCTTCAGAGGCAATTTCTGTATTTGGTGCAGCTGGACAAGACGGTAGACGAGTATGTTCAGGAGTTTACTCGGTTGGGTCGTTATGCTGGAATGACCATGGCTGATGATGTGGAGAAGGACAACCTCTCCTACCATGGGCTGAGGCAGAATTTGAGACAACCCCTCATAGCTATGAAGAATGCTGATTTCAATGAGTTGGTTGAGGCTGCCCGAATGTTGGAAAGCGATTTGGAGTGAACCAAACGTCGAAAGGGTTTTACGGCCAAGCAGGGAGATGGAAAGCCTTCTCAATCTCAAGAAAAGACTGATGGGAGCAAGTGACAGAAGAAGTCTCATCCCTACAAGAATTGGGAGAAGGATAGTACGACGTCGGGGAGAGGGGGGGGGGGCACGCATCAAGGGACCACTATCGTGCTACAAGTGTGGCAAGCCGGGCCACATAGCTCGTTTCTGTACTGAGGGTGGCGCTGAGCAGGAGCCGATGCAAGAACAGTCGGTCCACTCCGGGCCCAGCGTAGTGGAGAAAGGAAAGATGACAGAGTTTAGTGCTTCTCGTTTCCAACCCGTGCAGCCAAGGGCGTATAATCTTGGGCAGTAGGAAGCGATCCGCCAACCCGATGTGGTGACAGTTATGAAAGTTTAAGTTAATCTTTTACTTTAGACTTTCAAGATCGTTTATGTATGTTGCCTATATTTTAGGCTTTGTGTTAGTTTCTGGGTACCCCACTAGGGTATTATTTGATACGAGAGCGTCACACTCCCTTCTTACGGAAAGATTTATCCAGAGAATTGGAGTTGAGTAATTTTCAGCTGATGCAGAGTTGAAGGTTCGCATGCCCAATGAGTATTCCATGACTACCGGAGCGAAGGGGCGCATTTGTTGGAATCTAGGTGGTGTTGACTTCATGTTGGTAGCAACGGTTCTACCGTTAGTTGAGTTCGATGTGATTTTGGGAATGGACTGGCTTGCTGAGCAGCATGCCGATATTGACTACCTATCTAAGGTGGTGACCTTGAGAAGCGAAGGGCAAACAAAAGTTACGTTTGAGGGCCTTAGTGGAGTGGCCTGTACCCTGATTTCGGCCATGCAGTTGGTGCATGCAGTTAACCAGGGAGGAGTAGCTTTTGTAGCATTGTTGGAGGTTCGCCTTTCCAGGTTATCACTTGGAGAAGTGCCGGTAGTCGCAGAGTTCGAGGATGTGTTTCCCGAGGAGCTTCCCGGAGCACCTCCTCGACGGGAGATTGATTTCTCGATTGAGTTAGTGCTAGAGGCTAGGCCGGTATCACGTCCTCCTTTTAGGATGACCCCAAAGGAGTTGGCCGAACTCAAAGTGCAGTTGCAGAAAATATTGGAACATGGGTACATTAGACCCAGTTCTTCACCATGTAGCGCGCCAGTGCTGTTCGTGAAGAAGAAAGATGGTAGTATGTTATTGTGCATAGACTACCGATAGTTGAACAAATTGACTGTCAATAATAAGTATCTGATTCCTCGAATTGATGACCTATTCGACCAGTTGGTGGGGTCAGTGGTGTATTCTAAGCTGGACTTGAAGTCAGAGTACTATCAGTTGTAAATTCGAGACGAGGACATACCCAAGACAGCTTTTGGAACGAGGTATGGTCACTTCGAATTCTCGATGATGCCGTTCGGGCTGACGAACGCGTCGTTCGTATTCATGGATTTGATGAATCGAGTATTTCGTGAATACTTGAGTTCTTTTATTGTCGTTTTTATCGACGATATTTTGGTATACTCCAAATCGGAGGCATAGCATGAGACTCATTTGAGAATAGTTCTGCAAGTGTTGAGAGAGAACCAGCTTTATGTAAAGTTCTCAAAGTGTGAGTTCTGGTTAGAGAAGGTGACATTTTTGGGCCATGTGATTAGTGGTGATGGTGTGGCGGTGGATCCTGCAAAAGTTGAGGCCATCAGAGGTTGGTCAGTTTTGAGCACCGTGATGGAAGTCAGGAGTTTTTTTTGGACTGGCCGGGTATTATAGAAGATATGTGGAAAACTTTTCGCGGATAGCTCTACCCCTCACTTCGTTGACTCGTAAGGACGAAAAATTTGTGTGGACTCAGGAGTGCGGTCAAGCGTTTGACACCTTAAAGGAAAGGTTGATGACAGCTCCAAACCTAAGTCTACCTAAAGGGACTGAAGGATTTCAAATTTTCAGTGATGCATCAGGATATGGGTTGGGTTGCGTGTTGGTGCAACAAGACAGTGTTATAGCCTTTGGGTCTAGGCAGTTGAAGCCTCACGAGAGGAATTACCCCATCCATGACTTGGAATTGGCGGCAGTAATTTTTGCATTGAAGTTGTGGCAGCATTATATGTATGTTGCATAGGTGGAAATCTTCACGGACCACAAAAGCCTTAAGTATCTTCTAGACCAAAAGTACTTGAATATGCGGCAATGTAGATGGGTCGACTTTCTTGTAGACTACAAAGTGGTAATTCAGTATATTCCAGGCAAAACCAACGTGGTGGCTGTTGGGTACAAGGGAGTTGCCTTGAGTAGGAAATACTCTGGTCAAGGGAGTTGTTTCGAAGCTCATGATGAGCTGTTGATGCGGGACTGTGAGTCCCTTGGAATTGAGTGCATAGTAAGAGGCGAGTCAAGCATTGCTCGATTGAACTAAATCGAGTTGCAAAATGACTTATCCAATCGTATTGGAAGCGACTAGTTTAGATGAAGAGTTTCAGCCGCTTGTGGTGGAAGCTCTAAAGGGCGAAGGTAGCGCCTGGGAGATGGTTGATGGGGTCTTGAGGACAAGATTTTCCGTGATTGATCTCTTGCTCTCGCACCTCTCTCCTCTAAGTAAACTCTCCTCATAATCGCATAAGCCATCGATTTTTGAATGCAGACTCTTTTCCAGACAGCGAGCTCGCGTTTTTCTTCTTGCTTTTTTAGCCTCCTCCACTGCATGAACCTCTTATTATTTTATAGCCTCTAGCCACGCCTGCTATTTATCGTCTTTTTTGTTGTGCCGCCTCCTCCTCAGCCTATAAGCCCGATATACTTGCAAGACCGTTTTGCCCGCAAGACCACAAACCCTCCTTATACCCATTATTATGCCTGCAACCCCTCTCTACTTCAGTCTCTTCTCCAACAACCGTGCAAGCCTCCATTGACGACCGCTCCTTTCGAGCTCGTGCATAGTCTGTTGCTCATCATGTATTCAAAACTCACGTGCGCAGTTATTCCATTGAGGCCCCACTCGGAGTTCCACAGTTTTGACCTCGTTGTTACTCCTAGCTGGATTTCATCTTTTGTGTTCACCACTATGCGACCTCTGCGACTGCAACCTGAGCACGCAAGCCCTCTAACATGTGTAAGCACCACCATATGCGGTCTCAATATGTAAGCCAACGTCTTCTAGCTATAAAAACACCATGCATGACCACCTTGTTGAAACCGAAAACCAGCTTCTGTGGAGTTCGAACCCTAAGAAAGGGTGACCACACACTTACTTCTCCAGATGAGATCACTCAACCGGAAACTCAGGATTGGAGAATGACCCACGACTGCAGCACGGAGGTCCCACCACACACCTGCAAGATCTTAGAGCGTTTCCCCTCCTTAACTAATGCTGAGCTAAGGGAACCTCAGAAAGCACTACAAGACAAGAAGATGAGAAGCTCTTGCCTTCTGCGGTACTCCTGTGGGTCTATTTATAGATTTTTGAGTCTGACCTGCAAATAACATAACTATGCCTTTTTGTTTTATTATACGCAACCCAAGGTGGGTCTGCCAATAACAAAACTCTGCTGCTTGAAGAGGCTACTAGCAGACCAAGTTATAATAAATACATGCTATTTGCACCCCATATACGGGGGCGAGCGCGAGCCCGCTTGCTAATCCCCTGGACGAGTGAGGTCATGCCCCCGCGACTCGCCTGCCTCTCTGGCGAGTGCGATCCAGTTTCCTGCGACTCGCTCGCCTCCTAGACGGGTGTGGGGTGACTCCCGCGGCTCGCCCTCCTGCTTGGCAGATGCGGGTCGGCTGCCCCCGACTCGCCCACCTGCTATGGAGGATGTGGGCTGACTGTCACTGGCTCGACCGCCTGCCGAGCTGATGGGGCCGTCTGCCCCGACTCGACTGCTTGCTTGGCGGATGCGGGTCGGCTGCTCCGGCTCGCCTGCCTGCTTGGCGGATACGGGCCAGCTGCCACGGCTCGCCTAGGACTTGTGATCCCATATCCTATCCCAAGGGCCTCACTTCACTCTGCCTTGTTGAGTCCACTCTGTGAACACGGGGTTGTACACAACTCCGCTCTTTATGAGCTTTTTCAAAGCTCGAAAAGAAGCATCCAACCCTAAGTGCTCTGTGAGTGCTTGTTAAGCTGGAGGGAATCTTTTGGTGGGCCCCACCTTTGTGCTATATATATACTACTGGCCTTAAAGGAATTCAACGACCTCCTCCTCCTTCCTTTTCCATATTATTGTAGAGGTGTGTGTGACGCCTAAACTAGAGGAAATGCGTGCTCTCCTGGAGGCCGCGAGGGAGGGCACATCTTCGCAGGTCGCCGACATCGCCCCCTGGCTGGCTCGGAGATCGCCCAGCTCTTCCTTCAGGCCAAGGAAGGCCAAGATGATCAAGTTACCTTCTAATGATGGCGGGCACCCTTCGAACTCGATGGTCAGTTCTGAAGCTACCCACCAGGTACATGAGCCGGTTATTCTACTCAGTGTTGCTCTGATTCTGATGCCACTTATCTTTCGCAGGAGACACCTCGCGAGGATAGAGGTGGGGAAGCAGACTCAGGACATCTTTCCCACACTTGTCCGAGCGGGCCGTCAGCTCCTCGGTTGTGGGATCCTCCCTTCTTGTGGTACTGAATAATCCTCCCCTCCTGTCTGGTGAGTTGTCGACTCCTCGCATTCGCCTTTTGCCAGGTCATCCCTCATTTCTGATTATCTTATTTTTGTAGCTTCTACCACAAGGGACACCGACCTGGCTCGGCAGGCTCCATAATTGTCGGCTTGCCCTAGTTTGGGGAAGACCTTTGCGGCTCTCAGCGGCGAGCCCTTCCAAGGCCAACCAAGTACCTCTCGCCCGCATGTCAACGCGAGAGATGTGCCAACCCCTGGTAAGTTCATATTCTTGCTCACTCATTATTGTCTGCCTGGCCCGGTAACCTTTATTCCTTAAGGTTTTCACGGGGTCTCTTCATCCGACATGGATCGAAGCGAGGTGTATTCACCTCCTTATTCCCCGGACAAGATCGTGGACTACCTGGGCGAGCCTCAGGACGCCGAGGGGGTGAAGAAATGAGTGACCGAGCTATTTCGGAAGAACTCCCTGACGTTACGGGAGATCTGCGATAGGGTGGATGAGGACAAGGCGGATGTAGAGGCGCGCTTTGGGACCTTGGAGGATGGAAGGCACTAAGAAGATGATGACGGGACGACCTCTCCAGGAGTGCACCTTGCGCGGGCTGAGGAACCGCTACACCACGCTACGGAACAAGTTGTCCTGACCCAGGAAGAGCTCATGGTGGTTCACAAGTACTACTAACCTTGCCTACCGCCTCATTTCGGGGCGTAAGGCTGGGGTAGGTGGAATGGATCCAATACTGAACCCACCACACTCTTGCTAACAGCCTGCAGACCTGGGTCGTGCTCGCCTCATGGGTCTCTATAAAATCCCACCTCCTGGGAATTGGGCACATCCGAGGAGAGATTTTATGCCCATGACCGTTGCCTTACAATGACACCAACTACGAGTTAGTTGCCAGCACAAGACAATGACCCTGCTGGCAAACTTGATCATTCACACAACAAACAAAAGAAGAAGTAAATAAGTCCACACATTACGAGTAGTAAATAAGTCCAACATAGATATAATAAATACCAATCAAAAGGTCCACATGAAATAAATAAGTGTACGAGTAATAGGGCTAATGTCCAATACATAAACATCAAAAAATCTCTCTCTCTCTCTCTCTCTCTCTCTCTCTCTCTCGACTAACAATGCGGAAGCTAAACTATTTAATCATCAACCTGACGTCGGGTAGTAGTAGTAGTAGTGGTAGTGTGTGGCTCCGACTCCTCAGATTATGGTGTCTCAATCTCTGGCTCCGCCCGGTCGAACTGCGGTGGCGTCGCCACGTGTTCCTAAAATAATGTGGTCAAATTACCTTCAGTCAAACTAGACTCAGCTACTTCGTCCCCACCTCACCCCTGCGACTCCTAGGCACCATGCAGGAGGAAGAAACTGGAGGATCAATTGTAGCAGAATGTACAAGCAGGTGGAAGTGGTATATATAGATAATTTTCTAGTAGTTCTATATCAGTATGAGAAATAACAAAAGTAAAAAAGTACAGTAAGAGGAGCTAAGTAAAGCTAGTAAAGTAAATCAGCTACACTACCATCACAAAAGCGTACCAAAACTTATATGAATGTCCATAAAAATATATAAGTTAAGGTTTCCGAAATAGTAACTCATCATATAAAAGAGCTCATACTAATTTATATGATGATGATCTACAAGTGCGTATGTTATGACATGCTATGCAATGTAATGATTATTTAACTCACACACACAACAATGTGCACAGATCTTTCATGCATCCCCACTTTTTGGAGGTGGCCAACCTCTCAGGTACCAACTGTCGTAGCTCAAGGTGGTAGTGGAGCTGGTGTCTCCACTCCTAGACGGGCAGGCACACTATCAGGCCTAGACCTCTCGTACACCTCAACGCTAAAAACACAACAGCAGAGCCCCTACATACTCTTGCTGGCAACTACCAATCTTCCATGGTCGAGTGCGCTCTTAGGGGACATAGTTTTCCAAACCTCGGTATAAACATCCCGTCGGTCTCCCCAAAGTTCTACACTTCGCACCAGAGTCATCATACTTTCGTCGATGTGTTGACTAAACTAGTACCAAGTGACCCACCACATAAGCACAAACCAGGTATAACAATACCCTCCAGCTCGCAGGACCAACCCGTCCTGATATCGACCAACAACCCGAGCCACCAGCTCATAGGGCCAACAACCCGAGCCACCAGCTCGTAGGGCCAACAACCCGAGCCACCAGCTCGTAGGGCCAACAAGCCTTATATCACTCCAACCCACACATGGGTGAGATCGCTATAACATTCCTTAATCCTATCAGACTACTCTTGTCTAACTTCCGGATTACTTAGCAATTTATGATTAATCTTGGACTTCCCAAGGTCTATCCTATGAGGGGCTCGCAGCGGTACTACAAACTATGATGGGTTGAACCTCATCGTTCTCTTTCTTAAGGCACTTAGTAGAGTTATAATACCATTAATCAAATCCACTCCTAGGGTTACTAAGTGTGTGATCTCTCCAAAGTATCAACTGCTGAATTTCTAAAATTTTCAAAATTGCTAAATGCAGACCACATGAGCACATATGAGTGTATGAATATGAACTCTCCAAATATTTAACCTATGGTCCAAGATTTTCTTTTGAGGTCTATCATGATATCTTAGACCTAAATCCAGAGATTTATAATTTTTGTAAAATAATAAGCAATTATTATAATTTTCCCAAATTGTTGCTGCATGTGATTTTGAACATGAAGTGTCACATTCTATTATCAAACCAACAAGATAAAATTATCCTAACATTATCCTAAGTAATATTCATTAAACAATTCCAGAAAAATTATTCGAGGTTTAAAATAGTAAATAATTATTTATTCCAAAAATGTATAATTTTATAACTTAATTTGAGCACAAATATTTCAATAATATAGGAGGGGCAAAATGGTAATTATAATTGCAATCCTAAGATTCTGACTTTCTAAAATTTCAATTAATTTATTCAGCGTGTATCATACTAAATCATTATTATTGGTAAGATTTCATAATTTTTGCAACTATTTTAGTCACCATAATTTTATTAATATACATGCGTAACAAAAATACTAATTAATTCATTTCATGAGCAAATCAATTCCAAATGTTCTAAACTTCATGAGGAGGTGTACTTTTACTATATAAGTGCATGTATAAAATTTCACTGGATTTGACTAAACCAATCTTGCTAAATTCACAAGATACACATTTTGGTTAAATGCACAACACATCACATACAACATGACAACTTTTAAGTGGGATTCACCAACCTACTGGGGTTCAAAGGACCTGAAAATTTTACCAGGCCTTTTACCACCCTAATGAACCTCCCCAAAATTTGTGGTTAAAATAATAATTTTTCACCAAAATATTTCACTTTTATGAAAAAAAACATTTTTTTCCTAAAACAATAGAAAAATATTGTCCAAAGATTCCCATTTTTGGACTGTAGGTGTATCTATAGTATATTCGTACATGCCCCAATATCAAGTCAATCCCCTTAGCCAATTAAAAGCTATTAAGGAAATAGTGAATGTCCTACTATAGGGACCAATCCCACAAGAATTGCCCTACAATGAGCTACAATGCTCAAAATGACCTGATTTTAATTTCTAATTAAAGTAAACTCAAATGGCTACGTTTTTTATGTTGGACACTTGTTATGGTTTAGCCAATAAGTGCATCATTTTTCTAATTCAAAGAATGCATATTAAAGGGACAAAATTATATAATAATCAATTTAAATCCAAATCAAGGGTGGAGATTTTATCTTCTACCTCCATCCAAGGGGCGTGATTTGTTCGACCTGGAGGTATTTTTAGAGAACTTTTCTGGCAATCCAACCCCCTCCCCAGCTGGCCACCACCGCCACCCCTCCATTGAGGTGGTGGCTATCGCCGGATGACGGCTCGACCGTCGGAGGGGTGTTTTCCGGCGATCCCAAGAGGAAGCCCAATTTCGATTTTCCATGGAAATTCAAAATGGAATTCTGCTCGATTGTGCTCGAACTCAGTTCCTATTGATTAAGATGCCAACACAAGGGGAGATCAGAAGAAACATGCTTGATTTCAGGCTTGGATGCGGCTACTCCGGTGGGTGGCCATGGATTTTGGCGTTTTTCGGCGAACCTCTCCCGATCTCAATTCTCCACCATTTACAGTGATCCACGAGCTGATTTCGACTACTTGAGGCCTTCTCAAAGTGATCAAAGGGTTAAATCAAGCTTTGTGGGCCTCTATATAAGAGATCCAAGTTATGGGGGTTATGGTCATGACCATTAAATGCCCTCCTTGATGGTGGCCGACCTATAACTATTGGAAACCTCCTCTTCATAAGGGGTGATGAAAGGAGGGTTTGGGGAAGCAGGAGAGTGTGTCACTTGGCCTTCCTCCATTATTCCCCCGTTCGAATGAACCTTCCCCCTTAATTACCATCATTAAACCCTAATTAAATCACCTAATTTAGATTAAATAAATCTATTAAACTTAGTGAGCCTTAGAGTGGGCCTTGGGCAGAGCCTCAGCCCACTTGAATTGATTTTGGGTCTCATTTAGCCTTTATGGTTAATTTGACCATGGTTGACCTCGGGGTTGACTTTAGTCAACTTGATGAGTTGACCAGTCCAAGGGGTGTGTCTTGAGTCCCTTGACACCACCCAATGTTGATTGGATCATGGTGATGCCCCAATTGGTCCCACTTTGCCAAGAAGTGTGATTTTGACATAAATAGGGCCAAGTTTAACTTTGGTCAAATTGGTGACCCCATGATGGGACTTTTGGGTCCACTTGACCCCTAATGATATTACAAGGCTAGCAGTGGAGTCATTTTTAGGTTTTGAGGCCAATAGGACCTCTTAGGTGAGGGTTTGACCTATATTGACCTAAAATTGACTTTGGTCAATTCAGTCTACTAGATTGACCTAGCCTTCGAGTCCATTGCTCGGTTGCCTCTCTCTTAGGGTTTGGGAAGTATTTGTGAGCTTACCTTGAGGCGGTGAGTTCATGTGAGTGTGAATTGGCCAAAGTTGACTTGTGCACATTGGGAGTGGACATAGCAGTTTCCCTAAGCTCAAGCTGAGCTAGCGTCACACTAGGGCCTCCATGCACCACTCAAGCCCTAACCCCAACTTTAGGGGGCCTAGAATTGTAGGGGATATTACAGTATCAGCTCGTGTTGCGCGATTGTGAAGACTATTGTTTGTTCTTTCTTTTCTTTTTCAGGGTGCTCGTCCCTCCCCTTATAACCGTTGAGATTATATTCGCCCGTTGATGGGCCTTTACATTTGTATGTGTAGAAGAATCTCTCTCGCTCACATATTAGCTCGTTGTCGCTTAGCTTTTATTGTACTTGAACCATGACGAGTAGATATAAGGAATTAGACGGGCGGGCTTGGGTATCGACGCGTCGAACCATATTTTTGTTATCCGCACACCTCCCGCCAAAAGAGGAGTTTTCTCGCCTTTTTACTTCTATAAATAGCCCTCTCCCCACTTCTCTACCTACCACATTAACTCTCTCCTCCGTGCTCTCTTCGTTCTCAAGTGCTCGACTCATGCGGCTCGCGCCACTCTAGCTCGTCACTACCTGTGAGGACTCTAGTACACGGTCCGCATGCTAGCTTGCGAGTTGGGAGGAGATGGTGGTGAGGCCGAGGGGCGAGGCAAATGCGCATGGAGATTCACCGACTATGCCTTGCACTCAGCCAATCTCACTAAAAAAAGCACGTCTCGGTGGTCGCCAACTTCATCTCGCCCGGGTTTGAGGCGAGCCACCCGGAAGAGCTCGAGAAGATCAATGGCCTCTATGTTGCGGAGCTCGCGATCCCTGTTGCCCACTGCGACACGGGGCTGCAACTTCCCCTGTGGCCAAAGGTGCGATAGGTACTGAAGTACTTCGGGGTTATCCCAGGCCAGCTAACCCCAAACTCTGTCGCTGAGGAGGTCCCGTTCGCCTACTTCCTGCAAGAGGAGCGGATCGAGTTCAGCCTCGCGGTCTTCCGCAAGCTTTTCTCCTTCAGGGTAAACAGGGACGACACCGTCTACTTCTCCAGCAACAACGTAAAGGTGCGAGAGACGGTGAACAAGAGCCATAATTAGCTAAGAAAGTTTGTCTTTGTGAAGGGGGACTTCGGTAGCATCCCCTTCTCACTGGTGCAGCTCTGCGAGCCGAGCTACCGTCCTCCTATCCGGGGGGGGGGGGGGGGGGGGGGGGGGAGGCATGAAGCCGACCTCTTTGGGTTCTTACTAGGGAAGAACTTCAAGGTCACGTTCCTTCAAAGGAACGTCGACACCCTAGCCCCAGTTCCTCCCGAGGAAGGTAAGCCTACTCGCACTCGCCCCCTTTCCCCTCATTTCGTTTTATGTTCTCATCGACTACTAACAATTGTAGGTGAGCGAGACCTCCCCCTAAACCCACCGTATGAGAGCGCTCGGCTGTCTCCTGTCGAGCTTGCCCTCACGGAATCAGCCGCTGCCGAGCATTGTGAGGTCCCTC
Source organism: Platanthera guangdongensis (assembly GCA_039583875.1). Classification (NCBI taxonomy): domain Eukaryota; kingdom Viridiplantae; phylum Streptophyta; class Magnoliopsida; order Asparagales; family Orchidaceae; genus Platanthera; species Platanthera guangdongensis. The sequence continues at coordinate 133,624,039 of CM077160.1, forward strand.
CCCCATCGTGCTTCAAAAGCGGGTCATTCACGAGGAGTCTCCCCCATAGCTTGCATCAAAGAAATCGAAGACCCGGGCCGGCGAACCTCCTGCACCCCGGGAAAAGGGGAAAGAACCAGCAGGCCCTCACCCTGAGAAGGCTGTAATTTTTGGAGCTCCCGCCAACGGAGCCCCTGGCAAGGCGGCCGACACCTCCATGGCGTGAGAACAGGAGCACGCTGATAAGCCCGTGCTAAGGGGGCACCGAAACTTTGGCTACGGCGAGAAGCACCTAGACGAGCTCGGCAAACCCCACCTGCTATGGTATTAGGGGGAGAATAGGGCCTTGATATCGACCCTCCTGGCGATATGGCTGTAGCAGGAGACATCCGGTGAGGAATACTTCGCCTTCTCCTTTGTTCTCTACTCGCGGGAGGACACCTCAATATTCGATGAGGAGTCAATGCGAGTACTGGTGCACGCAAGTGCTCAGGCCCAGCTCTGCACTCTGGAGCTGGCTCATATGGTGGGTCGTCGTTGCATGCATGTGAAAAGAAACCTCGTCGAGCACCCGAAGAATGCCACTGACAAGGATCAAGCCCACTGTCTTGAGCTCGAGGTGGTGGAGAACCACAAGAAGAGGGTTGATTACTCTGACGCCCGCCTCGATGAGTACCTAGGAGGGGTGGTGAGTCCCGAAATCCTTTCAACACCTTTTTATGAATATCTTCTTGCATTAAATCATCTTTTAACTGCCCTCCATAGGACGCAGTGATAGCCAAGCGCCTCAACTCTCGAATCGCCGACCTGGAGAAGGAAAAAGCGGAGTTGAAGGTTCGAGTTAAGGAGTTGGAATCCACAGCTCTCCCGCCGCCCTCCTGAAGCAGCGACAATCCCGTGCGGTATTCTGAGCATGAGGTCGATGAGTTGCTGTAGCTGAACTCGACCAAGGTGGCGAAGTTCACCCTTGTAAGTCCACTCAGTGTCAACTACCTTCACCTATGAGGGGGGGGGGGGGGAATAGGTGTCTTGCAGCGTTTTTGCGGAATTAAAATCATACCTGCACAATAAAACAAAACCACACAGCACATAAAGGACACCAGCAATTTATAGTGGTTCCCCGATTTGGGTACATCCACTTTCCCCCTTCGACCTATCTCCCAACCAGGGACAACTCGGTCACTTCACCAACAGGATTGAAATCCAATCCTTGCACTAACGGAAGGAACCCTTCCACACGTAGGAGTCACCACTCCCACAACACGGGTTGCACCCAACCCTTACAACTAGGAACCAACGTTCCTTTACAACAAAATTGAAAATAGAATGTACAAGAAATACAAACAACTTATGGAGAATAAGGTGTCCCTCTTCGTTCGACGACGTGTTCTTGAAGTCAACAAAGAGTCCACAACCCTAGATCTTACTTGGAGAGAATCTCCCCGAAACCGGCGGCGGCAAGAAGGGAGGCGGCTTGGTTCTCGGGATCGGCGGCAACAACGGCGTGCTGCGGCTGTTCTTTGGAGATTCAATCTTCATAGCAAAGCTAGTAAGGTCTTCCAACGGTCACACTAGGATCGATCGTCTCGATCGATTCGGAAAGGGAAGGTTTTCCCAATCAACGAATCAAGAGACAAAGGATCTCTGGTTAGACGCGTGAGACGCTGTGCTTGGCTGAGCTTCTGTCGCCGGAAGATCTGGAAGAACCACGATCAAAAGCGGCGAACAACTAGCACAAGCAGCGACGGCGGCGGAGCGAGTTTCGCGATCTAGGTCACACTTCGGCTGCTCGGCTTCTTTTTTTGAATTTCTTCTTCTCTGTGTACTGTTCAAAAATACGCGAGTATTTATACAGTAGAATACTTTTATATGACCGTTGTGGGTCCCACCAGAAGAAACCCTAAAACCGGTTCAACACAGAGCCTTAACATTTGATCCGGTCCAGCGTGCTCAGAAATTCGCCTAAGGCAAAATCGGCGAGAATCGAAGGTGATTCTCGTCGATTCGGCGAGAATCAAAAGGTGATTCTCGTCGATTCGGCGAGAATCAAAGGTGATTCTCGTCGATTTTGACTTATTTGCACGCTCTGATTTAGCCGGAAAGAGACGGCGAGAATCAGCCAGTGATTCTCGATGATTCGACGAGAATCACTAGTGATTCTCGCCGAATCGGCGAGAATCACTTGGTGATTCTCGTCGATTAATACTTAGACGGTTTTTCGTCTTTCCACCCATGAGCTGCTCTTTGACCCATCCTTGCTCCTTGTCTGCTCTTGCATTATCACAGCCCTGTACTTGAGAATAAGTACACTCCAATAGAGAGAGTACACGTAGGCCAACACACTGACCTGCTCAACGAGGGCTTACGTCGCGCAGACCCGTGTATATTGACCTACTGCACCCTGACATTGGTGTGTACTTAGCGTGGAATAACTGCAAGCACAACTTAAAAGATTTCATCAAATACATTGTCTATTTACCTTAGCTTGTTGTAACACCCCCTATCCGTCGCATAGCATATAGCAGTAGGTCAGGCCGGGGCCCGACGCCATATACCACAGACAGACCTGGTGGTTACTTATGGAAACCATCCAACCAATCTCAACGTCCTACACAGAGCATTCTAGCGGAAGCAGTTTATAAAGGTTGTAACAAAGAACCCAGCATACAAGCATGAATGTCCACTAATACGAAATAGGAATGTTATTACAAAACACTCAAAATAAGCCTTAAGGCCTTACAAAATGTTTCACGTGAATATTACATGTTTTACAAACCACGACACGCAGGCCGGTCATACATGAATAAAACAGTAAACACTTCCAACTTAGGCCTTCAAGGGCCGGCTTCGCATTCGGGCTTTAGCCCGCTATTGACCGCTCGGTCCAGCTGCACCTGCAAGCAACAAACCACCGCACGGTGGCAAAACAAGGCAACGGTCAGCAATGCTGACCAAATTATAACGATCCCGCCCCCAACTCGGGGCGGCGATGCTCCTTCCCTGCATTTCATTAGCATAAGCGAGCAATGTATATCAATAGCCATTTCATCACAGACGTTGGCTCGCACGGCCACACGCCCCGTGCACTCAGGGCACATTCTCGGTGAACCGGTCGATGTCACGTCAATTAAAGTCATTAACATTCCGGACTCACCACCGCCACTTAGACGTCCAAACCTATGAGCAATTTGTCTTCCTGGCCTAGGTCACGACAATTTAAGCCATTGACCGCCGAAGACTCACATCTATGTCAACGGCAAGTGCCACGTAACCTTAGGTCTCTTTAACCGAATGACATAAAGCGGGTACGGTTCCATCTAACCCGTGCTCACATCGCAACGACAATTTAAGCCATTTGCGCGGGTCAAACTTCCGCCGAGTCCCATTCTATCACAAGTCACATAACCCGGTTATGTTCAAGTTGGCTCTCAAGCCACCAAGTTGGCAAGATCTCGTATCCGCCCAGTTTTTCGGGTGCACCTTTGGGTTAGTCCCCAAGGCTCCCTGCTGTAATCTACCGCGTAGAAAACCCGAAAAACAATCAATAGCACGGAGTCTTCTCCGGCATTATGCAATGCAACATCACCGATCCAGACCAACACGTCCGGGTAGGCTTCACACATCATGCCTATGTCCGTTCTCGCTTACGGACTCTAAACAACGGGGACTTCACATATCTACCCGAAGGAACGCCTCCAACTCTCCGCAAACTCGCGAGAGCGGGCTTCCTATGCTAAGAAAGAGAGATATTCATGCTCAAGATGATGATCATTACCCTTGAGTTCCTCTTTGGCGCCATTGAAAAGTAATCGGATGAAAATCACCGCACTAGCATTGCCTCCGTAGATCCGGAGTCGGCTTGCGATTCGGAGCTCCGAAGCTCCTCCAATGGCGGATCTAGCTCTTTCTTCTTCCCTTAGCTCTCCTCTCTCTCTAAGGTTTTAGAAAGATGAAACTTATGAAAAGTAAGGGTTTTCCAAGTCCACTCACGGGTATATCCCTTCAGGAACAACCACCAGCCGTTGGATCTTCAGTTAAAGAAATGAACGGCTTTGATTCGGGCCTGAAATGCCCAATCTGGACCGAACACGGCCTGGCACACGCCCGTGTCCAAGGCCGTGTGCCTCATTCGCCGTCAAAATCAGATCACCTGGAACCTCACACGGGTATCGAACATGCCCGTGTTCGAGCTGACACGCCCGTGTTCCACTGGACACGGCCGTGTGGCCGGCCGTGTACCCCATGATTTTTCCCCATTTTCAACCCGAGCACTGCACGGGTTCTAGGACACGCCCGTGTCCCTACCCGTGTCACCTTGACATGCCTGGGCTCCAAGCCGTATACACGGTCTCGACACTTCGCGGCTAAGTGTCGACACGGGTCGACACGCCCTGCGACACGCCCGTGTCGCAGGCCGTGTGCCATGTCTCGACACATTGTCGACACCAAAGTGTCGACTTCGCGGGACGAGTGTCGACACGGGCTGACACGCCCTGCGACACGCCCGTGTCGCCGGCCGTGTGCCATGTCTCGACACTTTGTCAAAGCACAGTGTCGACTTCGCGGCTAAGTGTCGACACGGGTCGACACGCCCTGCGACACGCCCGTGTCGCAGGCCGTGTGCCCAGTCTCGACACAATGTCGAGATCAAAGTGTCAACTTCCCGCCTTAGTGTCGACACAGGCTTGACACGCCCTGGGACACGCCCGTGTCCCAGGCTGTATGCCTGCAGCCAGAACTCAAACTGGCCCAAATCATCCCCCTTTTCACCTTTGAGTTTCGGGGCGTTACAACTCTACCCCTCTTAAAAGAATTTCGTCCACGAAATTACATAAAGGAAAGATATGTACAAAACCAAAATTTTGTACCTGAGCGGAACAACTCCGGATACTCGTCAAGCATAGTCTGCTCTCGCTCCCAAGAGAGCTCCTCACGACCGCAATTGTCCCACCGGACCTTGACCATCCTGATCTCTTTATTGCGTAGCCGCTTGACCTCCGAGTCCTCAATCCGCACGGGCTTGACCTTTGTCGTTAGCCCACTTTCCACCGACACTTGATCAACCGCGATCACTTGCGTAGGCTCTTGCACCGCCTTCCGAAGCACCGAAATATGGAATACATCATGTAAACCACTTAGCTCCACTGAAAGCTTCAACCTATAGGCCGCTTCACCAACTCGCTCCAGAACCTCAAACGGTCCAAGGTACCTCAGGCTTAGCTTTTTCAATCATCGCACCCGCGAGACACCCTTGAACGGCTTGATCTTTAAGTATACATAATCGCCCACAGCGAACTCCACGTTCTTGTGCTTGGCATTATAGTACTTTGCTTGCCGGTTCTGAGCGATAAGCAACCTCTCCCGAATTGTTCTCACCAAAGAAGTAGCATCCTCCACTTCTGATCGCTTATACAACTTTGACTCACCCATTTCTAACCAAGACAACGGCGTGCGACATCTTCTACCATATAGGGCCTCGAAGGGCGCCATCTGAATACTCGCTTGGTAGCTGTTGTTGTATGCGAACTCCACCAAATAAAGGTGGTCTTCCCATTGCTTTCCAAAATCCAAGACACACATGCGAAGCATGTCTTCCATGGTTCTATTGACCCTCTCGGTCTGCCCATCCGTTTGTGGATGGAAGGCTGTGCTGAATTTCAGCTTTGTTCCCAACATTTGCTGCACCAGCCTCCAATCATTGGACGTGAACCGCCCATCTCGGTCACTCACGATGCTGCGGGGCACACCATGAAGCCGTACTATGTTATCCACATAAAGCTTTGCCAGCTTCTCCACCGGATCCTCCTTCCTATGCGGAATAAAATGCGACACCTTCGTTAATCGATCAACAACCACCCAAATGGCGTCGTTCCCCTTTTGCGACCTTGGCAAACCGTGCACAAAGTCCATAGAGATGTCGTCGAATTTCCACTCCGGAATAGGCAAGGACTTAAGAAATCCTCCCGGCTTTTGGCACTCCGCCTTAACCAAGGCGCAGGTTTGGTACTTCGCTACGTATATCGCCACATCCTTCTTTAAACCCGGCCACCAAAACAGTTTCTTCACATCACGGTACATCTTCGTGCTCCCCGGGTGAATCGAGTACTTGGTATGGTGCGCCTCGTATAACAACTCCACACGTAAACTTCCCACACTTGGGACGCACAAACGACCGTCTCTCCAAAGCAATCCGTCCTCCACGACGAATTGGGAATTTGACCCATCCAGAGCCTCTACCATGAACTGCTTCATATGAGCATCCATATCCAAAGCCTGCCGAATACGATCAACCAGGTCATATTGGACTTCAGTCCAATTCAGAACTGCTTCAGCACTTGATTGTCTATCCACGCAAACAATCTCCAACACCTCCAACTCTCGCACCAACCGCTCATCATGCACCGATAGCCAATTGGCTTGAGCTGGGGCTCGACGACTCAACGCGTCCGCAACCGCATTCCCTTTGCCAGGCACGTAGTGGATCTTGAAGGTATAGTCCCCCAGGAACTCCATCCACCTACGCTGCCGCATATTCAGATCTTTCTGATCAATTAGATACTTTAGGCTCTTGTGATCGGTGTAGATATCAATCTTCACACCGTACAAATAGTGTCTCCATAGCTTCAAGGCAAAAATCACGGCCGCTAACTCCAAGTCATGGACCGGATAATTCCTCTCGTGCACTTTTAGCTGTCTCGAGCCATAAGCTATCACGCTTCCATGCTGCAGTAGCACGCAACCCAAACCGCTGCCCGAAGCATCGCTATATATCTCATAGCCTTCGGTTCCACATGGCGAACTCAGCACAGGCGCCGTGGTCAACCGACACTTCAGTTCCTCAAAAGCTCGCGCGCACTCCGGCGTCCAAACGAACTTATGCTCCTTCCTCGTCAAAGTAGTGAGAGGTAACGCTATCCGCGATAAGTTCTCTACGAAGCGCCTATAATAGCCGGCAAGCCCCAAAAAGCTCCGGACTTCTGCTACCGTAGCAAGCTCAGGCCACTCCCGTATCGCAACAATCTTCGTCGGATCCACAGCAATACCCTCTCCACTCACTATATGCCCGAGGAACGCCACTGAGGATAGCCAGAACTCGCACTTCGAGAACTTGGCATACAACTGATTTCTCCTTAGCGTCTCCAACACCAAATGAAGATGCTTGAAGTGATCTTCCTCACTTTGCGAGTACACCAAAATATCGTCGATGAAGACGATCACGAAATGGTCCAAGTACTCCCTGAACGTCATGTTCATCAAATCCATGAATACTGACGGCGCATTAGTCAGCCCAAACGACATGACCGTAAACTCATAATGCCCGTATCTCGTACTAAACGTTGTCTTCGGGATATCACTCTCCCTTATACGCAGCCGATAGTACCCAGCCTTGCGATCCAACTTCGAGTACACCGTCGACCCGACTAACTGATCAAAGAGATCATCAATCCGGGGGATCGGGTACTTGTTCTTCTTCGTCAGCTTGTTGAGCTCCCGATAATCAATACATAGCCTCAAGCTTCCGTCCTTCTTCTTAACAAAGAGGACCGGTGCGCTCCAAGGCGAAGAACTCGGGCGCACATACCCTTGCTCCAACAACTCTTGCAGTTGAACTTTCAGCTCCGCCATTTCCTTAGGCGCTAGCCGATACGGAGATCGTGACACAGGCTTTGCACCTGACACTAGCTCGATCGTAAAATCTATCTCCCGCTGAGGCGGGGCTCCAGGAAGATCTGCGGGGAACACATCAGGGTATTCCGATACCACTGAAATACAATCCAACGCGGGCTTCAGCTTTGCAACCTCCACTAGTGTAAAGAACAGTTCTGCTCCGGCACGAACCGCCTTCACCACCTGAATAGCAGACATCAACGTCTTGCTCGACCCCTTTAAGCCCGTAAAAGTCGTCTCACGACTTGCTCCCAGCTTGACTTCCTTGCTACCGCAATCTATATGGGCCTGCTGCTCTGAGAGCCAGTCCATGCCAAATATGACGTCGAACTCCACCAATGGAAGTAAGGACGCCCGCAGGTCAAACTCCTGCTCCCCAATACGAATCTTAACATCGCAGATCCTATCTGCTCGCATCGAACACCCATTGGGCAACAACACATCCAACTTGTCCTTCGCCATCGAAGAAGGGGCTCCGATGCGTGATATAAATCCTTCGGACAAGAAGGAGTGTGAAGCTCACGTATCGAAGAGTGCTCGTGCCGGATTTTCACAAATCAATACAAATCCTAAACAAGTAGTGGTAAGGTAACATGTGCATAACAAGTATTTAAAGAAATTGACTTGCTATAAATTAAATCATACCTGTCACCACATCAGCTTGTTTGATGGCCTCCTGTTGGCCAAGATTATAGACCCTTGGTTGGGCCGGAGTATAGTGGGATGCGGTCGACTCCACCGCCTTTCCCTTCTCTTCATAAGTAGCTCCCAGCCTTCTTTCGGACTTAGGACGTCCGCTCCAACAATCACGGGCGAAATGCCCCGTCTTTCCACAAGTAAAACACGCACCCGGGGTCCGACCCGTAGTCGCCCCAGAAGCGCCAGAAGGAGCTGGACCCGAAGTCCTATGCTTCTTGAAAGACCTCCGATAGCCAGACTTTGAAGTAGTCGGCACTTTAAATTCAGATTTCTTCTCACCCAAGCTTTTCTTCGCTTGCACGCTCTTCATGTCCTTCTCCAAGGACCGGGCAGTATTGACCAAGGTTAAGAAACCCTGCGTCATCGACCACGACAGTAGTAGTCTCAACTCATCCCTCAAGCCTTCATAGAAGCTATTAGTCTTGCGCTCCTCATCCACGATGGTGGAGCTAGCATAACGACTCAGATGAGTAAACTCGTGGAGATATTCATCCACGCTCCTCTCACCCTGTACCAACTTCAGAAATTCGTTCTCCATCGAAATCCTCTGAGTAGAAGGGAGGTATCTTGCTAAGAACAATCCCGAGAACTCTTCCATCGGAACGTCTACCAGTTGTCTACCTCTCAAATGATGCAACTCCAATCCTTCCCACCACATCCTCGCTTCATCGTCCAAAAGGAACGTAGCGATGGTGGTCATTTGCCACTCCTCCGTCTCCGTTGCTGTCATGACTCTCTTCACCCTGGAGAGCCAGTCTTCAGCCTGAGATGGGGTTCCCAACCCCGAGAATAGCGGAGGGTTAAAGCTCATTACATGCTTTAGCTGCCTCTCAGTTGCCCTCCTTGGCACTACCGGTTCTACAACCACTTGCTCCACCCTCCTTGGCTCAGCCTCTTGCAGAGGTTATTGCTCCATCACGGGAGCGGGCTGCTGCGCTTGCCTTCCAGGCTGCGCATTAATCACGGCCAACACCGCTTCAGCCACCAATCGTATGTTCTCCGCCGACAGAGGTGTTGCGGGAGCAACATCCGGTGCACTACTAGCCTCAGAAACTCGGCGTTCTGACGGCCCAACACCACTTCGGGTCACCTATAGTGGTACAAAACACCGTTAAACGACCAAATAAATTGCAAACAGCAATTATAGGAACACGCAGGTTCCTCAAACACGAGTATTTTCATTCCTAAGTGGACATTCATGGGTTCTTTTCACTGTTATTACGATGACGCACACAATGTGCTCACCACCCCTTAAAAAGAATTCGCCCACGAATTCACTTTAAGCCCGACCAAAACCAGTAGTCTGATACCAAATTGTAACACCCCCTATCCGTCGCATAGCATATAACAGTAGGTCCGGCCGGGGCCCGACGCCATATACCACAGACAGACCGGGTGGTTACTTATGGAAACCATCCAACCAATCTCAACGTCCTACACAGAGCATTCTAGCGGAAGCAGTTTATAAAGGTTGTAACAAAGAACCCAGCTTACAAGCATGAATGTCCACTAATACGAAATAGGAATGTTATTACAAAACACTCAAAATAAGCCTTAAGGCCTTACAAAATGTTTCACGTGAATATTACATGTTTTACAAACCACGGCACGCAGGCCGGTCATACATGAATAAAACAGTAAACACTTCCAACTTAGGCCTTCAAGGGCCGGCTTCGCATTCGGGCTTTAGCCTGCTATTGACCGCTCGGTCCAGCTGCACCTGCAAGCAACAAACCACCGCACGGTGGCAAAACAAGGCAACGGTCAGCAATCCTGACCAAATTATAACGATCCCGCCCCCAACTCGGGGCGGCGATGCTCCTTCCCTGCATTTTATTAGCATAAGCGAGCAATGTATGTCAATATCCATTTCATCACAGACGTTGGCTCGCACGGCCACACGCCCCGTGCACTCAGGGCACATTCTCGGTGAACCGGTCGATGTCATGTCAATTAAAGCCATTAACATTCCGGACTCACCACCGCCACTTAGACGGCCAAACCTATGAGCAATTTGTCTTCCTGGCCTAGGTCACGACAATTTAAGCCATTGACCGCCGAAGACTCACATCTATGCCAACGGCAAGTGCCACGTAACCTTAGGTCTCTTTAACCGAACGACATAAAGCGGGTACGGTTCCATCTAACCCGTGCTCACATCGCAACGACAATTTAAGCCATTTGCGCGGGTCAAACTTCCGCCGAGTCCCATTCTATCACAAGTCACATAACCCGGTTATGTTCAAGTTGGCTCTCAAGCCACCAAGTTGGCAAGATCTCGTATCCGCCCAGTTTTCCGGGTGCACCTTTGGGTTAGTCCCCAAGGCTCCCTGCTGCAATCTACCGCGTAGAAAACCCGAAAAACAATCAATAGCACGGAGTCTTCTCCGGCATTATGCAATGCAACATCACCGATCCAGACCAACACGTCCGGGTAGGCTTCACACATCATGCCTATGTCCGTTCTCGCTTACGGACTCTAAACAACGGGGACTTCACATATCTACCCGAAGGAACGCCTCCAACTCTCCGCAAACTCGCGAGAGCGGGCTTCCTATGCTAAGAAAGAGAGCTATTCATGCTCAAGATGAGGATCGTTACCCTTGAGTTCCTCTTTGGCGCCATTGAAAAGTAATCGGATGAAAATCACCGCACTAGCGTTGCCTCCGTGGATCCGGAGTCGGCTTGCGATTCGGAGCTCCGAAGCTCCTCCATGGCGGATCTAGCTCTTTCTTCTTCCCTTAGCTCTCCTCTCTCTCTAAGGTTTTAGAAAGATGAAACTTATGAAAATTAAGGGTTTTCCAAGTCCACTCACGGGTATATCCCTTCAGTAACAACCCCCAGCCGTTGGATCTTCAGTTAAAGAAATGAACGGCTTTGATTCGGGCCTGAAATGCCCAATCTGGACGGAATACGGCCTGGCGCACGCCCGTGTCCAGGGCCGTGTGCCTCATTCACCGTCAAAATCGGATCACCTAGAACCTCACACGGGTATCGAACACGCCCGTGTTCGAGCTGACACGCCCGTGTTCCACTGGACACGGCCGTGTGGCCGGCCGTGTACCCCATGATTTTTCCCCATTTTCAACCCGAGCACTGCACGGGTTCTAGGACACGCCCGTGTCCCTACCTGTGTCACCTTGACACGCCTGGGCTCCAAACCGTGTACACGGTCTCGACACTTCGCGGCTAAGTGTCTACACGGGTCGACACGCCCTGCGACACGCCCGTGTCGCAGGCCGTGTGCCATGTCTCGACACACTGTCAACACCAAAGTGTCGACTTCGCGGGACGAGTGTCGACACGGGCTGACACGCCCTGCGACACGCCCGTGTCGCCGGCCGTGTGCCATGTCTCGACATTTTGTCAAAGCACAGTGTCGACTTCGCGGCTAAGTGTCGACACGGGTCGACACGCCCTGCGACACGCCCGTGTCGCAGGCCGTGTGCCCAGTCTCGACACAATGTCGAGATCAAAGTGTCGACTTCCCGCCTTAGTGTCGACACAGGCTTGACACGCCCTGGGACACGCCCGTGTCCCAGGCTGTGTGCCTGCAGCCAGAACTCAAACTGGCCCAAAACATCCCCCTTTTCACCTTTGCGTTTCGGGGCGTTACACTTGTTCAGGGGCTTCTTCAAATCAGGTACGTTGTGGATACAATACCCAACAATCTCCCCCTATTTGAAGAAGCCTAAACCCTACAAGCTAAGGTGAATAAAGCGTATGGGAATGAAAATCATAAACTTAAACTTGGAGCCACCTTAGCCTTAGCCGAGAGGGTAATAGGGTAATCTCCCCCTTTTTGGATTCTGCAAATCTGGGTCTGTTGCATTTGACCCCTTGCTCCCCCTCAGTTATTGCACCTGTGCTCACACTTGAGTTCCTGGTAGAGGCTCCCCCTAGATGCATGAGCCTGGAGCTTCTGTAGTCTTCTTTCCTCATAGTTTAGCATCCCCAATTCAGTTTTGAAAAGACTGAACTTGGCTTCGTCTAAGGGCTTTGTGAAAATATCTGCAATCTGCTTGTCCATGGGGACATAACAGAGAGAGATGTCCTTGTTCTCCACGTGCTCCCGAATGAAGTGGTAGCGCACTTCAATATGCTTCGTTCTGCTGTGCGAAACCGGATTGTTGGCAATTGCAATTGCACTGGAGGAGTCGCAGTACATTGGTACTTCCTTGAACTGAAGGTCGTAGTCGGCTAACTGGTTTCTGATCCATAAGAGTTGTGCGCAACAGCTGCCTGCCGAGATGTACTCAGACTCTGCTGTGGAGGTTGCTACACAATTCTGCTTCTTGCTGTTCCATGAGATAAGCCTTCTTCCGAGGAAATGACACGTCCCGGAAGTGCTTTTCCTGTCATCCCTACTTCCTGCAAAATCCGCATCTGAAAAACCTATTAGCTCGACATCATTGTTTCTCGGGTACCACAAGCCAAGATTGGGAGTACCTTTAAGGTATCTTAGAATTCGCTTTGCAGCGACATAGTGAGATTCCTTAGTGTTCACCTGATATCTGGCACAGACACATGTGGAGAACATGATATCCGGTCTACTGGCAGTAAGGTAGAGCAGGGATCCAATGATGCTTCTGTATTTAGTTTCATCGAAAGGTTTACCTTTCTCATGCTTATCTAGAGATATAGTGGATCCCATTGGAGTCCTCATAGAGGTTGAATTCTCCATACCGAATTTCTTGAGGAGTTCATTTGTGAACTTCGTCTGAGAGATGAAGATTCCATCCTCAGACTGTTTCACTTGAAGTCCCAAGAAATACTTTAGCTCTCCCATACTGCTCATTTCAAACTTTCCTTGCATAAGTTTAGAA